>CM039463.1:5643812-5663812 GCA_022414725.1 Microglena sp. YARC | reverse complement strand
ACCCTCCACCCTACCCATCCCGACTCCCAAGGCCTCCCAAGCCCCTCCAAGACCAAACTACAATACCCAAAACACCATCCTACCCCCCGACCCCCCAGACCCACAGCGCCCCTCCAATAGTGCCCCCCATACCAACCTTGGTGCATTCTGGGATCTTCGGCTGCGACCTAGTGGTCTTGTTCTTCATATTACTCGGCTATCGCATTGGCACCGCCATCAAGCAAAGCTCTACAAACCTCCCACAATACCACTACCACTCCATTACCACCCCGACCCACCACACCACCGGAACCCCTATCCCCACTGCCCCCCCCCCCCCCCTCCCCCCCCCCGTCACACCAAACTACCACCCCCAGCTTCCACTCCCACAGCAACGCCCCAACACCAATACCCACCCATCCACCATCCTACCACCCCGACCTGCCAGACCCACACCGCCCTCCAATAGTGCCCCCATACCAACCTTGGTGCATTAATGGGATCTTCGCTGCGACTAGCGGTCTTGTTCTTCATATTCCTGGCTATCGCATTGGCACCGCCATTAAGCAGAGCTCTCCCCACCCACCACAATACCACTACCCCACTCCATTACCCCCCCAACCCAGCACCCGGAACCCCACAGCCCCCCCCCCCCCCCCCCCCCCATCACCAACACCCCATTCCAATACCCCCCCCCACCAACACTACCACCCCCAGCTTCATCTCCCACAGCAACGCCCAAACTACAATACCCAACCACCATCCTACCACCCCAACCCCCCAGACCCACAGCGCCCCTCCAATAGTGCCCCCATACCAACCTTGGTGCATTCTGGGATCTTCGGCTGCGACCTAGCGGTCTTGTTCTTCATATTTCTGGCTATCGCATTGGCACCGCCATCAAGCAAAGCTCTGCACACCTCCACGTGGCCGCAGCGTGCAGCAACATGGAGCGGCGTATCACCTGCTTTGTTCACCTTCTTCGGGTTGAGGCCCAGCTTCATGAGGGTGACACAAATGTCGTAGCTGGCGCCAAGCTCCGAGACCATGTGCAGCTGGGTGTTGCCCTCGTCGTCGATGGTGTGGTTGCCGGCTATGTCATCATCAAATCTGGGATGGGCAATTGAACAAAGGCATGTATGTATGTATGTATGTATGTATGTATGTATGTATGTATGTATGTATGTATGTATGTAGATTACAGTCCATGGGTACCCAAATAGGGTGACACAAACTTTGTAGCTGGCGCCAAGCTCCGAAACCATGTGAAGCTGGGTGTTGCCCTCGTCGTCGATGGTGTGGTTGCCGGCTGTGTCGTCATCAAATCTGGAATGCGCAGGTGTGCATGGGTGCGTGGGTTTGTATGTGCCTGTATGTATGTGCCAGTCCAGGGGTAGGCCACACAGGCTAAAGGAACTTGCCCAACTTTGCGCGTGGGTTTGTGGGCATGGGCATGGTGTTGTGGTACACTGATTCGTTAGGCTGTGTGGTGCGGTTGGGTGTGGTGGGGTGGGGGGGGATGGGATGTGGTGTGGTGTGGTGTGGTGTGGTGGGATGGGGTTGGGTGGGGTCTGGTGTGGTGTGGTGTTGTGGTGCACGGAGTGGAGCTTAGTGTTGGCTCCAAAAGACCATGTGAAGCTGGGTGTTGCCCTCGTCGTTGATGCTGTGGTTGCGGGCTATTTTGCCGTCAAAGCTAGCATGGGCAAGTGAGCATGGTGTTGTGGTACACTGATTTGTTAGGCTGTGTGGTGTGGTGTGGTGGGATGGAGTTGGGTTGGGTGTGGTGTGGTGGGATGGGATGGGGTGTGTTGTGTTGTGTTGTGTTGTGTTGGGATGGGGGTGTGGTGTGGTGTGTTGGGATGTGGTGTGGTGTGGTGTAGTGGGATGTGATGTGGTGTGGTGTTATGGTGCATGGAGCGGATCTTAGTGTTTGCGCCAAGAGACCATGTGAAGCTGGGTGTTGCCCTCGCCGTTGATGCTGTGGTTGCGAGCTATTTTGCTGTCAAAGATGGCATGGGCAAATGAGCGTATGCAATTGAAACTGAAATTGAAATTGTAACATCCGTGTAATGCAGTTACTCACAGGACGTGAAGTTAAGGGCACCACCGCGTAAGCCGGAGCTAGCAGTAGTCACTGTAGGACCATCTCATGAGTGTATGCATGTATGCATGTATGAATGTTTGTTACAGTCCACGCTAAGCCATCAAACAACTATACAAAACAGCAACAAGACATTTTAATTGGTGTACTCCCATCTTCCCAAAATCTGTTTTTTTTCATTCGGGTATAAAATTGATTATAAAATGCGATGAGAATTGCACAATTAAATGGTCATCCCATTTGGGATGATGCTTAAGTTTTAAATATAGAATTCAATTTTCACTGTAGCACAAACTCGGGGCCCCCGTATCAACCGGAGGTGACAGGCCTGAAGTCGCTGGTTCATACGCAGGTGGCGTGGGCCGAATTCCTCAGTCGACGCTCAACCCCATAGGTACAATCGGGCACCTACTGGTGAAACCAGTGTAACAGCGGGTATCTGCTACATTGTTGAGGGCGGTAACCAGCAACCAATCCGCACTCCCCGTTGCTGGTAAGCCACAGCTACTAGGGGTAGCTTCTTGGAAGCTATCCAACCAACCAACCAACCAGCCAACCAACTAACCAACCGACTCAGCAATCACCGTTGCTGGTTGGCCACAGCTGCTAGGGGTAGCTCCTTGGAAGCTAACCAACCAACCAACCGGTTAAACCAACCAACCAACCAACCAACTAACCAACCCCAAATAACTAACCAGCTCTTGCACTCACCGCTGCAGGTAAGCCCACAGCAGCTAGTGGCAGCTTCTTGGAAGCTATCCAACCAACCAACCAACCAACCCAAACAAAACAAACCAACTCACAACTTACCGTTGCAGGTAGGCCACAGCCGCTAGTGGCAGCTTCTTGGAATCTATCCAACCAACCAGTCAACCAACCCAAACTAACCAACAAAACAACCAACCAACCAACAACCAGTTAACCAACCAACCATTAAATCAACCAACTATCAAACCGAATCCGCACACACCGTTGCAGGTAGGACACAGCCGCTAGTGGCAACTTCTTGGAATATCCAACCAACTAACAAACCGAATCCATACTCACCGTTGCAGGTAGGCCACAGCCACTAGTGGCAGCTTCTTGGAATCTATCCAACCAACTAACAAACCGAATCCATACTCACCGTTGCAGGTAGGCCACAGCCGCTAGTGGCAGCTTCTGTTCCAACAGCTTCTTGAAGTCCATATCCATCTTGTCAAGTTGGAGAGGCTTCAGCAAGATAACCAGCTGCAACAGCGTGTGTTTGTGTGTTTGTGTGTGTGTGTGTGTGTGTGTGTGTAAGAGGTGGGGGCGGGGGGCGGGGGGGGTATGTATGTATGTATGTGGGTGGGTGGGTGGGTGGGTGCATGTGTGTGTGTAAGAGGGGGGGGGGGGGGGATACAAATCAAGCTTCTTTCCAGGCTGTGAGTACTATGGATCAAAGTTGGGATTTTCAAGAACAGAATTCAAAAGGAGGGACGAGAGAAAGGGAAGTCTTCAAGCAGCCATTTAACCTCCTGCAACAGTCTGGGGGTGGGTGGGGGGAAGTGGGGGGATGGGGGTGGGGTACAAAGGAAGCTTCTTTTCAGGCTGTGAGTACTATGGATCTAAGTTGGGATTTTCAAGAACAGAATTCAACAGGAGGGGACGAGAGAAAGGGAAATCCCTTTAAAAAGCAGCCATTCAACCTCCTGCAACAGAGAGTGTGTGTGTGCGTGTGACATGAGCATCCGTGACCAAAACAGCAAGCAGACATACCCATCAACCCACAGACCCACCTCCTGCAACAGAGAGTGTGTGTGTGCGTGTGACATGAGCATCCGTGACCAAAACAGCAAGCAGACATACCCATCAACCCACGGAGGGGGGAAGCTACCCTCCAGGGAGTTAGCATCCACAAGCCAGATCTCCTATACCCTAAACCCTAAATCGTAAACCCTATATCCTAACCCCTAAACCCGAGGAGGATCTGGCTTGTGGATGCTAGCTCACTGGAGGGTAGCTTCCCCCCACCTCAACTCACAGACCTCCTTGACAAGACCATTGTTCTGATCACCCATGGCCTCCTTCATCATGGTAGGGCCCCACACGCTCACATCAGCACCTGTGACCAAAACAGCAAGCAAACAGACCCACCAACCCACTGAAGCATGACCCCCACCAATCTACAGACCCACCAACCCACCAGCCCACTGAAGCATGACCCCACCAATAAACAGACCCACCAACCCACCAGCCCACTGAAGCATGACCCCCACCAATCTACAGACCCACCAACCCACTGAAGCATGACCCCCACCAATAAACAGACCCACCAACCCACCAGCCCACTGAAGCATGACCCCCACCAATAAACAGACCCACCAACCCACCAGCCCACTGAAGCATGACCCCCACCAATCTACAGACCCACCAACCCACCAACCCACTGAAGCATGACCCCCACCAATAAACAGACCCACCAACCCACCAGCCCACTGAAGCATGACCCCCACCAATCTACAGACCACCAACCACCAACCCACTGAAGCATGACCCCCACCAATAAACAGACCCACCAACCCACCAGCCCACTGAAGCATGACCCCACCAATAAACAGACCCACCAACCCACCAGCCCACTGAAGCATGACCCCCACCAATCTACAGACCACCAACCACCAGCCACTGAAGCATGACCCCCACCAATAAACAGACCCACCAACCCACCAGCCCACTGAAGCATGACCCCCACCAATCTACAGACCCACCATCCCACCAGCCCACTGAAGCATGACCCCCACCAATAAACAGACCACCAAACCCACAGCCCACTGAAGCATGACCCCCACCAATCTACAGACCCACCAACCACCAGCCCACTGAAGCATGACCCCCACCAATCTACAGACCCACCAACCCACCAGCCCACTGAAGCATGACCCCCACCAATCTACAGACCCACCAACCCACCAGCCCACTGAAGCATGGCCCGCGCCAACCCACCCACTTCCTTGACAAGGCCATCGTTCTGATCACCCATGGCCTCCTTCATCATGGTAGGCCATCCACATTCACATCAGCACCCATGACCAAAATAGCAAGCAGACAGACCCACCAACCCACTGAAGCATGACCCCCACCAACCCACAGACCCACCCACCTCCTTTACAAGGCCATCCTTCTGATCATCCATGGCCCTCTTCATCATGGTAGGCCCATCCACACTCACATCAGCACCGGCGGCCAAGACCGATGATATAAGCTCATCATCACCAGACGCCATGGCCAGAGAAAGGGCAGTTTCTTTCTTACTGTTTTTTGCGTTAATCTGCGCATGTGTGTGTGTGTGGGTGGGGTGTGGGTGTGTGTGTGGGTGGGTGGGTGGGTGGGTGGGGGGGTCATGAGCATGTGTGTGGGTAAGGGGGGGGGAAGGGTCTGAGGCCAACCACCAAGCTCCTGTACACATCATCTTTGATTCTTGTTTTATGAGGGCCATGGCTATTGACTTGTTCTTTGCCTTAGTTGTGTCGATGATAAGAGAAGCAGTAAGGTAATGATAACGCCTGGTGGGGCGTGGTATTAAGGGAGCCCGTCGTACGCGGGTGGGGAGCGGTCTCCTACCTCAACTGGACAAGCTACCATCGCGGTGGACAAGGACCTGCAACGCCAAGAGCGACCGAAGGGAGAGTCAAACACCCGACTCTTCATCCTCAAGCGACCATTGTATATCACTGAAAGGGGCTAGAAGCAGTAACAGAAAGGCAGATGCATTACATTACATTATATTACATGTTAAAGTCTACTTGACACCCCGAGGGTGCATGAGACTCTGTGCTTTAAACATAAAGAAAAAGCACCCACAAAGCAAAAAAACCATTACATCAGGGGTGTGTCGAGGACAAACAAACCAAACTCCCAGCCACCGTTTATAAAATAAATAAATAAATAAAAGATAAAAGAAGCAGTATCAGAATGGCAGTATGGCTCCTTACACACCTGTGATTCTAGCTTCATGAGGGTCATGGCTAGTGACTTGTTCTTTTTGGCGTAGCCCCCCCCTCTGGGGAGCGGGAAACCACAGGGTCACCCCGTTGTCCATTTGTGGTCCCAATCGCGAAGCTCGTGTAAATAAATAAATAAATAAATAAATACATAAATATGTGAATAAATAAATAAATAAATATAATAAATAAATATGAATAAATGACATGATATATAATATTATTAATACATAAATCTAAATCTAAATAAATAAATGCATTTGAGATAAATAAATAAATAAATAAATAAATAAATAAATAAATAATATGCAGTATGACGACAACCAACGGCAACCACGAAGCTCCTGTACATACCTTCTTAGATGGCTTCATGAGGGTCATGGCCAATGAGCTCTTCTTTGCCTTGATTGCGTCCATGATCACCGTGTTCTTATCAGGCCCTGCCTACAGACACAGGCATGAGGGATTCATGAAATTAGTGTGGTGGTGGCGGCAGCGGTGGTGGTGGTGGTGGTGGTGGTGCCATGTTGTTATCAAGATAAGGGATGTGAAGCAGCCACCCTTCCACCCCTTGATTGCGTCCATGAAACCAGTTGTATGGTCGGGTCCCGCCTACAGACATTGGTATGAGCGGTTGATGAAGTAAGTGTGGTGGTGGTGGTGGTGGGGGGGGGGTTGCCATGATTTTGATCAAGATAAGGGACGTGAAGCGTCCACCCATCCACCCCTTGATTGCGTCCATGATACAAGTGATATTGTCAGGTCCAGCCTACAGGCACAGGCATGAGGGGTTGATGAGGTAAGTGTGTGGTGTGGTGGTGGTGGGGTCAGGTAGTTATCAAGATAAGGGATGTACAGGGACCACCCATCCACCCTTGATTGCGCCCATGATACCAGCGCTATTGTCAGGTCCTGCCTACAGACTAAGGCATGAGGGGGTGTTGAAGTTAGCGTGGTGGTGGTGGTGGTGGTGGGGTGGGGGTGGGGTGGGGTGGTGTTGTCAGGTAGTTATCAAGATAAGGGATGTGAAGGGACCCCCCATCCACCCTTGATTGTATCCATGATACCAGCGCTATTGTCAGGTCCCGCCTACAGACTAAGGCATGAGGGGGTGTTGAAGTAAGTGTGGTGTGGTGGTGATGGTGGCGGCGGCGGTGGGGTGGGTGGGGTGGGGTGGGGTGGGGTGGTCAGGCTTTATCAAGATAAGGGATGTACAGGGACCCCCCATCCACCCCTTGATTGTATCCATGATACCAGTGCTATTGTCAGGCCCTGCCTACAGACATTGGAATGAGGGGTCGATGAAGTAAGTGTGGTGGTGGCGGCAGCGGCTGTGGTGGTGTGGTGGTATGGTGTGGTGTGGTGGTGGCGGCAGCAGCGGTGGTGGTGGTGTGGTGTGGTGGTGACGGCAGCTGTCCAGCCACTCCCACCTCACCCATCCATTCACCCGTATGCCAACGACCCACCCACCTACGTACGCATCCAGGCACTCCCACCCCACCCACTCACCCACATGCCCACGACCCACCCACCTACACACCCATCCAGGCACTGCCACCTCACTCCACCCACTCACCCATATGCCCACGACCCACCCACATACGTACGCGTCCAGCCACCCCACGACCCACCCGCTCACCCATCTGCCCACGACCTACCCTCCCACCCATGCTACCACCCAGCCCACGACCCACCCACCTACACACCACCCTCCCACCCATGCTACCACCCATCTGCCCACGACCCACCCACCTACACACCCACCCTCCCACCCATGCTACCACCCGACTGCCCACGACCCACCCACCTACACACCCACCCTCCACCCATGCTACCACCCGACTGCCCACGACCCACCCACCTACACACCCACCCTCCCACCCATGCTACCACCCGACTGCCCACAACCCACCCACCTACACACCCACCCATGCTACCACCCATCAGCCCACGACCCACCCACCTACACACCCACCCTCCCACCCATGCTACGACCCGACTGCCCACGACCCACCCACCGACACACCCACCCTCCGACCCATGCCACCAACCGACTGCCCATGACCCACCCACCTACACACCCACCCTCCCACCCATGCTACGACCCATCAGCCCGCGACCCACCCACCAACACACCCACCCTCCCACCCAAGCTACCATTTTGACTGCCCACGACCCTCCCACTTACACACCCACCCTCCCACCCATGCTACGACCCATCAGCCCACGACCCAACCCACCTACACACACCACCCTCCCACCCATGCTACGACTTGACTGCCCACAACCCACCCACCAACACACCCACCCTCCCACCCAAGCTACCACACCGACTGCCCACGACCCACCCACCTACACACCCACCCTCCCACCCATGCTACGACTTGACTGCCCACAACCCACCCACCAACACACCCACCCTCCCACCCATGCTACCACCCGACTGCCCACGACCCACTCACCTACACACCCACCCTCCCACCCATGCTACCATCCATCAGCCCACGACCCACCCACCTACACACCCACCCTCCCACCCATGCTACCACCCGACTGCCCACGACCCACTCACCTACACACCCACCCTCCCACCCATGCTACCACCCATCAGCCCACGACCCACCCCACCTACACACCCACCCTCCCACCCATGCTACCACCCGACTGCCCACGACCCACCCACCTACACACCCACCCTCCCACCCATGCTACCACCCATCAGCCCACGACCCACCCACCTACACACCCACCCTCCCACCCATGCTACCACCCGACTGCCCACGACCCACCCACCTACACACTCACCCTCCCACCCATGCTACCACCCGACTGCCCACAACCCACCCACCTACACACCCACCCTCCCACCCATGCTACCACCCCATCCCCACCCCCACTCACTCACCTGAATATCCGGGGAAGCCCCTTTGAGCAACAGTTTCTGGACCAGCTCCATGTTGGTTGACTTGGCTACTTCACCCTCTGTCCCACCACAGCCACACACAAGCATCAGGGCAGAGTATCCTTTGGGATCCTGTTTAAGACATTCGATATGTGTTTGAATGTGCATTTAAATATGTGTTTGGATAAGCGTTTTAATGTGTATTTGAATGAACGAGCATCAGCGCAGTGTATGCTTTGGGGTCCTGTTTAAGACATTCGGAAATGTGTTTCAAAACGTGGTTGAATGTGTTTGAATGTGTATTTAAAAGAGCGAGGATCAGCGCAGTGTATCCTTTGGGATCCTGTTTAAGACATTTGGGTATGTATTTGAATGTGAGTTTGTAAATGTGTAATGTGTATGGAAATGTACATGGTTGATCTGGCTAATTCCCCCATCTGTACCACCACAGCCCCAAACTAGCATCAGCGCAGAGTATCCTTTGGGATCCTGTTTAAGACATTCGGAAATGTATTTCAAAACGTGGTTGAATGTGTTTGAATGTATATTTAAAAGAACAAACATCAGCGCAGTGTGTCCTTTGGGATCCTGTTTAAGACATTCGGATATGTGCTTGCATGTGAGTTTGTAAATGTGTATGGAAATGTACATGGTTGATCTGGCTACTTCCCCCATCTGTACCACCACAGCCCCACACTAGCATCAGTGCAGTGTGCCCTTTGGGATCCTGTTTAAGACATTCGGATATGTGCTTGCATGTGAGTTTGTATATGTGTATGGAAATGTACATGGTTGATCTGGCTAATTCCCCCATCTGTACCACCACAGCCCCACACTAGCATCAGTGCAGTGTGCCCTTTGGGATCCTGTTTAAGACATTCGGAAATGTATTTCAAAACGTGGTTGAATGTGTCTGAATGGGTATTTAAAAGAACAAACATCAGCGCAGTGTGTCCTTTGGGATCCTGTTTAAGACATTCGGATATGTGCTTGCATGTGAGTTTGTATATGTGTATGGAAATGTACATGGTTGATCTGGCTACTTCCCCCATCTGTACCACCACAGCCCCACACTAGCATCAGTGCAGTGTGCCCTTTGGGATCCTGTTTAAGACATTCGGATATGTGCTTGCATGTGAGTTTGTATATGTGTATGGAATGTACATGGTTGATCTGGCTACTTCCCCCATCTGTACCACCACAGCCCCACACTAGCATCAGTGCAGTGTGTCCTTTGGGATCCTGTTTAAGACATTCGGATATGTGCTTGCATGTGAGTTTGTATATGTGTATGGAAATGTACATGGTTGATCTGGCTACTTCCCCCATCTGTACCACCACAGCCCCACACTAGCATCAGTGCAGTGTGCCCTTTGGGATCCTGTTTAAGACATTCGGATATGTGCTTGCATGTGAGTTTGTATATGTGTATGGAAATGTACATGGTTGATCTGGCTACTTCCCCCATCTGTACCACCACAGCCCCACACTAGCATCAGCGCAGAGTATCCTTTAGGATCCTGTTTAAGACATTCGGAAATGTATTTCAAAACGTGGTTGAATGTGTTTGAATGTGTATTTAAAAGAACAAACATCAGCGCAGTGTGTCCTTTGGGATCCTGTTTAAGACGTTCGGATATGTGCTTGCATGTGAGTTTGTAAATGTGTTTGGAAATGTACATGGTTGATCTGGCTACTTTCCCCATCTGTACCACCTCAGCCACATACAAGCATCAGTGCAGTGTGCCCTTTGGGATCCTGTTTAAGATATTTGAATATGTGTTTGAATGTGCATTTGAATATGTGTTTGAATAAGCCTTTAAATAAGGGAGCATCAGTGCAGTGTCTCCTTTGGGGTCCTGTTTGGGTTTGGTTACATTTGAAGACATTTGGATATGTGTTTGAATAAGTGTTTGAATAAGTGTTTGAATAAGTGTTTGAATGTGCATTTGAATATGTGTTTGAATAAGCCTTTAAATAAGGGAGCATCAGTGCAGTGTCTCTTTTGGGGTCCTGTTTGGGTTTGGATAGATGTGAAGACATTTAGGTATGCGTTGAAATGTGCATTTGAAAAAGTGTTTGGATATGTGTTTGAACGAGTGTTTAAAGAAGCAAGCATCAGTGCAGTGCACCCTTTGGGGTCCTGTTGAAGACATTTGCATATGTGTTTGAATTTGTGATTTAAGGTCCAAACATTCCATGTAGTTATCATTACTTTTCATTACAGGGTTGTACATTTGGTCATTTTGGGTTGTACATTTGTTGTACATTTGTACATTTGGTCATTACAGGGTTGTACATTTGGTCATTTTGGGTTGCAATGATGCGCGTCATGTAGTACCCTGTTGCCATCCACTTACCACTCTGTTGATACCATAGCTACCCTTGCAGGGTACTACTTCTTGCCAAATTGGTCAGCGCTTAAACCGCACGAACGTCTAATTGGTCAGCGCTATTTAGTGCAAAAAGCGCAAAAACTGCGCGCTGCGCCCACAGGGCGTTGAAAAAACTGTGCGAAACGCGCAGAGGGGCTCAAAAAGGCAGCGCAGCACCGCGCTGCCACGCGCGCTTAGTAGCACCTTGCACCCTTGCCCAGCAGGTCCAAAAATATCACATGGTTATCATTACTTGTCATTACAGGGTACTACATTGGCTCATTTTGGGTTGCAATGATGCGCACCATGTGGTGCCCTGTTGCCATCCACTTACCACTTCGTCGATACCACAATCGCCCTTGCTCAGCAGGTCCAGGGCATCTTTGGTGTGACTAGAGATGACACAGTGCAGCAGGGGCGTGAGGCCATCGGAATCCTGCATGCAACAGAGTACAGGTTTGTGTGCGTGTGTGTGTGTGTGTGTGTCTGTGTGTGTGTGGTGATGGTGGTGGTGGGTGGTGGTGGGCAGCGGCGGGGGCAGGGAGGTGGGGGTGGCGGTGGTGGGTAGGGGGGGGGGGGGGGGCTGTTTGGTGTGACTAGAGATGACACAGTACAGCAGGGGGCGTGAGGCCATCTGAATCCTGCATGCAACAGAGTACAGGTGGGGTTGGGGAGCATGGAGGGGGGGGAGGAGGGGAATGTGGTGGTGGCGGCGGTGGGTAGGGTAGGGGCGCGGGGGGGGAGGGGGGGGGGGGGGGGGGGGCTTTTTGTTGTGATTAGAGATGACCCCAATGCAGCAGGGCACAAGGACAGTAGAATCCTGTGTGCAACAGATTATATGTGGGGTTGGGGGTTGGGGCAGCGGCAGGGGCAGGGAGGTGGGGGTAGGGTAGGGTAGGGGGGGGGGGCTGTTTGGTGTGACTAGAGATGACACAGTACAGCAGGGGGCGTGAGGCCATCTGAATCCTGCATGCAACAGAGTACAGTTGTGTGTGTTTGTGTGTGTGTGTGTGTGTGTGGGGGGGGGGGGGGGGGGGGGGGGCTGTTTGTTGCGACTAGAGATGATACAATGCAGCAGAGGCATGAGGACAATATAATACTGTGTGCAACAGAGTACAGGTGGGGGGCAGCGGCGGGGCAGGGAGGTGGAGGTGGGTTGGTGGGGGTTGGTGGGGGTTGGTGGGGTTGGTGGTGGTGGGGGGGGGGGGGGGGCGGGGGGGGGATGAGCCATAGGGAAGGTAGTATGGAGCATAGCTTTGCTTTTCACCCACGAGCAGCAGCATTCAACAGAACAGTAAATCTGGTTGTGTCAGCTTGAAGGACTGAAGGTGGACTACGTCGTATCAGGTTTGGCTGACTAGCCAGTCTGGGGAGGTTCCTAGAAGCTGCTGCTTGTAGCTGAAAATAAAAGCTATAGTATGGGGTATGGAGCCTGGAGCTTCAAGCTTGCCTCTTGTGCCCCACTATAACTCACATGCACATGCACATGCACATGCACATGCACATACACATACACATACACATACACATGCACAACAACAACAACAACAGCAACAGCAACAACAACAACAACAACAACAACAACAACAACAACAACAACAACAACAACAGTGCAATCACCAGCTACCAGTAGGAGGAAGCTAGCCGCGGGTTAGCCAGCCCGGGAGGTGGGGGGGTAGAGTTAAGGGGTTTAGGGGTCTAGGGGTTTAGGGTTAACCGGTCACCCCCGGGCTGGCAAACCCGGGCTAGCTTCCCACTACCCCAGCTTGCTCTACCAGCACGCCAAGACACCTATAATACACGTACAGGTATGCTACCATCCACAGTCATCTACCTTGCAGCCCCCCCCCCCCCCCCCCCCCCCCCCCCCCCCCCCCCCCCCAACACACACACATACACGCACCCCCCCCACACCCACCCACCCACCCACCCACACCACGCACACGGATAAACAAACACAAACAAGCAAGCGCACACAGACCTGCAACCACCCACAGCCGTATCAGCATGCAATCACCCCACCACCTTCACGTCCACACACACACACTCGCACACAAACACACACACTCAGCCCAGCACGCCCGAACCCAGCATGCAAGCACACACACACACACACGGGCACACACACACACACACACACACTCGCACACAAACACACACACTCAGCCCTGCACGCCCGAACCCAGCATGCAAGCACACACACACACATGGGCACACACACACACATACACACACACACTCGCACACAAACACACGCACTCAGCCCTGCACGCCCGAACCCAGCATGCAAGCACACACACACACACGCACTTGCCTTGGCTGTGATTTTAGCACCAGCCTCCACCAGAACGCCTACAGCTGCCATGCACCCTTTTTTCACTGCCCCCAGCAGTGCAGTGTACCCGGGACCATCAGCCTCTAGGAACTCCTTGCCAGCTTGGGCCAGCACCTTGGTCAGCTCCACGCTCCCTTTCTCTGCAGCTATATGCAGAGGGGTCTTTTCCTCATTGTTGGTCTCCCCCACACTAGCCTTCTTCTTTATCAGTGCCCCAACGATGGCCACGGGGTTGCCACCATCGGGCAGGGCAGCTGCTACGTGTAGGGCCTGATCGCCAGCACTGTCCACCGCATTAACGTCTGCTCCACCGTCTAGTAGTGCTTCGACGACGGATGGGCTTCCCGTATTGATCGCAGCATGCAGTGGGTAGTAGTATATAGCTTTGTTCTTGGGGTCCACGTACTTCGCGTTCACTTTTTCCTTCTTGAGCTTCTCTTTCACATTCTTCGCGCTCTTGGCGCGGATTTCTTTCAAGAGGTCTTCGGCAGGCATGTTGGCAGGAAGTAGCTGCGCTCAAGCAGCAAGGGCAGGGGTGAAGCTCCGCTTGGTTGATCCCATGCGATGTGCTTTTGCGGGAGAGTCGAGAGCAAGTGGTAGCTGGACTTGGTCAACTGGACCTAGCACAGAGGGTCCTAGCGCGACCTATCTTGCCGTGTCAGGGTCGGGCGGGTTGGGATCGCCGATACCTTGCCCTGTGACACACTGACTCAGCCCATGCAGACTGAGAGATCTGTCCGCCTGTGCGTACCAACTTGGCAAGGTCCTAATGCGTTTCTGGTGTTTATAGTAACCCAGAAAAGTTGTGTTGTGGACACGTACTGACCCTGCCCCAATATGTTGACCCTGCCCCAATATGCAAAAAAACTATTGACATGGAATGTGGCCCAAGCATAAGACACCAAAATGCACTTTTATTTTTACTGAGGGGGGCGCCCAACCATTCTTCAATATGACAACATTCTTCAATATAACAGAGTACACGTAATAAAGCAAGAGGGTAGATATTAATGGGCCCTGCAGCAGGACCGCTTAGCTTCCGTCGCCCAGCCCGAGGTTTCTCCCTTGACCTACTATTTAAACAATGTTCTAGGCCCGCGAGAGCTTCCACAATTTTTAAAATTAATAAAATAATTTTAAAATAATTTTAAAATAAAAATAATTTTAAGTTAAAATAATTTTGGGCCGGCTAGAGATTCCACAATTTAAGCAATTTTCCGAGCCCGTAAGAGATGAAGGTTCCCAGTTGAGAGACCGCTATTTTACAGGACTGCACATGCGATGAATTGTTTTGTCGCTGATTGATCACTACACTGTCGCTATTTGTGATGGGACCTCCTTCCTTGTCCAAATAGGCCCACCGAGACTCCTGGCGTCCTGGAATCCCAGACCCGGACTCTCCACCCAAACTGCTTGTACCCCGGACTCCCAGACCCTCGTCCTACGACCCCTCAGGATCTCAGTCCTAGCTGTCCTTGCCTGGCATCTCGCATGCCATGCGCTATGATGGTGATTGGTCACCATACCTGTCACTATGACTATCACCATTCATATCAGCTTCGCTATCTCTATATGTTTGCATGATACAGTTATATACTTATATTGCAGAATTGAATGATCACTGAATTAAATACCTACGCCACCAAAACGGTGGTTGGGAGTTTGGTTTGTTTGTCCTCGACACTTCCCTGATGTTATGGGTATTTTTGCTTCGTGGGTGCTTTTTCTTTTTGTTTAAAGCACAGAGTCTCACACACCCTCGCGGTGTCAAGTAGACTTCAACATGAAATGTAATGTAATGCAACTGTTGCACGAACTCAGGGCCCCCGTCGGTAAAACGATTGTTTGGGCTTCAGTTCATCAGTGTTTTTTCTTTTTTCGGCCCTTCCTTACAAGGTTGGGCAAGTCCCTTTAGCCTATTTGGCCTACCCCTGGACTTAAACATCCATAACATCCATACAGATTACAGCCCAGGGATAGCCAAAGTTAGCATCTACATACTGTCATATTGATATGAAATAGTATATCACTATTAGCAATTACTACTGGAATAGCAATCACAACGATATGTATAGCAATTTTCTATTGAGGGATTCTCACCCAGTAGCAATGACGACATCAATCAAGACATCAATGACGACATCAATCACGCCAGCAAACGGACCGGATCCATCACGACATCAATCACGACATCAGACACAACATCAGTCACGACATCAATGACAACATCAATCACGCCAGCAAACGGACCGGATCCACCTAACGTTACCAGGCAGCTGCGTCAACAGTTGAGTGGGCAGGTGGGTAGCTGAGATAGCTACTAGGCAGCCGCTTCTGCAATTGAGTGGGTGGGTGGGTAGCTAAAATAGCTACCGGGCAGTTCCTCCAGCAGATGATGAGTGGGTGGGTGGGTGGGGTGCTGAGATAGCTACCAGTCAGCTGCTCAGCAGTTGAGTGGGTAGGGGGTGGGGTGGTTGGGTAGCTAAAATAGCTACCAGGCAAGCTGCGTTCAGCAGCTTAGATCACATGTGGCATTCAGTAGAGGCAGTGGGTAGGGTGCGGTAGCGGTTGGTAGCTAAAATAGCTACCAGGCAGCTGCTTCAGCAGATTGAGTGGTAGGAGGGTGGGTGGGTTGGTAGCTTGGGAGCTACCACCTGCTTCAGAGATGCAATGAGTGGTGGGTGGGTACCTGAGATAGCTATAGGCAGCTGCTTCATGCATAGGTGGGGTGCAGTTGAGTCGGTGTGGGGGTGGTTTACTACCTTCTAGCTGCTACTATGGTGTCCAGACATCAGCAGTTCAGAAACGAGTGTGTGTGGGGGGGTTGGTAGCTAAAATAGCTACCAGGCAGCAGCTTCAGCAGATGAATGGGTGGTTGGGTTTAGCTGCTCATAAGATCGAGAAAAAGACTCAGACACAGCTGAGATAGGCAGCTGCGTCAGCAGTTGAGTGGGTGGTTGGGTAGCTGAGACAGCTACTAGGCAGCTGCTCCAGCAGTTGAGTGGGTGGCTTGGTAGCTGAGAAAGCTACTAGGTTGCTGCGTCAACAGTTTAGTGGGTGGGTGGGTAGCTGAGATAGCTACTAGGCAGCTGCTCCAGCAGTTGAGTGGGTGGCTGCGGTAGCTGAGAATAGCTACAGGCAGCTGCTCAGCAGTTGAGTGGGTGGCTGGGTAGCTGAGATAGCTACTAGGTTGCAGCGTCATCAGTTCAGTGGGTGGGTGGGTAGCTGAGATAGCTACTAGGCAGCTGCTTCAGCAGTTGAGTGGGTGGGTGGGTAGCTCAGATAGCTAATAGGCATTTCAGTCAGCTAATCCAGCTGGTGGGAGGGCAGCTGAGACAGTTTCCCGCCACCACCACCTCCCAAGCTCTCTAGTCCATTGCAGGATGCAGCTCCAAGGCAGCTGCTCTAGCTGGTGGGAGGGTAGTTAAGACAGCTTCCGCAGCTGAGCTGCATTTCAGGCAGCTGCTCTAGCTTGAGGGAGGGTAGTTGAGACAGTTCCCGTGCTGCTCATGCATGCAGTGAGTCTACAACATGTTGATGTCTGCTACACGTCCCGTTGTACTCGTCAGACGTCCACTTGGCCCATGTGCCGATCCTCCAAATGCTCCAGAACGTGTGTGTGGTACTTGAGTAGCTGCATTCGTGCCCCACGACACTGGAGTGGACGTGTGGTTGTGCGGGTGTTGGTGTGGGGTGTGGGTGTGTGGGTTAGTAACTCAATCAAAATGGAGAGCTAAACCCCAGCAAACCTACATGGCTACACACATACCGCACCAGCCCTTCAACTATAATCATCCTCACTTGGATAGTCGGCGGGGAAAAAAATCACCTGTTGGTTGGTCCTACCGGATTCCAGGAACTCCTCAAGCGCCTACAACACCAAAAACTGCCCCCCCCCCCCCCCCCCCCCCCCCCCTCCCCAGGAAAAGACCTCCACCTCACTCACATAAGTGGGTGTGGTCTTCTGTAGAATGGAGTAGAGCTTGGCCTCGGCAACGACATCAATAGCACTTGTGGCCTGGAGAGGGCAGGAGTTTAGTTTTGTTGGTGAGGGGTGTGAGGTACGGAACGTGGATGTGGGATGTTGACTGCGGTAGTGGTAGAGTTTTGTTATTTTCATGACACTCTACCGGTATAGCACTCGTGGCCTGGAGAGGGCAGGAGTGTAAGTGGCAGGTGTTTGATCCAGTTTGATAGTGGCAGTTGTAGAGTTTGTTTACTTTCAGCAATGTCTATAGCACTCGTTGACTGGAGAGGGCAGGAGTTTATTTGCATATTTACGTATTTACTTATATTTATATATTTATTTACCCCTTTAGCCTATTTGTCTACCCCTGGACTGTAAAAATACATACGTACATGGTATGCATTTAAAGTTTGACCCCAGTCTTTAATGTTTTGCCCAGTCCTAAAAAACATGTAGCTTGACTGCAGTAGTTGTACAGTTTTATAATATTAAAAAAAAAAAATTGTATATATCTCGAGATATATATATATGTATTATATGTATATATATAGCTCGAGATGTATATATCTCGATATATATAATAATAATAATTATATAACTTACATTTTTGTACATTGGTTATGTATAAGTATCTGACACGCATGTGTGGCTTGGAATGTGCATGAAATATAGCGGAGGTTGTTATATCAGTTGCGGCAGTGACAGTTATAGAGATTGTTCATTTATGCGAGCACAACGCGCTGTGCTAGGGATGTGCAGGAGTATAAATGGCAGGTGTTTGGGTACTTGAATGCGGTTTGTAGGTAGGGTTTGTTTAATTTATCTGACGCAAGACGTGTGGCTATGAGAGGGCAGGAGTTAAATGGCAGGTGTTTGGTAGCTTGACTGCTGCGGGTAGTGGTAGAGTTTTGCTTACTTTTCATGCACACTCTACCGGTTTAGCATAATGGGCTGGAAAGGGCAGGAGTATAAATGTCAGGTGTTGGTAGCTTGGCTGGGGAAGGGTAGTGTGTAGACTTTTGCTCAATTTATGCGCTTGTTTTTTTTAACTTCTTGTTATTGTCGGTGCGAAGGAGAGACTATGCATAGACACGACATCACGATGATTGAATCGCCGGTTTTGACGAAATAACGGTCGAACACAATTCGTAGGTCGGAAAAGGTAGGTTTGGCGAACCACCGGAATTGAGAATAACGGTCAAAGCTTGAAATGTATAAGCGCTTACAGACGATACAACTCTGTTCTCTTAGGTACCCTGTACCGTACCGGGACACCGGTTGATCAAGGCGGCTAGTATTTTCCACTCGCGTTCATTACTATGCTTTACCTCAAGACATTATGTTCCGTTCATAGGTGGCATCCCTCTCCACATCATCGCTACCGTGTATTCAGCTTATGAGCCATATTGTTGACGCACACATAGTACCCGCCCAGTTTACTACGACATAATAGTGGATCACCCAGTAGGATGGCACGGGCAGGGCGACTCAGGGGACTGCAGGGCCCTATATTTAATTGATTGTTATTTAATATTAAATATGTTGAATTAAATTTCACTGTTAGAATTGGTATAGAGCACATAATATAAGAAATAACTGGTGACTCTGGCGTATGTGGGGGCTTAAAAGCCCTCTGCATTTTTGGCGGAGCTCTCAAGGGGGAGGGGGCACACAGGTTACCATTTGGCCTGTCTGTTGTGAGCACTGAGAACGTGCTGACCAGACGAGCTGGACGTAAGGCAACGGCATTGTTAACTCGTTCCCGTTAATACTGTCGCTGCGTGGCGAACATCTCGACACTTTTTTTGCGTTGCATCGACGCTGCATATAATTGTTTATATCTTAATGTTTGTTTGATACTCAATCCAAGATTCATTTTGAGGCCTTCTACAGGTTGAGGGCAGTCATTACGTATTTGGGCTACCCTGGATGTAACTTACTCTTACTATACTACTAATACATACATTAATATATCTCAAGATGCAAGCTTGGGTGTGTGACGAAGTGTAGTAGTGGTTGAATTAAATATCACTGTATACGACTGTGTAGCTCCACATGAATAGATAATATAAATTGTGATTCCTCGCTTGGCGTATGGGAGGGTCCTTAACCCATGGCTCGAGGATTTTTATAATAATGTTTGTTTTAAAATCCATCTAAGAAATCAGTTGGGTGTGGAAGCAGAGGAAGGGGATGCACGGGGGCGGCCAGAGCGGCGGAGATGTTGAGTTTGGCCCGGAGGCGTAACCCGAGGTACTCAGTTCTCTGGTGTGATACGCTCTATAGTAGCGCGATTCCGGATGAACGGAGCAGGTGCGGGTCGTTCAGGTTGCTGGGTTCGAACATCGAGGTCACTGGGCCACGGGGTCGTCGCGG
>CM039463.1:5630970-5642812 GCA_022414725.1 Microglena sp. YARC | reverse complement strand
CAAAGATATCACCCGCCCCCCCCCACAAGTGACTGCGAACTTAAAGGCGCACCCGAGGGGATCGAACCCGTACATTTGTCATAATTGTTCCGTTTTTGACGCACTCCCTTTTTGTTCGTGCCAGCCACTGGCATACATAAACAATCGTTGCTGCTGGAGCCATTACGTTTGCGTGCTGTGCCGAGCGCAAAATCGTATACATGCGGTCGATCCAAACAATTGCATCTGGCTTGACTAAAAAACTGGCGTGCTACCAAAATCGTTGCGTCGCTGCCTGGACAAATTGTTTGCGTGCTGGTGCTGGACTAGAAACAATGCGTGCTTAGCCATACGTTTGCGTGCTGGTACTCTGACTAAAAACAGTGTCGGGAAGCATAAGTATTCTGTGCGCGAGCCAAACTTTGCATGCTGGTCTTGGCTAGAAAAATTGTCTGCAGCACAACGGGTTTGGCGTGCTGGTGCTGGAGCATAAACTTTGCATGCTGAGTGCCGTGACTAGAAAAAGTGCTGGCAGCCACAACGTTTGCGCTGGTGCTGGAGCATAAAAACTCGTTTGCGTGCTGGTGCTTGATCTAAAAACACTGGTTCGCCATGCCATAACTTGGTGCTCGTGCTAATCGAGAGAGACTAGTATTATGGGCAGCCATAATGTGCGTGAACTGGGTGCTGGAGCATAAAAATCGTTTGCGTGCTGGTCTTGACTAGAAAACACTGTGCGCAGCCATAACGTTTGCGTGCTGGTGCGGTCAAAACATTTGCATGCTGATGCTTGACTAGAAAACTGTTCGGAGCATAGACGTTGCGTCTGGTGCTGGAGCCTAAACGTTGCACATCTGGATGCTTGACTAAGTACGAGCCATAACGTTAGCGCTGGTGCTGGAGCCTAAAAAATCGCTTGCATGCTGATTCTGCAGCCAAGACGTTTGCATGCTGGCGCTTGACTAGAAAAACTGAAAGCTGGTGCTGGAGCCTAAAAATCTGCGATCTGGAGCTTAAATCGTTTACACCATGCGTGAATCACAGCAGCGTTGGGCTCCGAAACTTGTGTGCTAGCACCAACGCGCGCTATGTAGTACCCTGATTCAGTGTTGTAAGCACATTTAACAGTTATGATGACATCTTGCAAAACGCTTAGCACTCGGGACCAGGGCTTGGGTAAACCTCCGACATGCATGAACATGCACAAACATGCCGGCCAGGTGGTAGTTCTAGATGTCATCATAACTGTTAAACGTGTCAAGCACCTGTTCAACATCTACATGTTTGGAAAAACCAATTATGTATGTAATCAGGTGATTGAATACATTCTGAACACCTGTTTACACCATAACATGTATCATATGATATCGGTGCAAGCTGCGGTGGGGCTTCTGACCAACCTGCAATAGGCTGCATTGATTGTGGAAATCGCCATTATGGGATGAGGTGGTGTGTGGTGTGTGTGTGTGTGTTGCTCTGTCGAGAAGTGTGGACATATTTTACAATTTTGTATTTATATATACATAGATTCAAAATGATGACGAACTTTGATTGTTGAAGCTCGCCATCCATGGATGAGGTGGTGTGTGTGTGTTTGTGTGTGTGTTTATGTGTGTGTGTTTATGTGTGTTGTGTTTTTATGTGTGTGTGTGTACGATCCACAATCTGCAGCCTCCAGCACACCGTCCAGTAGATAACCAGGATGTCGTCCTTCATCCTGATCCACAATCGGCAGCCTCCAGCACACAGTCCAGTACAATCGCAAGAGGTTGTTGATCCTTCATCCTGATTCACAATCTGCAGCCCAGCACACCGTCCAGTATATATAACAGGATGTCGTCCTTCATCTGATCCGCAGTCGGGCAGCATCAGGCAGATCACGTTAAACAGAACGATGACCGTCCAGTAATGCCCAGGTATGTTGCGGGCGATCCTTCCTCCTGTAAATCCACATCGGCAAGCAATCCAGCACACCGTCCAGTACATCGCCAGGTTGTTGATCCTTCATCCTGATCCACAATCGGCAGCCTCCAGCACACCGTCCAGTAGATAACCAGGATATCGTCCTTCATCCTGATCCACAGTCGGCAGCCTCCAGCACACCGTCCAGTACATCGCCAGGTTGTTGATCCAACATCCAGGCCATGTACTGGACGGTGTTCTGGAGGCTGCAGAGCTTTAAGGACATGCCCTCGTGCTGACCAGGGTACTTCAAATGGCCAAATTGGCCAGCGCTTTAACGCACTTGAAAACAAAAAAACTGCGCTTTGTAGTGCAAAAAGCGCAAAAATTGCTTGCTGCTCCCACAGGGAGTTGCAAAAAACTGCGCTTAAAGCGCAGAGGGGGTCAAAAAGTCAGCGCTCAAAAGCGCAAAAGCGCGCGCTTTGACTTACCCTGGTGCTGACCCTCTCCTCTTGGCTACAGGTCAGGGTACTACTTCTTGCCAAATTGTTCAGCGCTTAAAGCGCACAAACGTTAAATTGGTCAGTGCTTTTTAGTGCAAAAGCGCAAAAACTGCGCGCTGCGCCCACAGAGGGTTGAAAAAACTGTGCGAAACGGGCAGTGAGACTCAAAAAGCGTGACAAACATGCCCTAGTGCTGACCCTTTCCTGTTGGCTACAGGTCGGTTTATAGCCATTCAGCGGATGATTTGGGTTCAAGATTTCTGAAGAACCCGGACTTTGTACATGAAATCGAGAATTTGGCCTGGAAATCTGAGAATTCTCGCGAGAATTCTCGATATTTGGCCTGAGATTCTGAGAACCAAATCCGAAGTACAAAGCGTGATTCCCAAATCATCCCCTGAATTGCTATCAGCCATATCTAACCATATACCAACTCTTAGGGATTTTAGATTGACTGCGAACAGGGACGCGTTCTTGTACTCGTGCGAGATAGATGATCAACTGTTGTGTGTGTGTGTAGTTGTGTGTGTGTTTGTTAGTGTGCGTGTGTGCGTGTTTGTGTGTGTGTGTGTGTGTACCCTAAACCCTAAACCCTAAATTCTAAACCCTAAACCAGTGTGTGTATTAGTGTGTGTGTTTGTGTATGTGTGTGTATTAATGTGTGTGTGTGTCTGGACATATTTTACAATTCTATATGTAATAAATATTTTCAAAACGATGACGAACTTTGATCGTTGAAGTTTGCCATAATGGATGGGGTGGTATGTGTGCTTGTTTGTGTTGAGATTTGTTTTGTTCTAATATCATATTTATTTTCAAAATGTAGACAAACTTTGATTTTTGAAGCTCGCCATTATGGATGGGGTGGTTTGAATGTGTGTTAATGTATTTCAATATTTAATGTATTATATTTAATATTTAATATATCAAAATGGTTTCTATCTTAGATTGTTGAAGCTCGCCATTATGGATGGGGTGGTATGTGTGTTTCTTGACATATTTTAGTATTTATAAATAACATATTTTTTCAAAATGTTATGTTGAAGCTCGTCTATATGGATAACTACCCAAAGTACTGGTTTGGCTTGGCTTGGCACGAGATCCAAAGCATTGGTTTGGCATGGCTTTGGCCACGAGGAAGGTGCTGGAGCAGGTTGACTTCATCAATGAGCAAACATGCTCGCCCCCTCAACCTCGCCACCTTGTAATAAGGCATAATAATGTATTTATTTATGGAGGTAACTGGAAGCAGGTTGACTGCATCCCGAGCAAACGGGGTCGCCCCTGAATGTTGCGCCTTGTAATAAGGCATATTATTTATTTATTTATTTATTTATTTATTTATTCTATTTATTTATTTATTTATTTATTTATTTATTTATTTATTTATTTATTTATTTCATTTATTTATTTATGGAGGTGTTATGAAGGGTGACTTCATCCCAGCATTCATGCTCGACCATGAACCTCACCCTGTAATAGGCGTGATATTTATTTATGGAGGTGCTGGTGCAGGTTGACTGCATCCCCAGCAAACGGGCTGGCCCCCTCAACCTTACGCCTTGTAATAAGGCATGATATTTATTTATGGAGGTGTGGGCAGGTTGACTGCATCCCCAGCAAACGGGCTGGCCCCCTCAACTCAACGCCTTGTAAATAAGGCGTACTATTTATTATATGTACATACAGGAATACTACACACTGATATTAGTATATATACGAGACATAGGCATTTGGTGGTTGGCCCCAGTGAAAAACACAAAATGCAAACGGGCAGGCCCCCTCAACCTCACGCCTTGTAATAAGGCGTTATGTTATTTGTGAACTTATTTATGGACCGTGTTGGAGATCGGCGGACCTCATCCCGAGAAACTGCCCGGCCACCCTTAACCTTTGCGCCTCGTAATAAGTAGGCGAGAGGCATCGATCTAATATAGAGAATAGATCTATATATACTATCAATAGCATAGATAGATAACCTATATTGGCAAAGCCCGGATTTTTGAAAATCGGACATAGGCACCTTACAAAATCAAAATCTAGTTCTACAATTATGGCATCAGGGCACCATATCATATTGCAGGCGCTTCGACTGGATTTCCCGGTGTCTATCTGATGTAACTGCATATGTTGTAGATATACACAATAGATCTATTTGCTATATATAGATCTATATATATATATATATTCTTGGGCAATATAGATCTACTTGCCCG
Organism: Microglena sp. YARC; assembly: GCA_022414725.1. Taxonomy (NCBI): domain Eukaryota; kingdom Viridiplantae; phylum Chlorophyta; class Chlorophyceae; order Chlamydomonadales; family Chlamydomonadaceae; genus Microglena; species Microglena sp. YARC. The sequence continues at coordinate 5,638,212 of CM039463.1, read as the reverse complement.
CCCGAGTAATTAAGGCGTAATATGTATTTGAATATATTTATTTTAGGCACACCGGTGATGGAGATGGCTGACTTCATCCGAGCAAACATGCTGGCCCCTCAACCTCGGCGCCTTGTAATAAGGTGTTATGTTTATTTGTGAACTTATTTATGGAGGTGTTGGAGATGGCGGACCTCATCCCGAGAAACTAGCTGGCCCCCTCAACCTCGCGCCTTGTAATAAGGCATAATATTTATTTATTGATGAAGGTGTTGGAGCAGATTGACTTATCCCGAGGAAACGGGCTGGCCCCTCAACTAACAATTAATCTAGCGCCTTATAATTAGGGAGAGGCATCGATCTATATAGAGAAATAATCTCTCTCTCTCTCTCTCTCTCTCTCTCTATATATATATATATTATATATATATATATATATATATATATATTGGCAAAAAGCCGGATTTTTGAAAATCGAGCATAGGGCACCTTACAACAAATAACAAATCTAGTTCTACAATTATGGCATAGGGCACCATATCATATTGCAGGCGCTTCGACTGGATTTCCCGGTGTCTATCTGATGTAACTGCATATGTTGTAGATATACACAATAGATCTATTTGTTATATATAGATATATATATATCTATATTCTTGGGCAATATAGATCTATTGCCGCCCCTACTTATAATAAGGCGTTAGAATTTAATTTTGTATTTATTTATGGCAAGGTGTTGGAGATGGCTAACTTCATCCCACCATGAAGACGATTTGAAAATAGGACATCATTCTCCACACACCCACAACCACACCCTTCTTTCTTGGGGGGTAGACCCCACCCACACCCACACTCACACCCTTCTTTTTTGGGGGGTAGACCCCACACACACCATCACCACCACCACCACCACCACACACACAACACACACAACACACACACCACACAAACACACACACACACACACACACACACACACACACACACACACACACCCACACACCTCATACCCCCCCCACCCCACCCCACCCCCACACACACCACCTCATATTCACCCCCACGCACCCCTGTGGTGCTCAGGAATTCTTTTTCCAGCCTGACAAGCTTCCGTCAGCCAATTCGACTTTGCACAGCCACTACTATTGAGTTGGGGGAGCGTTCCTACATGAAGGAGGTAAATGGCTTGTGGTTGAGGATTGGCGGCTGGGGTCTGGGGACTGGGGCTGGGGCTGGAGTTAGGGTTGGGGGTTGGGGGCTGGGGAACCGCGCAGCCACTACTTCGAGTTGGGGGAGCGTTCCTATATGAAGGAGGTATACAGCTTGTGGGTGGTGATTGGGGGCTGGGGACTGGGGGCTGGGGTTGGGTTGGGGGTGGGGGCTAGGGGCTAGGGGCTGGGGGCTGGGGTTGGGTTGGGGGTTGGGGCTAGGGGCTGGGGGCTGGGGGCTGGGGTTGGGTTGGGGGTTGGGGGCTAGGGGCTGGGCTGGGGGCTGGGGCTGGTTTGGGTTTGGGGGTGAGGTTGGGGGCTGGGGAGCTGCCCAGTCCACTACTTCGAGTTGGGGGAGCGTTTCTACATGAAGGAGGTATACGGCTTGTGGTTGGGGGCTGGGGACTGGGGACTGGGGGCTGGGGGCTGGGGGCTGGGGTTGGGTTGGGGGTTGGGGTTGGGGTTGGGTTAGGGTTGGGGGCTCGGGGCTGGGGAGCTGCACAGCCAACTACTTTGAGTTGGGGGAGCGTCCTACATGAAGAAGGTAAATGTTATATGGTTGGGTTGCGGTGGGGGTTGGGTTGACTGGGTTAGGTGGGGTTGGGGCTGGGGTTTGGGGTTTGGAGGGGAGGGGGGGGGGGGGGGGGGGGGGGGGGGGGGGGGGGGGGAATACTACGCCTTATGATGAGGAATGTTGCTAGAGGGGGCCAGCCCGTTTGCTTACCTAACCACCTAACCATGTAACCATCTAACCATCTAACACTCTGTGAGCAGGCTCTTGTAACCACCTAATCATGTAACCACCAAACCACCTAAACACCTAAACACCTAACCACCTAACCATGTAAACTCTGTGCGCAGGCTCTTGGCATGGCAGTGCTGAAGGATTCTGGAGTGGCCTGTATCGACACTTTCCAAATGAGGGTAAGAAGAGCAAGTTTTACCGTTTTATCATAGTTTTCTTTTCGGCTGCCAGCAGCATCTTTTAGTCAGCTCCTCTGGCTTGCTGGATACCAAGCCAATTATTTTTGGCTGCCTGTATCAGCTTCTAGTCAGCTCCCCTGGCTTGTCTGATACCCAGCGTATTATTTTCAGCTGCCTGCATCAGCTTCTATTCACCTCCTCTGGCTTACTTGATACCCAGCCAAACCTATGTATGTATGTTACAAGCCCAATAGGCTTAAGGGACTCACCCAACCGTATAGGAAGGGCTTAAAAAGAAAAAGCACTGATGAACCGAGCCCCAAACAATCGTTTAACCTACAGGGGCCCTGGGTTCGTGCTACAGTTATAATTTAATTCTACAAACCTAAAGCAACGGAGCTCCATTGTTGCCACCTGTCGTTCTGTCTCGCTCTCCGCCAACTTTCCACGTCGCTTGCATGCCCTGCATACATTTTTGGCGGAGCCCCCTCTTCAAGGGGGTGGGAGCCTCCAGCGTTACCCAGTTGTCCGTTTGTTCGGCTACCGAGAGGAAGCCTGACTTGTCAGCCAACGATCTCGTAACTGACTAGCTTCCGTAGCTGCCTGTCGCTCCGTCGCGAACACTCTCCGCCAATTTGTAATGTCGCTTGCATGCCCTGCATAGCTTTTATTTCCGGCTGCCAGCAGCAGCTTTTAGTCAGCTCCCCTGGCTCGCTTCCCAGCCAATATGAGAACGCCTGGTGGGGTATGGTATTAAGGGAGCCCCGTCTTACAGCGGTAGAGATTGGGCTTCTACTTTACCTTGACAAAGCTACAATGGCGGTAGACCGATACCCAGCCAGTTCTTCTAGTCAGCTTCCAGTCAGCTCCCTTGGCTTGATACCCAGCCAGGTCTTCTAGTCAGCTTCTAGTCAGCTTTCTAGTCAGCTTCCCTTGGCTTGATACCAGCCAGGTCTTCTAGTCAGCTTCTAGTCAGCTCCCTTGGCTGGATACCCCAGCCAGGTCTTCTAGTCAAGCTTTCTAGTCAGCTTTTCTAGTCAGCTCCTTGGCTTGATACCCAGCAAATCCTCTAGTCAGCTTCTAGTCAGCTCCCTTGGCTTGATACCCATCCAGGTCTTCTAGTCAGCTTCTAGTCAGCTTCTAGTCAGCTTCTAGTCAGCTTCTAGTCAGCTCCCTTGGCTTGATACCCAGCCAGATCTTCTAGTCAGCTTCTAGTCAGCTCCCTTGGCTTGAGTACCCAGCCACCCACCACCCACCCACCATCCACTACCCACCTTATCTATGGTGCTCAGGTGATGAAGAATGGTCAGCTCTTTGGCTTGTTTAGCTTCGTGGAGAAACTCAATTCTGAATGGATGAAGGTGAGTTGAATCAAAACAGTCTCGTGGTCATCATGTTGTGAGTAAGGTTTCATACTGCTTTTTCAATCTTGCATTTGTGTTTCTTTGCAACTGCACCGACGAGATGCCCAAGTATAATCATGTAAATCACCATGACTAAGATTTCATATTTTATTTTGATTATTACAAGTGTGTTGCGTTGCAAATGCACGGACGAGATGCCCAAGTATACTCATGTTAATCACCATGACTAATATTTCATATTTATTTTGATTATTACATTTGTGGTACTGTGCAATTGCACCGACGAGATGCCCAAGTATAATCATGTAAATCACCATGACTAGGATTTCATTTTTTTTTTTATTAATACATTTGTGGTGCTGTGCAATTGCACCGACGAGATGCCCAAGTATACTCATGTTAATCACCATGACTAATATTTTATATTTTATTTTGATTATTACATTTGTGGTCCTGTGCAATTGCACCGACGAGATGCCCAAGTATAATCATGTAAATCACCATGACTATGATTCCAGACTTCATTTTGATTCTTGCATTAGTGTTACTGAGCAAAAGCACCACCGAGATGCGCAAACAATAAGTATAATCATGCAAATCACCATGACTAAGATACCACAACTTATTGTTAATCTTGCATCTGCGTGTGTGTTGCTTGCAAATGCACCACGAGGTGTCAAAGTATAATCACGTAAATCACCATGACTAAGATTTCATAACTTATTTTGATTCTTACATTTATGGTATTGTGCAATAATCAAAATAATTGAATTAGTGTTCTTTTGCTGCAGCAACGAGACATCCCAAGCAATGGCCCCCTCTTCATGAGTATGAGTTTGAATTTGAATTTGAATTAGTGTTCTTTTGCTGCAGCAACGAGACATCCCAAAAAACGGCCCCCTCTTCAAAAGTGAATCTGGGGAGTTCAGCAACCTACGCTGGGACATGCCACCCATCGCCGAGATGGATTACTACTGGGACAAGGGCAACAGGAAGGACGTGGGGATAGAAGATTGGAAACTGCTGAAGGTAAGGCCTGCCATGCAGTTATGAGTAGGGAACGGAAAATCATATGATGTTGACCAAAAACGAGTATGTGTTCATATGATATCATACAAAAATCATATGATTTAATATCATATGATTTAATATCATATGATATGCTGCCTCAGGCCAAAGTTACCTAGTCAGACCGCCGGCATCATATGATATCATATGATGACATGAAATCATATGATATCATATTGCCGATCCCTAGTTATAAGGATCATTTATTTGTGTGTTGTGGTTGCTGAGTGGTTGCTGAGTGGTTGCTGAGTGGTTGCTGAGTGGTTGCTGAGTGGTTGCTGAGTGTTTGCTGAGTGGTAGCTGAGTGGTTGCTGAGTGTTTGCTGAGTGGTTGTGGAGTGTAATGGAGGAATCTGAATCTTGGAGGCGGAGGAGCATTCACATATAACCACATATTTTTAATTCTCAAATATAACTGCAAAATAAAGCACAATTACCTACAATTCCCTATGAATCTCATGAATCTTAATACTGGTATTCCAATTCCACAGGACTTCACCTTGAATCTTGCCGGTGGAGGGCAGCAGACAAGGACCCACTTTGTGATGGATCATATCAACCTTCCAGAGGTACGTGTGTGAGGGTTCGTGTAAAGTTGGTGAAGTTAACCCCACCCACACACTTGAGCCCATTGCGCCTGTTGTGCACCCTACATTGTGGGGTGCGGTGCTGATGTGGCTAGATGGCACACCCTTCCACCTACGTACATGCATCTCGCTGGTGGAGGGCCACAGACAAGAACCATTTTGTGATGGATCATGTCAGCCTTCCAGAGGTACGTGTGTGGGGGTATGTGCAAGGTGTTGTTGCATGCCAAAGGCCTTGAATGCTAGCGCAATGTTAGGTGTTGCATGTTACATGCAACTGAATCTACCTGTTAAATAAAACAGTTACATGTTACATGTAACTGAATCTACCTGTTAAATAAAACAATGTTAGGTGTTGCATGTAACTGAATCTACCTGTTAAATAAAACAATATTAGGTGTTGCATGTTACATGTAACTGAATCTACCTGTTAAATAAAACAGATACATGTTACATGTAACTGAATCTACCTGTTAAATAAAACAATGTTAGGTGTTGCATGTTACATGTAACTGAATCTACCTGTTATACAACAGCCAAGGGCCCATTTTGTGATGGATCATATGGACCTTCCAGAGGTATGTGTGCTAGGGTGTTTTTGTTTTTTTGTCTTACTGTACTGAAATTCATTGTGTGTGAGGGCGTGTGCAAGATATTTGGCGGAGCCCCCCTTCTAGTATGGGTGCAACAGTGCGAGGGTGTTGGTGGGGCTGGGCCACGCTTAAACATATGTGAAAGCCACTCTAACTCTTATGGCTGGTTCTATTCATCGACGAGACTGAGGAGGAAGAGGATATATCGTAATCTACTAAGTACTAACCCCAACAACTTTAAAAAATGTTAGTAGCAAAGACATCAGTGAAGGTCTCATTTTTTGATGGCTTGAATGCTAGAGCAATGTAATGTTGCATGCCACATGTTCCGAAATCTGCCTGTTAATGACACCTGTCAAGGACTCATTTTTTGATGGCTTGAATGCTAGAGCAATGTAATGTTGCATGCCGCATGTTCCGAAATCTGCCTGTTAATGACACCTGTCAAGGACTCATTTTTGATGGCTTGAATGCTAGAGCAATGTTAGGTGTTGCATATTACATGTTCAGAAATCTGCCTGTTAACGGAAACTGTCAAGGACTCATTTTGTGATGGATCATGTCAACCTTCCTGATGTGCTAGGGTGTGTGTGTGCGTGTGTTGGGGGGGGTAGGGGTCAGGGTACTTCCAAGCGCGCGCTTTTGCGCGCTGGCGCGCTGGCTTTTTGAGCCCCACTGCGCGTTTCACGCAGATTTTTGCACCCCCCTGTGGGCGCAGCAAGCATTTTTTGCGCTTTTTGCACTACAAAGCGCAGATTTGTTTCTTTCAAGTGCGCTCAAGCGCTGGCCAATTTGGTCAATGGAAGTACCTTGGTGGGGGTGGGGGTGGGGGTGGGGGTGGGGGGGTGTTTCTGTCTTCATTACCACTGAAATTCATCGTGTGAGAGTGTGTGTGTGCAAGGTTTTTGGTGGAGCCCCCTGTAACCTACTAACCCCAGCATCCACGCTTTGCCCACCGCCATGCCCTCCCTCCCTCCCTCCTCCCTCCGCCTCCACCCTCTCCGCCCCGCTCCTCCCCTCCCGCCTCCCTCCCTCCCTCCCCTCCTCCCTCCTCCCTCCTCCCTCCCTCCCACTCTCCTCCCTCCTTAGCCCCCACCCTCCACCCTCTGACCCTCCATCCCTCCCTCAGCCCCCGCCCCTCCCCTCATCCCTCTCTCCCTCAGCCTTCAACCCCCCCACCCCACTAGGGGGTGTCAAAAGTAATAATCCACCTATTTGCTATCTCTCACACCCCCAACATCTTGATTAAGTAATCATATTTTCCTATGATAGTTCTGTATGGCTCCTTAGTAGGTTTTGTAGTGCTCTGGTTTGTAGCACATGTACGCCAGCCTTTTGCTAGGGGGGCCCTCTGTCTTTTATGAACATTTCCATGTGGCAACAAAAAGTTGGTGCCCAAGATTTTTGTTGTATTTCTGTACCATCATTTTACCCACCCCTTCAGTTCAAAACTGTATTGCTATGGAAGGCCTTTCTGGTCCAAGGTTCATGAGTTCGAAGAGTTTGGCCCTGCAGATTTTACA
>CM039463.1:5570970-5625970 GCA_022414725.1 Microglena sp. YARC | reverse complement strand
TTAATTCCATAATCATTATTGTCATCGTCATCGTTATTGTCATCACCATCACCATCACCATCACCATCACCATCACCATCACCATCACCATCACCATCATCATCACCATCACCACCATCACCATCACCATCATCACCACCACCATTAGCAATATCACTACCAACATCAACCCTGGAGCTTTCACCATCACCATCACCATCACCATCACCACCAACACCACCTTCACCATCACCATGATCATCATCATCACCACCACCAACATCACCACCAACATCATCAATATCACTTCCAACATTATCACCATCACCACCACCACCACCACCACCGCCACCAGCAATATCACTGCCACCATCACCCCTGGAGCTTTCACCATCATCATCTTCCTCATCAGCATCATTAATATGAATGAGCCTTTCGCCCCCTCTTCTCTGATCATCATCTCACCATTGCATCATCATCATCAGCAGCAGCAGCAGCAGCTATATGAATGAGCCTTTCGCCCCCTCTTCTCTGATCATCATCTCACCATCGCATCATCATCATCAGCAGCAGCAGCAGCAGCAATTTGAATGAGCCTTTCACCCCCTCTTCTCTGATCATCATCTCACCATCGCATCATCAGCATCAGCATCATCAGTAGCAGCAGCAGCAGCATCAATATGAATGAGCCTTGCACCTACCCCCCACCATCAGCAGCTCCACCCTTTTTCACCACCCATCTTCCCCCCACCCAACTCACACTCACACCTAAAGCCTTCCGCAGCCCCCCCCCCTACCCACCCACACACACACACACACACACAAACACACACACCACTGCCCCCCCCCCCCCCCCCCCCCCCCCCGCCACCACCATCACCATCAACCCCCCACTACCCGCCCCCCCCACTCACACACACCACCGCCCCCCCCCACCCACCCCACCCCACCCCACCCACCTCCCCCACAACTACCATCCCCCCCCCCCCCCCCCCCCACCGACACCACAACCACCATCAATCCACCACAACCACCAACACCACCCCACCACCCTCTTCTCTGCTTATAGTGGAACTCCCCTCTATATTGTGACACGGAGCATCCTCAAGATTACGAGCGCGTCTCCCCTTGGTGCGTTGACGCGTTGTTATTATCAGTATTCGTATTCGTATTCGTATTTGTATAAGTATTATTACGTATACGAATTATAGCTTATTATAAGTATTATCATTACTTATTATTATAAGTATTTTTACTTATATGCATTATTACGAATTATTACTTATAATAAGTATTATATAAGTATGCTTATTAACACGAATTATTACTTATTATAAGTATTATTAATTACAAGCATGATTATTTATTATTAGTGTTAGCAATGATTTTTCGTTTTAGCCCCTCCTGTCTCAGTCGGGCAAGTCCATTTAGCCTACACGTGTGTGGACTGTAATGTGTGCGGACTGCGCAGTGGTGTCCTTAATTTCACGTCCTGTGAGTGACTGCATTACACGGATGTAACAATTTCAATTTCAATTGTGCGTAATGGCCAAGGCTTGCCATCATAAACATGTGTAATCATGTTTGCGTTGTACTGTGCTTCACTGTACTGCAATGTACTGTACTTAACTTCACTGTACTGTACTGCAGTGGTACAGTGACTGTGCAGGCGGACTGTGCAAGGTTTGCCATCATAAACTTGTGTCATGTTCATCAGGGTGTCACTGTACTTCACTGTACTGTACTGTGCTGTGCTGTACTTTACTATCATGTACTGTACTGTACTGTATTGCAGGGGTATCTTGACTGTGCAGGGTTTGCCATCATAAAGTATAATATTGATCATGTCTACACTGTACTGTACTTTAATGTACTGCAGATGTACAGTTACTGCGCAGGCAGCCTGTGCAGGGCTTGCCACCATTATAAGTATCATGTTAACAATGTTTACACTAATAATATTACGCTGTACTGCAATGTACTGTACTGCAGGGGTACAATGTCTGTGCATGCAGCCTGTACAAGGCTTGTCATCATAATAAAGTATCATGTCTATCATGTTTACACTGTACCGTATTGTACTGTACTGTGCTGAACTGCAGGGTTACGGTTTACACTGTACTGCTCTGCAGGGGTACGGTGACTGTGCAGCTAGGTGCAGTATGTACTGTGTTTTTCTGTGCAGGGATTGCCCAGCAATGAAATGATAACAATTCTCATTTTGATCACTGTTTACACTGGATCATGTTACTCATGGTTACACTGTACCGCACTGTACTGACCTTCCCGAGGACAGAATTAACGGACTTTGTTCCTATTATTATCTGTACTGCCAAAAATAAGTCTGAATCAAGAAAGTACAAGTCCCCCCACGCGTCTCTCTCCCTTATGTACTGCAGGGATATGGTGACTGTGCAGCTTGGTAACGTGATGGTGCCTGACATTTTGATCACTGTTTATACTGGACCATGATAATCATTTTGATCACTGTTTACACTAGACCATGATAATCATTTTGATCACTCTTTACACTGGACCATGATAATCATTTTGATCACTGTTTACACTGGACCATGATAATCATTTTGATCACTCTTTACACTGAACCATTATAATCATTTTGATCACTCTTTACACTGGACCATGATAATAATTTTGATCACTCTTTACACTGGACCATGATAATCATTTTGATCACTCTTTACACTGGACCATGATAATCATTTTGATCACTGTTTACACTGGACCATGATAATCATTTTGATCACTCTCTACACTGGACCATGATAATCATTTTGATCACTGTTTACACTGGACCATGATAATCATTTTGATCACTGTTTACACTGGACCATGATCATCATTTTGATCACTCTTTACACTGGACCATGATAATCATTTTGATCACTGTTTACACTGGACCATGATAATAATTTTGATCACTCTTTACACTGGACCATGATAATCATTTTGATCACTGTTTACACTGGACCATGATAATCATTTTGATCACTGTTTACACTGGACCATGATCATCATTTTGATCACTCTTTACACTGGACCATGATAATCATTATGATCACTGTTTACACAGGATCATGTTATTCATGGTTTCACTTTTCTGCACTGTACTGACCTTTCCGAGGACAGACTTAACGGACTTAATTCCAATAAGTATCTGTACTGCCACGAATTAAGTATGAATTAAAAAGTACAAGTCCCCACGCGTCTCTCTCCCTTTTGTACTGCAGGGGTACGGTGACTGTGCAGCTAGGTGACGTGATGGTGACTGACATTTTGATCACTGTTTACACTGGATCATGTCATTTGTACTGTACTGTACTGTACTGTACTGTACTGTACTGTACTGTACTGTACTATACTGCACTGCACTGTACTGCACTGCAGGGGGACGGTGACTGTACAGGGAGCTTTTGCAGGGCTTGACATCATACTAAAGTATCACGTCGGGGATGTTTACGCCAATCATGCTTACGCTGTACTATACTGTACTGTACTGCAGGGGTACGGTAACTGTGCAGCTAGGAGACGTGATGGTGCAGGGCGCCTCCCGGGGTTTAAGGGTGAGTTTGTTTTTTCTTTTTCTTCTATGGAAGGAAAATCACCCCTGGAGGGGATGGTGCAGGGCGCCTCCCTGGGTTTAAAGGTGAGTTTGCTTTTTCTTCTATGGAAGGAATTTCGCCCCTAGAGGTGTGTCTCCCAACACTAACCAGCGGGTTCAACTGGGAATTCAGTTATAATGGTGTTGTAAGTGAAAACAGGGGAAGCTACAAAGTATTTTAGCCAAATCCTGGCGATTTCGACCAATATTAACATACACATGCACGTACACTTGCATATGCACGTTCACATGCACATACACATATATATATCCACACGCACATGCACATATACACACACATGCACATACACATGTGTGTGTGTTTGTGTGTGTGTGTGTGTGTGTGTGAAATGGTGTTCGCCGCACCTCGTACTTTCTGGGAAGCTTCCTAGAAGCTGTAAGTTTTTCGAATTTTTGATGTTTGGTGAATCTCGGTGATTTCCGGTGAATTATGGTGATTGTTTTTTGAATTTTGAAATAAGTTCGAATTTCCAAAAATGTGTCTCGAATTATACTGACATATACTGTCTGTATAAAACAGTACACGTTAGCAGGACAGGGAGCGGTACACAAAGCAGTACAAAAAGTGGTGCGAGTATTACAACAGTACAAGGAGCGGCACTAGGAGCGGTACAGAGAGCGGTACAAGCGGTGGCGTAGGAATGAAGTACAAACACTGGGACACTGCCATTCAGCCGCCCATTCAAGCGTCCATTGTTTTACGCAGTGGGGTTTAGCATACCTCATGGTCAATCTCACCAAGTGGTATGCTAAACCCCACTACGTAAAACAATGGACGCTTGAATGGGCGGCTGATCATCACCAATGCTTCAAGAAAGGCAGACACCCGCTTAACAGAGCTTGGCAAATTGGCAGGGTGGATACGCACATTTAACTCAGCAACCTCCATGGCACGCATGCTACGGTAGAAAGCGACAAGAACCGACATGCATAGAACCAACACGCCAAGTTGCCAAGCTTTGATGAGCAGGTGTCAGCCTTTCTTGAACCATTGGTGATGTTCAGCCACCATTCAGGCGTCCATTGTTCTACATTATGGCACATTGTGACATTGACGACATTGTAAAACAATCGATGCCTGAATGGGTGGCTGGACATCACTAATGGTTCAAGAAAGGATGATACCTGCTCAACAAAGCTTGACCATTTGGCAGGGTGAGTGGATGTGCACATACACCTCAGCAACCACCATGGCATCCATGCTATGTTAGATGAGTTCTATGCAGTGTCGCAGGCGACGCTAAACATTGGCGGAGAATGATCGTGACGGAGCAACAGGTGGCAACGGAAGCTAGTTAGTTACGAGACTGTTGGCTGACGTGTCAGGCTTCATCACGGTCAGATGGTCGGTCAGACGGACAAATGGGTAACCCTAGGGGGCTACCGCTCCCTTGAAGGAGGGGGCCCACCCAAAACGACGAGAAATGACATGCAGGTATCTTAACTGTGCACGGACCGCTGTCCAGCATAGCATACGAGCACTACAAAAAAGCGGTGCAATCACGGTATTAGACTGAGCTCCAGACCTATACCACTCATTTGTACCCGCTATTGAACCATCCTTGTACCGCTAATGTAATGCCTACATACTGGATTGTCCTGTTTTTTGTGTACCGCTTGTGCCGCTCCGCTTACCACTTTTTGTACCGCTCCTCGATACCATTGTTCTGCTTGTACCGCTTTACCGCTCTAAGTACCAATCCCTGTACTGCTGACGTGTACCGTTTTATAAAGACAATATTTGTCAGTAGACTTCGAAATACATATGTGGAAATTAGAACCTCAAAATTCACCCAAATCCAGCCAAAATGTACCATGAGTCACCATAAGGCACCAAATTCACAAAAAATCGAAAGCTCGAAACATTTCCAGCTTCTAATAAGCTTTCCGGAAAGTACGAGGTTCGGCGAACTCCGCCATTTCACACACACACACACACACACACACACACGCACGCACGCTCGCACGTACGCATACACATAAGCATACACATGCACATGCACGTAAACAGACACAGACACAGAAACAGACACAGACACAGACACAGACACAGACACAGACACAGACACAGACACAGACACAGACATACACACATGCACATAGACATATACACATACACATACACATACGTATACACATGCACATGCACATTAAAACATATACGCATCCACATACTAACACATCCACATATGCATAAACAGACACATACGCATACACAAACACAGGCATGAAACACAGACACACACACACACACACACATGAAACGCACACTTACATGTAACACAGACACAGACATAAAACACACAGATTAACACGATCTCGCACTGCAGATGCATGAGGCCAAGCAGCGGCGCAAGATGCAGCATACACAGACACATGCACAGGCACAAGCACAGGCACAGGCACACACATGACAAACATTAACACAAACTCACACTGCAGATGCATGAGGCCAAGCAGCGGCGCAAGATGCAGCATACACAGACACATGCACAGGCACAAGCACAGGCACAGGCACACACATGACAAACATTAACACAAACTCACACTGCAGATGCATGAGGCCAAGCAGCGGCGTAAGATGCAGGAGGAGCATGAGGGATGGGCAGATCCTGACCGGGATACATCCGCACAGGCATCCGTGACAGGCGGGGCTGGCACATACAACCATCTCTCAGATGCGGTAAGAATATTAAATAAATAAATAAATATATAAATAGTACGTCTTAATATGAAGTGTGAGGTTGAGGGGGCCAGCCCATGAAGTGTGATGTTGAGGGGGCCAGCCCATGAAGTGTGAGGTTGAGGGGGCCAGCCCATGAAGTGTGAGGTTGAGGGGGCCAGCCCATGAAGTGTGAGGTTGAGGGGGCCAGCCCGTGAAGCGTGAGGTTGAGGGGGCCAGCCCGTTTGCTTGCACAGGGGCTTACCACCAACATTGCTATAAAAGACACTGGTTCGTTACCTTAGAAAAAGGCGGGGCTGGCACATACAACCATCTCTCAGATGCGGTAAGAATATGAAATGCATAGAAATAAAGGAGGTCTTATTACAAAGTGTGAGGCGTTGGGGGGGGGGCAGCCCCTTTGCTTTCATTGGGGCCAACCACCAAGGTAATAATATTCATTACTAATGTATCTTGTTTACACAAACAAAAGCATCTCACATATATGGCAATAATATTCATTACTAATGTATCTTGTTTACACAAACTAAACCATCTCACATACATGGTAATAATAGTCATTACTAATGTATCTGTTTTACACAAACTAAACCATCTCACATATATGGTACCCCGCAGTTATCACACGCAAAAAAGGACAACGGGATAACCCAGGGGGCTCCCGCCCCCAAGAAGGGGGGGCTCCGCCAAAAATATCCAATAATAATACTGTACTAATCCATCTTGTTGACAAAAAATGTTTTAGAGTATCCAATACTATTAATACATCTTGTTTACAAAAAAAATTAAAAAAAGTTTAAAAATATCCAATACTAATACATCTTGTTAACAAAAAATATTTAAAAATATTTAAAAATATACAATACTAATACATCTCGTTTACACAAAGTATTTAAAATATCCAATAATATTATTAGTTAATACATCTTGTTGACAAAACATATTTAAACTATTTAAAAATATCCAAAACTAATCTAGATTGTCTACAAAACATATTTAAATATATCCAAGACAGGTATTAGTTAAAACATATTTTTTACATAAGATATTTAAAACTATTTAAAAATATCCAATCAAATACATCTTGTTTACACGCAATATTAAACAATATCCAATAATAGTATAAGTTAATATATCTTGTTTACAAAAAATATTTTTAAATATTCAAAAATATATTCCATACTAATATATCTTGTTTGCAAAAGATGTTAAAAATACCCAATACTAGTATTGGTTAATACATCTTGTTCACAAAAACAATTTAAAAATATTAAACAATAGTATTAGTTAAAACTTCTTGTTGACAACAAAACATGTTAAAAAATATCCAATTATAATACATCTTGTTTACAAAACATATTTAAAACTATTTAAAAATATCCAATTATAATACATCTTGTTTACAAAAAAGATTTTTTACTATTTACAAATATTTAATACTAATACACATTGTTTAAAAAAATTGATATCATCTCACAGATGATGCATGAATTAACGAAGCCATAAGATTCATCATTATAGGAAGTTATAATATAAACATGTACACACATTTATACGTATTTACACATATAATAACGAAGTATTTATAATATAAACATTTACACACATGAATTAACGAAGCTATTATATTCATCCTTATGAGTATTTATAATATAAACATTGACACACATTTATACGTATTTATACATATTTATAAGGATTGAGAAGGATTCAGAGTAGGATTCTTATACCATTCCGTACCTTTTATCATTTTTCTTCTGGCTGATCATGTATATTAAATTTACTAATTACTAATTAAATTTACTAATTACTACATTAGATGTACATTATATGTTTGAATGCAGATATTGGATATTGAAGTACTGTGAGTGAGTGAGTGAGTGAGTGAGTGAGACGTTGGGCACGTTTGAATGTAGATATTATATTATAAAGTGCCTTGTGAGATGTACATGACAAGTTTGAAGGCAGATCTTATATTATGAAGTACCACGAGAGATGTACATGACAAGTTTGAAGGCAGATCTTATATTATGAAGTACCACGAGAGATGTACATGACAAGTTTGAAGGCAGATCTTATATTATGAAGTACCACGAGAGATGTACATGACAAGTTTGAAGGCAGATCTTATATTATGAAGTACCACGAGAGATGTACATGACAAGTTTGAAGGCAGATCTTATATTATGAAGTACCACGAGAGATGTACATGACAAGTTTGAAGGCAGATCTTATATTATGAAGTACCACGAGAGATATACATGACAAGTTTGAAGGCAGATCTTATATTATGAAGTACCACGAGAGATGTACATGACAAGTTTGAAGGCAGATCTTATATTATGAAGTACCACGAGAGATGTACATGACAAGTTTGAAGGCAGATCTTATATTATGAAGTACCACGAGAGATGTACATGACAAGTTTGAAGGCAGATCTTATATTATGAAGTACCTTGAGAGATGTACATGACATGTTTGAATGCAGATCTTGAATATTGAAGTACCTTGAGAGATGTACATGACAAGTTTGAATGCAGACATTGTGTACTGTATTGAAGTACCACGTGACATGTACATAACACGTTTGAATGCAGACATTGCATACGGTAGTGAATTATTGCGTGTGATGTACGGTATTGAAGTATTGCGTGTGATGTACGGTATTGAAGTACTGCGTGTGATGTACATGACATGTTTGAATGTAGATCTTGTTTGTTGTATTAATGTGTGAGATGTCTGGATAAATGCAAGACAATATATATGATGCATTTATCCTATGATTACATTGAAATATGACATGTACATTACATGCTTGAATGCAAACATTGTGTACCGTATTGAAGTACCACGTGAGATGCACATGACATGTTTGAATGCAGATCTTGGATATTGCAGCAACACGAGAGATGTACATGAGGCGTTTGCAGACACTGACGGATCGATTCCTGGTCGGCGGTGATCAGAGTCTCCTGGGACAGGTGCGTTCTACGATGCTGCACACAGGCATTAATACATAATGACACACACACACACATATCCCCCCCACCAGATGGCCACCGGCAAGCACAACACATGCACAGTCGCACAGTTGCACACACACACACACACGCACGCACGCACGCACGCTCGCAAGCACGCACGCACACACACACACACACACACACATACACATATCCCCCCCACCAGATGGCCACCATCATGTACAGCACACACATGCACAGTTGCACACACACACACACACTTACACATATTCCCCTTACCAGATGGCCACCAGAAGGTACAACACACACACATGCACAGTTGCACACACACACACACACTTACACATATTCCCCTTACCAGATGGCCACCAGAAGGTACAACACACACACATGCACAGTTGCACACACACACACACACACTTACACATATTCCCCTTACCAGATGGCCACCAGAAGGTACAACACACACACATGCACAGTTGCACACACATACACACACTTACACATATTCCCCTTACCAGATGGCCACCAGAAGGTACAACACACACACATGCACAGTTGCACACACACACTGACACAAACACACATATTCACCCCACCAGATGGCGACCAGCACTTACAACACACACACACGTGCACAGTTGCAAAGTTGCACACACACACACACTCACACACACTCTTGCAAACACACTAACACTCACACTCACGCACACATATTCCCCCCACACATGGCCACCAGCATGTGCAACACACACACACACTTACGCACACACACACGCACACTAACGCACGTACACACACACAAACTCACACACACACGCACACACATGCACAGTTGCACACACACACTGACACAAACACACATATTCACCCCACACATGGCCCCCCTCGTGTACACAAAACACACACACTCACGCACACATATGACCCCCACCATATGGCCACCAGCATGTACAGCACACAGACACACACACTCACGCACACACACACACTCACACACACGCACATACACACACGCACACTTCCACACACGCACACACAAATTCACCCCACACATTGCCACCCGCGTGTACACAACACACAGAAACTCAGGCACACATATTATCCCCACCAGATGGACACCAGCATTTACAACACACACACATGCTTAGTTTCACACACACATATTACCCCCACCAGATGGCCACCAGCCTGTACAACACACACACACTCACACATATTCCCCCACACATGCCCCCCCCCCCCCCCCCCCCCCCCCCTCCCGCATGAGCACACTCACACATATCCCCCCACCAGATGGCCACCAGCAAGCACAACACATGCACAGTTGCACATATTCCCGCACACACACACACACACACACACACACACACATATCCCCCTCTCCAGATGGCCACCAGCATAAACAACGAGGTGAGGGAGTTGGGTGTGCAAGATGCTGCTTTATGGAACATTGGCAGCAACACACACACACACCTCCCCCCCCACTTCCACCCCCACCCCACGACACACGCACCCCCACACACCACCACCACCACCAGATGGCTACCAGCATGTAAGACGACACTGGCATCAACACACACTCACACACACACACTTACGCACACACACATCCCCCCCACCACCACCACCACTACCACCCCACACACCACCACCACCACCAGATGGCCACCAACATGTACAACCAGGAGCGGAAGTTGGCAATACAAGATGCTGCTTTATGGAACACTGGCATCAACACACACTCACACACACTTACACACATCTCCCCCACACCCCACCCCCACAACACCCCCCACCCCCACCACCAGATGGCCACCAACAATGTACAATCAGGTGCGGGAGTTGGCAATACAAGATGCTGCTTTATGGAGCACTGGCATCGACACACACTCACACACACTTATACACATCTCCCCCACACCCCACCCCCACAACACCCCCACCCCCACCACCAGATGGCCACCAACATGTACAACCAGGTGCGGGAGTTGGCAATACAAGATGCTGCTTTATGGAGCACTGGCATCGGCACACACTCACACACACTTATACACATCTCCCCCACACCCCACCCCCACAACACCCCCCACCCCCACCACCAGATGGCCACCAACATGTACAACGAAGTGAGGGAGTTGGCAATACAAGATGCTGCTTTATGGAGCACTGGCATCGACACACACTCACACACACTTACACACATCTCCCCCACACCCCACCCTCACCACCAGATGGCCACCAACATGTACAACGAAGTGCGGGAGTTGGCGGTACAAGATGCTGCTTTATGGAACACTGGCATTGTCATCGATCAGGGATATCAGCAAATCATCACCGAGTGGATTCCTCAGAGATCTCAACAGCTCCTTGGGTGAGTTGCATTAGTGTGTGTGCATTCGTGTGTGTGTATGTGTGTGTGTGTGAGAGAGAGAGAGAAAGTATGTGTGTGTGTGAGAGAGTCTGAGTGTGAGTGTGTGTGCGTGTGAGAGAGAGAGAGCAAATCATCACCAAGTGGATTACTCAGAAATCTCAACAGCTCCTTGGGTGAGTTGCATTAGTGTGTGTGTATATGTGAGAGTGTGTGTGTGTGTGTGTGTGTGTGTGTGTGTGTGTGTGTGTATGTGTGTGTGTGTGTGTGTGTGTGTGTGTGTGAGTGTGTATGAGAGAGAGCAAATCATCACCAAGTGGATTCCTCAGAGATCTCAACAGCTCCTTGGGTGAGTTGCGTTAGCGTGTGTGTATATGTGAGAGTGTGTGTGTATATGTGTGTGTGTGTGTGTGTGTGTGCGTGCGTGTGTGTGTGTGTGTGTCAGTGTGTGTGAGAGAGAGCAAATCATCACCAAGTGGATTCCTCAGAGATCTCAACAGCTCCTTGGGTGAGTTGTGTTAGTGTTTGTGTGTGTGTGTGTGTGTGTGTGTGTGTGTGTGTGTGTGAGAGTGTGAGAGTGTGTGTGTGTGTGTGTGTGTGTGTGTGCGTGCGTGCGTGCGTGCGCGTGTGCATGAGTGAGTTGTGTGTGTGTGTTTGCGTGTGTGTGTGTGCGTGCGTGCAAAACAGAACTTGCAGATCTTGATAGCTCCTTGAGGGAACTGTGTTAGGATTGTCTGATATCTAGTTAAAAGCACTTGGGGATTAGTACTTGGGGTTAGCGTTAAGGATTAGAGCAGCCAGACACTGTAAGTACCAGGGTACTTCCAAGAGCGCGCTTTTGTGCCCCACTGCGCGTTTTGCGCAGTTTTTTGAAACCACCTGTGGGGGCAGCAAGCATTTTTTGCGCTTTTTGCACTACAAAGCGCAGTTTTTATTTTTGGCACTTGGGGAGTAGTACTTGGACATCACACGTTGTCATGTCGGTATGGCCAGCCGTCCATGCTTGTCACATGAGTGTGTGTATGTGTATTTGTGTTTATGCGTGCATATATGTGTATGTGCTCGTACGGTAGCACACATTTAGTTCTCGCCCATGCTTGTCACGTGAGAGTGTGTATGTGTGTGTGCTTATGTGTGTGTGCACATGTGTGTGTATGTGTGTGTGTTTATGTGTATATATATGTGTACGTGCACATACGGTAGCACACACTCTGTTCTCGTCCATGCCTGTCACATGAGTGTGCGTGTTTGTGTATATATATATTATATATATATATATATATATTATATATATATATATATATATGTGTGTCTTGAGATGAAGAGTCGGGGGTTCGACTACCCCTTCGGTTGCTCTTGGCGTTGCAGGTCTTGTCAACCGCGATGGTAGCTTGTCCAGTTGAGGTGGGAGACCGCTCCCCACCCGCGTACATTGTGTTCCCTTAACACCACGCCCCACCAAGCGTTATCATTACCTTTTTAATGTGTGTGTGCAAATACGGTAGCACACACTTAGTTCTCGTTCATGCTTGTCACATGAGTGCGTGTACGCCTGTGTGTGTTCATGTGTGTATATATGTGTGTTTGCACTTTTCTCGGAGTTGTGGATCCGAAGCTCTACGACTTGTTCGAGTGTTGGATCTCACAGAACTACTTGAACTACTTGAACTACTTGTGTTTGTGCACATACAGTAGCCCACACTTTTTCTACTTGTGTTTGTGCACACACGGTAGCCCACACTTTTTCTTGCATGCTTATAGCATGCTTACGGTAGCACAAACTCAGGGCCCCCGTCGGTAACACGATTGTTTGGAGTTCAGTTCATCAGTGCCTTTTCTTTTTAAGCCCTTCCTACACGGTTGGGGAAGTCCCTTTAGCCTAGTTGGCCTACCCCTGGGCTGTAACATACATACAAGCGTTCGGTAGCATAAACGTTTTGACGGACTCCCCCCCTTCTGGCGGATGGAAGTCCCCAGGGTCCCCCTTTGTATGTTCGACCGACGGACGACCGAGACACCTCAGCCAACGGTCTTGTTACGAACTGGCTTCGGTCTGCTCGATCCCGTTGCCAACATTCCCCGCCAATTTTTAGCAACGCTGCCTTGGACTGTTTCCGGGAGAAATGATCTATACCTAAGGAACGGCAATATGGTATCATATAATATCATGGCATCATATGTTATCTCATCATGCCAGCAGTCTGATTAGGCTAAAGTTGTCATTGATATAAAATATAATATGTTGCAATGTGTACGACATCATATGATATCACTCTTGCCTTCGGTCAACATCATACAATATGCCGGTCCCTAGCTATACCATAGCCCCTACGTGTGTTGCTTTGCATTTGAGGCCAAATTCACATATAAGGCCAAATTTGCATTTAAGGCCATAGTTGCATTTGAGGCCAAATTTCCCTTCGAGGCCAAATTTGCATTTGAGGCAAAATCTACATTTTAGGCCAAACTTGCATTTGAGGCAAAATTTACTTTTGAGGGCAAATTTGCATTTTAGGCCAAACTTGCATTTTAGGCCAAATTTACAATTGAGGCAAAATTTGCATTTGAGGCCAAATTTACTTTTCAGGCCAAATTATTCCTCACATATCTCAACAGCTCCTTAATTGATTTGTGGTAGGATAGTCTGCTTACAAGTCATGATAACGCCTGGTGGGGCGTGGTATTCAGGGAGCCTTGTCGGTAGAGAACACCCACTACACCACTACCCACCACCAACACCACCAGCAACAACGCCCCCCCCCCCCACCACCACCACCACCACCACCACCACCCCCTCACCACCACCACCACCACCACCCCCTCACCACCACCACCACCACCACCACCACCCCCTCACCACCACCACCCACCCACCTCTCCCACCGCCCACTTGCAGGCTGTATGGACCCACTGGAACCACCCCACTCTCTATATATAGTTATATGTATAACTTTGATACATACAACTATATACCTAATAGATGTGTATGTGTGTAATGACTACTCTGAACTACCCCCCCCCCCCCCCCCACACACACACACACACACACACGCACCCCTGCCCCCACCGCCACCCCCAACCACCAACAGTAACACACTCCCCACCCACCCACCCACCACCACCAACAACAATTACAACAACACCCCCCACCCCCCCCCACCACCCACTGCAGGCTGTATGGACCAACTGGAAGCCACCCCACTCCTTCCTGGTCCCCAGCCAGGGCCTGTCGTGGTTCAGATTGCCGACATTAAGCTGAGTCCAACAGAAGCTAGCCATACCTACCCTGTACAGCTCAACACAAGCACTACTCACTGCTCCGAACTAAAAACTCCCCCACCCCACTTTTCCCTACCCCAACCGCCACCCCCACCCATCAGCAACAACAATAACACCACCCACCCACCCACCCACCTCTCACCACCACAAACAATTACAACAAAAACAACACCCACCCCCAACCCACCAGCCACCACCAGCCACCACCACCCACCACCACCTCCACCCCCACCACCCACTGCAGGCTGTATGGACCAACTGGAACCACCCCACTCCTTCCTGGTCCCCAGCCAGGGCCTGTCGTGGTTCAGATTGCCGACATCAAGCTGAGTGCAACAGATGCTGGGCAATCCTATCTAGTGCTGCTCAACCCCGGCCTTACTGCTGTCGATATCAGTGGCTGGGCCCTAGACGGAGCCATCCAGTTTGCATTCGAACAAGGTGAGGAGGCCTTCATTTATGTTGTTTCTTACCTTTGGCTTTTTGCTTTTGGCTCTGGCTTTAGGCTCAAGATGGGGCCATCCGGTTGCCCTGCCCCAACAAGCATGTACCTCTCATACTCAGTACTGCCAGCCTCAACAAGCATGTACCGCTTCCTTTACCCCTAAAACAACCAATCACCTCAAGCGATCCCTTATGTACCTCTCATACTCACTACTGCCAGCCTCAACAAGCATGTACCGCTCCCTGTACCCCAATGACGATCAATCACCTAAACCCTTGATACTGATGTTTCTCTCATACTCAGTACTGCCAGCCTCAACAAGCATGTACCGCTCCCGTGCGTACCCCAATGACGATCAATCACCTAAACCCTTGATACTGATGTACCTCTCAGGTACAGTACTGTCAGCCTCAACAACCTTGTACCGCTCCCTGTACCCCAATGACAACCAATCACCTAAACCCTTGATACTGATGTACCTCTCAGGTACAGTACTGTCAGCCTCAACAACCTTGTACCGCTCCCTGTACCCCAATGACAACCAATCACCTAAACCCTTGATACTGATGTACCTCGCAGGTACTGTACTGCCAGCCTCAACAAGCATGTACGTCTCCCCAGACGTCCTCGCATTTCGACAGAGGCCGATCTCACCGGCAGGAAATGAGGGCAACTTTGTAGTGGGGCCGATGCTGTTGATGAACACAGCACCAGGCCAGTCTGTGAAGCTATTTAATGAGCAACAGGCGCAAGTGCATGAGACCTGGACATACTGATCTGTTTTGATCACTATGAGCGATTGTCAACAGTGTCTGGCATCTAGCTACTGGCATCAGGCATTTGTTTGACGGAGAGCTACTACTGGCATTAGGCATTTGTTTGACGGAGAGCTGGCTTTTGGAATCTTTCTAGCTCGCTATAAATTGACCGAGTTTCTCTCTTTTGTTACCAACTTCTCCTAGCGATCAATAAAGGTATGCTCTCCTCCCTTCTCCTTCAACACCCCCCTACTCTCCTTGCACACTGTGTCTCTAATTTTATTCTGGCATGTGTGTGGATTCATTCTATAGTGATGTAGTGCGCCTACTCTTTTGTAAGAATGACAACGCCATTCAAGCTGAATCCTCGGTGTTGCTAGTTTGTGTAGGAAGATCCACCTCCTGGGGTAAAATAAATGTAACAAATAAAAAGTGGACTGTAGTGCCTCCCGATATCCGGCTTACGCTATTGGTGTCCTTAACTTCACGTCCTGTGAGTAACGGTATTACACGGATGTAACAATTCCAATTTCAATTTCAATTTCCTCCCGATAGGAAACAAGGGCGTGTTCGCATGTTAGTGGATTCATCCTCAATATATTATGTTTATATTGTAAAATTAAATGATCACTGTAGCACAGCTCAGCCCCCCCGAAGGTAAAACGATTATTTTGGTGTTCAGTTCATCGATGCTTTATCTTTCCCAAATTGCCGCTATAGAGAACTTAAATCTACAGCCCTAAAAATCTACAAGGACGCTGCCCCTGGAGGAGGCCCAAAACCCATCAAGCAATACAAAACCAAAACCCATCAAGCAATACAAAACCCCAAACCCATCAAGCAATACAAAACCCAAACCCCATCAAGCAATACAAAACCTCACTTTTTGAACTGAAAAAACATCCTTGGTTTTAAATAACCTTGCTCGGGAGTGTGGTATAGTAGTGCGTATACCACTACCCATGTTTACTCCGACTACAGACGGTGAGCAGCCTGAATGCTGATAAAACTTGTTAGCTGTATTTTTGCCTTCCTGCTCGGGTCCCCTCTGGACCCTATACCCTAGAACTGTCAGAGTCGGCTCTTCTTAGGCCGGCTCTTGTGATATTCTCGTAGTGAGTGAGATTGCGTGACACGGGAAGATGAAGCTACTGATGAGCAGATTACAGTATATCTATATTTGAATACTAGCATGCGGCATGAAAGCGCATGATATACTTGGCCGGCGGCAGTACAGCAGTACTAGCATGACGGCACAGTGTCACAGGGACACGTGCACAGTGCAGGTCCAGTCAGGGACAGCGCACTGGCTTCTCAGAGCAACTTAGTGACCGGTATACAATCCGGTCTATAACATTTGAAATTTGAAATTGTTACATCCGTGTAATACCGTTACTCACAGGACGCGAAGTTAAGGACACCATAGCGTAAGCCGGAGCTAGCCATAGTCACCGGTCTATAACACTTCTTCTGTAATGCGGTTCCAAAATTAAATTTCCAGTTTCTTTCTCTTCACGCTCTCTCTCATTTAACAGTCCTTCTAACGCCGAAAGGTAATGAGCCTATGATTCGCATGTATACCACTGTGGGGACTACACCTCCTACGGTGACTATAGCTAGCTCCGGCTTACGCTGTGGTGTCCTTAACTTCACGTCCTGTGAGTAACGGTTCTACACGGATGTAACAATTTCAATTTCAATTTCAATTGGGGACTACACCTGTTGACCTCTGTGAATGGCCAAGAATGGCTCCCTCAAATTTATTTGCTACTCCCTTTATCATTGGTATGCAGGTGCTAGATTTTTTTTTAGTTGTGAAAGGACTTTCACCCCAGGAGGTGGGTGTCACACGCAATCGCGTGTTTACATACATATCACTAAAAGCAGGGGAAATACCATACACACACACGCACCAGCGCAGACTCCGACCAGACCTGAGCCTAACCGGCCCAGATCTAGCTTAGTCAAACCACCGCACGCTCAGCTACACACAGCTACCAAGGCACTTAGCTACGGCCCCAGATATTTGGGCGAGCCAAGGCCGCGTTACAAGCCCCAGATATTTGGGCGCGCCAAGGCCGCGTCACAAGCCCCAGATATTTGGGCGCGCCAAGGCCACGTCACAGCCCGTGACGCGCCAGCACTTGTCTAAACACGCTTACGTTGCACACACCTGCCAGACAAAGGGGCAATCAAACAAGTGACTATCTCGGCTATCTAAGGTTACTATGGCCACCTGCCTGTGCTAGGCTACTGTGTACTCTATCGCTGGCATAGGTGATCACTCGGGGCTGCTCGCGCACCTGACCCTTTATAGTGTTGGCCTCGTCTCGACACTGTGCCATCACTTTGAACATATGAAAGCTTTTTTGGTGTCCTTAACTTCACGTCCTGTGAGTAACGGTTCTACACGGATGTAACAATTTCAATTTCAATTTCAAAAGCTTTCACCCGTCATATTAAAATCATCTTAAGCTTGACTCCCTACGGTTATAGCACATTGCAATCTGCATCTCTCACTGGCCATTTTCCGGCATGTGAACGGACAAGTGTAGGCACTTGTCCGTTCACATGGCGAACACAATTTATAGCCTTTTCCCGTTCTTAGAACACTTTGTAACTCGTTTCGACTCTCAACTCTTTGTCCAGAACTACCACGGGTTTTCCGAGCGTCTCCAAGCCCCTGTCGTCACCGACTCCGGAAAACCTGTCAACCTGCGAGGCGGGCGAGCGACCCTCTCCGAGCATTGACAACCCTCGCCTGCCGGACTTCAGAAGGAACTTCAGAAGGAGACTCCGGAAGCTTTCTAAGAGATTGAGCCTGCAAGCAGAGCGATCGCTTTGGGGTGCGAACCCATAAGCCCTTTGCTGCTGATTGGATTAAGCTGAACCCATATAGTTTGGACTTAAATCCCCCCAACCTACCTGCTGTGACCATAGTCTAGAACTAATTACCCCATTCTAACAGCATGCATACAGCCTCCATAACCATACTGATCAACTATAGATCAAGGGCACTCTTTTCCTCCATTGCTCCTCCTACGTTACGAGTCGACGCAACTCACTAGCAGCCCCTAGAGGACTTAGAACCCAACCTACCTTGCGGTGCCCCACCCAAGACTCCCCACATTAGAACATACGTGATCCCTGCCTTCGTGACTCAAAACTGCTCTAACCAACACCAGCAACCACATCTGCTGTAGACAGAACTCATCGCACAATCTAACCCATTTTAGCCTGCCTTATCAACTCAGAGACAGTAGCGGTACCGTACTTCTGAATATTGATACGGCAACTACTGACTTGCTGATACCAACGACTTGCTGATACCAACGACTTGCTGATACCACAGACTTGCTGATACCAACTCATACAATCCAACTCATACCAGCATTTTGCATACATTCACCAAACCAATCAACCATTCAATTGGACCAACTGCTCTATACTAATCAGTTGTTCCCCCTTTCCCACCGTGCGTAGGTCTACTTGATTTCAAGTTCTTCAGAAAAGACAACCCACCGCCTCGTTAGGTACGGGAATCTTCCTGACTTTCTGATCTCAGACCTATCGCTTAAGCCATACGGCACGGCGGAGGGCCGCCCAATTTTAGTTGAACTCCTATTTTGGATACACCATCCATACTCTTCAAAAAGCACGCTGTAAGGCCGCCTTTTTTTAGTTGCACCACTGTTAGAGTAAACCACCCAATTACAAAAAAAAAGGAACGGCGAAGGGCCGCCCTTTTTTGTATTGGACTCCTGCTCCACAACACCATACCTTCAACCGCAGGTGACAGCAAAGAGCTGACCCAACAATACCCTACATACAAACTTTGCACATCTCTTCTTGCACTACTACTTCATCAACTCAGGTGTATCTGGCTTGGTTGCTTCAGAGTTGTAGTACTGCAAGAAGAGATGTGCAAAGTTTGTATGTAGGGTATTGTTGGGCCAGCTCTTTGCTGTCACCTGCGGTTGAAGGTATGGTGTTGTGGAGCAGGAGTCCAATACAAAAAAGGGCGGCCCTTCGCCGTTCCTTTTTTTTGTAATTGGGTGATTTACTCTAACAGTGGTGCAACTAAAAAAAGGCGGCCTTACAGTGTGCTTTTTGAAGAGTATGGATGGTGTATCCAAAATAGGAGTTCAACTAAAATTGGGCGGCCCTCCGCCGTGCCGTATGGCTTAAGCGATAGGTCTGAGGTCAGAAAGTCAGGAAGATTCCCGTACCTAACGAGACGGTGGGTTGCCTCTTATGAAGAACTTGAAATCAAATAGACCTACGCACGGTGGGACAGGGGGAACAACTGATTAGTATAGAGCAGTTGGTCCAATTGAATGGTTGATTGGTTTGGTGAATGTATGCAAAATGCTGGTATGAGTTGGATTGTATAAGTTGGTATCAGCAAGTCTGTGGTATCAGCAAGTCGTTGGTATCAGCAAGTCGTTGGTATCAACAAGTCAGTAGTTGCCGTATCAATATTCAGAAGTACGGTACCGCTACTGTCTCTGGGTTGATAAGGCAGGCTAAAATGGGTTAGATTGTGTGATGAGTTCTGTCTACAGCAGATGTGGTTGCTGGTGTTGGTTACCTGAGCTGCTTCATCAACTCAACACATATATTCCTTCAGGTACACATCAAGACACAAACCTTGATAACTAATTGGAACAAACCCAGCCCTGAATATTAATACAACACAACAATGCGAGGTACACGAGGACAAATCAGAGAAGCTGCCGAAGCAGAAGCTCGCTTAGACGCAACTGCTCAAGCCCAAGCTCAATCAGATGCTCGACAAGCCCTCTCCGACATCAGTAACACTCATTCTGATAATTCAATCACATATCAACTTGCTGAACTGCATCTGCATGACACCATTCACACACTCACCCCAACCATTCCCCTCACTATCTTGAACTCACCCCTCCCACTAGGGGGCAGCCACCCCTGGTACGAGGGGGAGTCATTGGAGATCGACAGTCCCCTTCCTATGCCTCTTGATGCTAGCTCACCAGCCTCAGCCACAGCAGCAGACAATATCAGCCCCCAGCCTTCAGCTATCAGCCCCAGCCTTCAGCTATCAGCCCCCAGCCCCCAGCCCAAAGCGCACAGCAACCAAGCACCTCCAAAAGACAATTCTGTGGAACCCTACCACCATCATACACTCTGTCAGACCTTCAGCCATCACTAACACCACTCAAGCCTTGGAGCGGTCAGCGTGGAATGCGCCTTGCCCTTGGAAGCTCACAACGACCATTGCTGAACACTCCCCCTTCTCGCGTTGCCGTCAATGCAGCAGCTGTGGACAATGCGTACCCACCATTGTCCCCAGTCTAGCGACCATCTGCCACTCCGTCCCAGCCGCCAGAGCACAGTCCCCTGCAGGAATTTATAACCCCTCTAGCCAACCTTCCGGCAACGGGTCAAGCAGCTCCTCTAACAACAGTGGATCTCAGCCCAGCCAATCACCGCATGGACCAGGTGGTGATCCGGGAGGTGATCCTGCAAATTCTTATGATAGTGATGGTGTCCCAGATGAACAGGAAGATAATGGAGGACCACTTGATCAACCAGGAGGCCAGCCCCCCAGCCCACCGGACTCTTACAACAATGGGCCACCCCCACCCCCTCAAGAGGATCAGGGCCCACCTCCACCAGACTTTCATGGGGATATGAGCGACGCTGACAGCAATGACAGCGAACCCCACGTCGCACTCATGATCGGTTTCGGTTCTGTCTTATCATGGCAACTTCCAACTGCAGGATCACAGCTACACGGCGGCAGCGTATCCCACACCAAAGCTTGGCTGCTCATGATGAAGAGCTACATTGTCAACATAAAGAGGGACTTTACAGTGGAGGAGCTGTGGGAACAGATGATGGTGTAAGTCTATGAGAACTCTCAACCATTCGTCTTGTTTACAAACAACAGGACTGAGTGGATCCAGGAGTGCAATGCTCTTAGGACACAGAATTCCCTGAATGGAGCCCTCCAAGTCAACGAGCATGGTCAACAGATCATGAACCCAGCCACTTGGAAGCTGAAGCTCATGCATTTCTACGAGTTGGTCAAAACTGGACTAGCACTTGCACTCAAGGTCACCCCTCTCGACGCCAAGGAGGAGTATGAGAAGTTTGACTGTTACAACAATGCAGGCCTCTTATACCCCATGCCTCGCATCTTGATGTTGGAGTTCACGAAGAAATACGAGGAGTTTGATATCCGGGCTGGACAGCCCCATTACCGGGAGGCCATGGCCAAGGTGGCCAAACTACTCGATCACATGGCCCCCACCCTGAAGGAGAACTTTGGCAACTACAAGGACGTCACCCCTCTCGGTTGCTGGGCAATCGCCAAGCTCTACAAGCTTGACCAAGACCAACACACCATGGAAAGACTATCAGGCATTGCCCAAACTGAGGCATCCAAGAGGGACGATATGACAGCACACGGCATGCTGCTTTGTGTCTCTAAGCCACCGACACAGAGGCCAACTGTGATGCCACGCCAGACGCCTATTTTCCCCTTCACCCAGGACCCAAGTGCACTCAAGGGCAAGAACGGTGAACCCAAGTCTTCCACGGTGTGCCCTACTTGCAACATCATTGGACATGGTTCCGACACTTGCTACCTAAACAATCCAGGGACCCCTATATTGGATAAAAATATACGCGAGACGGAGCCAATTTGAACGGTTTGACGATGTGAGTAGTCAGCAGATCCCGGGAGTATTTTCGAGTTCTACACCGCACTGGTCGTACTTCGGCAATACGTAAACCGTGCTAATCCGTGCATCTATGCAGGATCCTCGCATCTATGTATCTATAAATAATTAAAATAACAATGTTCAGAAAGCCAGCTGTAGGGTGTATTAGCTTCGTCGCCGTCGACCTGAGGTGTTTCGCTGTCGGAACCCTGTATTGCTGCCAATCGTAGCGACGTGGCAGATAAAATATGGGCACCGCTAGATTACGCCTTAAACGATATCGTTGACGTCAGCGATTCTGGGGGGCGGCCCAAATAAAATATCTTATCCTTATGCCACGCCTGAAGTCGTTCAGTGGTATTGATTTATATCGTGCAATAAAGGATGCCGAATTGCCGATATTTCCGACAAGTTCCGGTTCTTCCTGGAAATGGGGGCTCCTGTTGAGGTGACATTCATGATCGCGGCTAATCAGCTTCTGCTCCAAGGGTCGAGGAAACGGCGAACGTGCCATGAGCGACGCCGGGAACGGCTGAGGAAAGACTGCTTTGAGGTGCGAATGGATTTGCATCCTCCTGTTTTTTATGCTCCATGTATCTTCATTTCTGCTTCTATCTATTAAAAGCAAACACATAAGGCAACGCTCCGAAGAAGAAGCACTCGTCTAACAACCCTACTTCTTGTTAGCATCTTCTTGCTTGCTTGACGTCGCTCGACGCGCTTACACGAACCCACAGCGCTCAAGCAATCCTTCGAAAACATGAGTTAATCACACGATTTCTGGACCGTCAGCAGCCAGCTTCCCGCTTGCCCTTGCCTTGCATCCGCTTGCTGCTCTTGTCTTTCCTGGCTATTACCGCAGATCATGAACAACAACGTGAGTTTGGTAGGAGGGTACGTCGACCACGGATCCTGATCCTAACTACCTTTTCCTCCGACAAACTTGCAGGTTCTGTGCTTGACGTCGAGATGTACGATCAACCTCCATCCCATCTAAATGGCTTACAGAACCACATGCTGCCTTGAAGAAGCTCCCGTGGTCTTACTCCCGCGAGTTCTAGGTAGGGTGACGTTTTGACAGTTTTCGGAATTGACAGCACAAATTCTTACGTATCCGGTACTCTGCTGTTTGTAACTTCCCAACTAGCCACATAAATTGTCATGTCGTCGGTCACCATCCCACACTGGAACATACTTCACTACCTTCTAGCATACCTTGCCTATAAACCCTGCATATCACTACATCCCCCTACTTCCTTAAGTTTGACTTCTATGACATTTGTTCACAAGTCAGGATGAAGGAGACAAGTCCAGTCCAGGTTACAAAGAGACTAAATTCTTACATGGCTGTCTCTAGACATTCATGATCATGCCATTGTCCCCTTCATTAATGTAATACCGTCGTTTTGCTTTTGGTCACCAGTCGTCATAATGCGCAATGAATGATACCCAATTTGTAAGCCCTCCGCAGAAGGTTAATTATTATACATGTAAATACAATATGGTATGTGTGTAACTATCAACCCTGATAAATACAAATAATAAAAGAACAATTCATGTGGTTTCCTGTTCAGGACCGAGGCATGGATCATCATCAATTAGTCACACATGGAGTGACGCAGGAGCAGCTTCTTGAGGGCATCGAGTGCTTCACCATGGACATGGAGCAGGTCCTTTAAAGAAGAAGAAGGACATTGGGCCAGAGAGCATCCTCACTCAGCTTGCTATGGACAAGGAATACAACTGCAAGAAGCTGCAGACATGGCCCCGTACGCCTGCTGGCTCGTGTGTCTAGGAGCGAAAAGTATTACCCGAAGGCCGAGACAGGGGGGGGAGCCAACAGGAGGTTGAAGCCATTTGAGAGATTTGATTAAACTACGAGTAAGTTCCCCTTCTCTTGTTTTCTGTTTGCTCTGTCATGCCTTTTCGCCTTCCACAATTCCAACTCCCATCTGAATTGGACAACTTATCGATAATGCAGTCTAAAATACGTCTTTCTGTCCCCCCCCCCCCCCCCCCCCCCCCAGGTCCTATGCATTGTCAATGTCGTACTCTGTTACATGGTGAATTGGCTGCTCCGAATGGGACACAAACAAAATTTACAACCATGTCACCTAACAATTGACTGTATCAACCAAACATGAGGCACAACAAAATAGAAGCAATGCCAGTGCCACGTCCATTTACTCATTCTTCTCTACTCCTCTAACTGTATATCAGGAACTGCTTAGACGGGGCTGGTCGCTTCATCGTGTATAGCCAAGAGGATAGCATCTACCAGGCCAAGAACGCACTAGGATCAGAAGTTTGTAGAGAAGGACAACTTATGGAGGGCGTTGTCGCAATATGGACTGATGCATTGGTTTCTTCTTCTAGGCAGCTCCCTGAGCCTCGCTCATGAGAACTGTATGTATAATATAACAGATAATATAAATATGGTCGTAGGAAAGTATTTGATTGTTGCATTTCTACTTTTGAGCAGCAGCGTCTAGGCAGCTCCCCTGCCTGCCTGTCCGGCCAAAGCGAGCGCAGGCTGGTGCACCTGGGCGTTGATGCCATCAGTATTTGACACCTGTTCAAATCTGGGCAGGTAGCCCAGTTGATAAGTCAAGAGGCTGCCTGGAATCTGCTGTTGGTAGTTGATCCCACACGTCGCCACTCCAACTTAATTATTAGTGATACACTTGCACATTTGAACACCAGTTTCCCGTGCGATACCCACGGAAACATAGCAGTGTTTGAAAACGATTTTTTTCATACATTCGAAATGCTTATTTTCGTGCGTTTCGTAATGTGATTTTCCAGGCAGTTCACGAATATAAAATTTGAATGCCTGAAGAATCAGATTATGGAATTAACGAAATTAAGATTTTTCAAATGTTTCAAAAATTGAGCTGGAAATGCCTGGGAAATCGTCAAAGGTGTGGTCGTCTTGCATGGAAACTTCCAGTTTAATAACGGGGGCGACGCTATTAAACAGCAATAATATAGGTTTTCTGGCCTTGATTATTACATGTGTAACTTTTCTTAGATTTTTAAAATTTGTGAAAAATTAGAAAATCATTTTATCGGCCGTATCGTCTAACGGGGCGACGCTATTAAACAGCAATAATATAGGTTTTCTGGCCTAACTTTTAACTTTTAATTACTTTTAATATAGGGACCCCTAACCCATCCAGGAGCCCGAAGAACCCAGCACAGTACGCCATCTGGCGCGCCAAAACAATCCAGCAAGGCTTCGCTCCACCACCACCCTTGGAACAGCTCAGATCTGGAGTGCTCAACTACCGCTCACAGTAGGGAGCTGTACAACATAGCCCGCATACACAACTGCGTAACCCCCCTACCCAGCAGTACAAGCAGCCGCAGACTCCAGTACACCAGCAATCCCCCCCACCTCCTCAGGACCCCAGGTACAAGGGGAAGAACCCGCGGCCCTTTCCCGCAAGCAAACCAGGAAACAACAACCATGGGAGCATGGTAGGAACCGGTGGCGAGTATCAAGGTGGCTACCAAAACAACAACCAAGGCACCCAGGTGGATATCAAGCAGGGTACCAGGGCAACAACCAGGGCACTCAGGGCAATTACCAAGGGCAAACAAGAGGCAACAACAACAGCAACATGCAGCAGCACCAACGGCCAGACGTCGTCATGCAATTGCAACAACAACAGCACAATCGGCAGATGCAGTTGCAGCAACAACAGCACAACCAGCAATTGCATGACACCGTCTTCGCCATTCGGGAGGAACTTCGTTCGCAACCCTCCAGCGGACGCCATGCCCTACACCCCCATGATCAACACAGCCGTAGCAACGTGCCACTACAACTGGAAGCTCCACAAGCTGCTCAATCTGATCCACCAGACCCTGACTGGTACAATGCAGCCTTAGTAGTCAGCTTCCGTCAGACTCCAGAAGCAGAGACAAAAGCTAGCTCACAGGCAATTTACAAGCTTACATTTGAGCCTTCCACTAATGGAACTGGGACAACAGCTGCCATTCCCCTACCCAGCGCTCGGGTATCACGGCATGTTACCCAAGCCCAGCATCGGGCATCACAAGACCTCCTCATGGATGAGATGACAGTCTTGCGATGGGACCTAGATTTGCTGTTCAGAAAAGTGCTAAACCTGCACGAGTTCAACATGGCCTTGCAAGTCAGAGCCACAGCAGTTGAGACAGCCAAGCGCGTAGCTTGTGTCACCCACAACCCCGTGGACACATTTGTACGCGACTACACTGCTTCAAGCCACTTGAGCCCTTCCACAGCCACCCTGCTGCAAGGAACATAGCCCAACTACGGTTTGCTGTACCTGGCCAACCTGTCCCACCAGACAGGCCTATCGCTCAAGTCCACAACTGGCCTCCTCCAGTGCGTCTACCAAATGATCCTTGTTGATACTGGCAGTGGTCTCAACTTCATCTCGCAATCCATGGCGGACTCGCTGGGATACGACCCTCTCCCATGCCACCACAAAACAGTTGCATTTAATGACGTCAAAAGCTCCCTCACCAAGGAGATTCAAATGCCAGTCATTTTTTGCAGCAACACCCCAAACGAGATCAGCTTTAGGGCAACTTTTGTCATTGCCCCTGACAACACCATTTTCGATGCACTCATCGGAACCCCACTCATGGCCATGCCAGGCATTTCTGCTATGCCCGACATCTCACAAGAAAAGCTCATATTGCGCCCTTTTCTCCACCTCTCTTGCGCAGAACATGCAGCCACAGGCCGCGCTTTGACCGTGGACTTGCCATTCCGACCAGTATCCCGGACCAAGCAGCTTCCTCCATGCTTGGCCGCCAACGAGAGCTAGGAGATGCCCAACCTTCACGCTGGGAGGTCACCTGCAGCGAAGACGGCCCAACAACTGTGTGGAGCAGGAGGGATACCCGATCCCTCGGATCCTGGACTGTGTTGGCATATAGAAGGGAGCTCACCGGCTATTTTGCCCCATCCCGCAAGTGCCTGGCAGACCACATGTCCTTGCACGTCTCTACTACACGTCATATTTCTGGAGCATACATTGACACATCCAGCAGCTGTGAGATCATCCGCCAAGTCAGGCACATTAGAGAGAGGGGAAGCCACATGGATTGGTTCTCTCAACGCAAAACGCTTTTTGACCATCCATCAGCATCCATGCTAGATGCTCTCAAGCGACCACGCAGTACAAGATTTGGAAACATTGAGAACTGGGTGTACATGAACCCCTTGCATGTTGCGGTACTGCATGTTGCGGTACTGTATGAAATGGTGGAGTGCAGTTGAGGAGTTGACCCGGCGAAGGGTCTCATCAGGCGCCCATGTGGTTGGATGTGCAGTGTCTCTGTACGCTCTTGGGTAGGAGCGGATAGAGATGAGGAATGTAGCCGATGGTGGGAGGACGAGGAAGTAGTTGAGGTAATCTGCTTGAACGGTTGAAGTTCCCAGGACAGGGCTACGAGTTGGCCCGTGGGGCCATGTAAAGCACTGAACTGTTCCTCGAGGTGGCGTGTTTAGCTGTAGTGTGCGGTGCACCTCAGAATCCCTTAAGGCTGTCAAATAAGGGTGGAGTACTTATGCTATTGTCCAGTCGCGGCTGTGAATAGCGGCAAGGGGAATGTGCTGTGCGTCCATGAGAGCTAGCTGGACATCGGAGAAGAGGAGGAAGAAGCGGGCTGCCAATGTGTCGTTGACAGCTTCATCTTGGAAGTAGTATGCTGGGATGTTGCGGGATTGCATGTGCAACTTGTAGATGCCATAGAAGTGCACATGCAAGGGGTTCATGTACACCCAGGTCTCAATGTTTCCAAATCTTGTACTGCGTGGTCGCTTGAGAGCATCTAGCATGGATGCTGATGGATGGTCAAAAAGCGTTTCACGTTGAGAGAACCTATCCAGGTGGCTTCCCCTAAATGACGTGTAGTAGAGACGTGCAAGGACATGTGGTCTGCCAGGCACTTGCGGGATGGGGCAAAATAGCCGGTGAGCTCCCTTCTATATGCCAACACAGTCCAGGATCCGAGGGATCGGGTATCCCTCCTGCTCCACACAGTTGTTGGGCCGTCTTCGCTGCAGGTGACCTCCCAGCGTGAAGGTTGGACATCTCCTAGCTCTCGTTGGCGGCCAAGCATGGAGGAAGCTGCTTGGTCCGGGATACTGGTCGGAATGGCAAGTCCACGGTCAAAGCGCGGCCTGTGGCTGCATGTTCTGCGCAAGAGAGGTGGAGAAAAGGGCGCAATATGAGCTTTTCTTGTGAGATGTCGGGCATAGCAGAAATGCCTGGCATGGCCATGAGTAGGGTTCCGATGAGTGCATCGAAAATGGTGTTGTCAAGGGCAATGACAAAAGTTGCCCTGACGCTGATCTCGTTTGGGGTGTTGCTGCAAAAAATGACTGGCATTTGAATCTCCTTGGCGAGGGAGCTTTTGACGTCATTAAATGCAATTGTTTTGTGGTGGCATGGGAGAGGGTCCTATTATTGCAGTGGTAACATATGTATCCTTCGGAGCATGCATACAGCTGTGACGTGGGTCTCCGGACACAAAGGATAGATGATAACTTGAGCTTGAACTTTGTTACACGAATACAGTCTTCAAGGCTGCTCGCCGTCTTCGGCAGAAACACGATAAATTCAGTCATGATATCATAATCATATAAGCTGAAGGCTAACGAACCATGTATTCAATAATATAAGATCAAATGTTGAACTTTGTTCCGCACAATCATGAATGTTTCTAACTTGGAAGTCCACACCTAGGCATATGGCTGCCAGATACTCAATTTTTATGCCTCACCCAAATCCACGCCTGGGCGTATGGGTGCCATATACTTAATGTCGATGGCAGAGTGGGTTTAAAAATCCAAAGCCTTGCGCGCTAGCGCGCGTCATGTAGTACCCTCGTACAGTACAGCAAAGCCGTACTTCCCACACCGTAGTGTGAGAAATGAAGTATTCAGGAGCGTGGCTCAGATTTGAATAGTCCCGATCAAATTTCGAATACCCTTAACCCCAGGGCGAAACCCAGAGTAGCCGTGCGCCGCGAATTCAAATAGTCCCCTAATCTCTGGCGGTATTTAATCTAAGCCTAGCAAGAAGTTAGCACAACAAGTACCCAACTTTGCGAAACTATCCGATTTTTGCCAGATTTTCTAGTCTTTCTAGCCTTTCAGTGCCAGCTCATACCTAAATAAATTTATGTACCGCACCTGTACCTTGAGGGGCCCCATTTGAAGATCCCTGGACCTCTCGGGCACTGACTCAATGTCCCTCGCAGGTCCCTTAACTTATGCAATATCAAGTTACTGTCAATGATGAAGCCTTCAAGTGCTTATTTCCTAAACCCTGAAGGGTAACTTTTGTATTCAGGGAATGAAAAGCTTATGTAAAAGAAATATGAGTCAACCTCCTGAATGCACAACATTCTAAATAACCCACTACCATCAACTCCCCCATTGCTTCATTCTTGGGCAACACGGCGAAGCTTCTAGGCAGATCCTTTCCCACCTGCTTGATCCAAACCTAAAGCTTGCTAGTGTGTCTGAAAGCTGAATGAACAGGCATTTCAATGCAACTACAAGCTTTCGGCTGGATCCATTCGCTGGCTGTTGGAGCTGGCTGGAAGCTACCACGCGTAGCTCACAAACGAAACAGTGGTTGGTAGGGTTCGTGATCTGGGATTAGGAGGCAAAAAAGGATAAACAACGTGTTTCCAACGTATCAAATATGATGTTTCGTTAGCCCACCAAATCTAAAGTCAAGTTCGTAAGTCCCGTACGCCACAGCTGGGGACATGGGGTCCTTATTTTAAGCTCGTCGAAGAAGGGTGTGCGCGCAGAATTCCCTTAGAAGGGATCTTCCCCAAGGTTCTGATGATTGTAGCCTCGCTCTGTTGGGTGAATGCAGCCGCAGCAAAGGGGTCAAAGGCACCCATTACCCCTTCCCCTTCCTCCTGCCTTTTGTCCAGACGAGCCACTTCGGTGCTCGTGGTTTGCAGCCGCACTTCTAGCGAGTCCACCTGGGTGAGTGTTGGTGTGCGTGTTGGTTGGGTGTTGATTGGGTGACGGCTGTTGGTGTGTGTGTTGGTTGGGTGTTGGTTGGGTGAGTGTTGGTGTGTGTGTGTTGGTTAGGCCTGTTGTCAAGACGAGCCACTTCGGTGCTTGTGCTTTGCAGCCGCACTTCTAGCGAGTCCACCTGGATGAGTTGGGTCGGTAATACTGGTGAGTGTTGGTGTGTGTTGGTGTGTGTGTTGGTTGGGTGAATGCAGCTGCCGCAAAGGGGTCAAAGGCACCCATCACCCCCGCCCCTTCCTCCTGCCTATTGTCAAGACGAGCCACTCCTGTGCTCGTGGTTTGCAGCCGCACTTCTAGCGAGTCCACCTGGGTGAGTGTTGGTGTGCGTGTTGGTTGGGTGTTGATTGGGTGAGTGCTGTTGGTGTGTGTGAGTTGCTTTGCAGCCGCACTTCTAGCGAGTCAACCTGGGTGGGTTGGATTGGTCATGTTGGTGAGTGTTAGTTGGGTGTGTGCTAGTGTGTGTGTGTTGCTTGGATGTGAGTTGGTTTGCAGCCGCACTTCTAGCAGTCAACCTGGGTGGGTTGGGTTGGTCATGTTGGTGAGTGTTAGCTGGGTGTGTGCTGGTGTGTGTGTGTTGCTTGGATGTGAGTTGGTTTGTAGCCGCACTTCTAGCGAGTCAACCTGGGTGGGTTGGGTTGGTCATGTTGGTGAGTGTTAGCTGGGTGTGTGTTGGTGTTTAAGTGTTGGTTGGGTTCAACACAAACACCATCACGCACCACCACCACGCACACGCCTTCCTGCCTACCTTGATCACCAGTGTCTCTAGCATCTTTAGCAGCATATGAATCTTGACACACAGGTCCTTCTGCTCCGCCTCATGTTCAACTGCCGCGGCAGCCTTGGCTACCGCCACCTCCACCTTGACCATCACAACACACACCCTCTCCTACCTTGACCCCCCCCCCCCCCCCCCCCCCCCCCCTCCTGCCTACCTTGACCACCAGTGTCTCTAGCATCTTTAACAGCATATGCATCTTGACACACAGGTCCTTCTGCTCCGCCTCATGTTCAACCGCCGCGGCCGCCTTCGCAGCTGCCACCTCCACCTTGACAAGCTCTTGCATGGTAAAGCTGTGTCTGCGGTTGTGGCCTGTGTCCCCAGAGGCCCGGCTATGGCGCGGCAGCATAGCGGGGCCGGGTGAGGGACTGTGTCCGCTCATAGACTCCATGTGGTTCAACCGCCGCTGGCCGCTGAGCTGACGCCGCTCCATCGACGACCTCCTCATGTGAGTGTGGCGGGAGGCTGCTGACCCCCGCTCGTCGTTGTGCGGGTCGAACAAAGAGCCCAGGTGCCCTTCGTGGCCTGTGGCACTGCTACCTATGAGGAATAGGGGCCCGGACAGTAAAGGACAGGAAGGCAAGAATATAACTATTGCTGACAGCGTGTGGGAGTGGGTGTTACGTGGCCTGTGTCACTGCTACCTAGGAGTAGGGAACGGCAACATGTCATCATATGATATCATGTCATCATTTGTCATCATACGATGCCAACAGTCTGACTAGGCTAAAGTTACCAATTACACACAATATCATATGATGCAATTTGTATGATATCATGATATCATACTGGCCTTAGGTTAGTATCATATGATTTGCCATTCCCTACCTATGAGTGGGGAAAGGCTAAGTTAGTTCATATGAGTGAATGAATAATATTAGTGAATGCTAGTTCATATTAGACTGACAAGCCGTCTCACCAGAATTTCGAATTTATTTGAAAAACTAATATTATTGTGACGCATGCCTCGTGTAAC
This sequence comes from Microglena sp. YARC, assembly GCA_022414725.1. Classification (NCBI taxonomy): domain Eukaryota; kingdom Viridiplantae; phylum Chlorophyta; class Chlorophyceae; order Chlamydomonadales; family Chlamydomonadaceae; genus Microglena; species Microglena sp. YARC. The sequence goes on along the minus strand of CM039463.1, from coordinate 5,593,305 downwards.
GCGCATGTTATTGTGACGCATATTATTGTGACGCATATTATTGTGACGCATATTATTGTGACGCATATTATTGTGACGCATATTATTGTGACGCATATTATTGTGACGCATGCCTCGTGTAACGCGCATGTTATTGTGACGCATATTATTGTGACGCATATTATTGTGACGCATGCCTCGTGTAACGCGCATGTTATTGTGACGCATATTATTGTGACGCATATTATTGTGACGCATATTATTGTGACGCATGCCTCGTGTAACGCGCATATTATTGTGACGCATATTATTGTGACGCATGCCTTGTGTAACGCACATGTTATTGTGGCGCATATTATTGTGACGCATGCCTCGTGTAACGCTATGATAATATGACATAATATTAGTTGTTTTCAAACACTTGTATTAGTTGTTTTCAAACACTTGTATTAGTTGTTTTCAAACACTTGTATTAGTTGTTTTCAAACACTTGTATTAGTTGTTTTCAAACACTTGTATTAGTTGTTTTCAAACACTTGTATTAGTTGTTTTCAAACACTTGTATTAGTTGTTTTCAAACACTTGTATTAGTTGTTTTCAAACACTTGTATTAGTTGTTTTCAAACACTTGTATTAGTTGTTTTCAAACACTTGTATTAGTTGCTGTTCCCTACCTATGAGTAGGAAAGGCTAATAATTCACTAAAAAACAAATATTATTGTAACGCCAGGGTATCGAAATAATAAAATGAGTTGATATTAGTTTTTGAAACACTTGTATTAGTTGCCGTTCCCTACCTATGAGTAGATAAGGCGAAGTTAGTTCATATTAGTGAATGAATAATATTAGAGAATGTTAGTTAATATTAGACAGACAAGCCGTCTCACCATAATTTTGAATTTATTTGAAAAACAAATATAATTGTAACGCCAGGGTAACGAAATAATAAAATGAGTTGATATTAGTTTTTGAAACACTTATATTAGTTGCCGTGCCCCACCTATGAGTAGGGAAAGGCTAAGTTAGTTAATATCAGTGAATGACTAATAATAGTGAATGTAAGTTCATATTAGACGGACGAGCCGTCTCACCATCAGGGTAATTCAAAGCGCGCGCTTTTGCGCTTTTGAGCGCTGACTTTTAGACCCCCTCTGCGCTTTAAGCGCAGTTTTTTGCAACCACCTGTGGGCGCAGCAAGCAATTTTTGCGCTTTTTGCACTAAAAAGCGCAGTTTGTTTTGTGTTCAAGTGCGCTAAAGCGCTGGCCAATTTGGCCATTTGAAGCGCTGGCCATTTGAATTTGGCCATTTGAAGCGCTGGCCAATTTGGCCATTTGAAGTACCCTGCTCACCATAATTTCTAATTTATTTGAAACACTCATATTATAGTGACGCTATAATAATATGACTTAATGTTAGTTTTTCAAACACTTATATTAGTTGCCGTTCCTTACCTATGAGCACCGACTGACGCCGGCCCTTCTTCCCCTTCTGGGTAAGGTTCACCGCCCGGATCCATGCGTTTTCTCCAAACATAGGCGTGTCATCGCCCTCTGGCTGTGGGTCCTCAGCGATAGGCACCGTGGCCACCATGAGTGGGTGGGAAACAAGTGAAAGGGGTCCCAAAGAGTCTTGGGCAGACCTTCGGGGGGACAGGTGGGACTTCCGGGGGGACGGGTTGAGAGTGGAGAGGAGGTGCTTGTTGAGGTGGGCGGCGTCATTGGGTCGAGCGTTGCCTCCCCTGCGGTTGCTGGTGTCTGTGCTAGCTCTGTTGCTGGTATGCTGTTGGCTGTTCCGACCCTCCCCGCTGTTCCGGAGCCGGTCGCGGGGGCTGTTGTGGGGGTCGTTGGCGCGCTGTTGGGAGACTCTGCTGCCTGCGGGTGGGATGGTGAGCGTGTTGGTGTGGTGTGTGTTTGGTAGGTATGGGTGGTTGCACGCACGACCAATGTTACACACAGGATCTTGGTTTTGGAGGCATCATATGGATTCGATCAAGCATGTTTCGATTATAATCGGGGCTGTTGTGGGGGTCGTTGGCGCGCTGTTGGGAGACTCTGCTGCCTGCGGGTGGGATGGTGAGCGTGTTTAGATAAGAATGGGGGCAGTTGTGGGGATCGTTCCCGCGCTGCAGCTAGGAGACTACTGCCTGCGTGCGGGTGGGATGGTGAGCGTGTTTTGATAAGAATGGGGGCAGTTGAAGGGGTCGTTGGCGCGCTGTTGGGAGACTCTGCTGCCTGCGGGTGAGATGGTGAGCGTGTTTTGGATGGAAGTGGTGTGCTGGTGTGGTGTGGTTTTAGTGGGCATGGGTGGTGTGGCACGCACGCCCAATGAAACACCCAGGGTCTTGGTGTTGGAGGCATCAGCCTGCGTGTGGGGTCGTGTGGGTCGCTGGTGTGGATTTGGTGTGGTGTGGTGTGGTGTGGTGTGAGTGTGGTGGGCATGGGTGGTGTGGACATGATGGCACGCACGCCCAATGGAACACCCAGGGTCTTGGTTTCGGAGGCATCAGCCTGCGTGTGGATTGGATTAAGCATGTTGTGACAATAATGGGGGCTGTTTCGGGGGTTGTTGGCGTGTTACTGTTGTGAGACTTTACTGCTTGCGACTTGACTTTAAATTTAGAAGAACAAAACATGTTGATTGCTTTGATAGCATGCCTTCCTTTTAAGGGAGACTTTTGACGGCTTTATTTTCTTGTAGTTTTAAATTCCAAGTTTTTTTTAAAATTTGATTGTATGGATCTGATCACGAATGTTTTGACATGAATGCTTTGATTTTAACTGATTGCGTTGGTGCCAAAGACAGCGAGCAGCCTTCAAGGCTGGAGCCAAGTGACCAAGACCAAGTTCAAGTTACCTGTGTTAGTGGCACCACTGGGGCCAGATATGTTGCTGGTGTGAGTGTCTCCATGTAGACCCGCCCCCTCCTTCCCAGCGTCCTGGCTAGCTTGGAACGCTGAGTCATCGCTGCTCATGTTGGCATCCCTAGCTTCCGCTACAGCCCGGTGCACCAGCACCAGGGCGGCGGGGTCAGGGGGGGCAACGCCGTTGCTGGGCTCGGCGCCCTCCCCGAGGGGAACCCCTGCCCCCGTATTTGGTTGGGGCAAAGGGGAGCCCCGTGAAGCACGGGACGGCTCGAAGGCTGGGTTGCTGTGCAGCTGGGTGCTGGACAGCCTGGCGTTCCGGGCAGGTGACGGTGCCATGCTGGTGAGCTCTGCCAGCTGTGCGTCCAGGCTGTCGAGCTCCAGGCCTGCCGCGGCGGCAGCGGCTGCGGTGGAGTCCGTTGCGTCAAATGCAGCTTGTGAGAGGTCAACATTAAGTTCCTCGGCCATCTTCGTGAGTTCGTCATCCTCCTCGCCAGCCCGGCCCGCCTGGGCGGGCTTGGGGGGGCCTAGGCCAGGGCCAGGGGGAGGGTGCACCCCGTCGGCTGACGTGGCGGAGGGCGTGAGAGCTACGGCGGCTGTACGGGGTGACGGTTTAGACAAAAGCTCCTCCCCCGCTCTGATCAGCTGCCCTGCCGTGTCCTTGGGCATCGACAGCCTTGAGGACGCTCGCGCCGAGCGCCTAGAGGACTGCCTAACACCCAGGTCGGATGCCTCAGGGGCGAGCCCCCCGAACCCGGAATGTCGCGCTGAGCGCCTTGCGGACTGTCCGCCGGAGGCCTCAGGGGCCAGCCCCCCGAGCCCGGAATGTCGCGCTGAGCGCCTTGCCGACTGTCCGCCGCTCATGTCGGACCCCACGTGGGCTAGCCCCGAGCCCGGGTCTTTGCCTGCTCCTGACAGCCTGCTGCCTGCCCCCCCTTTCTGACCCCCTTGACTAAGGCGCTTTGCAGATTGCCTCGCAGAAGAGTGTCTTCCCACAGAATGCCCCCCGAACTGTTTGTCAAATTCCGCGGTCTCTGGAGAGATAACCACCGCCATGGAGTCTGGCATGGCTGGGAGGCTTTGATAAGCAATTTGCCCTGCCTTTGCTTGCACGCTCGCCATTCGAATTATGGGGCTTGTTATCCCCTCCAGGCTCGAGGGGCTGGTAGGAGGCATCATCGTGGTCGTCACCAGAGCCTGTGAAGTGGGTAACAGCATGTTAGTGGGGCACATATGTGTGTGGGTGTGTATGTGGGTGGGTGGTGGTGGTGGTGGGGGGGGGATTGTTGCCTCATTGTGGCTTGTTATCCCCTCCAGGATCGAGAGGCTGGTAGGAGGCACCATCGTGGTCGTCACCAGGGCCTGTGAAGTGGTTAACAGCATGTTGGTGGGCACATAGTGTTAGAGTTTAGTGGCCGGTAACTAACACAAAAACATAACAACAAACACACAATAACGGACACACAAAAACAAATGTAAAACACACAAAACTAACACAACAAGTTCGATGCAGCGTCGCCTGCGACGCTAAAAATTGGCGGAGAGTGATCCAACGGAGCGACAGGTGGCAAGGGAAGCGAGTTAGTTACGAGTCCGTTGGCTGACGTGTCGGGCTTCATCGCGGTCAGACGGATGGATGGATGGATGGATGGATGGATGGATGGATGGATGGATGGATGGATGGATGGATGGATAGATGGATGGATGGATAGATGGATGGATGGATGGATGGATGGATGGATGGATGGACGAACGGACAAATGGGTAACACTGGGGGCTCCCGCCCCCCGGAAGGGGGGGCTCCGCCAAAAACACAGGAACACAATAACATACACAATCATGTCACACCTTGGTAGCTGTCGTAGTCATTATCGTCATCCATGTCTTCATAACACCACTCGACAACACTAACACACAAAAATATACTAATACACATCGGCATTTATGTCTCCATAGCACCACACAATAACATACACAATAAGTGCCACACCTTGGTAGCTGTTGTAGTCATCAACATCATCCACATCTTCATAACACCACTCAACAACACTAACACACAATAACACAAACACACAGTAACACAGAAACAACACTAACACACAACAGTAACACACAATAACACAAACACACACTAACACACAATAACACACAGTAAACACAACACTAACACACAATACTAACACACAACAGTAACACAACACACAACACTAAACAAACACACAATAACACAAACAAACAGTAACACAAACACACAACAACACAAACACACAGTACACAAAAACAAACACACAGTAACACACACAACACAAACACACAAACACACACACAATCACACACTAACACACAACAACACAAGCACACAGTAACACAAGAACTCACACAAAAAGACACTCACACAAACAAACACACAATAATATATTAATACACATTGGCATTTATGTCTCCATAGCACCACACAAGAACACAATCAGTGACACACCTTGGTAGCTATTGTAGTCACCATCATCATCCATGTCTTCATAACACCACACGACAACACTAACACACAATAAAACAAACACACTATAACAAACACAAAAACACAAACACACACTATAACTAACACAAAAACACAAACACACACTATAACTAACACTAAAACACAAACACACACTATAACTAACACAAAAACACAGTAACTTCAAAAAACAATAACAAACACATACACGATAAGTGCCATACCTTGGTAGCTGTTGTAGTCACCATCGTCATCCATGTCTTCATAACACCACACGACAACACTAACACACAATAACAAACACATACACAATAAGTGCCATACCTTGGTAGCTGTCGTAGTCATCATCGTCATCCATGTCTTCGCCAGAGTCCGAATCAGGAACGAAGCCTGCACGACCCGCCACCTGTAGTTGTCTCAACCGCTCAGCTGCAGTGTCCTGAAGCTGGAGAGCACTGGTGGGGAAATCCTTCATGACCATTGTCAGGTCGAAGCGACTGAGGATGCACAGGTCGCAGTTTGATAGAGCAACACACCTGTTTGCAAAACATAGGGGTGGTGGGTGGGGGGAGTGATGGGGTGGGTGGGGGAGTGCACTGGTGGGGAAATCCTTCATGACCATTGTCAGGTCGCAGTTTGATAGAGCCACGCACCTGTTTGCAAAACATAGGGGGTGGGTGGGGGTGGGGGGGAGTGACAGGGAAGGTGGGGGTGGGAGGAGTAACGGGGGGGGTGGGGGGAGCGTGTGGGGGGAGATCTGCTTCATGACCATTTGTCAGGTCAAAGCGACTGAGGATGCACAGGTCGCAGTTTGATAGAGCAACACACCTGTTCGCAAACGATGGGTGGGTGTAGGGTGGGGTGGGGTTGCAAAACATAGGGTTGGGTGGGGAGTGATGGGGAGTGGTGGGGAAATCCTTCATTACCATTGTCAGGTCGAAGCGACTGAGGATGCAGAGGTCGCAGTTTGATAGAGCCACACACCTGTTTGCAAACATAGGGGTGGGGGGTGGGGGGAGTGACGGGGGTGGGGTGGGGTGGGGGAGTAACGGGTGGGGTGGGGGGAGCGTGTGGGGGAGAACTGCTTCATAGACATTGTCAGGTCGAAGCGGTGAAAGATGCAGAGGTCGCAGTTTGATAGAGCCTCACACCTGTTTGCAAAACATAGGGTGGGGGGTGGGGGGGAGTGACAGGGAAGGTGGTGGGGGATGGGGGGAGTAACGGGGGTGGGTGGGTGTGTGTGCGTGGGGGAAATCCTTCATTACCATTGTCAGGTCGAAGCGGTTGAGGATGCAGAGGTCGCAGTTTGATAGAGCCACACACCTGTTTGCAAAACACAGGGGTGGGGGTGGGGGGGAGTGGCAGGGAAGGTGGGGTTGGGGGGAGTAACTGGGGTGGGTGTGTGTGTGCGTGGGGGAAATCCTTCATTACCATTGTCAGGTCGAAGCGACCGAGGATGCACAGGTCGCAATTTCATAGAGCCACACACCTGTTTGCAAAACATAGGGGTGGGGGGGTGGGGGAGTGGCAGGGAAGGCGGCAGGGGGTGGGGGGTGGGGGAGTAACGTGGTGGGTGGGTGGGGGGAGTGTGTGTGGGGGGGAATCCTTCATTACCATTAACAGGTCAAAGCGGTGAAAGATGCACAGGTCGCAGTTTAATAGAGCTACACACTGTTTGCAAAACATGGGGGTGGGTGTTGGGTGTTGGTGGTGGTGGTGGTGGGTGGTGGTGGTAGGAGTGGGGCGTGGGTGGTGGTGGGTAGGTTTTAGGGTTTACGGAGTATGCTTGGCCTGTGTGAATTGCACAAACTCTCCTAAGTACGCTCCAGCTTCCAACACACTCACCAGCTGTTTGACCTTGCCCACCTCACCTCATCACACCCATCCACACAAGAAATACCTACCCCCCACACACACCCCACCCACATACAATAAATTCGTACTCCCCATCCCCCCCCCCCCCGCCCCCCCCCCCCCCCCCCCCCCCCCCCCCCCTTCCCCTTTACACCCCACACCCCAACATACAAGAAATTCCTACTCCCCATCCAGCACACCCACCTCATTACACCCCCACACACATACAAGAAATTCCTACTCCCTGTCCAGACCCCTTCCCCCCCCCTTTACACCACACATTCAATAAGTTCCTTCTTCCCGTCCAACCCACCCACCCCATTACACCCCCACCCCTCACCCCCACCCACACAAATACCTACTCCCCCCACCCCCTCCATTACCCCACACACACACCACACACCCACATACAATAAGTTCCACCTCCCTGTCCAGCACACCCACCCCATTACCCCCCCCCACACACACACACACACACAATAAATTCCTTCCCCCTCCAGCTCGCCCCCCCTCCCACAAACACCCCCAAGCACTCACTTGGCAGTTCGCTTGGCTTGTGTGAACAAGGCAATCTCTCCAAAATGCTCTCCATCTCCCAACACAACACATCAGCTGATCACCCTTGCCCCCCCCACCCCCCCACCCACACCCACATACAATAAATTCCTACCCCCCTCTAGCTCGCCCCCCCTCCCACAAACACCCCCAAGCACTCACTTGGCAGTTCGCTTGGCTTGTGTGAACAAGGCAATCTCTCCAAAATGCTCTCCATCTCCCAACACACTCATCAGCTGATCGCCCTTGCCCCCCCCCACCCCCCACCCCACCCCCCCACCCACACCCACATACAATAAATTCCTACCCCCCTCTAGCTCGCCCCCCCTCCCACAAACACCCCCAAGCACTCACTTGGCAGTTCGCTTGGCCTGTGTGAACAAGGCAATCTCTCCAAAATGCTCTCCATCTCCCAACACACTCATCAGCTGATCGCCCTTGCCCACCACAGCCACACAACCCTTGCGGATGATGTACATCTCCTGGCCCAGGTCACCGGCCCTGAAAATGACCTCCTTTGGGGTGAAGGAGACGATTTTCATGCGGAGGGATAGGCTAGTGAGGAACGCCCTCTCTAAGCCTTGGAAGATGGGTACTTGGGCAAGTCGCTCTCGGTACAGGAAGGCTGCAGAGGGTGGGGTGGGGTGGGGTGGGGTGCAGAGGGTGGGTGATGGTGGGTTTGGTTTGGTATGGTTTGGCTGGGTCTGGGGGTGGAGGAGACGATTTTCATTCGGAGGGATAGGCTGGTGAGGCACGCGCTCTCTAGGCCTTGGAAGATGGGCACTTGGGCTAGGCGCTCTCTATACAAGAAGGCTGCGGAGGGTGGGGTGGGGTGGGGAGGGGTGGTGTGGGGTGCAGAGAGTGGGTGAGAGTTGGTTTGGTTTGGTTAGACTGTGTCTGGGGGTGGAGGAGACGATTTTCATTCCGAGGGATAGGCTTGTGAGGAACGCCCTCTCTAGGCCTTGGAAGATGGGTACTTGGGCTAGACGCTCTCTGAACAGGAAGGCTGCAGAGGGTGGGGTGGGGTGCAGAGGGTGGGTGAGGGTAGGTTTCGTTTGGCTGGGTCTGGGGGTGGAGGAGACGAATTTAATTCAGAGGGATGGGCTGGTAGGGAACGCCCTCTCTAGGCCTTGGAAGATGGGAACTTGGGCTAGTCGCTCTCTGAACAGGAAGGCTGCAGAGGGTGGGGTGGGGTGGGGTGCAGAGGGTAGGTGAGGGTGGGGTTGGTTTGGTATGGTTTGGCTGGGTCTGGGGGTGTCGGAGATGATTTTCATTCGGAGAGATAGGCTAGTAGGGAACGCCCTCTCTAGGCCTTGGAAGATGGGTACTTGGGCTAGACGCTCTCTGAACAGGAAGGCTGCAGAGGGTGGGGTGGGGTGCACAGGGTGGGTGAGGGCTGGTTTGGCTTGGTATGGTTTGGCTTGGCATGGTCTTGTGATATGCATTGTTTTGATGGTATCATGGGCCAGGCACTCTCTATACAGGAAGGCTGCAGAGGGTGGGGTGGGGTGCAGGGGGTGGTTGAGGGCTGGTTTGGATTGGCTTGGCATGGTCTTGTGATATGCATTGTTTTGATGGTATCTAGGGCCAGGCGCTCTCTGTACAGGAAGGCAGAAGAGGGCAGGGTGGGGCGGGGTGCACAGGGAGGGTGAGTGCTGGTTTGGCTGGGCTTGGCATGGTCTTGTAATATGGATTGTTTTGATGGTATCATGGGCCAGGCACTCTCTATACAGGAAGGCTGCAGAGGGTGGGGTGGGGTGCACAGGTTGGGTAAGGGCTGGTTTGATTTTGCCTGAGTTGGTTTGGATTGGCAAGCTTCTTCCAATGACTTGCCACTTCTTGGAAAAAAGCTTTTGGCAGATTCAAAACCGAATTCAAAACCAGATTCAAAACCAAATTCATAACCAGATTCAAAACCAAATTATAGCCGTCTGCTGATGGATGGTCGAATTTTCCGATGGATGGTCGAATGTCCTTTCCGCACCACACATAGTATAAGTAGTACCGCACCGCAAGCAGTACAAGTAGTGCCGCACCGCAAGCAGCACAAGTAGTACCACACCACAAGTAGTACAAGTAGTACTGCACTGCAAGTAGTACAAGTCGTACCGCACCGCACATAGTGCAAGTAGTACCGCACTGCAAGTAGTACAAGTCATACCGCACCCTCGATATCATTATTGTTATATTGCCCATCTCCTATATCTTATTTGTATTGTATTGATTATTTCACCCTAGAAAGTGGGATCCCGTACACAAACAAGTTCTATGCAGCGTCGCAAGCGGGAAGTGGGATCCCGTACACAAACAAGTTCTATGCAGCGTCGCAAGCGGGAAGTGGGATACCGTACACAAACAAGTTCTATGCAGCGTCGCAAGCGGGAAGTGGGATCCCGTACACAAACAAGTTGTATGCAGCGTCGCAAGCGACGCGGAAAATTGGAGGAATGGGTCGGCAACGGAAAGACAGGTGGCAACGACAGAGCTGACCGAAGCCAGTTAGTTATGAGACAGTTGGCTGACGTGTCAGGCTTCAATTTTTCGGTCCGTCGGTCGGACAGACAAATGGGTAACCCTGGGGGGTCCCACCCCCTAGAAGGGGGGGCTCCGCCAAACAGCGCCAGCCAATGATTATAAATAGGGACCGGCATATCATATGATTATAAATATGGACCGGCATATCATATGATTAAAAAAAGGGACCGGCATATCATATGATTATAAATAGGGACCGGCATATCATATGATTATAAATATGGACCGGCATATCATGTGATTATAAATAGGGACCGGCATATCATATGATTATAAATAGGGACCGGCATATCATATGATTTTGACCAAAGGCGAGTACGATATCATATGATACTATACAAATTGCATCATATGATGTTGTATTTAAATTGTAACTTTAGCCTCGTCAGACATCATATGATGACATGATTTCATATCGCTGTTTCATAATTATAAATGATCCGTTGGTAGTTGGCCCCAGTGAAAGCAAATGGGCTGCCCTCCTAAACCTCACACCTCGTAATAAGGCTTACTATTTATTTATTAAAATGATCAGCCAATTTACCTGCCACCTCTTGGAACAGAGCCTTCGGCAGATCTGACAAGAAATGCAAAGCTTACTATTTATTATTTTAATGACCAGCCAGTTTACCTGCCACCTCAGCCATCATGGCTAGTTCCGACCAAATAATAAATAAATAAATAAATAAATAAATAAATAAATAAATAAATAAATAAATAAATAAATAAATAAATAAATAAATACATAAATAAATAAATAAAAACATAAATAAATAAATAAAAAACATAAATAAATAAATAAATAAATAAATAAATACATAAATAAATAAATAATTAAATAAATAAATAGTGCATCTCATAGGTTGAGGGGGCCAGACCGTTTGCTTGCACTGGGGCCAGCAATGGATTATAAATGACCAGTCAATTTACCTGCCACTTCTTGGAACAGAGCCTACAAGAAATGCAAGGCTTACAATGATCAGTCAATTTATTTGAACAGAGCCTACAAGAATTTAAATGATCAGTCAATTTTGCCACCTCTTGGAACAGAGCCTACTGCAAGGCTTACTATTTATTTATTTAAATGATCAGTCAATTTACCTGCCACCTCTTGGAACAGAGCCTACAAGAAATGCAAGGCTTACTATTTATTTATTTATTTAAATGATCAGTCAATTTACCTGCCACCTCTTGGAACAGAGCCTACAAGAAATGCAAGGCTTACATTTATTTATTTATTTAAATGATCAGTCAATTTACCTGCCACCTCTTGGAACAGAGCCTACAAGAAATGCAAGGCTTACTATTTATTTATTTATTTAAATGATCAGTCAATTTACCTGCCACCTCTTGGAACAGAGCCTACAAGAAATGCAAGGCTTACTATTTATTTATTTATTTAAATGATCAGTCAATTTACCTGCCACCTCTTGGAACAGAGCCTACAAGAAATGCAAGGCTTACTATTTATTTATTTATTTAAATGATCAGTCAATTTACCTGCCACCTCTTGGAACAGAGCCTACAAGAAATGCAAGGCTTACTATTTATTTATTTATTTAAATGATCAGTCAATTTACCTGCCACCTCTTGGAACAGAGCTACAAGAAATGCAAGGCTTACTATTTATTTATTTATTTAAATGATCAGTCAATTTACCTGCCACCTCTTGGAACAGAGCCTACAAGAAATGCAAGGCTTACTATTTATTTATTTATTTAAATGATCAGTCAATTTACCTGCCACCTCTTGGAACAGAGCCTACAAGAAATGCAAGGCTTACTATTTATTTATTTATTTAAATGATCAGTCAATTTACCTGCCACCTCTTGGAACAGAGCCTACAAGAAATGAATGGAGGCTTACTATTTATTTATTTATTTAAATGATCAGTCAATTTACCTGCCACCTCTTGGAACAGAGCCTACAAGAAATGCAAGGCTTACTATTTATTTATTTATTTAAATGATCAGTCAATTTACCTGCCACCTCTTGGAACAGAGCCTACAAGAAATGCAAGGCTTACTATTTATTTATTTATTTAAATGATCAGTCAATTTACCTGCCACCTCTTGGAACAGAGCCTACAAGAAATGCAAGGCTTACTATTTATTTATTTATTTAAATGATCAGTCAATTTACCTGCCACCTCTTGGAACAGAGCCTACAAGAAATGCAAGGCTTACTATTTATTTATTTATTTAAATGATCAGTCAATTTACCTGCCACCTCTTGGAACAGAGCCTACAAGAAATGCAAGGCTTACTATTTATTTATTTATTTAAATGATCAGTCAATTTACCTGCCACCTCTTGGAACAGAGCCTACAAGAAATGCAAGGCTTACTATTTATTTATTTATTTAAATGATCAGTCAATTTACCTGCCACCTCTTGGAACAGAGCCTACAAGAAATGCAAGGCTTACTATTTATTTATTTATTTAAATGATCAGTCAATTTACCTGCCACCTCTTGGAACAGAGCCTACAAGAAATGCAAGGCTTACTATTTATTTATTTATTTAAATGATCAGTCAATTTACCTGCCACCTCTTGGAACAGAGCCTACAAGAAATGCAAGGCTTACTATTTATTTATTTATTTAAATGATCAGTCAATTTACCTGCCACCTCTTGGAACAGAGCCTACAAGAAATGCAAGGCTTACTATTTATTTATTTATTTAAATGATCAGTCAATTTACCTGCCACCTCTTGGAACAGAGCCTACAAGAAATGCAAGGCTTACTATTTATTTATTTATTTAAATGATCAGTCAATTTACCTGCCACCTCTTGGAACAGAGCCTACAAGAAATGCAAGGCTTACTATTTATTTATTTATTTAAATGATCAGTCAATTTACCTGCCACCTCTTGGAACAGAGCCTACAAGAAATGCAAGGCTTACTATTTATTTATTTATTTAAATGATCAGTCAATTTACCTGCCACCTCTTGGAACAGAGCCTACAAGAAATGCAAGGCTTACTATTTATTTATTTATTTAAATGATCAGTCAATTTACCTGCCACCTCTTGGAACAGAGCCTACAAGAAATGCAAGGCTTACTATTTATTTATTTATTTAAATGATCAGTCAATTTACCTGCCACCTCTTGGAACAGAGCCTACAAGAAATGCAAGGCTTACTATTTATTTATTTATTTAAATGATCAGTCAATTTACCTGCCACCTCTTGGAACAGAGCCTACAAGAAATGCAAGGCTTACTATTTATTTATTTATTTAAATGATCAGTCAATTTACCTGCCACCTCTTGGAACAGAGCCTACAAGAAATGCAAGGCTTACTATTTATTTATTTATTTAAATGATCAGTCAATTTACCTGCCACCTCTTGGAACAGAGCCTACAAGAAATGCAAGGCTTACTATTTATTTATTTATTTAAATGATCAGTCAATTTACCTGCCACCTCTTGAACAGAGCCTACAAGAAATGCAAGGCTTACTATTTATTTATTTATTTAAATGATCAGTCAATTTACCTGCCACCTCTTGGAACAGAGCCTACAAGAAATGCAAGGCTTACTATTTATTTATTTATTTAAATGATCAGCTCAATTTACCTGCCACCTCTTGGAACAGAGCCTACAAGAAATGCAAGGCTTACTATTTATTTATTTATTTAAATGATCAGTCAATTTACCTGCCACCTCTTGGAACAGAGCCTACAAAGAAATGCAAGGCTTACTATTTATTTATTTATTTAAATGATCAGTCAATTTACCTGCCACCTCTTGGAACAGAGCCTACAAGAAATGCAAGGCTTACTATTTATTTATTTATTTAAATGATCAGTCAATTTACCTGCCACCTCTTGGAACAGAGCCTACAAGAAATGCAAGGCTTACTATTTATTTATTTATTTAAATGATCAGTCAATTTACCTGCCACCTCTTGGAACAGAGCCTACAAGAAATGCAAGGCTTACTATTTATTTATTTATTTAAATGATCAGTCAATTTACCTGCCACCTCTTGGAACAGAGCCTACAAGAAATGCAAGGCTTACTATTTATTTATTTATTTAAATGATCAGTCAATTTACCTGCCACCTCTTGGAACAGAGCCTACAAGAAATGCAAGGCTTACTATTTATTTATTTATTTAAATGATCAGTCAATTTACCTGCCACCTCTTGGAACAGAGCCTACAAGAAATGCAAGGCTTACTATTTATTTATTTATTTAAATGATCAGTCAATTTACCTGCCACCTCTTGGAACAGAGCCTACAAGAAATGCAAGGCTTACTATTTATTTATTTATTTAAATGATCAGTCAATTTACCTGCCACCTCTTGGAACAGAGCCTACAAGAAATGCAAGGCTTACTATTTATTTATTTATTTAAATGATCAGTCAATTTACCTGCCACCTCTTGGAACAGAGCCTACAAGAAATGCAAGGCTTACTATTTATTTATTTATTTAAATGATCAGTCAATTTACCTGCCACCTCTTGGAACAGAGCCTACAAGAAATGCAAGGCTTACTATTTATTTATTTATTTAAATGATCAGTCAATTTACCTGCCACCTCTTGGAACAGAGCCTACAAGAAATGCAAGGCTTACTATTTATTTATTTATTTAAATGATCAGTCAATTTACCTGCCACCTCTTGGAACAGAGCCTACAAGAAATGCAAGGCTTACTATTTATTTATTTATTTAAATGATCAGTCAATTTACCTGCCACCTCTTGGAACAGAGCCTACAAGAAATGCAAGGCTTACTATTTATTTATTTATTTAAATGATCAGTCAATTTACCTGCCACCTCTTGGAACAGAGCCTACAAGAAATGCAAGGCTTACTATTTATTTATTTATTTAAATGATCAGTCAATTTACCTGCCACCTCTTGGAACAGAGCCTACAAGAAATGCAAGGCTTACTATTTATTTATTTATTTAAATGATCAGTCAATTTACCTGCCACCTCTTGGAACAGAGCCTACAAGAAATGCAAGGCTTACTATTTATTTATTTATTTAAATGATCAGTCAATTTACCTGCCACCTCTTGGAACAGAGCCTACAAGAAATGCAAGGCTTACTATTTATTTATTTATTTAAATGATCAGTCAATTTTACCTGCCACCTCTTGGAACAGAGCCTACAAGAAATGCAAGGCTTACTATTTATTTATTTATTTAAATGATCAGTCAATTTACCTGCCACCTCTTGGAACAGAGCCTACAAGAAATGCAAGGCTTACTATTTATTTATTTATTTAAATGATCAGTCAATTTACCTGCCACCTCTTGGAACAGAGCCTACAAGAAATGCAAGGCTTACTATTTATTTATTTATTTAAATGATCAGTCAATTTACCTGCCACCTCTTGGAAACAGAGCCTACAAGAAATGCAAGGCTTACTATTTATTTATTTATTTAAATGATCAGTCAATTTACCTGCCACCTCTTGGAACAGAGCCTACAAGAAATGCAAGGCTTACTATTTATTTATTTATTTAAATGATCAGTCAATTTACCTGCCACCTCTTGGAACAGAGCCTACAAGAAATGCAAGGCTTACTATTTATTTATTTATTTAAATGATCAGTCAATTTACCTGCCACCTCTTGGAACAGAGCCTACAAGAAATGCAAGGCTTACTATTTATTTATTTATTTAAATGATCAGTCAATTTACCTGCCACCTCTTGGAACAGAGCCTACAAGAAATGCAAGGCTTACTATTTATTTATTTATTTAAATGATCAGTCAATTTACCTGCCACCTCTTGGAACAGAGCCTACAAGAAATGCAAGGCTTACTATTTATTTATTTATTTAAATGATAGTCAATTTGCCACCTGCCACCTCTTGGAACAGAGCCTACAAGAAATGCAAGGCTTACTATTTATTTATTTATTTAAATGATCAGTCAATTTACCTGCCACCTCTTGGAACAGAGCCTACAAGAAATGCAAGGCTTACTATTTATTTATTTATTTAAATGATCAGTCAATTTACCTGCCACCTCTTGGAACAGAGCCTACAAGAAATGCAAGGCTTACTATTTATTTATTTATTTAAATGATCAGTCAATTTACCTGCCACCTCTTGGAACAGAGCCTACAAGAAATGCAAGGCTTACTATTTATTTATTTATTTAAATGATCAGTCAATTTACCTGCCACCTCTTGGAACAGAGCCTACAAGAAATGCAAGGCTTACTATTTATTTATTTATTTAAATGATCAGTCAATTTACCTGCCACCTCTTGGAACAGAGCCTACAAGAAATGCAAGGCTTACTATTTATTTATTTATTTAAATGATCAGTCAATTTACCTGCCACCTCTTGGAACAGAGCCTACAAGAAATGCAAGGCTTACTATTTATTTATTTATTTAAATGATCAGTCAATTTACCTGCCACCTCTTGGAACAGAGCCTACAAGAAATGCAAGGCTTACTATTTATTTATTTATTTAAATGATCAGTCAAATTTACCTGCCACCTCTTGGAACAGAGCCTACAAGAAATGCAAGGCTTACTATTTATTTATTTATTTAAATGATCAGTCAATTTACCTGCCACCTCTTGGAACAGAGCCTACAAGAAATGCAAGGCTTACTATTTATTTATTTATTTAAATGATCAGTCAATTTACCTGCCACCTCTTGGAACAGAGCCTACAAGAAATGCAAGGCTTACTATTTATTTATTTATTTAAATGATCAGTCAATTTACCTGCCACCTCTTGGAACAGAGCCTACAAGAAATGCAAGGCTTACTATTTATTTATTTATTTAAATGATCAGTCCAATTTACCTGCCACCTCTTGGAACAGAGCCTACAAGAAATGCAAGGCTTACTATTTATTTATTTATTTAAATGATCAGTCAATTTACCTGCCACCTCTTGGAACAGAGCCTACAAGAAATGCAAGGCTTACTATTTATTTATTTATTTTAAATGATCAGTCAATTTACCTGCCACCTCTTGGAACAGAGCCTACAAGAAATGCAAGGCTTACTATTTATTTATTTATTTAAATGATCAGTCAATTTACCTGCCACCTCTTGGAACAGAGCCTACAAGAAATGCAAGGCTTACTATTTATTTATTTATTTAAATGATCAGTCAATTTACCTGCCACCTCTTGGAACAGAGCCTACAAGAAATGCAAGGCTTACTATTTATTTATTTATTTAAATGATCAGTCAATTTACCTGCCACCTCTTGGAACAGAGCCTACAAGAAATGCAAGGCTTACTATTTATTTATTTATTTAAATGATCAGTCAATTTACCTGCCACCTCTTGAACAGAGCCTACAAGAAAATGCAAGGCTTACTATTTATTTATTTATTTAAATGCATCAGTCAATTTACCTGCCACTCTTGGAACAGAGCCTTACAAGAAATGCAAGGCTTACTATTTATTTATTTATTTAAATGATCAGTCAATTTACCTGCCACCTCTTGGAACAGAGCCTACAAGAAATGCAAGGCTTACTATTTATTTATTTATTTAAATGATCAGTCAATTTACCTGCCCACCTCTTGGAACAGAGCCTACAAGAAATGCAAGGCTTACTATTTATTTATTTATTTTAAATGATCAGTCAATTTTACCTGCCACCTCTTGGAACAGAGCCTACAAGAAATGCAAGGCTTACTATTTATTTATTTATTTAAATGATCAGTCAATTTACCTGCCACCTCTTGGAACAGAGCCTACAAGAAATGCAAGGCTTACTATTTATTTATTTATTTAAATGATCAGTCAATTTACCTGCCACCTCTTGGAACAGAGCCTACAAGAAATGCAAGGCTTACTATTTATTTATTTATTTAAATGATCAGTCAATTTACCTGCCACCTCTTGGAACAGAGCCTACAAGAAAATGCAAGGCTTACTATTTATTTATTTATTTAAATGATCAGTCAATTTACCTGCCACCTCTTGGAACAGAGCTACAAGAAATGCAAGGCTTACTATTTATTTATTTATTTAAATGATCAGTCAATTTACCTGCCACCTCTTGGAACAGAGCCTACAAGAAATGCAAGGCTTACTATTTATTTATTTATTTAAATGATCAGTCAATTTACCTGCACCTCTTGGAACAGAGCCTACAAGAAATGCAAGGCTTACTATTTATTTATTTATTTAAATGATCAGTCAATTTTACCTGCCACCTCTTGGAACAGAGCCTACAAGAAATGCAAGGCTTACTATTTATTTATTTATTTAAATGATCAGTCAATTTACCTGCCACCTCTTGAATGAACAGAGCCTACAAGAAATGCAAGGCTTACTATTTATTTATTTATTTAAATGATCAGTCAATTTACCTGCCACCTCTTGGAACAGAGCCTACAAGAAATGCAAGGCTTACTATTTATTTATTTATTTAAATGATCAGTCAATTTACCTGCCACCTCTTGGAACAGAGCCTACAAGAAATGCAAGGCTTACTATTTATTTATTTATTTAAATGATCAGTCAATTTACCTGCCACCTCTTGGAACAGAGCCTACAAGAAATGCAAGGCTTACTATTTATTTATTTATTTAAATGATCAGTCAATTTACCTGCCACCTCTTGGAACAGAGCCTACAAGAAATGCAAGGCTTACTATTTATTTATTTATTTAAATGATCAGTCAATTTACCTGCACCTCTTGGAACAGAGCCTACAAGAAATGCAAGGCTTACTATTTTATTTATTTATTTAAATGATCAGTCAATTTACCTGCCACCTCTTGGAACAGAGCCTACAAGAAATGCAAGGCTTACTATTATTTATTTATTTAAATGATCAGTCAATTTACCTGCCACCTCTTGGAACAGAGCCTACAAGAAAATGCAAGGCTTACTATTTTATTTATTTATTTAAATGATCAGTCAATTTACCTGCCACCTCTTGGAACAGAGCCTACAAGAAATGCAAGGCTTACTATTATATTATTTATTTAAATGATCAGTCAATTTACCTGCCACCTCTTGGAACAGAGCCTACAAGAAATGCAAGGCTTACTAATTTATTTATTTATTTAAATGATCAGTCAATTTACCTGCCACCTCTTGGAACAGAGCCTACAAGAAATGCAAGGCTTACTATTTATTTATTTATTTAAATGATCAGTCAATTTACCTGCCACCTCTTGGAACAGAGCCTACAAGAAATGCAAGGCTTACTATTTATTTATTTATTTAAATGATCAGTCAATTTACCTGCCACCTCTTGGAACAGAGCCTACAAGAAATGCAAGGCTTACTATTTATTTATTTATTTAAATGATCAGTCAATTTACCTGCCACCTCTTGGAACAGAGCCTACAAGAAATGCAAGGCTTACTATTTATTTATTTATTTAAATGATCAGTCAATTTACCTGCCACCTCTTGGAACAGAGCCTACAAGAAATGCAAGGCTTTACTATTTATTTATTTATTTAAATGATCAGTCAATTTAC
Source organism: Microglena sp. YARC (assembly GCA_022414725.1). Taxonomy (NCBI): domain Eukaryota; kingdom Viridiplantae; phylum Chlorophyta; class Chlorophyceae; order Chlamydomonadales; family Chlamydomonadaceae; genus Microglena; species Microglena sp. YARC. The sequence goes on along the minus strand of CM039463.1, from coordinate 5,573,584 downwards.
CTGCCACCTCTTGGAACAGAGCCTACAAGAAATGCAAGGCTTACTATTTATTTATTTATTTAAATGATCAGTCAATTTACCTGCCACCTCTTGGAACAGAGCCTACAAGAAATGCAAGGCCTTACTATTTATTTATTTATTTAAATGATCAGTCAATTTACCTGCCACCTCTTGGAACAGAAGCCTACAAGAAATGCAAGGCTTACTATTTATTTATTTATTTAAATGATCAGTCAATTTACCTGCCACCTCTTGGAACAAGAGCCTACAAGAAATGCAAGGCTTACTATTTATTTATTTATTTAAATGATCAGTCAATTTACCTGCCACCTCTTGGAACAGAGCCTACAAGAAATGCAAGGCTTACTATTTATTTATTTATTTAAATGATCAGTCAATTTACCTGCCACCTCTTGGAACAGAGCCTACAAGAAATGCAAAGGCTTACTATTTATTTATTTATTTAAATGATCAGTCAATTTACCTGCCACCTCTTGGAACAGAGCCTACAAGAAATGCAAGGCTTACTATTATTTATTTATTTAAATGATCAGTCAATTTACCTGCCACCTCTTGGAACAGAGCCTACAAGAAATGCAAGGCTTACTATTTATTTATTTATTTAAATGATCAGTCAATTTACCTGCCACCTCTTGGAACAGAGCCTACAAGAAATGCAAGCTTACTATTTATTTTATTTAAATGATCAGTCAATTTACTGCCACCTCTTGGAACAGACCTACAAGAAATGCAAGGCTTACTATTTATTTATTTATTTAAATGATCAGTCAATTTACCTGCCACCTCTTGGAACAGAGCTACAAGAAATGCAAGGCCTTACATATATTTATTTATTTAAATTCAGTTCAATTTACCTGCCACCTCTTGGAACAGAGCCTACAAGAATGACAAGCATCTTACTATATTTATTTATTTAAATGATCAGTCAATTTACCTGCTACCTCTTGGAACAGAGCTACAAGAAATGCAAGGCTTACTACGTTTATTTATTTATTTAAATGATCAGTCAATTTACCTGCCACCTGAAATGGGCCTACAAGAAATGCAAGCACTATTTATTATTTATTTAAATGATCAGTCAATTTACCCTGCCACCTCTTGGAACAGAGCCTACAAGAAATGCAAGCACGCCTTACTATTTATTTCATAATTTATTTAAATGATCAGTCAAATTTCTGCTCACCTCTTTGGAACACGAGCCTACAAGAATATGCAAGGCTTACTATTTATTTATTATTTAAATGATCAGTCAATTTACCTGCCCACCTCTTGGAACAGAGCCTACAAGAAATGCAAGGCTTACTATTATTTTATTTATTTAAATGATCAGTCAATTTACCTGCCACCTCTTGGAACAGAGCCTACAAGAAATGCAAGGCTTACTTATTTATTTATTATTAAATGATCAGTCAATTTACCTGCCACCTCTTGGAACAGAGCCTACAAGAATGCAAGGCTTTACTATTTATTTATTTAAATGAATAGTAATTTACCTGCACCTCTTGGAACAGAGCTACAAGAAATCAAGGCTTACTATTTATTTATTTATTTAAATATCAGTCAATTTACTGCACTCTTGGAACAGATGCTACAAGAAATGCAAGGCTTACTATTTATTTATTTATTTAAATGTATCAGTCCATTTACCTGCCAGCTCTTGGAACAGAGCTACAAGAGTGGCAGGCTTACTATTTATTTATTTATTTATGTTAAATGATAGTTTCATTTACCTGACTTTGGAACAGAGTCAAGAAATGCAAGGGCTTACTATTCTGTTTATTTATTTAAATGATAGTCAATTTACTGACTTTGGACAGAGCTACAAGAATGCAAGGCTTTATTTTTTATTTATTTAAAATGATCAGTCAATTTACCTGCACTTTTTGGAACAGAGCTTTGGCGATCTGACAGAATGCAGGCTTACTATTTATTTATTTGTTTAATGATCAGTTAATTTACCGCCAATTCTTGGAACAGAGCTTCGGCGATTGACAAGAAATGCAAGGCTTACTATTTATTTATTTATTTAAATGAATAAGTTATTTACCTGGCAATTCTGGAACAGAGCTTCGGCATGATTGACAAGAAATGCAAGCTTTTTTATTTTATTTATTTTATAACCATCAATGTACTTCACCTCGTGCCATCATGGCTAGTTCTGACCATGTATAATAAATAAATAAAATAAATAATAAAATAAATAGTACAGCTCATAGGTTGAGGGGCAGCCAGTTGCTTGCACTGGGGCAGCAACAGATTATAAATGACAGTCAATTTTACCTGCCACTTCTTGAACACGAGCTTACGCAGGTCTGACAAGAAATGCAACGCTTACTCTGAGGATGGTTGAATCTGGCGAGTTAGTCAAAGTAGTAGCAGGCACTCTTTCCTTCTGTCATCAGGGGCAACCCGCATAGCACAGCACGTCCATTCGTCATGTCCTGGCGTTGCTGGGTGGGGCGTGGTGGGGGTGGGGGTTGGGGGGTGAGGTGAGGTGGGGTTGGTGGGGGTGGGGTAGAGGGGTGAGGTGGGCGGGGTTGGTTGAGGGGTGGTGTGTGTGTGTTGTGTGGTGTGTGTGTGTGTGTGTGTGGGG
>CM039463.1:5514031-5569970 GCA_022414725.1 Microglena sp. YARC | reverse complement strand
ATCAGTCAATTTTACCGCCAGCCTCTTGGCTGGAAACAGAGACCTCGCCCTACAAGAAAATGCAACAAGGCTACTATTTAATATATTATTTTATTTAAAACCATGAATCAGTCCAATTTACCTCACCCTGGCCACCCTCTTGGCAACAGAGCCTACAAGAAAATGCAAGGCCCTTACTATTTATTTATTTAAATGATCAGTCAATTTACCCCACCTCTTGAACAGAGCCCCTACAAGAAATGCAAGGCTTACTATTATTTATTTATTTTAAATGACAGTCAATTGACCTGCCAGCCTCGGACACCCCACCGAGCCTACAAAGAAATGCAAACACAAACGCCTTACTATTATTTATTATTTTTAAATGATCAGTCAATTACCTCACCTCTTTATGGCGACAGAGCCCATACAAAAATGCAAGGGCTTCCTTATTTATTATTACAATGATCATTCATTTTACCTGCCACCTCTTGGAACAGAGCCCTACAAGAAATGCCAAGCTTACCTATTTGTATTTATTTATTTAAATGATCAGTCAATTACCTGCCACCTCATGAAACAGAAGCCGTACCAAGAAAATGCCCACAGGCTTACTATTATTTAATTTATTTAAATATCACTCAATTTACCTACCACCTCTTGGAACCTGGAACAGAGCCTACAAGAAATTGCAAAAAGGCCCTTACTAGTTATTTATTCATTTTTTAAATATCAGTCAATTACCCTGCCCACCTCTTGTGGAACAGAACCTCTACAAGAAATGCGAAAGGACCCCTCTTACTATATTATATTAAATGCATCAGTCAATTACCTGCCCACCTCTTGGACATGGAACAGAGCACCTACCAAGAAATGCAGGGCCTACTATATATTTATTTATTTAAATGCATCAGTTCAAGTTACCTGTGCGCCACCTCTGGAACAGAGGCCTACAAAATGCAGAAGGCCTACTATTATTCTATTTATTAACATGATCAGTCAATTTACCTGCCACCTCTCTTTGAACAGAGCCCCCCTACAAGAAATGCAAGCCGCTTACTATTTTATTTATTAACATGATCACGTCAATCCTACCTTCCACCTCTGGACAGAGCCCTACAAGAAAATGCCAAAGGCCGCCCGGCTTACGTATTTATATTCTACTTATTTCCATTTTTACCACAATGATCAGTCAATTTCCGTGCCACACCCTCTTCTTGTGGAAAAAACAGACACCCCCCTACAAAACAAACTAGAAAGCTGCAAAGCAACAACGTCATGCACCGCAAACCTATTATTTATTTATTTTAACCATGATCGAGTCAATTACCCTGCCCTGCCACCTCTTTGGAACAGACGCCTACAAGAGAATTCCAAGGCCCTTCTTATTTTATTTATTTATTTAAATGATCAGCAATTTACCTGCCACCTCTTGGAAACCAAGGCCTACGAAGAAATTGCACCCAAGGGCGCTTAACTAACCTTTTATTTATTTAAATGATCAGTCAATTTACCTGCCACTCTATTGTTGAACAGAGGCCTACAAAGAAATGCAAGGCTTACTATTTATTATTTAATTTTTAAAAATGATCCAGTCAAAGTTTACCCGCCACCTCTTGTGAACAGATCCTACAGAAATGCAAGCTTACTATTTATTTTTTATTTAAATATCACGTCAATTTCACCCTGCCACCTCTTGCGAACAAAGCTACAAGAAAGCAAAGGCTACCAATTATTATTTAGTTTAACATGATCAGGTCAAGCCTTTACCTGCCACCTCTTGGAACAGAGCCTACAAGAAATGACAGGCTTACCTATTTTATTTATTTATTTAAAAATGATCAGTCAATTTACCTGCCACCCTCTTGCGAAACAGAGCCCTACAAGAAATGCAAGCTTACATATTTATTATTTATTTAAATTGATCAGTCATTACCTTCCACCTCTTGAACAGACCTACAAGAAATGCAAAGCTTACTATTTATTAATTTAATTTAAATTGATCAGGTCAATTTACCCCTGCCACCTCTTCGAACAGAGCCTACAAGAAAATGCAAGGCATTACTATTTATTATTTATTTAAATGATCAGTCATTACCTGCCACCTCTTGCGAAACAGAGCTACAAGAAATCAAGCTTACTATTTATTATTTATTTTAAATGATCAGTCAATTTACCTGCCACCTCTGTGAACAGAGCCTACAAAGAAATGCAAGCTTACTATTTATTTCTATTTTAAATGATCAGTCAAATATACCTGCCACCTCTTGAACAGAGCCTACAAAGAAATGCAAGGCTACTATTTATTTAATTTATTTAAATGATCAAAGTCAATTTTACCTCCACCCTTGAAAGAAGGCCTACCAGAAAGCAAGCTAACTATTTTATTGTATTTATTTAAAATGATCCAGTCCCAATTTACTGCCACCTCTTGAACAAGCCTACAAGAAATGCAAGCTTACTATTTATATTTAATTTAAAATGATCAGTTCAATTACCTGCACCTCTTGACTAGAGACTACAAAAAATGCAAGCTTACTATTTTATTTATTTAAATGATCAGTCAATTACCTGCCACTTCTTGGGAACAGAGCTTACAAAGAAAATGCAAGGCTTACTTATATTTATTTATTTAAATGATCAGTCATTTACCTGCACTATTGGAACAGAGCCTACAAAGAAATGCAAGGCTTTACTATTTATTTTATTTATTTTAAAAAATGACAGTCAATTTAACCTGCCACCTCTTGGGAAAGAGCTACAAGAAATGGCAAGGGCTTACTATTTATTTATTTATTTAAATGATCAAGGTCAATTTTACCTGCCACCTCTGGGAACAGAGCTACAAGAAATGCAAAGGCTTACTATTTATTTATTTTTTAAATGATCAGTCAATTTACCTGCCACTCTTGGAACAGAGCTGGACAAGAAATGCAAAGGCTTACTATTATTTATTTATTTAAATGATCGTCATTTACCTGCACCTCTTGGAAGAGCCATAGCATAGGAAATGCAAGGCTTACTATTTAATTATTTATTTAATGATCAGTCAATTTTACCTTGCCACCCTCTTGGCAACAGAGCCTACAAGATGCAAAGGCTTACTATTTATTTATTTATTAAAGATCAGTCAATTTACCTGCCACCCTCTTGGAAGCAGAGCCTACAAGAAATGCAAGGCTTACATATTTATCTTATTTATTAAATGATCAGTCCAATTTACCTGCCACCTCTTGGAACAGAGCCTACAAGAAATGCCAAGGCTTACTATTATTTATTTATTTAAAATGATCAGTCAATTTACCTGCCACTTTGGAACAGAAGCCTACAGAAATGCAAGGGCTACTAATTTATTTATTTTATTTAAAATGACAGTCAATTTACTCTGCCACCGTCCAGAGTAACAGAAAGCAAGGCTTACTATTATTATTTAAATGATCCACGTTTTACCTGCCACCTCTTGGAACACGAGGGCCTACAAGGAAATGCAAGGGCTTACTATTTTATTTATTTTATTTAAATGGATCAGTCAATTTACCTGCCACTCTTGGAACAGAGCTACAAGCAAATGCAAGGCTTACAATTTATTTTATTTATTTAAATGATCATCAAATTTACCTGCCACCTCTTGGAACAGAGCCTACAAGAAAATGCAAGGCTTACTAACTTTTTTATTTAATTTATTTAAATGATCAGTCCAATTTACCTGCCACCTGTTCTGGACAGAGCCTAAGAAATGCAGGCTTTACTTTATTTAATTTATTAATGATAGTCAATTTACCTGCCACCTCTTGGAAAACAGAGGCCTACAAAAAATGGCAAGGCTTATATTTATTATTTATTTAAATTGATCAGTCCAATTTACCTGCCACCTCCTTGGAACAGAGCCTACAAGAATGCAGGCTTAACTATTATTTATTTATTTAAATGATCAGTCAATTTACCTGCACCTCTTGGAACAGAGCCTACAAGAATGCAAGGCTTACTATTTATTATTTATTTTAAATACAAGCTCAATTTACTGCCACCATCTTTGGAACAGAGCCTACAAGAAATTGCAAGCTTACTATTTATTTATTTTATATTAAATGGATCAGTTCAATTTAACCTTGGCACCCTCTTGGAACAGAGCCTACAGAAAGCAAGGCTACTATTTAATTTATTTTATATTTAATGACAGTCATACCTCCACTTCTTGCCGAAGAGGGCCTAACAAAAGAAACGCAAGCTTACTATTTATTTAATTTTTATTGATAGTCCAAATATTTAACCTGACACTCTTGGTAACCAGAGCCTACAAGAAATGCAAGGGCCCTTACTATTTAAATTTTAAATTTAAATGATCAGTGTACAAAAAGCAAGGCTTACTAATGATTCAGTCAATTATTTTACCTCCACCTCTTGAACAGAGCTACAAGAAACAAGCTTACTATGCAAGGCTTTACTATTTTTAATTTAATTATTAATGACTGCCACCTCCTCCAACAGGAGCCTACAAGAAATGCAAAGCTTACAATTATTTATTTATTTAAATGATCGGTCAATTTTTGCCACCTCCACCTCTCTTAACTATTTATTTATTTAAACATGATCAGTCAATTTACCTGCCACTCATGGAAACAGAGCCTACAAGAAATGCAGCTTACTATTTATTATTATTTAAATGATCATCAAATTTAACCTAGACCTCTCTGCCTACAGAAATGCAAGGCTTAACTGATCATTCAATTACTTCTTGAACAGAGCCCTTGCAAGGCCTTACTAATTTAAATGATCATCAGTCAACAGCAGCTACAAGAAAATGCAAGCGCTTTACCTATTTATTATTTAATTAAGATTCATCTCAAATTTTACCTGCCACCTCTTGCGACAGATTCTCCAAGAAATTTACTAAATTTATTTATTTATTTAAATGCCAGAAAGCCTGCCAGAGCTACAAGAATGCAAGCAAGGCTTCTATTATTTATTTATTAAAATTATCAGTCAATTACCCTGCCACCCTTAAACAGAGCCTACCAAGAAATGGGACTATTTATTTATTATTAAATGATCAATTTACCTACCTTCTTGGAACAGAGGCCTACAAAGAAATGCACCTCTTTTATTTATTTAACCCATGACTCAGATCCCCTGAAACAGACCCTGCAATCTATTTAATTTATTTAATGATCAAGGGAAACCCTATCTTACTATATTTTTAATGATCAGTCCAATTTACCTCAACTTTACCTTACTAATTTTTACTCTTGCACCTCCTTGAACCTCAGTGACTTCTACAGTCAAGACCTCTTGGAATGCAACTATTTATTTATTTATTTAAATGATCGCTTACTATTTAACAGAGAAATGCATTTATTTATTAAATATCAAATGATCAGTCAATTTACCTGCCACCACAATTGCAAGCTTACTATTTATTTATTTGGAACAATTTAGACCTCGCCTACAAGAAATGCAAAGCTTACTATTTATTTATTTTATTTAAATTGATCAGTCATTTACTGGCCACCTCTTGGAACAGAGCTCTACAAGGAAATGGCAAGGCTTAAACTATTTATTTATTATTTAAATGATTCAGTCAATTTACTGCCCACCTCTTGGTCAACAGCTGCACCTCTTGAGCCTACCAAGAAATGCCAAGGCTTACTATTATTATTTATTTAAATGAGTCAGTCAATTTATGACAGTCATTTACCTGCCACCTCTTGGAACAGCCTAGCCTACAAGAAATTGGCAGGCGCTTAATTTATTATAATATCAGTCAATTTACCTGCAAAGGAACTTACTACAAGAAATTTAAGCTTTATTTATTTAAATGAAAGATGATCATTCAATTTACCTGCCACCTCTTGCGAACAGAGCCTACAAGAAATGCAAGGCTACTATTTATTAGTTTATTTAAATGATCAGTCAATTACCTGCCACCTCTTGACAGAGCCTCAGAAATGCAAGCTTTACTTTTATATTTATTTATTAAATGATCAGTCCAATTTAACCTGCCCACCTCTTGAACAGAGCCTACAAGAAATGCAAGGCTTACTATTTATTTATTTATTTAAATGATCAGTCAATTTACCATGCCACCTCTTGGAAACAGAGCTTACAAAAATGCAAGGCTTTACTATTTATTTATTAAAATATTAAATGATCAGTCAATTTACCTGCCACCTCTTGGACAGAGCCTACAAGAAATCAAGGCAAGGCCGTACTTTATTTATTTAATTTAGATCAGTCAATTTACCTGCCACCTCTTGGAACAGAGCCTACAAGAATGCAAGCCACCTCTCTCGCTTACTATTTTATTTATTTATTTAATGATCAGTCAATTTACCTGCCACCTCTTGGAACAGAGCCTACAAGAAATGCAAGCCTACCCAGCTTTGGACAGGAGCCTATTTATTTATTTAATTTAATGATCAGTCAATTTACCTGCCACCTCTTGGAACAGAGCCTACAAGAAATGCAAAGGCTTACTATTTATTTATTTATTTAAATGATCAGTCAATTTACCTGCCACCTCTTGAACAGAGCCTACAAGAAATGCAAGGCTTACTATTTATTATTTATTTAAATGATCAGTCAATTTACCTCCACCTCTTGGAACAGAGCCTACAAGAAATGCAAGGCTTACTATTTATTTTATTTATTTAAATGATCATCAATTATTTATTTTATTTAAAAATGATCAGTCAATTTACCTGCCACCTCTTGGAACAGAGCTACAAGAAAGCAAGGTTACTATTTATTTATTTATTTAAATGATCCAGTCAAATTTACCTGCCACCTCTTGGAACAGAGCCTACAAGAAATGCCTAATTTATTTATTTAAATGGATCAAGTCAATTTATTTATTAAATGATCAGATTACTGCCACCCTCTTTTGAAATGCAAGGCTTACTATATATTATTATTTAAATGATCAGTCAATTATTGCCACCTCTTGGAACAGAGCCTACAAGAAATGCAAGCTTACTATTTATTTATTGATCAGTCAATTTACCTGCCACCTCTTGACAGACCTACAAGAAATGCAAGGCTTACCTATTTATTTATTTATAAATATCAGCAATGCCACTCTTGAACAGAGCTACAAGAAATGCAAGGCTTACAATTTATTATTTAAATGATCAGCAATCCTGCCAACCTCTTGGAACAGAGCCTACAAGAAATGCAACTTACTATTTATTTATTTACATGATCAGTCAATTTACCTGCCACCTCTTGGAACAGAGCCACAAGAAAATGCAAGGCTTACTATTTATTTATTTATTTAAAATGATCAGTCAATTTACCTGCCACCTCTTGGAACAGAGCCTACAAGAAAATGCAAGGCTTACTATTTATTTATTTAAATGATCAGTCAATTTAACCCTGCCACCTCTTGGAACAGAGCCTACAAGAAATGCAAGCTTACTATTTATTTATTTATTTAATGATCAGTCAATTTACCTGCCACCTCTTGGAACAGAGCCTACAAGAAATGCAAGTTACTATTTATTTATTTATTTAAATGATCAGTCAATTTACCTGCCACCTCTTGGAAACAGAGACCTACAAGAAATGCAAGGCTTACTATTTATTTATTTAAATGATCAGTCAATTTATTAACCTTTTGCCACCTCTTGAACAGAGGGGCCAGGCTAGAAATGCAAGCCTTACTATATTTATTTATTTTAAAATGATCAAGTCAATTTACCTGCCACCTCTTGGAACAGAGCCTACAAGAAATGCAAGCTTACTATTTATTTATTTATTTAAATGATCAGTCAATTTACCTGCCACCTCTTGAACAGAGCCTACAAGAAATGCAAGGCTTGTACTATTTATTTATTTATTTAATGAATCAGTCAATTTACCTGCCACTCTTGGAACAAGAGCCTACAAGAAATGCAAGGCTTTACTATTTATTTATTTATTTAAAATGACAGTCAATTTAACCTGCCACCTCTTGAACAGGCCTACAAGAAATGCAAGGCTTACTATTTATTTATTTATTTAAATGATCAGTCAATTTACCTGCCACCTCTTGGAACAGAGCCTACAAGAAATGCAAGGCTTACTATTTATTTATTTATTTAAATGATCAGTCAATTACCTGCCACCTCTTGGAACAGAGCCTACAAGACAGATCAGTCAATTTACCTGCCACCTCTTGGAACAGAGCCTACAAGAAATGCAAGGCTTACTAATTTATTTATTTATTTAAATGATCAGTCAATTTACCTGCCACCTCTTGGAACAGAGCCTACAAGAATGCAAGGCCTTACTATTTATTTTATTTATTTATTTAATGATCAGTCAGTCATACCTACCTCTTGGAAACAGAGCCTACAAGAATGCAAGGCTTACTATTTATTTATTTATTAAATGATCAGTCAATTTACCTGCCACCTCTTGGAACAGAGCCTACAAAGAAATGCAAGGCTTACTATTTATTTATTTATTTAAATGATTCAGTCCAATTTACCTGCCACCTCTTGAACAGAGCCTACAAGAAATGCAAGGCTTACTATTTATTTATTTATTTAAATGATCAGTCAATTTACCTGCCACCCTCTTGGAACAGAGCCTACAAGAAATGCAAGGCTTACTATTTATTTATTTATTTAAATGATCAGTCAATTTACCTGCCACCTCTTGAACAGAGCCTACAAGAAATGCAAGGCTTACTATTTATTTATTTATTTTAAATGATCAGTCAATTTACCTGCCACCTCTTGGAACAGAGCCTACAAGAATGCAAGCTTACTATTTATTTATTTATTTAAATGATCAGTCAATCTTACCTGCCACCTCTTGGAACAGAGCCTACAAGAAATGCAAGGCTTACTATTTATTTATTCTATTAAATGATCAGTCAATGCAAGCTTACCTGCCACCTCTTGGAACAGAGCCTACAAGAAATGCAAGGCTTACTATTTATTTATTTATTTAAATGATCAGAGCCTCAATGCAAGGCTTACCATCAATTTACCTGCCACCTCTTGGAACAGAGCCTACAAGAAATGCAAGCTTACTATTTATTTATTTAAATGATCAGTCAATTTACCTCCACCTTCAAGAAATGCAAGGCTTACAATTTAATACCTTTACCTGGCACCTCCACCTTGGAACAGAGCCTACAAGAAAATGCAAAGCTTACTATTTATTTATTTATTTAAATGATCAGTCAATTTACCTGCCACCTCTTGGAACAGAGCCTACAAGAAATGCAAGGCTTACTATTTATTTATTTGATTTAAATGATCAGTCAATTTACCTGCCACCTCTTGGAACAGAGCCTACAAGAAATGCAAGGCTTACTATTTATTTATTTATTTAATGATCAGTCAATTTACCTGCCACCTCTTGGAACAGAGCCTACAAGAAATGCAAGGCTTACTATTATTTATTTATTTAATTTAAATGATCAGTCAATTTACCTGCACCTCTTGGAACAGAGCCTACAAGAAATGCAAGCTTACTATTTATTTATTTTTTAATGATCAGTCAATTTACCTGCCACCTCTTGGAACAGAGCCTACAAGAAATGCAAGGCTTACTATTTATTTATTTATTTAAATGATCAGTCAATTTACCTGCCACCTCTTGAACAGAGCCTACAAGAAATGCAAGGCTTACTATTTATTTAATTTAAATGATCAGTCAATTTACCTGCCACCTCTACTGCAAGCTACATGGATCAGTCAATGCCACCTCTTGCGAACAGAGCCTACAAGAAATGCAAGGCTTACTATTTATTTATTTATTTAAATGATCAGTCAATTTACCTGCCACCTCTTGAACAGAGCCTACAAGGCAAGTGCATTGTATTTATTTAAATGGTCAATTTACCTCCACAACAGACCTACAAGAAATGCAAGCTTACTATTTATTTATTTATTTAAATGATCCAGTCAATTTACCACCTACTTGTCTTGCGAAGGCTTACTATTTATTATTTATTTAAATGATCAGTTCAATACCTTTGGAACAGAGCCTACAAGAAATGCAAGCTTACTATTTATTTATTAAAATGATCAGTCAATTACCTGCCACCTCTTGAACAGAGCCTACAAGAAAATGCACCTTACTATTTATTTATTTATTAAATGATCAGTCAATTTACCTGCCACCTCTTGGAACAGAGCCTACAAGAAATGCAAGGCTTACACAGTCAGCCACCTCTTGAACAGAGCCTACAAGAAATGCAAGGCTTACTATTTATTTATTTATTTAAATGATCAGTCAATTTACCTGCCACCTCTTGGAACAGAGCCTACAAGAAATGCAAGGCTTACTATTTATTATTTATTTAAATGATCAGTCAATTTACCTGCCACCTCTTGAAACAGAGCCTACAGAAATGCAAGGCTTACTATTATTTATTTATTAAATGATCAGTCAATTTAACCTGCCACCTCTTGGAACAGAGCTACAAGAAATGCAAGGCTTACTATTTATTTATTTTTAAATGATCAGTCAATTTACCTCCACCTCTTGGAGAGCCTACAAGAAATGCAAGGCTTACTTTTATTTATTTATTTAAATGATCAGTCAATGCCACCTCTTGGAAACAGAAGCCTACAGAAATGCAAGGCTTACTATTTATATTTATTTAAATGATCAGTCAATTTACCTGCCACCTCTCAGCAATTTAACCTGATCAGTCAATTACCTGCCACCTCTTGGACTACAAGAAATGCAAGCTTAATTTATTTATTTATTTAAAGAAATGATCAGTCAATTACGCCTATGCAAGCTTACTATTTATTTATTTATTTAAATTGATCAGTCAATTTACCTGCCACCTCTTGGAACAGAGCCCTACAAGAAATGCAAGGCCTTTACTATTTATTTATTTATTTAAATGATCAGTCAATTTACCTGCCACCTCTTGGAACAGAGCCTACAAGAAATGCAAGGCTTACTATTTATTTATTTATTTAAATGATCAGTCAATTTCCTGCCACCTCTTGGAACAGAGCCTACAAGAAAGCAAGCTTACTATTTATTTATTTATTTAATGATCAAATTACCTGCCACCTCTTGGAAACAGAGCCCTACAAGAAATGCAAGGCTTACTATTATTTATTTATTTAAATGATCAGTCAATTTACCTGTCTTAACAGAGCCTACAAGAATGCAAGGCTTACTATTTGTTTATTTATTTAAATGATCAGTCAATTTACCTGCCCCACCTCTTGGAACAGAGCCTACCAAGAAATGCAAGCTTACTATTTATTTATTTATTTAAATATCAGTCAATTTACCTGCCACTTTTTGGAACAGACCTTTCTCTGACAAGAAATGCAAGGCTTACTATTTATTTATTTGTTTAAATGATCAGTTAATTTACCTGCCACTTCTTGGAACAGAGCCTTCGGCAGATCTGACAAGAAATGCAAGGCTTACTATTTATTTATTTATTTAAATGATCAGTTAATTTACCTGCCACTTCTTGGAACAGAGCCTTCGGCAGATCTGACAAGAAATGCAAGGCTTACTTTTTATTTATTTATTTTAATAACCAGTCAATGTACCTGCCACCTCTGCCATCATGGCTAGTTCTGACCATGTAATAAATAAATAAATAAATAAATAATAAATAAATAGTACACCTCATAGGTTGAGGGGGCCAGCCCGTTTGCTTGCACTGGGGCCAGCAACAGATTATAAATGACCAGTCAATTTACCTGCCACTTCTTGGAACAGAGCCTTCGGCAGGTCTGACAAGAAATGCAAACCCTCTACTGATGGATGGTTGAACTTGGCGATGTAGTCAAAGTAGTAGCGCACTCTTTCCTTCTGGTCATCAGGGCAACCCGCATAGCACAGCACGTCCATTGTCATGTCCTGCCGTTGCCTGGGTGGGCGTTGGTGGGGTGGGGTGGTGGTGAGGTGAGGTGGGCGTTGGTGGGGTGGTGGGGTGGAGGGTGAGGTGGGCGTTGGTGAGGTGTGTGTGTGTGTGTGTGTGTGTGTGTGTGTGTGTGTGTGTGGGGGGGGGGGGGGGGGATGGATGGTTGAACTTGGCGATGTAGTCAAAGTAGTAGCGCACTCTTTCCTTCTGTCATCAGGGCAACCGCATAGCACAGCACGTCCATTGTCATGTCCTGCCGTTGCCTGGGGTGGGCGGTGGGGGTAGTGAGGGTAGGGTGAGGTAAGGTGGGGCATTGTGGGGTGGGGGGTGAGGTGGTGCGGGGTGAGGTGGGCATTGGTGGGTGGGTGTGGTGTGGGCTGAGCATTGGTGTGTGTGTGTGTGGGGGGGGGGGGGGGGTGAGGTGAGTGAGGTGGGCATTGTGTGGGGTAGGGGGGTAGGGGGGGGGGGGGGTTGGGTGGGTTGGTGGGTTGGATGATGGTTGACTTGAAGAAGTAGCTGGTTCTGTGTTGGCCACCAGCACCGCCATCTGACCCACAACGGCGGAGTAGAAGCACATACTCAGGACAGCAATGACAGCAATGGTGCCATAGACTGTAAACAAACACGAATTCAGGATCACAGCCACCCAACAGCTCACCTGTGTCTCATGGCAACTGGGGCCATGTTGGCCACCAGCCCGCCATCTGAGCCCCACCACGGCGGAGTAGAAGCACGATACCCAGAATACCAATGACAATGAAGAATGTCCTCTCTGCATACTGTTCACAGGTTCCTGAAGAGGTGGGGTTTGGTTTGGGTTGTTTGGTTTGGCTTGGCTTGGTGTGCATTGTCCACAGTTCCTGCGGAGAGTGTAGGGCAGAGGGTGGGTGCGGTGGGTGGTTTGGTTAGGTTTGTCTTGTCTTGTCTGCATTTGCAAAGTCCTGCAGAGGGTAAGGTGGGGGTGGAGGTGGGAGAGCAGAGGGTGTGGGGGGGTGGGGTGGTTCGGTTCGGCTTGTCTTGCCAAATTCACCAATGATGATGAAGAATGTCCTTTCTGCATTGTTCACAGTCCCTGCAGAGGGTCAAGGTGGTTTTGGCCCTGCAGTACCAATGACGATGAAGATTGTCCCTTTCTGCATTGTTCACAGGTTCCTGCCTAGGTGGGCGGTAGGGGTGGCGGGCAGAGGGGTGGTGGCCCATGGGGTGATTAGCTTTGGCTTGGCTTGGTGTGCATTGTTCACAGGTTCCTGGAGAGGGTGGGGATGGGATGGGGTGCAGTAACAATCGTTACCGGGGGCTGAGTTCGTGTGCTACAGTGATCATTTCCACCACCTTTTGCCTATTGTTGCAAAGATGAAACGAACATGAGGAGGCAACTGGTAGAAGGCGGACAGATAGAAGGTAACTCCCTTTACCACTGTCCTGAAGGTTTGCATGTATGCATGGCCTTGCGTGGGACATGATCATTCAACCATCTCCACCTGATTGTTGCCGACTAACATGAGAAGACTGGTAGAAGGCGGACAGGTGACAGGTAACTGCCTTGTCATTGTACCTGAAGGTTTGTATGTGTTTATGTACTTGCCGTTGAGTTGTGCTAAAGTGATGATTTCAACCAACTCACCTGATTGTGTTGCCGACTAACACGAGGAAGCACTGGTTAGAAGGCGACAGGTAAAAAGTAATTTTCTTTTGCCATTGTACCAAGGTTTGTATGTAGTGCATGGCCCTTGAGTTTGCGGGACAGTGATTGCCCCTTGGGCTTTATGTTGTATGCATGGCCTTGAGTTTGTGCTACAGTGATCATTCCAATCACCTCTCACCTGATTGTTGCCGACTAACATGAGGAAGCACTGATAGAAGGCGGACAGGTAGAAGGAAATTGCCTTGTCATTGTACTGTGGGTTGAACGACCAATCCAAATCCTCCACGTTTGGGGCCATGTTGCTGAATTTAAACATCATGTACCAGATGCTGCAACAGAGAGAGAGGGGTGTTAGTTTGTTTGTTGTGTGTGTATGTGTGTGTATGTGGGGGAGGGGGGGGGGGGGGGGGGGATAAAGAAGAGAGGGAGGGGGGACAAGAAATTAGGGAGGGGTGGGTGGGTAGTGGGGTGGAGGTGCTGAATTTAAACATCATGTATTCATGAACCAGATGCTGCAACAGGAGAGAGAGAGTGAGTGTGCGTGAGGGGGGAGTGTGATGTGTGTGTGTGTGTGTTGTGTGTGTGAGGGTTTAGGGTTTTAGTTGGCCATGCAGCGACAGAATGGCGACAAGTTGGCGGAAAATTAACAGTGAATCATAGCCTTGCGAGCGATCAGATTAGCCAGGCCCATGCATCGCCATGCAGCGACAGAATGGCGACAAGTTGTCGGAAAAGAAACAGCCTTGCGAGCGATCAGATTAGCCAGGCCCATGCATCGCCATGCAGCGACAGAATGGCAACAAGTTGTCGGAAAAGAAACAGTGAATCATAGCCTTGCGGGCGATCAGATTAGCCAGGTCCATGCGTGGCCATGCAGCGACAGAATGGCAACAAGTTGTCGGGAAATAAATTGTGAACCATAGCCTTGCGGGCGATCAGATTAGCCACCTTGAACAATAATACAAACTCATACACTAATAGCACCTCATAACTCACCAAGCCAACCAATACCCTATCATCCACATGAGGGCGATCAGATTAGCCACCTTGAACAATAATGTAAACTCATACTATCAACTCGCGAAGCCAACCAATGTGCAATCATGCACATGACAGCAATCAGATACGCCACCTTGAACAATAATATCAACTCACCAAGCCAACCCATGTGCAATCATACACAAGACAGCGATCAGATAAGCCATTGTGAACACTATTATTAACTCATACACTCATATCAACTAATACACTACTTTCAACTCACCAAGCCAACCAATGTGCAATCATACACAAGACAGCGATCAGATACGCCACCTTGAACAATAATATCACCAAGCCAACTAATGCTCAATTACTCACATGACAGCAATCAGATTAGCCACCTCGAACAATAATATCAACTCACCAAGCCAGCCAATGTGCAATCATACGCATGAAAGCGATCAGATACGCCATCGTGAACACTATTATTAACTCATACACTCATATCAACCAATGAACTAGTTTCAACTCACCAAGCCAACTAATGTGCAATCATACTCACGACAGCGATCAGATGCGCCATCGTGAACACTATTATTAACTCATTACCTCATATCAACTAACACTCCTACTTTCAACCACCAAAGCCAACCAATGTGCAATCATACTCACGACAGCGATCAGATGCGCCATCGCGAACACTATTATTAACTCATACACTCATATCAACCAATGAACTAGTTTCAACTCACCAAGCCAACTAATGTGCAATCATACTCACGACAGCGATCAGATGCGCCATCGTGAACACTATTATTAACTCATACACTCATATCAACTAATACACTACTTTCAACTCACCAAGCCAACCAATGTGCAATCATACTCACGACAGCGATCAGATGCGCCATCGTGAACACTATTATTAACTCATACACTCATATCAACTAATACACTACTTTCAACTCACCAAGCCAACCAATGTGCAATCATACACATGAGGGCGATCAGATACGCCACCTTGAACAATAATACCAACTCATACACGAACATATACTCATATTATCAACTCACCAAGCAAGCCAATGCGCAATCATACACATGAGGGCGATCAGATGCGCCATCGTGAACACGAATATTGACTCATTCACTAGTATCAACTCACCAAGCCAGCCAATGCGCAATCATACACATGAGGGCGATCAGATACGCCACCTTGAACAATAACATCAACTCATACACTAGTATCAACTCACCAAGCAAGCCAATGCGCAATCATACACATGAGGGCGATCAGATTAGCAACCTTGAACACGTTGGCATTTCTTCACTCGACCAACATTCGAATTAGCCTATGCGCAGAGCAGTGTGGGATGTGTCAGTGTGTGTGTGTGTGTGTGTGTGTGTGGTGTGTGTGGTGGTGGGTGGGTGTGTGGTGTGTGTGATGGATGTGTCAGTGTGTGTGTGGTGTGTGTGTGTGTGGTGTGTGTGTGTGGGGGGGGGGGGGGGGGGAGGGGGGGTTCATGGGTCAGTGTCTCAGTCAGACAGTTAGTCAGTCAGCAGGCCCTTAATGTGGTACACCACACACTAACCACACACACACACACACCATACACACTAACCACACACACACACTAACCACACACACACACACCATACACACTAACCACACACACACACACCAAACACACTAACCACACATACTAACCACACACACACACCATACACACTAACCACACACACACACTCCACACACACACACACCATACACACTAACCACACACCCTAACCACACACACACACACCATACACACACTTTCGCAGAAGCAGCAGATGAGGGGTCTTAAGAAAGAGCAAGATGGGCAACTGCTCTCCACAATACGGTATTTAAGAGATAAAACAATTGCTTAGAACTACCTGCTTACTATTGCTTACAACTACCTGCTTACTATTGCTTACAACTACCTGCTTACTATTGCTTACAACTACCTGCTTACTATTGCTTAGAACTGCAAAATTTTAAGAGATATTTAAGAATATTTAAGAGATATTTAAAAGATATTAAGAATATTTAAGAGATATTCTAAGAGATATTTAAGAGAGATATTTAAGAGATATTTAAGAGATATTTAAGAGATATTGAAGAGATATTTAAGAGATAAATAAATTGCTTAGAACTACCTGAAGCCCTGACAAATGTACCTCCTACGCCCCTAACAGATTTGAGACAGCCACACGATTGCTAGGCACGCACCCTACACACCCCATACAGGCACTATACACAAACTTACACACGCACAAACTTTACACACACTTCACGCACCATACACCCTATACACACACTTACACGCGTATACACTACACACACACTGTACGCACTATACACACACTTACACACGTACCCACTATACACACACTTCACGCACCATACACCCTATACACACACTTACACACTATACACACACTTCACGCACCATACACACTATACACACACTTACACACTATACACACTATACACACACACCAAAACACCCTATACACACACTTACACACACACACACACTATGCACGCACTATACACACACTTACCACACCCTTATACACACACTTACACACACACACACACTATACGCACTATACACACACTACCACACACTATACACACACTTACACACACACACACTATACGCACTATACACACACTACCACACCCTATACACACACTTACACACACACACACACTATACGCACTATACACACACTACCACACCCTATACACACACTTACACACACACACACACTATACGCACTATACACACACTACCACACCCTATACACACACTTACACACACACACACTATACGCACCACTAGATTCACACACTTTGCACACACCATACACACACTTTACACCGTATATTACACACATATATCAAACTACACACACACTTACTTTCCACACATTCCAGCAAGACTGTTGTCCGGGCTCTTTCAGAAAACTTGTCTTAGGATGATAAATTACGACAGGCTACCTCCGAAGCCATGGCCTTTGCTAGAGAGGGGTCGTACACACACTTTGCCACACACTTTTCACACGCCATACACACACTTAACCACACACTATACACACACACTTTTCCAGACGCAGCAGGCAGGGGTCTTCAGAAACTGCCAAAGATGGTCAAATTGCGACTGCTATCTCCAAAGTCCACACACTCACCACACACACACACACCATACACGTATTGACATACACCACTTGAATACACACCACTACATTATGGGCACCACAGCACACACACACAGCACACACACAATATACACACACACACTTTCCCAGACGCAGCAGACGGGGGGTCTTCAGAAACTGCAAGATGGTCAATTACGACTCGCTTACCCGTGTGTACCAAAGCCCATGGACTTTGCTAGAGGGTCGTACACACACTTTCACGCACTATACACACACTTACACACACACACAATGCACACACACCATACACATACTGACATACACTACTTGAATACACACACTACTAACACCATACACACACTCACTTTCCCAGACGCAGCAGACTGTGGTTCTTCAGAAACTCCAAGATGGTCAATTGCGACTTGCTATCTCCGAAGCCCTCGCACTCACCACACACATACTGACATACACTACTTGAATACACACACTACACACACCATACACACACTCACTTTCCCAGACGCAGCAGACGGGGGGTCTTCAGAAACTGCAAGATGGTCAATTGCGACTGGCTATCTCCGAAGGCCCATGCCTTTGCTAAAAGGTCGTAGGGAACTGTGGCGTAAGAAATCGATGGGGAACCAAAACTTGAGAGTTCTTAGCGATCGCTGGCCGCTGTCTCGAATCTGATAGGGTGGCAGTGGGTGGGTGGGTGCGGTGGGGTGGGGTGAGTGGGGTAAGTGAGGTTGAGGTGTGGTGAGCGTCAGAACAGTAGGTACCATGGAATTTGCTAGACAGGATGTAGGGAACTGCGGCGAAGAAATCGATGGGGAACCAAAACTCGAGGTAGTTCTTATCGATCTTTGGGCCGCTGTCTCGAATCTGATAGGGTGGGTGGGTGGGGTGAGGTGGGGTGGTGAGGTGGGGGTAAGGTGAGGTGAGGTGTGGTGAGTGCAGAACAGTGTACCAATGGAATTTGCTAGAAGGATGTAGGGAACTGTGGCGAAGAAATTGATTGGGAACCAAAACTTGACGAGTTCTTAGCGAGTCGCCGCTGTCTCGAATCTGATAGGGTGGGGGGTTGGTGCGCAGGTGGGTGGGGTAAGGTGAGGTGGGGTATAGGTGAGGTGAGGTGAGGTTGGTGAGTGCAGAATTCAGTGGTACCATGGACTTTGCTAGAAGGATGTAGGGAACATGTGGCGAAGAAATTGATTAGGAACCAAAACTTGAGGTAGTTCTTAGCGATTGGGCCGCGCTGTCTCGAAATCTGATAGGTGGGGGGGTGCGTTGGGTGGTGGAGTGGTGAGCTTAGTGGGGTAAGGTGAGTGAGGTGTGGTGAGTGCCAGATACAGTGGTCCATGGGCTTTGCTAGAAGGATGTAGGGAACTGTGGACGAAGAAAATCAATGGGGAACCAAAACTTGAGGTAGTTCTTAGCGATCAGGCAGGCTGTCTCGAATCTGATAGTGCGTGGCGTGGCGGTAGGGTGGGGTGAGGTGGGGGGGGGTGAAGTGAGGTGGGGGGTGATGTGGTGTGGTGGCAGTGCTCAACCATGAATGTATAGGGGGGTCAGAGGTTCAGGTAGGATCTTAGCGATTGGGGGCTGTCTCGAAATCTGATGGGGTTGATCTGTGGGTGGTGTGTGTGGGGCTGAGGTGACTGTGGGGGGGGGGCAGGGGTGGGGGGGGGGTGAAGTGTTGAATTGTGTGTGATGCGGTGGCTGAGTGCCAACCATGATGTATAGGGGGTTCAGAGGTTCAGGTAGATCTTAGCGATTGGGGAGCAGCTCTTCGAATCTGATAGGGTGAGGTGGGTGAGTGTGGGGTGGGGTGAAGTGAGGTGGGGGTGATGCGGTCTGGTAAAGTGCCAACCATGATGTATAGGCGGTCAGAGGTTCAGCGTTAGATCTTAGCGATTGGGGGCAGCAGCCTCGATCTGATAGGGTGGGATGGGTGTGGGTGGCGGTGGGGTGGGGTGGGGTGGGGTGGGGTGAGGGTGGGGTGGGGTGAGGTGTGGGGGGGTGATGCGGTCTGGTACAGTGCCAACCATGATGTATAGGGGGTCCGGGGTTCAGGTAGATCTTAAGCGATTGGGGATGTCTCGAATCTGATAAGGTGGGGTGGGTGGGGTGGGTGGGGTTGAGGTGGGGGGGTGAAGTGACGTTGTGGTGTGTGATGTGTTGTGTGTTTGTCAGTGCCAACCATGAGGTGTAGGGGGGTCCGAGGTTCAGGTAGATCTTAGCGATTAGGGAGCTGTCTCGAATCTGATAGGGTGTGGTGCGGTGGGTGAGGTGGGGGGGTGTGACGTGACGTACCTGCTGGTGTTTTGAAGGTGCGGTGCAGTGTCAACCATGAGGCTGTAGGGGGGTCCGAGGTTCAGGTAAGATCTCTTAGCGATTTAGGGAGCTGTTCTTGAATCTCGTGATAGGTGGGTGTGGTGGGCGTGTGGTGAGTTGGGGGGTGACGTGACGTGTGGTGTGGTTTGATGCGGTGCAGTGTCAACCATGATGTATAGGGGGTCAGAGGTTTAGGTAGATCTTAGCGATTGGGGAGCTGTCTTGAATCTGGTAGGGGCGTAGGAATGTAGTGTAATATCACAACGAGAAAGGTGTGTGTATTTTTGTGTGCATTTGTTGCTCAAGGGTGGCAACATAATGAAGCTGTAGATGGGTCAGAGGTTCAGGTAGTTTCTAGCAATAGGGGCGCTATCTCCAATTTGGTAGGGGCAAAGGGGTAGGGAACGGCAACTACTATTAGTGTTTGAAAAAGTAATGTTAAATAAATTTATTATAGTGTCACAATAATATTAGTTTTTCAAATAAATTCGAAATTAGCTAAGACGGCTCGTCCGACTAATATAAAATAATGTAAGTTAATATTATTTATTCACTAATATTATATATAACATGGCCGACCATTACTAAGGGGGTAATTAGGGGTCAGAGTTTCCAATAGTTTATATAAGTTTAAAAAGGTTTTTTTTATGGTATGAGCTGCGTTTCCTCTGTACTGATGTATTGTGTGTGAGGCTACGAGTGGAGAAGAGTGGAGATGAGCGTAATAGTAGCGGAATGGAGTGGAAGGGAGTGGAATAGAGCGGCTGTGGAGAGGAGTGGTGTGGTGGTGTGGCTTTAGAAGCGGTGCGGTGCAGTACATTGGGTGGCGAGGTGAGTGTGAGCGTGGGGGTGAGGTGAGGTGAGGTGAGGTGAGGTGAGGTGGGTGGTGAGCTGAGGTGAAATGAGGTGGGGTGGGGTGAGGTGGTGTGGGTGGTGAGCTGAGGTGAAATGAGGTGGGGTGGGGTGAAATGAGGTGGTGGTGGTGAGGTAAAAATGAGTGGGGGGTGGAGTGAGGTGAAAGGAGGTGGGTGTGAGGTGGGGTGAAATGAGGTGGGTGGGGTTGAGGTGGGGTGGGTGGTGAGCTGAGGTGAAATGAGGTTGGGGTGAGGTGAGTGTGAAAAGAGGTGGGTGGGGTGAGGTGAAATGAGGTGGGGTGGGATGAGGTGGGGTGGGTGGTGAGCTGAGGTGAATTGAGGTGGGGTGGGGTGAGGTGAGGTGAGGTGAGTGGGGTGAGATGAGGTGAGGTGAGGTGAGGTGATGGTGAGGTGAGGTGGGTGTGTGAGCTGAGGTGAAATGAGGTGAGTGGGGGGGTGAGGTGAGGTGAGGGTGAGGTGAGGTGAGGTGGGGTGGGGTGAGTGTGAGTGAGGTGAGGTGAGGTGAGGTGAGGAGTGAGATGAAGATGAGGTGAGGTGAGATGAGGTGAGATAGGTGAGGTGAGGTGCGATGCAGTGGGTGGGTGGTGAGGCGAGGTGGGTGAGGTAGGGTGAGGTGAGGTGGGGTGGGTGGTGAGCTGAGGTGAATGAGATGGGGTGGGGTGAGGTGAGGTGAGGTGAGATGGGGTGAGGTGAGGGTGAGGTGAGATTGGCAGTGCAGTGCGGCACTGCCGGTGGCGAGGTGGGGGTCGAGGTGGGTAGAAGGTGAGGTGAGGTGAAGTGAGGTGCGATGCAGTGGGGTGGGTGGTGGGTGTGGCGGTGAGGTGAGGTGAGGTGAGGTGAGGTAGGGTGAGGTGAGGTTGGAGGTGGGGTGGGTGGTGAGCTGAGGTGAAATGAGGTGGGGTTGGGGTTTTCGGAGGTGAGGTGGTGTGGTGTGGGGTGAGGTGAGGTGAGGTGAGGTGAGGTGGTGGAGGTGAGGTGAGGTGAGGTGAGATACAGTGCAGTGCGGCACTGGGGTGGGTGGTGAGGCGAGGTGAGGTGAGGTGAGGTGAGGTGAGGTGAGGTGAGATGAGATGAGGTGGGTAGAGGTGAAGTGCGATTCAGTACTGTTGGGTGTGAGGCGAGGTGAGTTGAGGGTGAGGAGAGGTGAGGTGCAGTGTGGTAAGTGCAGTACAGCGGGGGTGAGGTTAAGGTGGGGTAAGGTGGGTAAGGTTGAGGTGAGGCGAAGGTAAGGTGAGAGGTAAGGTGCGGTGAGTGCAGTGGGTGGTGAAGCAAGATGACGTGGGGTGGGGTGGGGTGAGGTGAGGTGAGGTGAGGTGCATTACGGTGTGGTTTGAGGTGAAGTGAGGTGAGGCCGAGGTGAGGGGGGGTTTTGAGGTGGAGGTCGTGGTATGGTGTAGTGTGGTGCAGTGCCAACCATGGCATGGCGTGGTGTGATTTAGCATGGTGTGGTGCGGTTTCGCGTTGCGGTGTGGTGTGGTGCCAACCATGGCCTGGCGTGGTGTGACTTGGCATGGCGTGGTGGTTTTGTGAGGAGGCCAACCCATGGCATGGCGTGGTGTGGTGCAGTGGCCAACCATGGCATGGTGTGGTTGCGGGTTTCGCGTTGCGGTGTGGTGTGGTGCCAACCATGGCGTGGCGTGGTGTGGTGCAGAGCCAACCATGGCATGGCGTGGTGTGGTGCAGAGCCAACCATGGCATGGTGTGGTGCGGGTTTTCGCGGATTGCGGTGTGTGGTGTGGTGCCAACCATGGAGGGCGCGTGGCGTGGTTGTGACTTGGCATGGTGTGGTGTGGTGCAGAGCCAACCATGGCCGGCGTGGTGGTGTGCAGTACCCAACATGGCATGGTGTGGTGCGGTTTCGCGTTGCGGTGTGGTGTGGTGTGGTGCCAACCATGGCGTGGCGTGGTGTGACTTGGCATGGTGTGGTGTGGTGCAGAGCCAACCATGGCAAGGCGTGGTGTGGTGCAGTACCAACCATGGCATGGTGTGGTGCGGTTTCGCGTTGCGGTGTGGTGTGGTGCCAACCATGGCGTGGCGTGGTGTGACTTGGCATGGTGTGGTGTGGTGCAGAGCCAACCATGGCATGGCGTGGTGTGGTGCAGTGCCAACCATGGCATGGTGTGGTGCGGTTTCGCGTTGCGGTGTGGTGTGGTGTGGTGCCAACCATGGCGTGGCGTGGTGTGACTTGGCATGGTGTGGTGTGGTGGAGAGCCAACCATGGCATGGCGTGGTGTGATTTGGCATGACATGGTGTGGTTGTGGTTTTGGCGTTGCGGTGTGGGTGTGAATTGGCGTGGAAGTGTGATGTCGTGTGCTAGCGTGGTGTAGCATGGTGTGGTGCTGTGTGGTGTGGTGCAGTAATTACTCACCAAGTTTCCTTGCTTGTCAATATAGGCTGTTCGGAAGTTAAAGCAGATGTCGATGGCAAGATCAGATCTGTCATGTAGTTGAACAGTGGTGTGTGGTGTGGTGCGGTGCTGTGTGGTGTGTGGTGCTGTGTGGTGTGTGGTGTGGTCTGGTGTGGTGTGGTGCAGTTATTACTCACCAAGTTTCCTTGCTTGTCAATATAGGCTGTTCGGAAGTTGAAGCAGATGTCGACTGCAAAGATCAGATCTGTCAGTGTAGTTGAACAGTGGTGTGTGGTGTGGTGCTGTGTTGGTGTGGGTGTTCTGTGTGGTGTGGTGCTGTGTGGTTGTGGTGTTGGTCTGGTGTGGTGTGTGCTGATTGTGGTGAGTGGTGTGGTCCTGGTGTGGTGCAGTTATTACTCACCAAGTTTCCTTGCTTGTCAATATAGGCTGTTCAGAAGTTGAAGCAGATGTCGACTGCAAAGATCAGATCTGTCATGTAGTTGAACAGTGGTGTGTGGTGTGGTGCTGTGTGGTGTGTGGTGTGGTCTGGTGTGGTGGGGTGCAGTAATTACTCACCAAGTTCCCTTGCTTGTCAATATAGGCTGTTCGGAAGTTGAAGCAGATGTCGATGGCAAATATCAGATCTGTCATGTAGTTAAACAGCTCAAGTCCTTTATTCGGAGGCAGACCGTAGCTGATGTACAGCGGTACCGTGACTGCATTGAAGATGACCAGACCCATGGTGAAGACGTCCCACTAGGGTGAAGCAGTGGCAGGGGGGTGGGGGCAGGGAGGTGGAGGGGGGGGTGTAGCGGTAGGGGGGTTAGGGGGGACAGGGAGAAGGGGGTGTGGGGTGGGGTGGGGAAGGGTGAAGCAGTGGCAGGGGGGTGGGGGCAGGGAGAGGTAAGGGGAATGAGGGCAGGGGGGAGGGAGCACCAGGGGGGGGGGGGGCAGGAGAGGGGTGTGTGGGGTGGGGTTTAGGGGAGGGGTGAAGCACTGGCCTATCTATAGCTGTGATACACACCATCATGCTGTCGCACACAGCTGCCAGGCGCAATTGAAACAGTGGACGCCCAAAATCCCAAACTTAATTTTCCCACCCCAACCCACCAACCATGTAAAAAAAAATACCTGCAAATATAAAAAATAAATAAAAAACTGAAACAAATTGAACAAAAATAAAAAATAAAAAATCAATTAATTAATTCAATGAAAAGCTGCTTACGTTGTCCTGAGTGGCTTGCGAGGTGGATGATGGGCAGCGAACTATCAAGGGCTGACATATATCCCATGAAGCGGTCCCATGCGCTGCCATACGCAAATGAGACGGTGGAGCGCCCACAATCCCAAAACTTGATTTTCCCACCCCACCCCACCACCATGTAAACAAACCCCTGCGAATGTAAAAAAAACTAAAAAAACAATTGAACACAAAAATAAGAATAATTAATTCATTCAATGAAAGCTGCTTACGATGTCCTGAACGGCTTGCAAGGGTGAATGATGGGCAGTGACCTGTCAAGGGCTGACATATATCCATGAACGATCCCATGTGCTGCCCACGCGCAAGTGAGACGTGGAGCGCCCCAAATCCCAAAAACTTGATTTTCCAACCCTGCCACAACACATAGTAAACAAACCCCTGCAACAGCCTGCAAATATAAAAAAAAATCAACACAAATAAAAAATAAATAAATAAATGAAATAAAACAAATAAACAAATAAATGCAGCTTACAATGTCCTGAACGGCTTGCAAGGGTGAATGAACAAACCCCTGCAACAGCCTCAAATATTATATATAAAAAAAAAAAAAAAAAAAAAAAAAGTGCAGCTTACGATGTCCTGAACGGCTTGCGAGGGTGAATGATGGGCAGCGACCTGTCAAGGGCTGACATATATCCCATGAAGCGATCCCATGCGCTGCCACGCGCAAGTGTAACAGTCGAGCGTCGCTCTCGACGACCTCCAAGGATGCCGTGCAGATTCCCCGAGCGTGTGTCGTCATTTTTGACGTCTGAGAAGGTTTTGTTGAGGTTCATGTCCTTGAACCAGTCGTTGACCTTGGCCGCATTGGGATCTGTAAGGAACGGAGGTGGGGGGGGGGTAGGGGGGGGGAGAGGGGTAGGGGAGGGTTACGGGGAGGGATAAGGGTCTTATTTTTGAACCAGTCATTGACCTTGGCCGCATTGGGTCTGTAAGAGGGGGGGGGGGGGGTAGGGTAGGGGGGGGGAGAGGGGTTAGGGGTTAGGGGTTAGGGGAGGGTAAGGGGGAGGGGTTATGGTTCTTGTTTTTGAACCAGTCGTTGACCTTGACCGCATTGGGGTCTGTAAGAAGGGGGGGGGGGGAGGGGTACGGGGGAGAGGGTTAGGGGTTAGGGGAAGGTAAGGGAGAGGGGTTATGGTTCTTGTTTTTGAACCAGTCGTTGACCTTGACCGCATTGGGGTCTGTAAGAAGGGGGGAGGGGTACGGGGGAGAGGGTTAGGGGTTAGGGGAAGGTAAGGAGGGGGGGAGGGGTGCGGGGGGAGAGGGTCAGGGGTTAGGGGAAGGGTAAGGGGGAGGGTTTATGGTTCTTGTTTTTGAACCAGTCGTTGACCTTGGCCGCATTGGGGACTGTAAGAAAGGGGGGGGGGGGGGGGGGAGGGGTTATGATTCTTGTTTTTAAACCAGTCGTTGACCTTGGCCGCATTGGGGACTGTAAGAAAGGGGGGGAGGGGGGGGGGGGGGGGGGGGAGGGGTTATGATTCTTGTTTTTTAAACCAGTCGTTGACCTTGGCCGCATTGGGGTCTGTAAGAAGGGGGGGGGAGGGGGAGGGGGAGGGGGTTAGGGGTTGAGGTTCTTGTTTTTAAACCAGTTGTTGATCTAACCTGCATTGGGGTCTGTAAGAAGGGGGGGGGGGGGGGGGGGGGGGGAGGTAGGGTAGGGGTAGGTGGGGGGGGGGGGGGGGGGGAGGGGGGGGGGGGGGGGCGGGGAGGTTCTTGATTTGAACCAGTCGTTGACCTTGGCCGCATTGGGGTCTGTAAGAGGGGGGGGGGGGGGGGGGGGGGGTGGGGGGGGTGAGGGGACGAGTGAGGGTTAGGGTTAGGGGTGAGGGTTAGGGTTAGGGTGTGAGGGTTAGGGTTAGGGGTGAGGGTTAGGGTTAGGGGTGAGGGTTAGGGTTAGGGGTGAGGGTTAGGGTTAGGGGTGAGGGTTAGGGTTAGGGGTGAGGTTAGGGTTAGGGGGTGAGGGTTAGGGTTAGGGGTGAGGGTTAGGGTTAGGGGTGAGGGTTAGGGGTGAGGGTTTTTGTTTTTAAACCAGTCGTTGACCTTGGCCGCATTGGGGTCAAGGAGGAGGGGGGAGGGGGGGGGGAAGAGGTAAGGGGGGCGGGTTAGGGGAGGGTTTTAGGTTACTCAGACTCACAGCCCCAACCCTCACACCAACACCCCTCACATTCATACACACCACACTCATACCTCCCACACTCGCACCAACCACCTCTCACACTCGCAT
Organism: Microglena sp. YARC; assembly: GCA_022414725.1. Lineage (NCBI taxonomy): Eukaryota > Viridiplantae > Chlorophyta > Chlorophyceae > Chlamydomonadales > Chlamydomonadaceae > Microglena > Microglena sp. YARC. Next base: position 5,543,292 of record CM039463.1, on the reverse strand, counting down.
CAACAACCCTAATACTCACTCACCCCTCACACTCACACACACCACACTCACACATCCCACACTCAAACCAACCACCTCTGGCCCCATCCATTCCCTCGCATCTTTAGGCTTTGGCTTCTAAGTATGTTGTATAATGCAGTGTGGTTCCTCCTCCAGATCCTCCCCCACGTCCTCATCCTAACTTCTTGCACACCCCACAATCACACACCCCACGCTCCACCACCTCTGGCCCCATCCATTCCCTCGCATCTTCATTAGGCTTTGGCTTCTAAATATGTTGTATGATGCAGTGTGGTTCCTTCGCCTCCTCCACTTCATCCTCCTAACTTCTAACGCACCCCACACTCACACCAACACCCCTCCCCTCACCTGTAAGCTCTGGCTTCCGAAACTGTCGTGAAATGTACTGTTGTTCCTCCTCCTCCACTAACTCAACCACTTCTTCCTCCTCCCCTCCCTTCTCCTAACTTCTTACACCCCCCACACTCACACCAACACCCCTCACTCTCACACCCCCCACACTCGCCCCATCCATTCCCCCCCACCTCTAGGCTTTGGCTTCCGAATCTGTCGTGAGATGTACTGTTCCTCCTCCTCCTCCACTTCATACTTCATACTTCTTCCTCCTCCCCTCCTCCCCTCATAAACTTCTTACACCCCCCACACTCACACCAACACCCCTCACTCTCACACCCCCCACACTCGCCCCATCCATTTCCCCCCACCTCTAGGCTTTGGCTTCCGAATCTGTCGTGAGATGTACTGCTGTTCCTCCTCCTCCACTTACTCCACCATGTCTTCCTCCTCCCCTCCCTCCTCATAACTTCTTACACCCCCCACACTCACACGAACACCCCTCACACTCGCCCCACCCATCCCATCCCACCTTTAGGCTTCGGCTTCCGAATCTGCCGTGAGATGTACTGCTGATTTTCTTCTTCCAATTCTTCCTCGTGGGCAGCAATCTCTTGCTGCCTCTTCCTCATCGATTTCTGCATTTCCAATTGGTGTGTGTAGTGTGTATGGTGTGTTTAGTGTGTGTAGTGTTTATAGTGTGTGTATAGTGTGTGTAGTGTGTGTATAGTGTGTGTATAGTGTGTGTCGTGTGTATAGTGCGTGTATAGTGTGTGTATGGTGTGTATGGTGCGTGTAGTGTGTATAGTGTGGTGTGTGAGTATGGTGTGTGAAGTGTGTGTCTACATCGCTGCCTTTCATCATCGATTTCTGCATTTCCAATCACAAGGTAGCAGTGAAAGAAATAAGGAGAAGAAAAGATAACGTCTGGAGGGGCGAGGTATTAAGGAAACCCTACTGTATGCTGCAGCTGGGGAAAGTTGCTCTGGCAGAGATAGTAAGTATCACCCTCCAGGCGGTAGGGACTCCTTCATGGCAGCCCCCCATCGTCCCTATCCCTCCCACCCTCCCATGTACTGCCCTTGGCAGCCCCCCACCCTCCCTTCCCTCCCTCCCACCCTCCCATGTACTGCCCTTGGCAGCCCCCCACCCTCCCTTCCCTCCTTCCCTCCCATGTACTGCCCTTGGCAGCCCCCACCCTCCCTTCCCTCCCACCCTCCCATGTACTGCCCTTGGCAGCCCCCCACCCTCCCTTCCCTCCCACCCTCCATGTACTGCCCTTGGCAGCCCCCCATCCTCCCTCCCCTCCCACCCTCCCATGTACTGCCCTTGGCAGCCCCCCACCCTCCCTTCCCTCCCACCCTCCCACGTACTGCCCTTGGCAGCCCCTCACCCTCCCTTCCCTCCCACCCTCCCACGTACTGCCCTTGGCAGCCCCCCACCCTCCCTTCCCTCCCACCCTCCCACGTACTGCCCTTGGCAGCCCCCCACCCTCCCTTCCCTCCCACCCTCCCACGTACTGCCCTTGGCAGCCAAGCTTGATCTCACCCTCTTTTCTCTTTTCTTCCTGCCACATCTTCGCACCCGCCCATCCCACCTTCCCACCCATCCTTGCATGCTTCCATACTCCCCCTCACCCTTTCCCTCCGCCCTATATCCTCCCTTCCACCCCACAATCATCCCCTCCCACTCCTCCCCACCCCACCCCCATCCTCCCTTCCCACCCACCAATCATCCCCTCCCCCCCCCCCCCCCCCCCCCCCCCCCCCCCCATTCTCCCTTCCACCCCACAATCATTCCCTCCTACTCCCCTCCACCATTCCATCCTCCCTTCCCTCACATCAGTCATCCCCTCTCACTCCCCCCCACCCTTCCATCCTCCCTCCCCACCACCAAATCATCCCCTCTCACTCCCCCCCACACGCTCCCATAATCCCTTCCACCCCCAAAGCATCCCCTCCCACTCCCCTCACCCCCATCCTCCCTCCCACCCACCAATCACCCCCCCCCACACACACACCACCACCACCCACCCCCATCCTCCCTTCCCACACACCAATCATCCCCTCCCACCCACCCCCACCACCCACCACCATCCTCCCTTCCCACCAAACAATCATCCTCCCTCCCCACCCCCAAATCATCCCCTAATACTCCCTCCCGCACTCCTATGTACTGTGCTGCCCTTGTCCTAGGCCGTGCATAGCCTGGGCTGACAATGAAGTACCGCACTAAAAAGTGCACATTACACTTACTCATTACACATTACACATACTCATTACACATTACACTAAAAATGATACTGAAGGCGCTCTGTCTTACACTCTTCCGAGCTTTCTTTCTGATGTCCAGACGTTCATCTAGTTCATCCATCATCGCATTCCCCTCCTGATTCCTGGAGAGCTCATTGGCCTGGGGACACATCACACAACAAGAAAGGTGTGAGTGAGCTGTTGTAAGTGGGTGGGTGTGGTGGGTGGGTGGGTGGTGGGTGGGTGTTCAAGGGTGGGAGGGTGGGTGTGAGTGCGGGTGTTAAAGGTGGGTGGGGAGGGAGGGAGGGAGGGAGGTGGGGAGGGAGGCGAGCGGGGGAGGGAGATGGGCGGGGAGGGAGGGTGGGCGTGGGGGGGGGGGGGGGGGGGGGGGGGGGGGTATGTATGTGTCTGTGCTTGTGCCTATGCCTGTTAGTGTCTGTGTGTCTGTTTCTGTGCCTGTATATATCTGTGTATGTATGTGTATGTATGTGTGCCTGTGTGTCTATGACTGTCTGTGTCTGTTTCTTTGCCTGTGTATATCTGTGTGTCTATGTGTGTAAGTGTATGTGTATGTGCGTGTGAGAGAGTGTGCGTGCGCGCCTGGGCCTGCGCCTGTGTCCCTGAATCTGTGTGTTTGTGTGTTCGCGTGTGTTTGTGTGTGTGTTTGTGAGTGTGTGTGCGAGCTAAAAAAGTATTCATGATGAGGGACCTACTGAACTAGACAGAGCTAGCAACACCCATCAGCATCTCCCCAGTTGTGAAAGATGCACAGTACTTCGACATCGACATCGACATCGACATCGACATCGGATCCAGGGGGGACGGAGAACAGAGCTCCAGGTGCATGGTGGGTGCTTAAACAGGAAATAGCTCATTAAAGCTTTTCTCGTGGTATTTTGAGGCAAACGTCTTGCTGGGAGATGCTGAACACCGATTTGGCGGGTGAAGGAAACCAAGGTGCGCCCTAGCAGTCCGATGCGTCTCACCATATCATCCACGGTATCATTGTAGAACGAGGTATGAGCGGCCATGGCTGGTAGACTAAGTAGCTATGTAGCTACGACTCCAAAAAATCACGCTCGGCGCACAAATGTCACTCGCTGCTATCAGCTGCTACTAAACATGGATGCAGCTGGCTCGCACGCGAAAGTGCAGTTCTAGTAAGGCAGCGGAGGGGAGCAAAGTGGTGCCAAGCAATAGTGGGAGCGACCGAGGGGGGGAAAGAAGCTAGGAGCTAGGAATGAATTAACCAAGAAGAAATACCAGGAGGCTGATGGGAGCTAGAATAATTAATCGCTCGGCAGAGCCAGGCTATGAGTGAATATATTCATCTTCGAACATCGTTAGATACGTCTACGAACTCAATGCATCAGCCTAGCGAATGCCTCTCTTTGAACAGAGCCTGTCTTAGCTCGATGCGTATGGCCGCGGCTGTTTCTCTGCCATCCATCCCATGTATGGTTGTAAGTCGGTTTATATCTGACTCGGAACATTCAGAAACTTGGTTGCTAATCAGTTGACTAATAGGTTGCCATGCCACCTGCCACGCCACCAATGCCATTGGCCAGTGTCGTACTTCACTTTTTATGAAGTACTGTCCCTCGCGGTCGCCCACGAGCTCGCGCTCGCGTCAGTTTAAAATTCCAAGCTCCGAAACCCGATGAGATAGTCATCGACATTCCGAGTACAAGCTTGTGCCTCGCTGGCAGACAGTTGAACTCTATTGCGTAATTGGGCCTGCTGACGCAGGGGTAGGGCACTAGACAGGGTTGCTCAGGAGGCTGCGTCCTGCGTCGCAGACGCAACGTCGAAGGATCCGTTGCATCGTGAGATGCGTGGGGAGGGTCCTTTGCGTTTCAGTCGCAGCTTCATTGGGTTGTTACACCACGATTGGCGCATGCGCAGTACAGTCAGATATGGTAGCTTCGAGTAGTTGTAGTAAGACTTTCAGCTTGTTTCCAACTGGTTGGGGGTCCGGTTAAGGATTGTGTTTCGGAGGGTTTAGACTCGACCTCTAACAGGGCCTTAACTTTCGGGAAGATGGTTGGAAACGTTCCACCAGTTAAGCAGTCTTTTGCACCTGACCAGGTCAGTTCAAAATGGGTCAACGTGGCAAATGCGCTCTGCAGCACTCCCTCGCGATTCAGACGCTGATTTCAGCGTTTATTCCACTTCTGGCCGCTGCTGATTGCCTCAGGAAGATCAGTCAAAAATTGCGTGGCAGGGACGGTGCCCTGCTGCTGCGAATCCATCTTAGAGAAACTGTGCGATCAATGATGCGTGTCCGAGAAAGAAAGAAGGATGCGGGACTCCAAAGCAGCGTGATTTTTAAGAGGCGCGCTCCAACTTCGTGACGTCACCATATCTCATTCATCAACTGTACTTAACCGCCCCTTAACTTTCTTTATAGCGGTTTTCATTTATGCTGTCAGTAGTCCGAATGTAGCTATGTAGCTGTGTAGCTGTTTACGCCGGGTAGCCGGCGCCAAAACCGGTCAAATTCAAAACTCCTCGAGACAGAACTCCTCGGACTTTCGTTTTAGTGCTTTTCTTCCTGTGCCTTCTAGGATGCCTTCTCCACTTCCGTTGCGCGGTATTCTCAAACCTGGGCCGCGCAAGTCCAACCAAATACTAAGGGCTCTAGATCTAGCTGGAGCCAGGACCCCAACATCTGGCTCCCGCTCCTTGCTTGCATGCTGCATTTTGCGATTGCTACATGTCTGATTAGCATTGTTCTGGGTTAGCATATATGGCATACCGGAAGAAGCAGTCGCAATTCGCCAGTTCGAGTTTTGAGCCATAGCGAGTTACTAGCACCAACCTAGAGTCATTTTCGCTCTCTCAGGGCTTGCAGGTGCTGTTTGCAATTGATACGCCTCTCTGTAGCATCCTTCGTGGTGCGGGTATCAATTGACGCATCTTCAGCGCTCGCACTAAGTCTGTACGAGTTGTGAGCCATAGTGAGCCACTTAGCGAGTAGATGATGGCCACAGGCTTCCTCATCATGCTTATGATGGCTTCGTGTTACCCTAGCGCACTTGTTGCCTTGTCATAGTTTAGCCATCGTATTTCATGTGGTTCCGTCACGCTTTGGAATTTTCAGCGAGGCTTCCTGCTTGGTGCGATTATTAGCAGTCAGAGGTTACCCTGCTTCCGTGCTGCCCCGTAGCCCTCTTGCAAATCAAACCCCTTGTTCCGTTGTTCCCCTGCGCAACCCAACGCCTGCGTAGCCCTCGGAATGGAACACTCTCACGCACATGCAACACTCTCACGCTCTCTTGTTTCCCCCTTGCACCACTCGCTCGCGAAGGTCGATAGAGTACGGACTGCGTTGCTTATAAATATTTACATCCATCATTCGTGATGACAGGGGATGCAATGAGAAGGCACAGGGAGAAAAGCGCTAATATGAAAGTCCGAGGAGTTTTGTCTTGTTCCGAGGAGTTTTGAATTTGACCGGTTTTGACGCCGGCTACCCGGCTACACAGCTACATTCGGACTACTGACGACATAAATGAAAACCGCAATAATGGCGGGGGGGGGGGGGGGGGGGGGGGGGGGGGGGGCGCCATTGCACTAACCGGGACGGTTGGTCTTTAACCGGACCTTAACTTTTTGTGTTTCCGACCAAACACCGGTTAGCGCCGAAAATAACGAATTTAACCGCCGCTTAACCGGACCCTTATACTCGCTGACTCACTGTTATACTCGCTGGTATACTCGCCGACTCACTGTTATACTCGCTGACTCACTGTTATAGACACAAAGATACCAGTGCCAAATATACCGTAACAGTTATCCCATATATACCTATAATATACCAGTCAGTTCCTATAATAGAAACAAGCTGTTTGTCCATAAAGTTTGAGATGAGGTATTGCTGCGCGGAAGGTTCCGTTGCGTGTCCGATTAAAGGGGTCTGTCCAAGGTCCCGATCTGATTAAAGGGGTCCGTCCAAGGTCCCGATCTGATTAAAGGGGTCCGTCCAAGGTCCCGATCTGAATATGAAATGGATAGGATAGGGGTGTCCGAGGCCTCTTGTATATATCTGTATACCGTCGGTGTCTGATATAATGGCGGAAATGGACATGGCGGAAGACACCCAAAAAGCCAAGGATCATTTCTGACCACCAAGGTTGGGGCACGATTCAGATCTGGGCACTCCATAACGATAAATTGGCTCAAGTTACATAAAGGCGGAATTATTTGAAGTTTAACTTTTCACTTTAAAACCAGATTCAAGTGTGACTCCAAATGAGTTATTCTGGGCCTAGGCATCAATAATACCATGGATGTGGACATATCTGCCGGTATTAGTATGGTACCGTTGTACTGTATGTATGTATGTTACAGTCTAGGGGTAGGCCAAATAGGCTATAAGGACTTGTCAAATCGTATAGGAAGGTCCTTTAAAAAAGCACTGATGAACTGAACCCCAAACAATCGTTTAACCGGCGGGGGCCTGTACTGTATATTTACTTGAGATGCAGACAGTGAGCATACCGGTATCTGTTGTTAGGTATTCTAGCCATTCAGCGGATGATTTGGGTTCAAGGTTTCTGAAGAACCCGGACAGCGTACATGAAATCGAGAATTTGGCCTGGAAATCTGAGAATTCTCGCAAGAATTTTCTACATATGGCCTGAGATTCTGATAACCAAGTCCGAAGTACAAAGTGTGCTTCCCAAATCATCCCCTGAATTGCTATAAGATAGTCTTACATGTGGACGACTAGTCAAGTAGTCTCCATCGTGTATAGCAGAACCTAGGTTAGGTTCTGCGCTCCGGCAATGCCGTGCGACGCCCCCAGCCCTCGGTCCAGGCAGTCGTGTATGAAACGGCTGTATATCATATCATAACAGTATCCAATTGCAGACCACTTTTACTTGCAGACAGTGCAAGACCATATTTTGATATTTACTCGTAGAAAGCGAGCAGTCTTCAGGCTGCTATTATGCCTTTTAATAACATCTTCTGGACACTTCTTTAACCTTGTATGTATGTATGTATGTATGTATGTATGTATGTATGTATGTATGTATGTATGTATGTATGTATGTATGTATGTATGTATGCATGTTACAGTCCAGGGGTAGGCCAAATAGGCTAAAGGGACCTGCCCAACCGTATAGGAAGGGCTTAAAAAGAAAAAGCACTGATGAACTGAGCCCCAAACAATCGTTTAACCGACCGGCTTACTAACTGACCGACTTATGCATCATACAAGTACATGATGGCATTGTGTACTCTACAGTGTACCCAGGGTTGTTGTCAAAGTGTACTGTACTGTATTGCAGAGTCCCTTGCCTTTATGTTGGCGGGTGGATCTGTTTTCGACCGCTCCCTGTTAAAGTGTTTTGGCATACCAGCCAGTCCAAACCAATTTTGGCAGAACCCCTTCCGCCATTTTTTTCGCCACATGCCTGGGTAAGCACAAATTTAGGTCTCCGTCAGTATAACGGGTTCTTGCGGTCCAGTCCGTCAGTGCTTGTTCTCGTATTAGCCCCGCCTGAATCGAGGTTGGGCAGGTCCCTTCAGCCTATTTGGACTGTAACATACACACAGTAAAAAAAACAGTACACACCGTATGTATGATACAGTCCAAGGGTAGCCACCAGGGTAATTCAAAACCCTCTGAGAGTGCGTATGCCATGCATAGCCCCCACCCCCACCCACCCACACTACCACCTACCCACCCACACAACTGTGTGTGTTAACAAGCACGGACCTGTACGTCCCTGTCAAAAGGTGCGTGTAACTAGTTTTCAATTTTCTGGCATTCGTGACCTTTGCCTCCCTTGACCCCTTGTAAGTCACCTGAAAACTATTATTTCCCCACAAGCCAACCTTCCTGCAATTACTTTTTCCACAGTCATAATTCGCGAGTCAATAGTTACATTATAGTTATTTTCAGTTTATCAAACATGTCCAGCATTTTTAGATTATAACATTGTAGGCAACGACCTAGCAGTTCAAGACTTGAATAGCCAGAATAGGTAATACAAGGGTCGACAGTAATAATACTCTATAAATAGATGGGACCAAAGAAACTGCTTGGAGATGTCTTTTAACTGTCTGATCCGCTAAGTGGGCATAAATGCAGATCAGGGTACTACAAAACGTGCGCGGCAGCGATATTTTGCGCACACTTTTTGAGCCCCCCTGCGCTTTTCGTGCGGTTTTTTAAACTCCCTGTGGGCGCAGTGCGCAGTTTTTGCGTTTTTTGCACTACAAAGCGCTGAACAATTAGGCGTTTGTGCGCTTTAAGCGCTGACCAATTTGGCAAGAAGTAGTACCCTGATGCAGATATGCTCCAAACCTGCTCCAAATATAACAATTCCAATACGATAAAAAATCAAAAACTAGCTTATTTTGCGCTTATTCTGCGCTTATTCTGTCAGAAGGAATCGGACAACGTATAGTTTTTGAGTTTTTAAATGTTTTGGAATTGGATACAAATCAAACACTATGCGCTGAATTTACGCTATATTCTGCGCATATTCTGTCAGAAGGAATCGGACAGCGGTGAACATGGTGTGCCCATGGTTGGTTGAAAAACCATGTAACCAATTGAATTTGTAAAACCATGTAACCAGTTGAGGTTGGTTGTAAAACCATGTAACCAATTGAATGGTAAAAAACCAACATCCAGGTGAAAGTGTTTGTGGTCACGCACATAAGCCCTTTTGGAGTGTGCATGTTTGCAAGTAGCCACCAGGTTACTTCCATTGACCAAATTGGCCAGCGCTTTAGCGCACTTGAAGGGAATAAAACTGCGCTTTGTAGTGCAAAAAGCGCAAAAATGCTTGCTGCGCCCACAGGACGTTGCAAAAAAACTGTGCGAAACGCAGGCTTGGAAGGCAGCGCTTGAAAGTACCCTGGGCGAAAGTGTGCATGTTCACACGCATGAGCCCTTCTGGAGTGTGCATGTTCACACATAGCCACGTACGTGATGATGATGTTCATGTTCACACATAGCCACGTACGTTATGATGATGATGATGATGATGTTCACACATAGCCACGTACGTGATGAACTACCTTGGTAGCCACTTTCGCTGAATGGACATGTCCAACTTCACGTTCCCTCTTCTGCTTCCTGCCCAGGAAGTGGGACCCCGTTTACAAAACAGCGCCCACCATAGGTTGGTGCCAAGCCAACTGCCCTTGATTTTCACGCCAGGAAGTGGGACCCCGTATACAAAACAGCGCCCACCATAGGTTGGTGCCAAGCCAACTGCCCTTGATTTTCACGCCAGGAAGTGGGACCCCGTATACAAAACAGCGCCCACTATAGGTTGGTGCCAAGCCAACTGCCCTTGATTTTCACGCCAGGAAGTGGGACCCCGTATACAAAACAGCGCCCACCGAGGATTCAGAAAAACCAGCATCCAGATTGACAGGCGGACATAAACAGGACACACACTAGAATTCATTGTATAATTTATTGTCCCGGCCTAGCATCGATAGACTGTTCCACCTGATGGGTGTGGAAACACCAACTTTGGCTCCCAGACCGACGAATGGAAAACCTCCAGCATCGACAGACTGCTCCCCCTGACAGGGGTGGAGACACCAACTTTGGCTCCCAGACCGACAGAGTAATATCCTCCAGCATCAACAGACTGCTCCCCCTGACAGGTGTGGAGACACCAACTTTGGCTCCCAGACCGACGGAGTAATATCCTCCAGCATCAACAGACTGCTCCCCCTGACAGGGGTGGAGACACCAATTTTGGCTCCGAGACCGACGGAGTAATATCCTCCAGCATCAACAGACTGCTCCCCCTGACAGGGGTGGAGACACCAACTTTGGCTCCGAGACCGACGGAGTAATATCCTCCAGCATCAACAGACTGCTCCCCCTGACAGGGGTGGAGACACCAACTTTGGCTCCGAGACCGACGGAGTAATATCCTCCAGCATCAACAGACTGCTCCCCCTGACAGGGGTGGAGACACCAACTTTGGCTCCGAGACCGACGGAGTAATATCCTCCAGCATCAACAGACTGCTCCCCCTGACAGGGGTGGAGACACCAACTTTGGCTCCGAGACCGACGGAGTAATATCCTCCAGCATCAACAGACTGCTCCCCCTGACAGGGGTGGAGACACCAACTTTGGCTCCGAGACCAAGGATGAATATCCTTACGTGTCGATGCCACACAGCCATTGCCAGGCAGGCTTAAGCAGGAGACCTACTAGAAGTCGTCGTCCCGGTCCAGCAATGACAGACTGCTCCCCCTGACAGGGGTGGAGACACCAACAATGGCTCCGAGACCAAGGATGAATATCCTTACGTGTCGATGCCACACAGCCATTGCCAGGCAGGCTTAAGCAGGAGACCTACTAGAAGTCGTTGTCCCGGTCCAGCAATGACAGACTGCTCCCCCTGACAGGGGTGGAGACACCGATATCGTTCCCAAAACCAAAGGAATCTCCTCCAGCATCCCTGTTGCACACAAAAGTAAAGGGAGTATTGCTTTGTGTGCGTTTATCATTTTGTATGTACACACGGAATAGTAGGTAGAAGCTGATGGATGCAATGTATATCTCCTTCAGTGATTGTAATGATGGATGCAATGTACATCTCCTTCAGTGATTGTAATGATGGATGTCATGTATATCTCCTCCAGCGATTGTAATGATGGATGCAATGTACATCTCCTTCAGTGATTGTAATGATGGATGTCATGTATATCTCCTTCAGCGATTATAATTAGGGTGTCATGTATATCTCCTCCAGTGATTGTAATGATGGATGTCATGTATATCTCCTTCAGCGATTATAATTAGGGTGTCATGTATATCTCCTCCAGTGATTGTAATGATAGATGTCATGTATATCTCCTTCAGCGATTATAATTAGGGTGTCATATACATCTCCTCCAGTGATTGTAATGAAGGATGTCATGTATATCTCCTTCAGCGATTATAATTAGGGTGTCAAAAGGGTGCTGAAGACCGACCACATTTGCAGTGTCATGTAAACAACCTAGCCCCTTTCAGTGATATACATTGGTCTAGTGGTAGACCAAATCACTCTGAGGATGAAGAGTCGGGGGTTCAATTCCCCCTTCGGTCACTCTTGGCGTTGCAGGTCGTTGTCAACCGCGATAGTAGCTTGTCCAGTTGAGGTAGAAGACAGCTCCCTACCCGCGTACGATGGGTTCCCTTAACACCACGCCCCACCAGGCGTTATCATTACATAAGCAACCTGCTGTAACTTACCGACGAGGCAGTGGCAGGTCATCATTTCGGCGAGTAGCAGGACCTGATAGATCTGCTCCGAGACCAAATCCTTCCCCACCAAATCCACTGGGAGGGGACTTGGGGCGGTTTCCGAGACCAAGTGGCTCAGAGGGACGGTCGAAGGGACGGTCTGAGGGACGATCGTATGGGCGGTCCAGGGGCCGATCTAACCGCTCTGAGGGAAGATCTAGGCGATCTGAGGGGCGATCTAGAGGACGATCTGAGGGTCGGTCATAGGGTCGGTCCAGGGGCCGATCTAACCGATCTGAGGGGCGATCTAGGGGACGATCTGAGGGTCGATCATAGGGATGGTCCAGGGGCCGATCTAACAGATCTGAGGGATGATCTAGGCGATCTGAGGGGCGATCTAGGGGACGATCTGAGGGTCGATCATAGGGTCGGTCCAGGGGCCGATCTAACCGATCTGAGGGACGGTCATAGGGTCTATCCTGAACTTGGGGTTTATCCCGGTCATAGGCCCTGTCCCGTTCATTCAGCAGATCTGAGGGGCGGTCTAGGGGACGGTCTACTGGAGCACGATTGCTGGGCAGAGGATCATTGTAAGGGCGGCGGTCACCCAGTGCACGGTCTAGGGGGTTACCTCTGTCATCCAGCCGATCCCTGTCGTGGATTCTATCCCTATCCCTGTCCGTAGGCCGGTCCCTATCATACGACCTGGCTGGGTCATTTGACCTATCCCTGTCGTACGGCCTGGCAGGGTCAGAGGCTATGTCTCTGCTGCCATAGGGCCTGTCCCTATCCTGTGGCCTGTCCCTATCCTGTGGCCTGTCCCTATCGTGTGACCTGGCAGGATCATAGGGCCTGTCCCTATCGTGTGACCTGGCAGGATCATAGGGTCTGTCCCTGTCCCGTTCTAATGGCCTGTCCCTATCATAGGGCTTGTCTCGGTCATGCTGACCATCCCGGTCATATGGAGTGGCTGGGTTGTAGGGCCTGTCTCTATCGTTTGGCCTGGCTGTGTCATTGGGCCTGTCCCTGTCATGCGGCCTGATTGGGTCGTATGGCCTGTCCCTATCGTACGGCCTGGCTGGGTCGTCGGGCCTGTCTCGATTGTAAGGCCTGGCTGAGTCATTGGGCATATCCCTATCGTATGGCCTGGCTGTGTCATCGGGCCTGTTTCTATTGTACGGCCTGGCCGGGTCATAGTGTCTTTCCCTGTCATAGGAAGAGTTGACCAGACCTCCACGGTCATCCCTGTTGACGTTGGACTGACGGTCAAAGTTACTTGCTGCAGACAGGTCTGCTGCACGCTCCGCTCGGGGCGACGGGTTGCGCTCTCCAGGCTGTTGGGTGTAGTTGTCCTTGACTCCGCCGTAGGGGGGCAGCCTGTCCGGTCCACTAGAGCCTCCATACGGATCATAGCCAGGGGAGCCCTGTACAGGCCATTGATCTCTGCAAATGAGATATCAAAGTTAGGTTAGGTTAGGCCAGGTTAGGTTAGGTTAGGTTAGGTTAGGTTAGGTTAGGTTAGGTTAGGTTAGGTTAGGATAGGATAGGTTATGTTATGTTAGGTTTGGGTTTGGTTTGGTTTGGTTTGGATTAGGTTAGGTTAGGTTGCATTGGTTTGGGTTAGGTTATATTTGGTTTGGTTTGGTTTGGTTTGTTTGGCTTGTTTGGCTTGTTTGGTTTGGTTTGGTTTGTTTGGCTTGTTTGGCTTGTTTGGCTTGTTTGGCTTGTTTCGTTTGTTTGGCTTGTTTGGCTTGTTTGGTTTGGTTTGGTTTGGTTTGGTTTGGTTGGATTGGTTTGGTTTGGTTTGGTTGGATTGGTTGGTTTGGTTTGGTTTGTTTGTCTTGTTTGGTTTGGTTTGGTTTGGTTTGGTTTGGTTAGATTGGTTTGCAGATGAGGGATTGGGTGAGGGATTGGGTGAGGGATTGGGTGAGGGATACTATATTTCAAAGTCCGAGTCAAATGATCAGCCCAGGGTTGCATGATGCTCCTGCTAACATAAACTGCAGCGCACCTCGTTTTTAATTCATTAATTCAAGTAGTTATGTGAAGCCCATCTTGATAATACAACGTTGGGCAAGTTTCTTCCGAGCATCTGACTACTCCAGAACTGCAACACACCGGCAATACAATACAATACAATACAATACAATACAATACAATACAATACAATACAATACAATACAATACAATACAATACAATACAATACAATACAGTACAATACAATACAATACAATACAATACAATACAATACAATACAATACAATACAATACAATACAATACAATACAATACAATACAATACAATGCCATAGACTGGCCATTTTGACCCAAGACAAGCCCGCTCCACACACACAGGGGTTCTTCCCAGTGATTTGTTTTTCAATCTGAAAGTGGGTTTTTTCTAGCTTTTGTTTTTACTTTATATAGCGACAATTTCTTCAAAACGGGGTAAAAACTAGCGATCGCTACACACACGCGGAAAACAATATCCCTGGTTCTTCCAACTTATAATGAACGGCACGTGTGTATGCGTGTGTGCTCCACACACTCACCTACACACAACGCCAACTTATAATAAAGGGCACGTGTGTATGCGTGTGTGCTCCACACACTCACCTACACACAATTGCCAACTTATAAATGCAACTATTTTTCAAGGGAATGAACGAATATAACACTCAAAACTAGGGAACGGCAACTAATATTAGCGTTTGAAAAAGTAATATTAACTAATATTATTATAGTGCCACAACCATATGAGTTTTTCAAATAAATTCGAAATTCTGGTGAGACGGCTAGTCCGACTCATATTATATAATATTATTTATTCACTAATATTATATAGCATAGCCGACCCCTACTAAAAACAGCCCCAAGACTCCCTGCAGTACAACAACCTCATTGGCCAAGAGCCCTAATACAGTCAGCAGGCTCAACATGGTGAGGGGAGTGGTTATAATCGGAGGAAGGCAATTTGCCCCCACTTAATTTGGCTCCCGCTTGAGTTTAGGGGGTTTAGGGTTTAGGGTGCACTAGTGGCTTCTTTGCAGGTAGGGGGTTTAGGGTGCACTAGTGGCTTCTCTGCAGGTAGGGGGTTTAGGGTTTAGGGTGCACTAGTGGCTTCTCTGCAGGTAGGGGGTTTAGGGTTTAGGGTGCACTAGTGGCTTCTCTGCAGGTAGGAGGAAGGTAGCTCCCGCTTGACTTCATGGGCTTTATGGGGATTAGGGTATTGTGGTTCTGGTTTTGATTCCAAGGTTTAGGTTTTATGTGGTTTTAGGGTTTAGGGTCTAGGTGGGTTTAGGGTTTACATAAGTGGGGGCTAACTTAAGTGGGGGCTAACTTCCCCGACCCAACTAACAGTGAAGGGCACCTTCCTCGGTCGTAGGAATTCTCCTCTCTTATCTAAATAGAGAGGAGGGACACCAGGCTGCTGGTATGTCACACAAGCGGGGGCTAACTTAAGTGGGGGCGAACAATGAAGGGCACCTACCTAGGTCGCTGGAATTCCCCTCGCTTATCTAAATAGAGAGGAGGGACACCAGGCTGCTGGTATGTAACTTAAGTGGGGGCTAACTTAAGTGGGGGCTAAATTAAGTGGGGGCTAACTTAAGTGGGGTCTAACTTAAGTGGTGGCTAAATTAAGTGGGGGCTAACTTAAGTGGGGTCTAACTTAAGTGGGGTCTAACTTAAGTGGGGTCTAACTTAAGTGGGGGCTAAATTAAGTGGGGGCTAACTTAAGTGGGGGCTAACTTAAGTGGGGGCTAACTTAAGTGGGGGCTAACTTCCCCCAACCCAAGTAACAATGAAGGGCACCTACCTCGGTCGTTGGAATTCCCCTCGCTTATCTAAATAGAGAGGAGGGACACCTGGCTGCTGGAAAGGTCCATTAGGACCCAACCTAGGATCAAACGCTGTTGACGCATAAGGCTGTTGCAGTCCCCCCCCAGGGGGGTAAGCCCCTGCTTGGCCTGGAAAGGTGCCAGGTTGTCCAGGGAAAGATCCAGGCTGTCCAGGGTAAGCCCCTGTTTGACCTGGAAAGGTACCAGGTTGTCCAGGGTAGGCTCCAGGCTGTCCTGGAAATGCCCCAGGTTGTCCAGGAAAGGCTCCAGGCTGTCCAGGGTACGCGCCACCCTGGCTGCCATATGGCCCTGGCTGTCCAGGGAAGGCTCCAGGCTGTCCTGGGTATGCGCCACCCTGGCTGCCATATGGCCCTGGCTGTCCAGGGAAGGCTCCAGGCTGTCCTGGGTACGCGCCACCCTGGCTGCCATATGGCCCTGGCTGTCCAGGGAAGGCTCCAGGCTGTCCTGCGTAGGCCCCCCCTCCTTGACTAGAATACATGGCTGATTGGCCAGGATACACCCCCCTTGGATCTTGACCTCCCCCTGGCTGCTGTGGGTAAAGCTCAGGGGCCGCCGGCGGGGGAGTGTACTGGAACACAGGGGGGTACTGCCCACCGTACTGCCCACCGTACTGCCCAGCATTTTGCCCACCATACACAGCCGCAGCGTCCCGCTGCTGCTGGTGCAAGTTGGCCAGAGGGTTTGGGGGAGGGGGTATGAATCCGTAGTTCTGTGCGACCCAGGCTGGGGGCTGCTGACCTGGATGCTGACCTGGCAGCTGACCTGGCAGCTGACCTTGCTGCTGCAATTGTTGGGGGTAGTTGGCGTTGGCTGGCGAGTAGGTTTTGTCCTGTTTCATCGATGGCATCCATTGGCTTTGGTTTACCTGAGCGGTTGTCAGCCGGGCCTGCTGCATGTAGCTGCAGATTAGAGGAACAAGTGTTTGTACTTAGGGGTTTAGAGACGTCAAGAAGGGCAAATTGTGAAGGTCTGTTTTATTGGTGGCATATGGTGGCTGTGGACCACCTGAGCGGGGCCTGCTGCATAGAGCTGTAGCTCGGCGGAACAGGTGTTAATGTTAAATTTTTGGCGGAGCCCCCAATGTTACCCATTTGTCTGTTTGTCCGACCGAAAAATTGAAACCTGACACGTCAGCCAACGGTCGCGTTACTAACTGGCTTCGGTCAGCTCCACCGTTGCCACCTTACGTTCCGTTGCAAACACACTCCGCCGTAGATTAGGGGAGCAAAGGCTTAGACTTGGTTTTTGAGTTTATGAAGCTAGACTTGAAGAGGGGGGAAATGTGAAGATCTGTTTCATAGGTGGAATACAGTGGCTTTGATTAATCTGAGTGGGTGGCAGCCTGGCATTATCGGCAAGAAGGTTTATCAGATGATCCTCGACGGCAAGGTGCTGGATTGGTGTGTGTGTGGAGGAAGGGGGGGGGGGGGGGGGGGGGGGGCGCACACACACTGCCAGCGGGCGCATTATCGGCAAGAAGGTTTCTCAGACGATTCTTGATGGAAAGATGAGGGGTTTGGGTGTGGGGGGGAGGGGAAGGGTGTGTGTGGAGGGGGGGTGGGGGGGGGTGGGGGGGGGGGGGGGCACACTGCTGGGGGGTTGCAGAGAGCTGCAGCTCTGCGTAACAAAAGTGTGAAAGAGAAGAGAAACAATGTCGTGGTGTAATGATGATATGGATTGAGATTGGAAAAAGAATACTACCTCTATGGTGGTTATGGTTATAGTCACAATTTTGTTTTTTACTTCTGCTACCTCTCACCTCCGTTGTGGGTAGGCTGGGCCTGAGGGATGCAGGATCTGGAGCCTATCCCTGTACTCTACTGCCTCTACAAACAACTGCTACCTCTATGGTGGTTGTGGTGATCGCCCAATGGTGGTGGTGGTGGTGGGTATTTTCCTCGTGCTATGGCTCACCCTTGTTGTGGGTAGGCTGGGTCTGAGGGATGCAGGATCTGGAGCCTATCCCTGTACTCTACTTCCTCTACATACTACTGCTACCTCTATGGTGGTTGTGGTGATCGTCCCAATAGTGGTGGTGGTGGTGGTGGTGGTGGTGGGTTTTTTCCTCGTGCTATTGCTCACCTTTGTTGTGGGTAGGCTGGGTCTGAGGGACGCAGGATCTGGAGCCTATCCCTGTACTCTACTTCCTCTACATACTACTGCTACCTCTATGGTGGTTGTGGTGATCGTCCCAATAGTGGTGGTGGTGGTGGTGGTGGTGGTGGGTTTTTTCCTCGTGCTATTGCTCACCTTTGTTGTGGGTAGGCTGGGTCTGAGGGATGCAGGATCTGGAGCCTATCCCTGTAATCTACTGCCTCTACAAACTACTGCTACCTCGATGGTGGTGGTGGTGGTGGTGGTGGTGGGTTGTTTCCTCGTGCTATGGCTCACCTCTGCTGTGGGTAGGCTGGGTCTGAGGGATGCAGGATCTGGAGTCTATCTCGTGCCTCCAGATCAGAAGCCTGTTGTACAAGACCCAGGGCCCCAAATGGCTGCTGCTCCTGATTAGGACTGTTCATCAGCGCGGCGTCCAGCATGCGCTGGCTCTGCATGCCAGGTTGCGGGCCTGGTATGCCAGGCTGGCAAATCTGCTGACCTGGCAGCCCGGGGCGCTGACCTGGGGATCCGTACTGCCCGGCACCAGGTTGTAAACCCTGGTTGTAGATGGGCTGCCTGCCTGGGGAGGACACTGTCATGGTGCTGTGAGCTTGACCAGCATGAGCCCCATAGGGGCTGTTCCTTCCAGGTGGGAGCTGTATAGGCCCGGCCAGAGTGTTGGGCATGGGCTGGTTCAGCACACTGAGGGCCGCAACCCCCATCTGTGCCTTCCTGCGCTCGATAGCTGTCCGTTGGTGCTGGTCGTAGTGCCTGAACCCCACCTTGAAGGTCATGGGCTGAGCAGTGGCGGGCATGACTTGGCCAGGGTTGCCCATGGGTGGGCTGGTGCGCATGGGGATGGCATGTAGCAGAAGGAGTATCTCATCGGGGGTGATCATGTGGCTACGCTCAATGCACGCTATGGGTAGGTAGGCACTCACTACCCCCATCTCATGCCTCCCTGTATGTGTGTGTGAGTGTGAGTGTGAGTGTGAGAGTGTGTGTATGAGTGTGTTTGTGTGTGTGTGTGTGTGTGTGTGTGTGTGTGTGTGTGTGTGTGTGTGTGTGTGAGAGTGTGTGTGTGTGTGTGTGATCATGTGGCTGCGGTCAATGCATGCTAGGGGTAGGTAGGCACTCACTACTCCCATCTCATGCTTCCCTGCATGTCTCCATGAGTGTGTGTGAGTGTGTATGTGTGTGTGAGTGTGCGTGTGCGTGTGCGTGTGTTTGTTTGTGTGTGTGTGTGTGTGTGTGTGTGTGTGTGCGCATGGGGATGGCATGTAAAAGAAGGAGTATCTCATCATGGGTGATCTTGTGGCTGCGGTCAATGCATGCTATGGGTAGGTAGGCACACACTACCCCCATATCATGCTTCCCTGCATGAGTGTGTGAGTGTGAGTGTGTGAGTGTGAGTGCACATGTGAGTGTGTGTGTGTGAGTGTGTGTGTGTGTTTGTGTGTGTGATCATGTGGCTGCGGTCAATGCATGCTAGGAGTAGGTAGGCACTCACTACTCCCATCCCATGCTTCCCTGCATGTCTCCATGAGTGTGTGTGAGTGTGTATGTGTGTGTGAGTGTGTGTGCGTGCGTGTGTGTTTGTGTGTGTGTGTCCATGAGTATGTGTGTGTGTGTATATGAGTATGTGTGTGTGTGCCCATGAGTATGTGTGTGTGAGTGTAAGTGTGTTTGTGAGAGAGTGTGTGAGTCCATGAGTGTGTGTGTGTGTGAGTGAGTGTGTGTGTGAGTCCAGGGTGTGTAAGTGAGTGTGTGTGTAAGTGTGTGAGTGTGAGTGTGTGTGTGAGTGTGCGTGTGTAAGAGAGTGTGTGTGTGGGTGTGTGAGTGTGTGTGTGTGTAAGAGAGTGTGTGTAAGAGAGTGTGTGAGTGTGTGTGTGTGTAAGAGAGAGTGTGTGTGAGTGTGTGTGTGTGAGTATGTGTGTATGAGTGTGGGAGTGTGTGTGTGTGAGAGAGAGTGTGAGTGTGTGTGTGTGTGAGTGTGTGAGTGAGTGTGTGAGTTTGTGTGTATGAGTGTGTGAGTGTGTGTGAGTGAGTGTGTGAGTATGTGTGTGTGAGTGTGTGTGTGTGTGTGAGAGAGTGTGTGTGTGTGAGAGAGTGTGTGTGTGTGTGAGTGTGTGAGTGTGTGAGTGCGTGAGTGTGTGTGTATGAGTGTGTGAGTGTGTGAGAGTGTGTGAGTGTGTGAGTATGTGTGTATGCGTGTGTGAGTGTGTGTGTGTGACCTAAATTACCTCTCAAATTATTCCCAAATTAGCAGGGATAATAATGCCTGGTGGGGCGTGGTATTAAGGGAGCCCCATCTTCTGGCAGTAGAACGGGCTGCTACTTTACCTGGACAAAGCTACCATGGCAGTTGACAGTACCCACAAAATCTAAAGTGCACCCGTAGGGATCCGAACCCAGTACCCTCTTTGGTCCAACAAAATGGTCAACAAATGGCCAATAAATTAGCAGAGAACTTACCTAGACCTGGGAGAACTTCCTCCAGGATGCGAGTCGCTGTTCCCATGTCAATTTGACCCTCCCTGCAAGAATAATTGTGTGTGCGTTTGTATGTGTGTGTATGTATGTTTGTATGTATAATTGTGTGTGTATGTATGTTGTGTGTGTATGCATGTGTTTGTATGTATATGTACAGACCCCAGGATGCGAGTCGCTGTTCCCATGTCAATTTGACCCTCCCTGCAAGGACAATAGCATGTGTGTGTTTGTTTGTATGTGTGTGTTTGTGTGTATGTGTGTGTTTGTGTGTATGTGTGTGTTTGTGTGTATGTGTGTGTATATATACATGTTGTGTGTGCATGTATCTGTGTGTGTATATATAATTGAGTGCATGTATATCTGTGTGTGTGTATAGGTATGTTTGTGTGTGTATAGGTATGTTTGTGTGTGTATATGTATGTAGGTTGTGTGTAAATATATGTATGTTGCGTGTGCTTACTCCATAATGTGAGTCGCTGTTCCCATTTCAATTTGACCCTCCCTGCAATGATAATTGTGCGTGTATATATGTATACATGTATGTATGTTGTGTGTATGTGTGTATGTATGTATGTATGTATGTATGTATGTATGTATGTATGTATGTATGTATGTATGTACGTACATATGTACTAATGTCAGAACGTAAGTAGATGCTACTATGTCAATTTCAGTGATTTGTTTTTCAAATCTGAAAGTGGGTTTCTTCTAGCTCTATGGTTTCAGGGCTCCTCCAGGGACAGCGTTTTAGTGTTTTCTATAGCTTTTAGGGGCCATTTAAGGCAAAAAATAAAAAAAACTTTTTTTCTTTTTTTATAGCGATAATTTCGCTTAAACGGGGTCAAAACTAGCGATCGCTATATTTGGCGGAAATAAAAATCTCTGGTCAATTTGACCCCCCATGCAAGGATTATTATGTTTGTGTGTGTATGCATGTGTGTGTATATGTATGTATGCAAGGATTATTATGTTTGTGTGTGTATTCATGTGTGTATATGTATGTATGCAAGGATTATTATGTTTGTGTGTGTGTATGCATGTGTGCGTGTATATGTATGTATTCAAGGATTGTTTTTTTTGGCGGAGCCCCCCCTTCTGGGGGGCGGGAGCCCCCAGCGTTACCCATTTGTCCGGTCAACCGACCATCCATCCATCCATCCGTCTGACCGTGATGAAGCCCGACACGTCAGCCAACAGTCTCGTAACTAACTCGCTTCCCTTGCCACCTGTTGCTCTGTCGCGATCACTCTCCGCCAATTTTTAGCGTCGCAGGCGACGCTGCATCAAACTTGTCCGGAATACATTTCAATCGGAATACGAAACCCGATTTGAGATCCCAGCTGCATCAAACTTGTGTCCCTACCAAAGACTGCAAACAGCCTTAACTGGATGGATCCAGGCTGGATTCATGCAAGCAAGTTCCATTTCAAGCTCAAGAAAACATGAAGAAATACATGAATAAAATGTAAATACATATAATATAATAAATATTACATAGTGTATGTATATATATATATATGTTATATAGTATAATATATATATATATATATTATATATATACATGTAATAAAATGTAATGATATGTAATGAATAAATAAATAATACGCCTTATTACGAAGCGTGGGTTCGAGGGGGGCAGCCCGTTTGCTTGCCCAGGGAAAACAAAGATAGCTGACCTTCTGGAATCATACTTCTGGTACACTTGCTAGGATCCACGCAATTTATAGCTCAACTTCAAACTTCAAACTGCCTAGAATGCTTATCAATTCCAAGCTGCCTCATATTGCATACCCTCTGGAATCATACTTCTGGTACACGTGTACCAGAATCCACGCAATTTATAGCTCAACTTCAACTTCAACTTCAACTTCCTTAGAAATGGCTTATCGATTCCGCTGCTCATATAGCATACCTTCTGGAATCATACTTCTGGTACACTTGCCAGGATCCACGCAAGTTGTGGCTCAGCTTAAACTTCAACCTCCTAGAATGCTTATAAATTCCACTCTTTGCTGCACGTCGGTCTCGCAAACAAACAGACAACGGGGAGACTGGGGGTTCCCGCCCCCCAGAAGGGGGGCCTTCCGCCAAAGATAGCTTACTTCTTGGAATCGTACTTCTGGTACACGTGCCAGAATCCACGAAAGTTAGTGGACTCAACATATTCAGCAGCAATTGTCAAGGAACTAGTATTCTATACTAGCATCATGGTGCACCTAGTAGATGTAATGTGGGTGCCTACTAGCAGCTGCCTGCTTGCTTGCCACTGGGAAGAAAAAGATAGCTCAAACCTTCTGGAATCCGTACTTCTGTACCAACGTTGCCGATCCACACAATCGTTGGCTCAGCTTTCAAACTTCATACGTCCAAGAATTCCAATACATTCCACTTCACTGCCTATTCAGGGCAAATCAAAACGCAACCAATATTGCTTGCACTGGGGTTTAGAGCAAGATAGCTGACCTTCTGGAATATACTTGGTCACACGTGCCAGTTGTGGGGCTCAACATATCAGCAGCAGTCGTTCAAGAAATAGTTTCTATACGTAGGCTTCACTGGTGCTCCTAGTCAGATGTGGGAGGTGCTACTAAGCAGCTGCCTGCTTGCTTGCACTGGAAGAAAAGAATTAGGTCTTCACCTTCTGGAAGGCGTCTACTGCTGGTTAACACGTGCCAGAATCCACGCAAGGTTCTGGCCTGAAAATATTTAGTCCGCCATGTTTGAAGGAACAAGTGTCTGCATGTAGCGATTCATGGTGCACCTAGTTAAATGTTGGGGTTGCTACTACCAGCTTGCACTGTTTAGCTTGCCACTGGGAAGAAAAGATAGCTTACCTTCTGGAATCAATACTTCTGGTACACGTGCCAGAATCCACGCCAAGTTCTGGCTAACATATCAAGCTGCCTTGTTAAGCGGGCCCGTAGGGCACTAGTCTTCTCCCTACCAACCACCTACTCGATCGAACGCGCGTGGTTGCACCACCTAACACTACAGTTTAAATGTGTGGTGTTAACTTGAATGGCGTGTTGTTGCGTGTTGTGCTGTGTGCTGTGTGTGTGTGGGGGGCGGTGGGGTGGGGGGGGTGGGGTGGGGGGGGTCTCAGTGCATGTGGGTGTTAATGAATGTGTGGGGGTGCGGGTTGCTGCTTAATTTGCATGCACCATTTATGTGTAGGTGCTTATTTAATGCTAGTGTTCAGTTCGTCAGGTTGGTAATTGTAGGCAAGGGCTTCATAGATGCTGAGTGTATTTAATGCTAGTGTTCATTTAATTGCTAGTGTTCATTTAATTTGCTAGTGGTTCATTTTAAAATGCTAGTGTTCATTTTAATGCTAGTGTTTCAATTTAATTTGCTAGTGTTCATTTAATGCTAGTGTTCATTTAATGCTAGTGTTCATTTAATGCTAGTGTTCATTTAATGCTAGTGTTCATTTAATGCTAGTGTTCATTTAATGCTAGTGTTCATTTAATGCTAAGTGTCATTTAATGCTAGTCATTTAATTGCTAGTTGTTCATTTATCCTTAGTGTTCATTCGTCAGTGTTGGTAATTGTAGCAAGGGTTCATTTAATGCAGTTGCCTTTTTATGCTGGTTGCACACCCTGCATGCACTTTATGTTGATGCTCAGTGCAGTGACTTCACATACAACGCATGTCGATGTTCTCTCGTCGCGCCCTAAATGATCAGACACGTAGTCGACATCCAAATATATACGCAGTCCTAGCGAGGCCGGTTACACTCATTCATCGCATAAGGTGGTATTGTTAATTTAATATTGGGTGGGTGTGGATTGGTGCTCAGTGCGTCACAGACTTGTGGGTGTAATTTAATGTGGCGGGTGTTTGATTGACTGTGGGTGTTAATTTGACTGTAAGTGTTTAATTGCATTGCGTGTGTTGATTTGCGCCTTAGGACATAGTTCTTCCCCACCAACACCTTACCTTGACGGAAGGACAGCGGTTGCACACCCTGCACAACCAGCTCATGTGGTATTTATTGAATGTGGTGTTCAGTTATTTTATTGTCGGTGCTCAGTTCATATGGGTGTTAATTGCAATGCGCTATTGTGTTGATGCGCCTTAGGCATAGTCCCTGGTGCCTCAGTTCGTGTGGGGGGTAAATTTTAATGTGTGTGTGTGTGGGTTGGTGCTTCAGTTCGTGCTGGGTTAATTAATGTGTGTGTGTTGTGTGGGTTGCGTACTCATGTTCGAATCCATTATGCCCGATCATGTTCCCTGCTGTGTCATGGATATATGTGGGGGTAATTTTATGTGTGTGTGGGGGGGGGTGTTTTGGTGCTCAGTTCGTCGCGGGGGTACTTTAATGAGTGTGTGTGTGTGGTTGTGCCCTCCAGCTCTGGTCGTGCTGGCCAGAGTAAAGTGATCACATGCTGTGTGCGTGTGTGGGTTTGGTGCTCCAGTTCGTGTGGAGGGGTAACATAATGTGTGTGTGTGTGGGTTGGTGCTTCAGTTCCGTGTGTGGGGGGTAATATAATGCAGTGTGTTGGTGGGGTTGGTGCTCAGTTCGTGTGGGTGGAGGTAATATAATGGTGTGTGTGTGTGGGTTGGTGCTTCAGTTCGGTTGTGGGGGAATGTAATAATAGCTTGTGTGTGTGTGGGTTGGTGGCCAGATTCGTGTGTGCGGGTGAATATAATGAGTGTGGTGTGTGGGTTTGGTGCCTCAGTTCGTGTGGGGCGGTACTTTACATGAGTGTGTGTGGTGGGTTTGGTGGCTCAGTTTCGTGTTGGGGGCGGGTAATATAATGTGTGTGTGCTGTGGGTTGTTGCCTCAGTTCGTGTGGAGTAATATATGACGTGTTGTGTTGGGTTGGTGCTCAGTTCGTGTGGGGGGTAATTTAATGTGTGTGTGTGCTGGGTTTGGTGCTTCAGTTTGTGTGGGGGGTACTTTTAATGAGTGAAGCTGTGTGTGGGTTGGTGCTCAGTTTTTGTGTGGGGGGTAATATAATGTGTGTGGTGTGTGGGTTGGTTGCTCAGTTCGTGTGGGGTACATTAATGTGTGTGTGTGTGTGGGTTGGGATGCTCAGTTCCGTGGGGGGGGTAATTTTATGTGTGTTGTGGTGCTCGGGTTGGGCTCCCAGTTCGTGTGGGGGGTAAATAATTGTGTGTGTTGCGATTGGTGCTCAGTTTCGTGTGGGGGTAATTTAATGTGTGTGTGTGTAGATACTGTGGGTTGTGCAGTTCTGTCGGGGAGGTACTTTAATGAGTGTGGTTTGTGATGGTTGTGTGCTTCAGTTCGTGTGGGGGTTACTTTAATAGTTGTGTGGGTGGGTTGGTGCTCAGTTCGCACTATCACCATGTGGGTTACTTTAATGTTTTTGTGTGTGGGTTGCGTGCTCAAGTTTCGGTGTTGGGGTAACATTAATGTGTCTGGTGTGTTTGTGTGGGTGGTGCTCAGTTCGTGTGGGCGCGTAATTTTACTGGTGTGGTGTGTGTGGGTTGGTGCTCAGTTCGTGTCCCCTAGTGGGGGTAATTTGATATGGTGTGTGTGTTAGTGTTGGTGCTCAGTTCGTGTGGGGGGGTCCCCAACCCAAACAACCCACACCACACCATCCGCACCACCACCTTCCATGACAACCCACACCACACCACCGCACCACCCACCTCCGATGACAACCCACACCAACACCCATCCGCACCACCACCGCCATGACAACCCACACCACACCATCCGCACCACCACTCATGACAACCCACACCACACCATCCGCACCACCACCTCCATGACAACCCCACCACACCATTCCGCCACACCCACCTCCATGACAACCCACACCAACACCAGTCCGCACCACCCACCTCCATGACAACCCACACCACACCATCCGCCACCACCCACCTCCCATGACAACCCACACCACACCCCATCCAACACCACCCACCTCCATGACATACCACACCATCCCACCATCCGCACCACCCCACCTCCCATTGACAACCCACACCACACCATCCGCACCACCCACCTCCATGACAGATACCCACACCACACCATCCGCACCACCCACCTCCATGACAACCCACCACCCACACCCATCCGCATCCACCCACCTCCATGGACACCCACACCACACCATCCGCACCAACCACCGCCATGACAACCCACACCACACCATCCGCACCACCCACCTCCATGACAACCCACACCACACCATCCGCACCACCCACCTCCATGACAACCCACACCACACCATCCGCACCACCCACCTCCATGACAACCCACACCACACATCCCGCACACCCACCTCGCATGACAAACCCACACCCCACACCATCCGCCCACACCCACCTCCATCGACAACCCACACCACACAAAATCCGACCACCCACCTCCATGACCAACCCACCACCACACCATCCGCACCACCACCCTCCATGTGACAACCCACACACACCATCCGCACCACCCACCCTCCATGACAAACCCACACCATACCATCCGCACCACCCACCTCCATGACAACCCACACCACACCATCTGCACCACCCACCTCCATACATAACCCCCACACCAATCACCATCCGCACCACCCACCTCCATTGACTTCACGCATATGGGGGGGGGAAAGGGGGAACCCTCTTCCATTGCAGTTCAGCATCCAGGGTGCCTTGAGTAGGTTTGATTTCTGCCAGGGTGGCGTTGCCTTGCTTCCGTCCAGGGCTTGCATGCCCATACTGTCTAGAGCCTCGCTACGCATCCCCTGCGTTCGGCGGACATCCAGTTCGACCACTTGATAAGTATATTTATTTATTATATATTTACTTATATTTTTGAATTATGTATTATTATTATTATATGAGATATGTATTATTCCATTATTATTACTATTTATTATATTATTTGTATTATTTATTTATTCTATGTATTATTTTTTATATTTTTATTATTGCTAGTTACATCGTTACGGGGTTTAGGTCTCCTCCAGGTGGCAGGATCCTTATAGTCTTTTCAGTGGCCACTTCATGGCCATAGCTTTGGGTTCTTTACAGCGGCGATTAGGGGCCAAATCCGGGTAAAAGTAGCAAAAGCTATTTTATAAGCTGGCAAATAATCTCTGATAGGATTACAACTTGACACTCCCCCCCTGACCCCCCCACCCCACCCTCCACCACACCAGGAACCCACCCACACCACCTCGACACTCTATAGCTAGCTAGGGATACAAATACAATTTATAGCAATTCAGGGGGATGAACTGGACAATAACATTTCCCCAACAACTCGTTTACTTTCGTAACTTCGTCTAGAATTTGGCCTGGAATCCGAGACCTGACAATTTTCGGAAATCTGACACATTTCTCCGACGCAGTAACGACGTTTGTTCCAGTTCCCATCCCCTGAATTGCTATAAGATTCCTGGAACTCACTTCATCATCAAATCGAATACTATCCGTAGCATGTAATAGCACCTGCCCTCAACTACCACCCATCTTCTACCCCCGTCCACCCCTCCCACACCCACCCACCACAAAACACACCCTGAAAACACACCCGGACACCCACCCCCTCCCCCCCCCACACACACACCCCTGAACCTCCCTCCCAGGCACTCACTTGTCATACAGCTTGAATACTGTCAGCTAGCTTGTACCATCAGACGCAAGCTTTGCTTAAGGATGTCATTAAAAAGCCTGAGGGGAAATTGCACAGGAGGTTTGAACAGGCCAATTCATTAGGTTAGACACCCATAGGTGGTTTCAAGTAAGTGCAGAGGTGTTCAATTTCAAAGGTTCAAATCTCAAGGTTCAATTACTCAAAGGCAAATTACCTTTTGGATGTGCATCTGGCTGCTGAGCTGGCCAGAAAGTGGGATTCCAGGCCTGAACAAGCTGCCCTACCAAGATCCTGGAAATGGTCCCCAGTTATCCTTCCCAGAGTACAGATCCTGCCTTTCCCTCCCACATCACCCCTCCGGTTCCATAAAGCCCCCCCACTGCCAGCCTGGCCCAGGGCAAGAACAGGCATGGTATCTTAACATGAACCAGTACCAGCGGTCCAGCAGGTACTCCTGATCAATCTGTGCTGTTCTGTACATCGTCAGTTGTACTTCGCTCCTCTCTGGTTGGCTATGCGCTTTGGGGCCTGGGCCAAAGGGACCGGACCCGGGGTCAAGGGGGGTTGGTTTCCTAGGGCGACAGGCCCATGAAGGCTGCACCATTGTAGTCTAGACCCCTCATCCTCCCTGATACCTGCGCATATATATTGCAATATATGTATGTATGTACTGTATTATATGTATGTATGTATTGTATGTATGTATGTTTATGTGATGTATGCCATGTATGCATGTATGTGATGTTATGTATGTTCTGTATGTATGTATGTATTGTATGTAGTGTATGTATGTACTGTATGTATGTATGTATGTAGTGTATGCGGATGCATGTATGTATGTATCTATGTATGTATGTTATGATGTATCTCTCTCTCTGTACTGTATGTATATTCCAGTCCAGGGGTTAGGCCAAAATAGGCTGAAAAGCGGCCAAGCCCTCAACCATTGATAGGAAGGGCTAAAAAAAAAAAACAGCTATTGTTGAATTGAACCCCAAAACAATCGTTTTAACTACAGGGGCACCTGAGTTTCTTGCTACAGTGCTACCAGTGATAATTTAATTTATATCAATAGAATCAAATCCATCAGTCCTCTATCATATTTTTCTGGTCGAAATGATTTCTCTTGCCTGACACACATAGTGTATCGTTGGTCCATTAACATCATGTATGCTTTGGTCCACTAATGATTTCTCTGTGCCTGTGACACATTCATAGTGCTATCTTTGGTCATTACATAATGTATGTTGTAAGCTTATGATTTCTCTTGGTCATGAAAGGACTTTATTATAAGGTCACTTAATAAATATCTCTTGGCATCACATAATGTATCTATAGTCATACATATTTCTATTGGTCTAAAATGCCTCTGGTTGATCACAGTTAATGATACATTAACAACGTATATATAT
>CM039463.1:5406635-5513031 GCA_022414725.1 Microglena sp. YARC | reverse complement strand
TGTGGATGGGTTGGGGCCTTCCTTTTCAGGGCGAGTGGTGTTGGGGGTGGTGGGTCCCTTTTACAGGAGCAGATAGTTGGGAGAGAGCCGTATGTCCTTTTCAGGGCGAGTGTGATTGGGGTTACGTTGGGGTCACTTTTCAGGGCGACAGTGCGTTCGGGGTGGGTGGGTCCCTTTTGTCAGTTGGCGAGTAGTTTTGGGGTGGTGGGTCCCCTTTTTCAGGGCGAGTAGTCTAGGCGGTGTGGGGTCACTTTTCAGGGCGAGTAGATTGGGAGTGGTGGGTCCCTTTTCGGGCGAGTGGTTTGGGGTGCGCTGGTCCCCTTCTTTCAGGGCGAGTAGTTGGCGGTGGTGGTCCCTTTTCAGCGGCGAGTAGTACTGAGGTGGAGAAGGAGTTTCCCTTCTTTTAGAGGAGCTTTACAAGTGGTTGGGGGTGGTGGTCCCTTTCAAGGGCGAGTAGTTGGGGTGGTGGGTCCCTCTTTCAGGGCGAGTGGTTGGGGTGGTGGGATCCTTTTCAGGGCGAGTGAGTTGGGGTGGTGGGCATCCCTTTTCAGGGCGAGATGGGTGGGGTGGTGGGTCCCCTTTCAGGGCGGTGTTGGGCCAAAAAAGGAAATCTGCGTCGCTATCCCAATTTGCCCTCCTCTAGATTTAGGCAGGATTGGTTTTCCAAGTGTTAGGTGGTGTATCCTACATTTTCTACGCGGTCGAGAGTGGGGATAGTGTAGAGGAATTGTATAAAGTGTGATGTGGATCCCTTTTCAGGTGCGAGTAGACCTTGGTCGAAGACCTGTGAAGAGGGATGATGTCACAGCTGAGTTTGAGACTCCAAGACGGCGACGTGGTTGGGTGGTGGGTCCCTTTTCAGGGCGAGTAGTTTGGGGTGGTGGGGTTCCCTTTTCAGGGCGAGTAGTTGGAGGTGGTGAGGTTCCCTTTTCAGGGCGAGTGGTTAGGGGTGGTGGGTCCCTTTTTCAAGGGCGAGGTAAGTTGGGGTGGTGGGTCCTTTTTCAGGGCAAGTGGTTGGGTGGTGGGTCCGTTTTCAAGGGCGAATGGTTGGGGTTGGGGGTGGTGGGGTCCTTTTCAGGGCGAGGGTTGGGTGGTGGTGTCCCTTTTCAGCGGTTGAGTAGTTGGGGGTGGATGTGTCCCTTTTCAGGGGAGTGGTTGGGGTGGTGGGTCCCTTTTCAGGGGCGAGTTAGGGGGGTGGTGGTTTTTTCATGGGGGCGAGTGGTTGGGGTTGGTGGGTCCCTTTTCAGGGCGAGTAGTTTGGGGTGGTGGGTCCCTTTTAGGGCGAGTGGTTGGGGTGGTGGGGTTCCATTCAGGGCGAGTAGTTGGGGTGTGGTCCCTTTTTCAGGGCGAGTGGTTGGGGTGGTGGGTCCTTTTAAGGGCGAGTAGTTGGGGTGGTGGGTCAATTTTCAGGGCGAAGTGGGTTGTGGTGGTGGGGACCGATCAACTTTTCAGGCGTGTAGTTGGGGTGGTGGGTCCCTTAAGGGCGAGTGGTTTGGGGTGTTGGGTCCCTTTTCAGAGGAGTGTTGGGGAGTTGGTCCTTTTCAGGGCGGTGGTTGGGACGTGGTGGGTCTTTTCAGGCGAGTAGTTGGTGGTGGGTTCCTTATGGAGGATGAGATTGGGTGTGGTGGGTCCCTTTCAGGGGAGTGATTGGTGGTGGTCCCTTTTCAGGGGATGGTATGAGTAGGATGGGTATTTCAGGGCGTAGATAAGTTGGATGGTGGGTATTTTTAGGGCGAGATAGGTTGGGGTGGTGGGATCTATTTAGGGGTAGATTGGGTGGTGGGTATTTTCAGAGGGTGATATAGATAGGTGGTTTATATAGAGGATTGGGGTGTGGGTCTTTATCGAGAGTAAGTTGGGGAGAGTAGAGATATATTCAAGGAGTGGTTGGGGTGAGATAGAGTCTATAATATAGAGAGAAGAGTGTATGGGGTGTGGTCCCTTTTCAGGGCGAGTAGTTGGGGTGGTTGGGTCTTTTCAGGCGAGTGTTGGGGTGGTGGGTCCCTTTTCAGGGCGAGTAGTTGGGGAGGTAGGGTCCTTTTAGGGCGAGTGGTTGGGGTAGTGGTCCCTTTCAGGGCGGTGGTTGGGTGGTTGGTCCCTTTTCAGGGCGAGTAGTTGGGGTGGGTTGGGTCCTCTTTTCAGGGCGAGTAGTTGGGTGGTGGGTCCCTTTTAGGGCAGAGTGTTAGGGGTGGTCTTTTCAGAGGAGGTGGTTGGGGTGGTGGGATCCTTTTCGGGCAAGTAGTTGGGGAGTGGTGGGTACTTTTAAGCGAGTGGTTTGAGGGATAGAGAGGGTCCCTTTTCAGGGCGTAGGTTGGGGTTGGGGTGGTGGGTCCCTTTTAGGGGAGTGTGGAGGTGGATGTGATATTTATACAGGGTGAGGTGATTGGGGTGGTGATAATTCATATCAGGGCGAGTGGTTGGGGTGGTGGTCCTTTTTCAGGGCGAGTAGTTGGGGTGGTGGGTTCCTTCAGGGCGAGTGGTTGGGGTGGTGGGTCCCACCTTTTCAGAGAGCGAGTAGTTGAGGAGTTAGGGATACACTTTTTCAGGGTGGCTGGTGGAGGTGGTGGTCCCTTTTCAGGCGAGTAGTTTGGGGTGTGGGTATCTTTCAGGGCGCATGGTTGGGGTAGTGGGTCCTTTTCAGGGCGACGATGGTTGAGAGGTGGTGTGTACTACTTTGGCGTGAGTGGGGTGGTGGGTCCTTTTCAGAGGCGAGTGGATATGGGGATGGGGATCCTTTTCCAGGGCGAGTAGTTGGACGTGTGGGGTCCCTTTTCAGGGCGATTAGTTGGGTGGTGGGTCCCTTTCAGGGCGATGGTTGGGGTGGTGGGTCCTTTTCGGGCGAGTAGTTGGGGTGGTGGGTCCCTTTTCAGGGCGAGTGGTTGGGGTGGTGGGTATTTCCAGGGCGAGTAAGTTGGGGTGTGGTCCCTTTCAGGGCGATAGTTGGGCCGTGGTGGGTCCCTTTTCAAGGGCGAGTGTGGGGTGGTGGGTCCTTTTAGGGCGAGTAGTTGGGTGGTGGGTCCCTTTTCAGGGCGAGTAGTTGGGGTGGTGGGTCCCTTTTCAGGGCGAGTGGTTGGGGTGGTGGGTCCCTTTTCAGGCGAGGTAGTTGGGGAGGTTGGGGTCCCTTTTCAGGGCGAGTGGTGGGTAGTTGGGTCTTTTCAGGGCGAGTGGTTGGGGTGGTGGGTCCCTTTTCAGGGCGAGTAGTTGGGGTGGTGGGTCCCTTTCAGGGCGGAGTAGTTGGGGTGTGGGTCTTTCAGGGCGAGTAGTTTTTGGGTGGGTGGTCTTTTTCAGGGCGAGTGGTTGGGGGTGGTGGGTCCCTTTTCGGGTCGAGTAGTTGGGGTGGTGGGTCCCTTTTCAGGGCGAGTAGTTTGGGGGGTGGCGTGGGTCCCTTTCAGGCGAAAATGGTTGGGGTTGGGGTGGTGGGTCCCTTTTCAGGGCGAGTGGTTTGGGGTGGTGGTGTCCGCTTTTCAGGTGAGTAGCTTGGGGGGTGTTCCTTTCAAGGGCGAGTGGTTGGGGTGGTGGGTTCCCTTTTTCAGGGCCAGTGAGTTGGGGCGTGGTGGTCCTTTTCAGGGCGAGTTGGTTGGGGTGGTGCGGTCCCTTTTCAGGGCGAGTAGTTGGGGTGGTGGGTCACTTTTCAGGGTGAGTGTTGGGCTGGTGGTCCCCTTTTAAGGGCGGAGTAGGTTGGGGTGGTGGGTCCCTTTTCAAGGGCGAGTGCGTTGGGGTAGTGGGTCCCTTTTCAGGGTGAGTGGTTGGGGTGGTGGTCCCTTTTCAGGGCCGTGGTTGGGGTGGTGGGTCCCTTTTAAGGGCGAGTGGTGGGGTTGTGGGTCTTTCAGGGCGAGTATTGGGGGTGGTGGGTCCTTTTTCAGGGCGAGTAGTTCGGGGTGGTGGGTTCCCTTTTCGGCGAGTGGTTGGGGTGGTGTCCCTTTCAGGGCGAGTAGTTGGGGTGGTGGTCCCTTTTTCCAGGGCGAGTAGTTGGGGTGGTGGTTTCCCTTTTCAGGGCGAGTGTTGGGGTGGTGGGGGTGCGTGAGGAGTAGTTGGGGGGGTGGTCCCTTTTCAGGGCGAGTGGTTGGGGTAGTGGGGTCCGCTTTTCAGGGCGAGTGGTTGGGGTGGTGGGTCCCTTTTCAGGGCGAGTGGCTTTGGGGGTGGTGGCCCTTTCAGGGCGAGTTGTTGGGGTGGTGGGTCGCTTTTCAGGGCAGAGTGGTTGGGGTGGTGGGTCCTTTTTCACAGAGAGAGATGGGGTGGTGGGTCCTTTTCAGGGCGAGTAGTTTGGGGTGGTGGGTCTTTCAGGGCGAGTGGTTGGGGTTGGTGGGTCCCTTTTCAGGGCGAGTAGTGGAGTGGTGGGTCCTTTTCAGGGCGAGTATGTTGGGTGGTGGGTCCTTTTGGGGCGAGTGGTTGGGGTGGTGGGTCTTTTCAGGGCGCAGTAAGTTTTGGTGTGGTGGGTCCCTTTCAAGGGCAAGTAGTTGGGGTGGTGGGGTCCTTTTCAGTTGGCGAGTTGTTTGGGGTGGGTGGTCCCTTTATCAGTGGCGAGTAGTTGGGGTGTGGGTCCCTTTTCAGGGCGAGTGGTTGGGTGTGGTTGGGTCCTTTTCAGGCGCAAGTGGTTTGGGGGTTGGGGTGGTGGGTCGCTTTTAGGGCGAGTGGTTGGGTGGCTGTGTCCCTTTTCGGGGTGAGTAGTTGGGGTGGTGTGTCCCTTTTTCAGGGCGGTGGTTGGGGTGGTGGTCCCCTTTCAGGGCGAGTAGTTGGGGTGGTGGGTCCCTTTCAAGGTGCGAGTGGTTGGGTGTGGGTCCTGCCCTTTCAGGGCGAGTAGTTGGGGTGGTGGGTCCCTTTTCAGGGCGAGTGCGTTGGGGGTGGTGTGTCCCTTTTCAGGGCGAGTAGTTGGGGTGGTGGGTCCCTTTTCAGGGCGAGTGGTTGGGGTGGTGGGTCCCTTTTCAGGGCGAGTAGTTGGGGTGGTGGGTCCCTTTTCAGGGCGAGTAGTTGGGGTGGTGGGTCCCTTTTCAGGGGCGAGTTCGTTGGGGATGGTGGTCCTTTTTCAGGGCGAGTAGTTGGGGGAGGTGGGTCCTTTTCAGGGCGAGTGGTTGGGGTTAGTGGGTCCTCTCTTTATCACGGGCTAAGTGGTTGGGGTGGTGGTCCTTTTCAGGGCGAGTGGTTGGGGTGGTGGGTCCTTTCAGGGCGAGTGGTTGGGGTGGGTGGGTCCTTTTCAGCGGCCATGGTTTGGGGTGGTGGGTCTTTCGGGCGAGTGGTTGGGTGGTGGGTCCCTTTTCAGGGCGAGTCGTTGGGGTGGGTGGTCCCTTTTCAGGGGCGAGTGGTTTGGGGTCGGTGGGTCCTTTTCAGGCGCGAGTAGTTGGGGTTGGTGGGTCCTTTTCAGGGCGAGTGGTTGGGGTGGTGGGTCGCCTTTTCAGGGCGAGTCGTTGGGGTTGTGGGTCCTTTTCAGGGCGAGTTGGTTGGGGTGGTGTGTCTTTTCAGGGTGTGTAGTTGGGGTGGGTGGTGTCCTTTCGGGCGAGTGGTTGGGGTGGTGGGTCCTTTTTCAGGGCGAGTAGTTTGGGGTGGTGGGGTCCTTTTCAGGGCGAGTGGTGGGGGTGGTTGGGTCCCTTTTAGGGCGAGTAGTTGGGGGTGGTGGGTCACTTTTTCAGCGGCGAGTGGTTTGGGGTGGTGGGTCCTTTTAGGGCGAGTAGTTGGGGTGGTGGGTCCCTTTTCATGGGCGAGTGGTTGGGGGTGGTGGGGTTTTCAGGGCGTGTAGTTGGTTGGGGTGGTGGGTCCCTTTTCAGCGAAATGGTAATGGGGTGTGTGTCTTTCGGGCGAGTAGTTGGGGTGGTGGGGTTCCCTTTTCAGGGCGAGTCCCTTTTGGCGAGTGTTGGGGTGGTGCAGGTCCTTTTCAGGCGTCACTTTTCATGAGTGGTTGGTGGTGGGTCCCTTTTTCAGGGACGGAGTGGTTGGTGGTGTGGTCCCTTTTCAGGGCCGAGTGGTTGGTGGTGGTCCCTTTGCGATGTGTTAGGTTGTGGGTCCCTTTTCGTGAGTAAGGGCGAGTAGTTGGGGTGTGGTCCCAGGGCAGTGGGGTGGTGGTCGCCTTTCAGGGCGAGTAGTTGGGGGTGGTGGGGTCCCTTTTCAGGGCGAGTTGTGGTGCGGTCCCTTTTCAGGGCGAGTTGGTCTGTTGGGTGGTTCCCTTTTCAGGGCGGGTCGCTTTCAAGGTGGCCCTTTTGGGGTGTAGTGGGTCCTTTTTTCAGGGCGAAGTTGGGGGTGGTGGGTCCCTTTTCAGGGCGACGTGGTTGGGGTGGGTGGGTCCTTCTGAAGGGCGGTGCGTTGGGGTGGTGGGTCCCTTTTAGGCGAAGTGTTGGTGGGTGCGCGGTCCCTTTCCAGGGCGAGTAGTGGGATGGGTCCCTTTTCAGAGGGATGTAGTTGGCGGTCGGCTGGTCCTTTTCAGGGCGAATGTTTGGTGGTGAGTCCGCTTGTTCAGGCTAGTAGTTGGGGTGGTGGGTCCTTTTCAGGGCGATTGTAGATTGGGGTGGTGGGTCTTTTTCAGCGAGTGGTTTGGTGGGTGGACAAATGCGGTTCCTTTTCAGGCGCAAGTAGTTGGGGGGTGGGTGGGTCCCTTTTCAGGGCGAGTGGTTGGGGTGGTGGGTCCTTTTCAGGGCGAGTAGTTGGGGTGGTGGCTTTTCTTTTTTTTCAGGGCGAGTAAGTTGGGTGGGTGGGTCCCTTTTCAGGGCGAGAGTTGGGGTTGGTGGGTTTTCAGGGCGAGTGGTTGGGGTGGTGGGTCCCTTTCAGGGCGAGTAGTTGGGGTGGTGGTTCCCCTTTCAGGGCGGACGTGGGTTGGGTGGTGGGTCTTTTAGGGCGAATGGCTTGGGAGTGGTGGGTCCCCTTTCAGGGCGAGTAGTTGCGGTGGTGGGTTCCCCTTTCCAGGCGAGTGGTTGGGGTGGTTGGGTCCTTTTCAGGGCGAGGTTGGTGGTCCCTTTTCAGGGCGAGTGGTTGGGGGTGGTGTGATGCCCTTTTCGAGCGAAGTAGTTTGGGTGGTGGGTCCCTTTTCAGTTGGAGGTGGGGGTGGTCCCTTTTTCAGACGAGTAGTGGGAGTGGTGGGTGCCTTTTCCAGGGCGAGTGGTTGGTTGATCCCTTTTCAGGGCGAGTGGTTGGGATGGTGGTCCCTGTGAGGGCGAGTAGTTGGGTGGTGGGTTCCCTTTTCAGGGCGAGTTTGGGGGTACGTCCCTTTTCAGGGCGGTGGTGGGTCCCTTTTCAGCGGGCGAGTGGGGTTGGGGTGGTGGGTTCCCTTTTCAAGGGCGGCGGTTGGGGTGCGTGGGGTCCCTTTTCAGGGCGAGTAAGTTGGGCTGGTGGTGGGCATTGGGTCACGTGTCAGGGCGAGTGGGTTGGGGTGGACCTCATTACTCCAATTCTATGGTCCCTTTTCAGGGCGAGTAGTTGGGGGTCCCTTTTCAGGGCGAGGTGGGGTTCCCTTTTCAGGGCGAAGTGGTTGGGGTGGTGGGTCCTTTTCAAGGGCGAGTAGTGGGGGTGGTGGGTCCTTTTCAGGGCGAGTAGATTGTTGGGGTGGTGGGTCCCTTTCAGGGCGATTAGTAGTTGGGTGTGGTGGGTCCCTTTTCAGGGCGAGTGCTAGTTGGGGTGGTGGGTCCCTTTTCAGGGCGAAGTGGTTGGCGGGGTTGGTCCCTTTGCAGGCGATGTAGTGGGGTGGTGGTCCCTTTCAGGGCGAGTGTGGGGTGGGTGGGTCCCTTTTCAGGGCGTGTGGTTGGAGCGTGTGGGTCCTTTTTCAGGGCGCGAAGTGGTTAGGTATGTGTGATAGTTGGGGTGGTGGTGGGTCCCTTTTCAGGGCGAGTGGTGGGGCGTGGTGGGCCCTTCAAAAAGGGCGAGTTGATGGTTGGGGTGGTGTGGTACTTTTCAGGGCGAGTGGTTGGCACGGTGGTGGGTCCTTTTCAGGGCGAGTGGTTGGATGTGGTCCTTTTCAGGGCGGAGTAGTTGGGGTGGTGGTCCCTTTTCAGCGCGAGTGGTTGTGGTGGTCCCTTTTCCCAAGGGCCAGGGAAATGGGTTAGTTGGGGTGTGGGTCCCTTTTTCAGGGCGAGTGGTTTGGGGTGGTGGGTCCCTTTTCAGGGCGAGTGGGTGGGGTTGGGGTGGGGGTGGGTCCCAGGGGGTGGTTTGGGGTTTCCAGGGCAGTGGGTTGGGGTGAGTGGTTGGGGTGGGTGGTCTTTTCAGTGGTTGGGGGTGGTGAGGTCCAGGGAGTTTGGGTTGGGGTCCCTTTCAGGTTTGTTGTTGGGGTGGTGGGTCCCTTTTCAGGGGCGAGTGGTTGGTGTGGTGGTCCCTTTTCAGGGCGAGGAATGGTGTGGTGGTCAGGGCCTTTTCAGGCGAGTGGTCCTTTCAAGGCGAGTGGGGTGGTGGGTCCCTTTTTCAGGGCGGAAGTAGTGGGGTGGGGTCCTTTTCAGGGCGAGTCCTTGTTGGTTTGGGGTGGTGGGTCCCTTTTCAGGGCGTCTTTTAGTAGTTGGGGTGGTGGGGTCCCTTTTCAGGCGCGAGTCCTTTTCAGGGGAGTAGGTCGGCGGTGTAGTTGGTTGGGTTCCCTTTTTCAGGGCGGTTGGGGGTGGTGGGACAGGTGGGTTTCTTTTCAGGGCGAGTGTCCCTTTTCCAGGGGCGAGTGGGTTGGGGGTGGTGGGGGCGTGGAGTCCCGCTTTTCCAGGCGAGTGGTTTGGGTGTGGTCCTTTTCCGAGTGGTTGGTGGTGGTCAGGGGCTCCTTTTTTTTCAGAGTGGTTGGGGGTGGTCCGCTTTTCAGGGCGAGTAGTTGGGGTGGTTGGGTGGTGGGTCCTTTTCGCGGAGTAGGTCCCTTTTCAGCGCGAAGTTGAATGGTGGGGGTTGGGCTATTTCAGGGCGAGTGGTGGTCGCCTTTTTGTGGTGGGTCCTTTTCAGGGCGTGGGGTAGTCCTTTTCAGGGCGAGTAGGGGCGAGGGTCCCTTTTCAGGGCGAGGGGTTCACGGGGGTAGTCCTTTTCAGGGCGAGTGTTGGGGTGGTGGGTTGAGAGGTCCGGGCGAGTCCCCCTTTTCAGGGCGGAGTGGTTGGGGTGGTGGGGTCCCTTTTCAGGGCGATGGTTGTGGGTCCTATTTCAGGGCGAATGGTGTGGTGGGTCCGCTTTTCAGGGGAGTTGGTTGGGGTGGGGGGGTCGGGTCAGGGCGAGTGGTTGGGGCGTGGTGGGGCAGGGGTAGTGGTTGGGTGGTGGGTCCCTTTTCAGGGCGAGTGGTTGGGGTGGTGGGTCCCTTTTCAGGGCGAGTAGTTGGGGTGGTGGGTCCCTTTTCAGGGCGAGTGGTTGGGGTGGTGGGTCCCTTTTCAGGGCGAGTGGTTGGGGTGGTGGGTCCCTTTTTTTCAGGGGAGTGTTGGGGTGGTGGGTCCCCTTTTCAGGGCGAGTGGTTGGGGGTGGTAGGTCACTTTCAGGGCGAGTGGTTGGGGTGGTGGGGGGAGTAGTTGGGGTGGTGGGTCCCTTTTCAGGGCGAGTGGTTGGGGTGGTGGGTCCCTTTTCAGGGCGAGTATTGAAAGGTGGTGGCTTTTCAGGGCGAGTGGTTGGGGTGGTGGGTCCCTTTCAGGGCGAGTCGGTTGGGGGTGGTGGGTCCCTTTTCAGGGCGAGTAGTTGGGGTGGTGGTCCCTTTCAGGCGAGTGTTGGGGTGGTGGGTCTTTTTCCTTCCCTTTTCAGGGCGAAGTAGTGTGGTGGTGGGTCCCTTTCAGGGCGAGTGGTTGGGGTGGGGTCCTTTTCAGGGCCCCCCCCCCCCCCCCCCCCGGCCCCCCACCCCCGTCCCCCCCCCCCGCCCCCCTCCCGTGCTCTCCCTCCCCCCTTGGCGGTGTGGGTCCCTCCCCCCCCCCTCCCCCCCCCCCCCCCCCCCTTCACGAGGTTGGTGGTGGGCCCCCCCCTCCCCCCCCCCCCCCCCTCCCTTGCCCCCCCCTCCCCCCCCCCTCCCCCTTTTCGCGAGTCCCCCTTCCCCCCCCCCCCCCCCCCCACCCCTCCCCCCAGGGCGAGTAGTTTGGTTGGGTCCCTCCCCCTCCCCTCCCCCCCCTCCCCCCCCCTCCCCCTCCCTGCCCTCAGGCGATGTGGGCCCCCTCCCGGTGGTGGGTCCCCCCGCCCCCCCCATCTTTCAGGGCTAGTGAGAGTTGTGTCCCTTTTCAGGGAGTGGTTTGGTGGGGTCCGCTTTTCAGGGCGAGTGATGTTGGGGTGGTGGGTCTTTTAGTTGGGGTGGTGGGGTCCCTTTTTGGGGTGGTGGGTCCCTTTTCAGGGCGAGTGGTTGGGGTGGTGGGTCCCTTTTCAAGGCGAGTAGTTGGGTGGTGTGGTCCCTTTTGGGGTTTTGGGGTGGTGGGTCCCTTTTCAGGGCGAGTATGTGGTGGCGGTCCCTTTCCCCGAGTGGTTGGGGTGGTGGTCCCTTTTCAAACAGGGCGAGTAGTTGGGGTGGTGGGTCCCTTTTCAGGGCGAGTGGTTGGGGTGGTGGGTCCCTTTTCAGGGCGAGTGGTTGGGGTGGTGGGTCCCTTTTCAGGGCGAGTGGTTGGGGTGGTGGGTCCCTTTTCAGGGCGAGTAGTTGGGGTGGTGGGTCCCTTTTCAGGGCGAGTGGTTGGTGGTGGGTCCCTTTTCAGGGCGAAGTGGTTGGGGTGGTGGGTCCCTTTTCAGGGCGAGTGGTTGGGGTGGTGGGTCCCTTTTCAGGGGAGTTGGGGTGGTGGGTCTTTCAGGGGCGAGTGGTTGGGGTGGTGGGTCCTTTTCAGGGCGAGTGGTTGGGGTGTGGTGGTTGCGAGGGTCCCTTTTCAGGGCGAGGTGGGTCCTTTTTCGGGTGGGTAAACTATTCAGGACGCGAGGTGGGTTGGGGTGGTGGGTTCCTTTTCAGGGCGAGTGGTTGGGGTGGTGGGTCCGGGAGAGTGGTTGGGGTGGTGGTCTTTTTTCAGGCGATATGGTTGAGTGGTTGGGGTGGTGGGTCCCCTTTTCAGGGCGAGTATGTTGTGTGGTGGTCCCTTTTCAGGGCGAGGTTGGGGGTGGGTCCCTTTTCGGGCGTAGGGTTGTGGTCCCTTTTCAGGCGAATGTTGGGGTGGTGGGTCCCCCCCCCCCCCCCCCTTTTCAGGGCGAGTGGTTGGGGTGGTGGGTCCCTTTTCAGGGCGCAGTGGATTGGGTGGGGTGTGGGTCCTTTGCAGGGGCGAGTGGTTGCGGGTGTGGGTCCCTTTTCACGGGCGATGTGGTTGGGGTGGGTCCCGTCCTTTTCAGGTCCCTATTCAGGGCGAGTAGTTGGTTTGGGGTGGTGGGTCCTTTTCAGGGCGAGTAGTTGGGTGGTGGGTCCCTTTTCAGGGGGCGAGTAGTTGGGGTGGTGGGTCCCTTTTCAGGGCGAGTCCCTTTCATGGTTGGGGTGGTGGGTCCTTTTCATCGGGCGAGTGGGGTGGTTGGTGGTGGGTCCTTTTCAGGGCGAGTGGCTTGGGGTGGTAGTCTTCTTTTTCAGGAAGTGGTGGGTCCCTTTTCACGGGCGAGTGGTTGGGGGTGGTGGGTGGTTTGGGGTGGGGGGTGGGTCCCTTTTCAGGGCGAGTTGCGGTGGTAGTTGGGGTTGGGGGTGGGTCTTTTAAGGGCGAGTAGTTGGGGTGGTGGTCCTTTTCAGGGGAGTGGTTGGGGTGGTGGAGGGCGAGTGGTTGTTCATGGGTGGTGGGTTCCCTTTTCAGGGCGAGTGGTAGTCCCTTTTCAGTCCCTTTTCAAGGCGATGAATGTGTTGGGTGGTGGGTCCTTTTTCAGGGCGAGTGGTTGGGGTGGTGGGTCCCTTTTCAGGGCATGGTGGGGTTGGGTTGGTGGTCCTTTCAAGGCGAGTGGTTGGGTGGTGGTTGGGGGTGGTGGTCGAGTGGTTGGGGTGTGGGTCCTTTTCAGGGCGAGTGGTTGGGGTGGTGGTCCCTTTTCAGGGCGAGTAGTCCCTTTTGGGGTGGTGGGTCCCTTTTCAGGGCGAGTGGTTTGGGGTGGTGGGTCCTTTTCAGGGCGAATGGTTGGGGTTGGGGTGGTGGGTCCCTTTTCAGGGCGAGTGGTTGGGGTGGTGGGTCCCGAGTGGGTTGGGGTTGGTTGGTGGGTCCCTTTTCAGGGCGAGTAGTTGGGGTGGTGGGTCCCTTTTCCGGGCGAGGCGAGTAGTTGGGGTGGTGGGTCCCTTTTCAGGGCGAGTGGTTGGGTGGTGGGTCTTTTAGGGCGAAGTGGTTTGGGTAGTGGTCTTTTTTCAGTTCCCTTTTCAGGGCGAGTAGTTGGGTTTGGTGGGTCCCCTTTCAGTGGTTGGGGTGGTGGGTCCTTTTCAGGGCGAGTAGTTGGGGGGTGGGTGTCTTTTAAGGGCGAGTATATTGGGGTGTGGGATGCTTTTTCGAGTAGTTGGGCGTGGTGGGGCAGGCGAGTGGTTGGGTGTGGTCCTTTTGGGGTGGTGGGTGCACCTTTTCAGGGTTAGTGGTTGGGGTGGTGGTCATTTTTCAGGGGCGTAGATTGGGGTTGGGGTGGGGTGGTGGGTCCTTTTCAGGGCGAGTAGTTTTGGGTCCATTTCAGGGGAATGGTTGGGTCCCCTGGGCGGGTGGGGTCCGCTCATTTCGGGCGAGTAGTGTTGGGGTGGTGGGTCCCTTTTCAGGGCGAGGTTGGGCGTGGGTCCTTTTCAGGGCAGTGGTTGGGTGGTGGTCCTTTTCAGGGCCAAGTTGGGGTGGTTGATGGGGTGGTGGGTCCCTTTTCAGGGCGAGTGGGTGCCTTTCAGGGCGGTGGTTGGGGTGGTGGGTCCTTTTTCAGGGCAGTAGTTGGGGTGGTGGGTCCCTTTTCAGCTCCTTTTCAGGCGAGTGGTTGGGGTGTGGTCCTACCTTTTAAAGGCGTGGGGTGGTGGGGTCCTTTTCAGGGCGAACTTTTTTTGGTGGGAGGGCGAGTGGTTGGGGTGGTGGGTCCCTTTTCAGGGCGAGTGGTTGGGGTGGTGGGTCCCTTTTCAGGGCGTCTCCTTTCAGGGCTCTTTTCCAGGGCCAGTGGTTGGGTGGTGCGAGTAGTTGAAGTGGTGGTCCTTTCAGGGCGAGTAGTGGGGTGGGTGGTCCAGGGCGAGTGGTTGGGGTGGTGGGTCCCTTTTCAGGGCGAGTAGTTGGGGTGGTGGGTCCCTTTTCAGGGCGAGTAGTTGGGGTGGTGGGTCCCTTTTCAGGGCGAGTGGTTGGGGTTGGGCGGGTGTGGTTGGGGTGGTGGTCCCTTTTCAGGGCGAGTAAGTTGGGGTGGTGGTCCTTTTTCAGGGCGAGTGGTTGGGTGTGGTGGGTCCCTTTTTCAGGGCGAGTGGTGGGGGTGGTGGTCCCTTTTCAGGGCGAGTATTGTGGGTGTCCTTTTCAGGGCGAGTGGTTGGGGTGGTGGGTCCCTTTTCAGGGCGAGTAGTTGGGGTGGTGGGTCCCTTTTCAGGGCGAGTGGTTGGGGGGGTGGGTCCCTTTTCAGGGCGAGTGGTTGGGGTGGTGGGTCCCTTTTTCAGCGAGTGGTTGGGGTTGGTGGGTCCTTTTCACAAAGAGGGCGAGTAGTTGGGGGTGGTGGGTCCCCTTTTCAGGGCGAGTGTGTGGAGGTTGGGGTGTGTGGTCCCTTTTCAGGCGGTGGTTGGAGGTGGTGTCCCTTTTCAGGGCCAGTAGTGGTTGGTAGGTGGTGGGTCCCTTTTCAGGGCGAGTGTTGGGTGGTGCGATCCTTTTTTCAGCGGAGTGGTTTGGGTGTGGGTTCTTTTTCAGGGCGAGATAGATTGGGGTGGTGGTCGCGAGTGGTGCGGTGGTGGTCCCTTTTCAGGGTGAGTGGTTGGGGTGGTGGTTCCTTTTTCAGGGCGAATGGTTTGGGTTGGGGTGGTGGTCCTTTTCAGGGCGAGTGTTTGGCGGGTGGTGTGTCCTTTTCAGGTGTGAGTAGTTGGGTGGTGGGTCCTTTTCAGGCGAGTGGTTGGGAGGTG
The DNA here is from genome assembly GCA_022414725.1 of Microglena sp. YARC. Taxonomy (NCBI): domain Eukaryota; kingdom Viridiplantae; phylum Chlorophyta; class Chlorophyceae; order Chlamydomonadales; family Chlamydomonadaceae; genus Microglena; species Microglena sp. YARC. The sequence goes on along the minus strand of CM039463.1, from coordinate 5,499,155 downwards.
GGTCCCTTTTCAAAAGGGGCGAGTAAGTTGGGGTGGTGGTCCTTTTTCAGGCGAGTGGTTGGGGGGTGGTTCCTTTTCCAGGGCGAGCTAGTGAGGTGGTGGGTCCCTTTCCAGGCGGAGTGTTGGGTGGTGGGTCACCTTTCAGGGCGAGTGCGTTGAGTGGTGAGGTCCCTTTTCAGGAGCGAGTAGTTAAGTTGGTTGGCGAGTGGTAAAGGTCCCTTTTCAGTGCGAGTAGTTGGGGTTGCCGTGGTGGTCCCTTTTCAGGCGAGTGGTTGGGGTGGTGGCCCTTTTCAGGCGATAGCTTGGCGTGGTCGGCGTCCCTTTCAGGGCGAAGTGGTTGTGGTGGGTGGGTCCCTTTCAGGGCGAGGTGGTTGTGGTGGGAGCGCGCAAGGTCGGTGGGTCCCCCTTTTCAGGGCGAGTGGTTGGGGTGTGAGGTCCCTTTTCAGGCGAGTGGTTGGCGTGGTTTGGGGGGTGGGTTCCCTTTTTCAGGGCGAGTAGTTCGGGGGGTGGGTCCCTTTTCAGGCGAGGTCCCTTTTCCAGGGCGAGTGGTTGTGGTGGTCCTTTTCAGGCGAGTTAGTTTGGGGTGTGGTGGGTCCCTTTTCCTGGGTTCAGGAGGCCTGGTCCCTTTCAGGGCCAGTGGTTGGGGTGGTGGGGTCCCTTTTCAGGGCGAGTGGTTGGGCTGGCCTTTTCAGGGTCGAGTAGTTGGGGTGGTGGGTCCCTTTTCAGGCGCGAGTGGTTGGTTGTGGTGGGTCCCTTTTCAGGCGTGTAGTTGGTGTGGTGGGTCCCTTTTCAGGGCGGAATAAGTGGGTGATTTGGGTGGTGGTCCTTTTCAGGCGCGAATGGGCTGGTTGGGTTCAGGCGGTGTGGGTCGCCTTTTCAGGGCGAGTGGTGTTGGGGTGGTGGGTCCCTTTTCGAGTATTGAGGGCTGGGTCCCTTTTCAGGCGCGAGTAGTTGGGGACATGGTGGGTTGGTTGGTGGCGTCCCTTTTTCAGGGGGAGTGGTTTGGTGAGTGGGTGGTCGCCCTTTTCAGGCGAAGTGTTGGATGGTGGGTCCTTTTCAGTGGCGAGGAGTTGGGTGAGTGGGTCCCTTTTCAGGGCGTGGGTGGTCCTTTCAGGGCGAGTAGTTTGGGGTGGTGGGTCCCCTTTTCAGGGCGAGTGGTTGGGGTGGTGGGTCCCTTTTCAAGTCAGTGGTTCGGGTGGTGGGTCCCGTTTTTAGGGCCGAGTGAGTTGGGGTGGGTTTGGGTCCCTTATTCAGGGCAAGTTTGGGGTTGGTTGAATGGTGTTGGGGTGTGTGGTCCCTTTTTCAGGGCGAGCTGGTTGGGGTGGTGTGTCCTTTTAGCGGTGAGTAGTTGGGGGCGATGGTTGGGTGGTGGGTCCCTTTTCAGGGCGATGGGTTGGGGTTTGGGCGGGTGGGGTCCTATTCAGGCGAGTGTTTGGGGTGGTGGGTCTTTTTTCAGGGGCGAGTAGTTGGGGGGTGGGTCGGCGCTTTTCAGGGCGAGGTGGTTTGGGGTGGTGGGTCCCTTTTGCGAGTGGTTGGGATGGTGGGTCCCTTTTCAGGCGAGTTGGTTGGGGTGAGTGTCCCTTTTCAGGGCGAGTAGTTGGGGTAGTGGTCCCTTTTTAGGGCGAGTGGTTGGGGTGGTGGGTCCCTTTTTCAGGGCGAGTGTTGGGGTGGGTGGGTCCCTTTTTTTCAGGTGAGTGGTGGTGTGTCCCTTTTAAGGCGAGTATGGGGTCGGCTGGGTCCTTTTCAGGGGCAAGTGGGTTGGGTGGTGGGGTCCCTTTTCAGGGCGAGTAGTTGGGGTGGGTGGGTCCTATTCAGGGCGAGTAGTTGGGGTGTGGTCCCCTTGTTCAGGGGCGAGTGTTGGGGTGGTGGTCCCTTTTCAGGGCGAGTTGTTGGTGGTGGGTCCCTTTTCAAGGGCGAGTGGTTGGGGTGGTGGTTCCTTTCAAGGGCGAGTGGTTGGGGTGGTGGGTCCTTTTCAAGGGCGGTAGTTGAAGTGTGGGCTCTTTTTCAGGGCGAGTGGTTGGGGTGGTGGGTCCTTTTCAGACGAATGGTTGCGGTTGGGTGTGGTGGGTCCCTTTTGCAGGGCGAGTGGTTGGGTGGTGGGTCCCTTTGGTCAGGGCGAGTAGTTGGGGTGGTTGGGTCCGCTTTTTCAGGCGAGTGGTTGGGGTGTGGGTTCCTTTTCAGGGCGAGTAGTTGGGGTGGTGGTCACTTTTCAAGGGCGAGTGTTGGCGGTGGTGGATCCCTTTTCAGGGCGAGTGGGTTGGGTTGGTGGGTTCCTCAGGGAGAATGGTCAGGGCGAGTGGGTTTGGGTGGTGGGTCCTTTTCAGGGGCGAGTGGTTGGGGGTGGTTGGGTCCGATTTTGCGGCGATCAGTTGGGGGTGTGGGTCTTTTTCAGGGTGATAGTGAGTTGGGGTGGTGTCCGCTTTAGGGATGGTTGTTGGGCGTGGTGGGTCCTTTTTCAAGGCCGATGGTTGGGCGGGTGGTGGGTCTTTTTCAGGGCGAGTAGCTCTGGCGATAGTTGGGGTGGATGGGTCCCTTTTCAGGGCGAGTGGTTGGGGTGGTGGGTCTTTTCAGGGCCAGTAGTATCAGGGGAGTAATTGGGGTGTGGCTCCTTTTTTAGGGGCGAAGTGGTTGGGGTGGTGGGGTCCTTTTCAGGGCGATGGTTGGGGTGGTGGGTCCCTTTTCAGGGGGCGAGTAGTTTGGGGTGGTGGGTCCCTTTTCAGGGCGATTGTGGGGGTGGGGTCCTTTCAGGGCCAGTACTGAGTAGTTGGGTGGGTGGGTCCTTTTCAGGGAGTGTAGTTGGGGTTGGTGGGTCCTTTTCAGGGCGAATGGTAGTTGGGGGGGTGGGTCCCTTTCAGCGCGAGGGTGGGGTGGGTCCCCCGATGTGGGGTGGTTTTACAGCAAGTAGTTGGGGTGGTGGCGTCCCTTCAGGGCGAGTGTGGTGGGGGTCCCTTTCAGGGCAGCTGGGGGTGGTGGTCCCTTTTCAGGGTGGGAGGGTAGTTGGGGGGGTGGTGGGTCCCCTTTTCAGGGCAGGCGGGTTGGGGTGGTGGGTTCCCTTTTTCAGGGCAGTGTTGGGGGGGGCGAGAGCGAGTTGGATTGGGGTGGTGGTTGGCGATGTGGTGGGTTCATGGGGAGTGGTTGGGGTGGTGGGTCCTTTTCGAGTGGTTGGGGTGGTGGGTTCCCTTTTCAGGGCGAAGTGGGTTGGGGTGGTGGTCCCTTTTCAGGGCGAGTGGTTGGGGTGGTGGTCCCTTTTCAGTGGTTGGGGTGGTGGGTTTTTCAGGGCGAGTGGTTGGGGTGGTGGGTCCCTTTTCAGGGCAGTTGGGGGGTGGCGAGGCGGCGAGTTGGGTGGTGGGCCTTTTCAGGGCGAGATGGGTTTGGGGTGGTGGGAGTAGTTGGGGTGGTGGGTCCTTTTCAGGGCGAATGTAACATACGTTGGACCAGGGGGGTGGTGGTCCTTTCAAGGGCGAGTCAGTTGGTCGTCGTGGTTGGGGTGATTGTGGTCCCTTTTCAGGGCGAGTGGGTTGGGGTGGTGGGTCCCTTTTCAGGGCAAGTAGTCCCTTTTCAGGGCGAGCACAGTCCCTTTTCCCAGGGCAGTGGTTGGGTGTGGTGGCCCTTTTCAGGGCGAAGTAGTTGGGGTGGTGGGTCCCTTTTCAGGGCGAGTGCGTTGGGGTGGTGGGTCCCTTTTTAGTAGTTTGTCCCTTTCAGGGCGAGTCAGGCGATGGTTGGAACACAGGTGGTGGGGTCCCTTTTCAGGGCGATGGTTTGGGGTGGCGGGTGGGTCCCTTTTCAGGGCGAGGTTGGGGTGGTGGGTCCCTTTTCATGTGGTTTGGGGTGGTGGGCGAGTAGTTGGGGTGGTGGGTTTCCCTTTTCAGGGCGTCCCTTTTCAGGGCGTAGTGGTTGGGTGTGTGGTCCCTTTTCAGGCGTAGTTGGGGGTGGTGGGTCCCTTTTCAGGCCGGGATTTTCAGGGTCCCTTTTCGAGTAGTTGGTTGTGGTCCCTTTTCAGGGCGAGTGGGGTCCCTTTTCAGGGTGGGTTGGTTTGGTGGTACCTTTCAGGGCGAAGGGCAGGTCCCCTTTGGTGGTTCCTTTTCAGGCAGTCCCGCGATGGTTTGGTGGTGTCAGGGTAGTGGGGGTGTGGGTCCTTTTCAGGGCGAGTGGTTGGTCGTGGTGGTCCCTTTTCAGGCTCGATGTTGGTGGGCGTGAGTAGTTAGCATGTGTCCCTTTTCAGGGCGAGTAGTTGGGTGTGTGGTTGGGCAAGTATGGGTGGTGGTCCCTTTTCAGGCGAAGTGGTTGGGGTGGTGGGTCCTCCCTTTTCAGGGCGAGTGTTGGGTGTGGGTCCCTTTTCAGGGCGAGTAGTTGTTGTGGGTCCTTTCAGCGATGGTTGGGGTGGGTCCCTTTCAGGCGCGATTGTTGTGGGTCCCTTTCAGGCGAGGTGCGAGTAGTTGGGGTGTGGTCCTTTGCAGGGGCGTAGTTGGGGTGGGTTCCTTTCAGGCGAATGTGGATGCTGCCTGTCCCTTTTCAGGGTTGAGGGGTCCTTTTTCAGGCCGAGGGTTGGGTGGTGGGTCCCTTTTCAGGGCCGAGGTGTTGGGTTGTGGTGTTCCCTTTTTCAGGCGAGTTTGGGGTGGTGCGGTCCCTTTTCAGGCAAGTGTTGGGGTTGGTGGGTTAAGGGGCGTCCTATTCAGGGCGAGTAGTTTGGGGTGTGGTCCCTTTCGCGATGGTTGGGATGGTGGTCCCTTTTCAGGGCGAGTTGTTGGGGGTGGTGGTCCCTTTTCAGGGCGAGTGGTTGGGTGGTGGTGGTCCCTTTACAGGGCAAGTGTTGGGGATGCGTAAAGGTCCCTTTCAGGGCGAAGTGGTTGGTGGTGGTCCCTGTTCAGGCCGACAGTGGTGGGGTGGTGTGGTCCCTTAGGCGAGTTAGTTGCGGGGTGGTGGAGTCCCTTCTCTCGTGGCAGTGGTTGGATCGGTCCCTTTTCAAGCGAGTGGTTGTGGTGTTCTTTTCAGGGTTAGTGTTGGGTCGGTGGGTCCTTTCAGGGCGAATGGTTGGGTTGGGGTGATGCCCTTTTGCAGGGCGATGGTTTGGTGTGTCCCTTTCGGTTGGGGTGGTGTGGTGGCCCCCACGAGTGTTGGGTGTGGGTCCCTTTTCAGGGCGAGTAGTTGGGTGGTGGTCCCTTTCAGGTCGATGGTTTGGGGTGGTGTCCTTTCAGGTTGAGTAGTTGGGGTGTGGTTCCTTTTCAGGGCGAATGGTTGGGTTGGGCGTGTGGTCTATTTCCGGCGATGGGGTTGGTGGGGTCCCTTTTTCAGGTGAGGTAGTTGGGGTGGTAGGGGGCGAGTAGTTGGGTGGTGTCCTTTTCAGGCGAGTGGTCAGGGCGAGTGGGGTGGTGGGATCCATTTTCAGGGTGAGTGTAGTTGGGGTGTGGGGTTCCCTTTTCAAGGGCGAATGGGTTGAGGTCCCTTTTCGGGGGTTGGGTGGTGCCAGTCCCTTTTCAGGCGAGTGGGTTGGGTGGTGCGTCCCTTTTCAGGGTGAGTAGTTGTCGTGGTCCCCTTTCAGGGCGAGTGTTGTGGGTGGTGGGGTCCCTTTTCAAGGGCCAGTAGTTGGGGGTGGTGGGCCCTTTTCAAGTTGGGTGAAATGGTGGTCTGGTGAGTAGTTGGGGTGTGGGCTCCACTTTCAGGCTAGTTGGTTGGGTGTGGTCCCTTTTCAGGCGAGTAGTTTGGGGTGGTGATACTTTTTCAGGGAGTATGGGGTGGTGTCCTTTTAGGGCGAGTGGTTGGGGTGGTGGTTCCCTTTCAGGGCGTCAGTTGGTGGTGGGTCCCTTTTCAGTGCGAATTGTTGGTGGTTGGGTGTGGGTCCCTTTTCAGGGCGAGAGTGGTGGGTGTGTGCGTTCCTTTTTCAGGCGAATGGTTGGGGTGGGTGGGTCCTTTTACAGGCTAGTAGTTGAGTGTGGGTCCCTTTTCAGGTCTTTTCAGGAGAGTGTTTGGGTGGTGGGTCCCTCCCTTTCAGGCGAGTATATGGGTGGTGGGTCTTTTTCGGGCGAGTAGTTTGGGGTGTGGGTCCTTTTCCAGGGCGAGTGTTGGGGTGGTGGTCCTTTTCAGGCGAATGGTTTGGGGTTGGGGTGGTGGGTCCTTTTCAGGGCGAGTGGTTGGGGTGGTGGTCCTTTTTCAGGGCGAGTGGGTTGGGTGGTGGGTCCCTTTTCGGCGGTGGTTGGGTGTGGTCCTTTTCAGGGCGAGTAGTTTGGAGGGGTGGGTCCTTTTTCAGGGCGATTTGTGGTTGGGGGTGGGCTCCTTCCAGGGCGAGTAGTTGGGTGGTGGGTCCTTTTCAGGGCGAGTAGTTGGGGTGGTGGGTCCTTTTAGGGCCAGTGGTTGGGGTGGTGGGTCCTTTTTCAGGGGCGAGTGGTTGGGGTGGTGGTCATTTTCAGGGCGATGTAGTTGGGTGGTGGGTCCCTTTTCAGGGCGAAGTGGTTTGGGGTGGTGGGTCCTTTTCCAGGCGAGTAGTTGGGGTTGGTGTTCTTTCAGGCGAGTTAGTTGGGGTGGGTGGGCCCTTTTCAGGGCGAGTGGTTCGGGGTGGTAAAGGTCCGTTTCAGGGCGAAGTTTGGGGGGTGGGTCTTTTAGGGCGGTGGTTGGCGGTGGGTGGTCCTTTTTTCAAAGGGCGAGTGGGTTGGGGTGGTGGGTCCCGTTTGTCAGGGCGAGTGGTTTGGGAGTGGTGGGGTCCTTTCAAGGGCGAGTATGGGTGGTGTGCCCCTTTTCAGGGCGAGTGGGTTGGGGTGGTCGGGTCCCTTTTCGTTTTCAGGGAGAATGGTTTGGGTTGGGGTTGGGTCTTCCCTTCAGGGAGAGTGTTGGGGTGTGGGTCCTTTTCAGGGGGGTGGTGGGTCCCTTTTCAGGGCGAGTGGATTGGGGAGTGGGTCTGTTAAGGGCGAGGGTGGTGGTGGGGGACAGGTGAGTTGTGTCTATGATCTTGAGTGGGCATTATGTATGTTGTTACAGTACAGTACAGGTGTGTCTGTGATCTTGAGTGGACTGTATGATTTCACAGTACAGGTGTGTCTGTGATCTTGATTGGACTGTATGTTTTTCAGTAGGGTTAGGGCCCAATAGGCTAAAGGGACTTGACCACCACGCAGGAGGGGCTTATTAAAAACTAACAATAAAGGCATTGATAAGCTGAACCCAGACAATCATTCACAACTACTTCGCTTTCCCTTTTTACGTGGCAGGCAGGAGGTGGTGGTGAACGAAATGAATTGATCACATACTTACGGTTCCCAGAGGCCCCACTGATAAATGACGAGCCCACAAATCATCATTTGTTTCCCTTTTATGTAAGAAGCAGAAGGTGTTGGTGAAGGAAATTAGGCCTAAACAGGCTCATGGTTCATTGAGGCCTCACTAATAAATAACAAGCCCACGACTCATCATTTGTTTCCCTTTTACATAGGAGGCATAAGGTGGTGGTGAAGGAAATGAGGTTATCACTGTTTCGTGGTTTCCCAGAGGCCAGCTGCTGATAAATATTGAAAGCCCATAACTCATCATTTGTTTCTTTTACGTTAGCAGGAAGAAGGTGGTGGTGAAGGAAATGAGTTCAACATGGATTTCACAGTTCCCAGAGCCCCCACTGAATGAATAACAAGCCCACGACTCATCATTAGTTTCCTTTTACATTAGATCCACATGCCATGGTGTTGGTGAAGGACAATGAGGTTAAAATCACTGTTTCGTGGTTCCCAGGTCCCCACTGATAAATAACAAGCCCACCACTCATTAGTGATTTCCCTTTTACATATCAGGCAGAAGGTGGTGGTGAAGGAAATGAGGTTATCACTGTTTTGTGGTTCCCAGAGGCCCCACTGATAAATATGAAGCCCAGGGGTAACTCATCATTTGTTTCTCTTTTACATGGCAGGCAGAAGGTGGTGGTGAAGGAAATGAGGTTATCACAGTTCCTAGAGGCCTGGCGGCTGATTCTGTGGAGTTCCTTGAGGTAAGTCTAGTTACCATGCCGGTCGACGACCCTCATCACCTACCTCCACCTAACGTCCATCCCACATCCACTTCTTGCACATGCCCCACTTTCCTTGATCATCACCACCTCCACCTAACATCTGCCCACTTGTTCAATGTCCACGCCACATCCACCTTCCCCCCCTATGTCCATGTCTAGCTTCCTTGATCATAATCACCTACTCCACCTAACGTCTACCTTGCATGTCCCATGTCCACCCACATCCACACCTCCTTGTCCCACGCCCAACGCTTCCTAGAAAATATCCCACGTCCACCCCACATCCACGCTTCCTTGTCCCATGTCTATGCTTCCTTGATCATCACCACCTACCTCCACCTAACGTCTACCTTGCATGTCCCCTTATGTCCACCCACATCCACCTCCTTGTCCCACGCCCACCTTCTAGAAAAAATCCCACGTCCAACCCCACATCCACCTTTCCCTTGTCCCATGCCTAGCTTCCTTGATCACCAAACCCACCTAATGTCTGCCCCACATGTCATCCACCCCACATGCACCTTCCTTGTCCCATGCCTAGCTTCCTTGATCACCACCCACCTAATGTATGCCCCACATGTCCCACATCCACCCCACATCCACCTTCCTTGTCCCATGTCTAGCTACCTTGATCATCACCTACCTCCACCTAACGTCCACTCGCATGCTCCCATGTCCACCAACATCCACCTTCTTGTTCCAAGCCTAGCTTTCTTGAATCATCACCCACCTCACGTAATGTCTGCCCACATGTCGGCCACATCCGGGCCACCCCACATTCCACCTTCCTTCCCATGCCCACCCTCCATAAAATCTCCCACGTCCACCCTGCCTCCAGCCCCACATGTTCCACATCCACCCCACCTCGCACCTTCCTTGCCCATGCCGGGGGACTTTCCTTGATCATCGACCCACCTCCACCTAGGGATGTGTCTGCCCCGGGACATGTGGGGGCACATCAACGGCCCAACCTCCACCTGCGTTCCTTGCCCCAGTGCCGCACCTTGCCTTGTGATAACAAGGCACGGCGGTGGCAGCCTCCACCTTAACGCCTGGGGGGGCTTCCCACATGTTCCATTTCCGCACGGGGGGCCCACATAACCGGCGGGCAAAACCTTCCTTGTCCCACGACCACCTTCCTAGAAAAATCTCCACGACCACTCTGCCTCCACCCCCACATCCACCTCCTTGCCCCATTCCCACTTTTCCTTGTATCGGCACGGGCACCGTCACCTCCACCCCAACATCTGCCCCACATTCCCACGTCCAGGCTTGCGTGATCAGATCCGCCTTTCTTGATAAATCACTCGATGTTCACCATGCTTCCACCCCACATGTCCCACCTTGCCCACATGTCCCACGTCCACATCAGATCCGCCTTCCTTGATAATCACCGACGTCCACCATGCTTCCACCCCACATGTCCCACCTCTGCCCCACATGTCCCACGTCCAATCAATCCGCCTTCCTTGATAATCACGCGTCCACCATGCTTCCACCCACATGTCCCACCTCTGCCCCACATGTCCCCCCAGACGTCACATCAGATCCGCCTTCCTTGAATAATGGAACGGGGACCGACGTCCACCATGCTTCAGGGCAGCCCCACATGTCCCACCTCTGCCCCACATGTCCCACGTCCACATCAGATCCGCCTTCCTTGATAATCACCGACGTCCACCATGCTTCCACCCCACATCTCCCACCTCTGCCCCACATGTCCCACGTGGGGGCACATCAGATCCGCCTTCCTTGATAATCACCGACGTCCACAGGTTGCTTCCACCCACCACATGTCCCCACTCTGCCCACATGTCCGGCAGTCCACATCAGAATCCGCCTTCCTTGTGAGATAATCACCGAGTCCACCATGCTTCAACACCCCACAATGTCCCACCTCTGCCCCGCACATGTTTCCACCCTCTACTCCCTTGCAGTTTCTCCAGTTACAAAACCTCAGCATGCCATTGCTTCCACGGAAAGTTCTCAGGAGAAGCAAGTAGAAGAAGCGTGGGGCTAAAAACAGGTGGGGCCAGGTTTCCGTGTATTTGTGTGCAGCAAGTGTATGTATATTATTGCTGCTTTATAGACACCTCCGTCTTTACGTTTTTACGTTTTTTTGTAGCTATCAGATTCATGGAGCAGTCTTCTCATCTCATTACAACTCAAATCAACTCAAATCAACTCAAATCAACTCAGAAAAATCTGTATCAATATAATAATTGCTGCGTTCATGTTATGTACAATGGTGGACAGGTAAGAGGAGGTGGCAGGGTGTGGATATGTGTATGTAAATGCGGGGACAAGGTGGTGGCAGGTGTGGATATGTGTATGTGCATGTGTGTTTATATGAGCATGTGCATGTGGATATATGTATGTGCATGTGAATGTGCAATATGCAAGTGTTGTGTATGGTGGCATGTGTGTGTCATGTGCTCTATGTGTATGTGCATGTGTATGCATGTGCACGTGTATGTCAATTATTTGGTCAAAATCGCCAGGATTTGGCGCCGAAATCGCCAGTCAAAATTAATAACCTTGGGACGTCTTGACCCAGACAGGGTACTTCAAATGGCCAAATTGGCCAGCGCTTTAGCGCACTTGAAAACAAAAAAAAAAACTGCGCTTTGTAGTGCAAAAAGCGCAAAAATTGCTGCTGCGCCACAGGGGGTTGCAAAAAACTGCCGCTTAAAGCGCAGGAGTGGGGTCAAAAAATTCAGCGCTCAAAAGCACAAAAGGCGCAGCACTTTGAATTACCCGGCTGGTGGGTGGTATACACATCTAACTTGCATACAAACGGTAGAAAATGAATACAAAGAAGGAGGGGAAATGATTTTTTTCTTTTCTTTCCGTGTTCCGTCCTAATCATTTACATCCCCGAGATTTCCCATGTGTGTTTTACCGTAGTCGTTTTTTTGACCCCCTTACTGCAGAATATGAGGAAGCTGTTTGCACCAAGTTCAAGTTGGTTCATAGGTGAGCCCTGTCTGGAGCACGTTCAACTCATCCGATACTCAATCAGTGAACTGGGCAAATCATCCCTATATGCGGGCATCTCATCTCGCTCTCTCACGGGACCCTCAAGTCAGATCATCCCCGGCCCTCGGCCCACGGACCAACGAATAGTTGCCTACCTGGAGAGAGAGAGAGAGCGAGAGGGGAAGAGAGAGAGAGAGAGAGAGAGAGAGAGAGAGACTGGGCCAGGGGGGGGGCGTTAACTGGGGGCAGGGGGGGACTGACCCCAGAGATGACAGCCTGAAAAACGCACACCTGTCTTCAATTGCACTACAAAATCAGTTTCTGAGAGAGAGAGGTTTTGTTACATAAACTCAGCAAATCACTGCCGAGACTGGACAGCAGCACAGCCTGCCAACCATCCAATAGAATAACACGGAAACACAAGGGTTTTAAGGCACCCCCACAAACAATGAAAAACAACCTAGATCAATTAAAAAAGGAACAAACTAGAAGGGCGAAAGAAGCTACCTAATTAGAGGTTTGGGCCAACAGGAATGCTGCCGTGGATTGACCAACAAAGCATGCTGCCGTTATTTAAGTGGATTGACAACAAGCAAAGCCGTGGATTGACACAAGATATGAGGTGGATTAGCTGCCAAAAGTAGGATTGAACAATCAAAACCAACCCCAAACAAAGCCCCCAGCCACTACCTGCTGATTTTTGGATGTCCTACACATTGACACAACCACAAGCATGCTGCCGTGGATTGACAACAAAAGCACTGCATATGGGTGCCGTGGATTGACAACAAAGCATGCTGCCGCTGGATTGACAACATGCATGCGTCAGATATTGAACAACAAAGCATGCTGCCGTGGATTGACAACAAAGCATGCTGCCGTGGATTGACAACAAGACAAAGCAGTGCTGCCGTTGTGATTGACAACATAACGCATGCATTGCGTAGTGCCTGTTGCTGGGTCCGTGGACGGCGTGACAATGATCTAACATTGCTGCCGTGGATGTCTTTGACAATGCAACAAGCAGTTGCTGCCGTGGATGACAAAGCAGTGCGCGGGTGCCCCCAAAGTGGATTGACAACAAAGCAATCGCTGCCGTGGATAATTGACAACAAAGCGTGGAATGCCGCTGCCGTGGATTGACAACAAAGCATGCTGCCGTGGATTGACAACAAGGAGCAGTGGCTGCCGATGGATTGACAACAAAGCATGCTGCTGTGGATTGACAACAAAGCATGCTGCCGTGGATTGACAACAAGCAGCAATTGACAACAAAGCAAAAAAAGCATAGTAACACCAACCAACAACAAACCAAACCAACCAACCACAAACAACAAAAAAGCGCGCAAACAAAAACCAAACAAAAAAACCACAAACCTACAACAGTATAAAGCAAAATAGCATGTTACACAAACCTAACAACAAAACCAAACCAACCACAAAACACCAAACCAACCAACAACAAACCAAACAAACCACAAACCAAACCAACAACAAAGCAAAAATAGCATGTAACACCAAACCAACAACAAACCAAACCAACCACAAACCAAACCAAACCAAACACAAACCAAACCAACCACAAACCAAACCAACAACAAAGCAAAAATAGCATGTAAACAACAAACCAAACCAACAACCACAAACCAAACCCAAACACAAACAAACAAAGAAACCAGAGAACAAACCAACAACAAAGCAAAAATAGCAATGTAACACCAAACCAACAACAACCAAAACCAACACACAAACCAAACCAACCAACCACACAAACCACCAAAACCAACAACAAACCAAACCAACAACAAAGCAAAAATAGCATGTAAAACCAAACCAACAACAAACCAAACCAACCACAAACCAAACCAAACACAAACACAAACCAAACCAACCACAAACCAAACCAACAACAAAGCAAAAATAGCATGTACACCAAAACCAACAACAAAACCAAACCAAACCACAAACCAAACCAAACCAAACAACAACAAACCAAACAACAACAAAAGCAAAAATAGCATGTCCCGGACACCAAACAACCAAGGTATCCACCCCCTTGGGCAAACTTAAGATATAAATAGCACACGGCTTATTCTACTCTTGGCCAAAGCATAAAAATGGGGTGAGCCTGCGACCAGGCGTACTTCAAATGGCCAAATGTGGCCAGCGGCTTAAAGCGCACTTAAAAACATTTTTTTAAAACTGCGCTTTGTAGTGCAAAAAGCGCAAAAATTGCTTGCAGCGCCCACAAGGGGTTGCAAAAAACTGCGCTTAAAGCGCAGAGGGGGTCAAAAAGTCAGCGCTCAAAAGCGCAAAAGCGCGCGCTTTGAATTACCCTGCCTGCGACAATACAAAGCATAGAAAAAAAGATTACAAGTGGCTCTTGCCCTGGCTGTGGAACACCGAGAGAGGGTTCGTAACATAAACTCAGCAAATCATTGCCGAGACAGGACAGCAGCACAGCCTGCAGACCATCCGAGTTCATAACAGGAAGCACAAGGGTTTTGAAGGCACCCCCACAAACCAACAAAATTGCAAATCAACAAAATTGCGCCGCAAGAGAGAGAGAGAGACGAGAGAGAGAGAGAGAGAGAGAGAGAGAGAGAGAGAGAAGAGAGAAGAGAGAGGATACGTTACATAAACTCAGCAAAATCACTAAAGATCAGGACAGCAGAAAGAAAGAGTACAAATGGCTCTTGCCCTGGCAGTGGAACACCACCACCCTCGAAAGAACGGAGTCGATACGCCCACTGTCTTCCCCTGGCAGTGGGGCTTAAACTCCCGTTGCCGTGACCTATAGCAACACTGTCAGGACCCTACCCGCGCCTCTCAGACTGGGCCAGACTGGGCCATAGAAACACTAAACGAAGGTATTAAAACCCTCCTTGGGCACTTAGCTATAAATAGCACACGGATTATTCTACCCTTGGCCAAAATCTGGAGGTCGGGGGTTCAAATCTCACTCGGACCAAAATTTCATTTTGGCCTGCCCCTGGACTGTAACATACATACACATAAACCCCCTATGATATGTAGCCCAAGGTCATTCTATTGTAGGGAGGGAGGGTGGGTGAACTGTGGGTGGGTGGGTGGGTGGTGGTGAATTGTGTGTGTGTGGGTCAAGTGGGTGGGTGGGGGTGGGTGGATCAACTGTAATCAACTATGAGAGGTAGCTGTGCGCCGCTTCTATGGGGTTGTAATGATAACGCCTAGTGGGGCGTGGTATTAAGGGAACCTGTCATACGCGGGTAGAGAGCGGTCTTCTACCTCAACTGGACAAGCTACCATCGCGGTTGACAACATCCTGCAACGCTCAGGGCGACTGTTGGGGGAATCAAACCCCCGACTCTGCATCCTCAAAGCAATTTGGTGTACCACTAGACCAATTGATGAATTTTCTGAAAGGGGCTATTCTCTGTATGTTTCGTCAGTCTCGAAGGTCTTGTTTCATCAGTCTTGAAGGTTTTGTCAGTCTCGAAGGTCTTATCAATGGGAGCACCTCGGGAACCACTCATGTATGTTGGCTTCGGATTGTTATATAATATTAATGAATTATAATATTACATAATATTATATTAGTCCGTCTCACCATAATCTCAAATTTATTTGAAAAATTAATATTATTGTGACACTATAATAATATTAGTTAATATTAGTTTTTCAAACTCTAATATTAGTTTTTCAAACACTAATATAAGTTGCCGTTCCCTACTCATGTGTGTTGGCTTCACATTATACTACTCACTGTGGAAATCAAATAAATCAAATAAATCAAATACATTAGTACGCCATGCCACAGGCGTGAGATTGAGGGAACCCTTCCGTTTGCATGCATGTGTACATACTGGAAATAGCTATCATGTTGGTTTTATTTGGTTTTGCAGACCTCTGCGCCCGGCAGCTTGGACTACCCGCGCCTGCAGCACGGAGGGAAAGTTCTCTACCTCTTCCAAGGCAGCAAATCTGACTGTGTATTGGTCTGCCTATAGCAAATTAATGTTTCCTCATTGTATGTGTTTGTATCACGTGTATGCATGCTTGTGAAATTCAAGGGCACACTGGTTTTTTTCTGATGTCACGTCGCCATTCTGTCGCTGCATGGCAACGCATGGGTCTGACCATGAACTAGCCTAAACTCTACACCCAAATGCTGAAGTCTGTTAGCAAACAAGTCAGTGCAGAGAAGTAAACAGCCATTGCAAAAGCCTAAGGCCTACACCTAACAGCGCAAATGCCTGAAGTCTACTCATAAACATGGCCAGTTGCAGAGCAGTAATCAGCCATTGCAAAAGCCTGAAGCCCAAACCCTACACCCAAATGCTGAAGTCTATTCATAAACATGGCACTGAAGAGCAGTAATCAGCCATTGCAAAAGCCTAAAGCCCAAATCCTACACCCAAATGCTAAAGTCTGTTCATAAACAAGTCAGTGCAGAGCACTATGCTGCCATTGCAAAAGCCTAAAGCCCAAACCCTACACCGAAATGCTGAAGTCTGTTAGCAAACAAGGCAGTACAGAGCAGTAATCAGCCATTGCAAAAGCCTAAAGCCAAACCTACACCAAACGCTGAAGGTCTATTCATAAACATGGCAGTGCAGAGCAGTAATCAGCCATTGCAAAAGCCTAACCCCGAACCCCTACACCCTACACCCAAATGCCGATGGCTGTTCGCAAACACGACAGTGCAGAGCAGTATGCCGACATTGCAAAACCCTAACCCCTCTAACCCCTACACCCTAAAGCCTACATTCTTACCCTACACCCTACACCCAAATGCTGAAGGCTGTTCGCAAACACGACAGTGCGGAGCAGTATGCCGCCATTGCAAAAGCCTAACCTCCCTAACCCCTACACCCTACACCCAAATGCTGAAGGCTGTTCGCAAACACGACAGTGCGGAGCAGTATGCCGCCATTGCAAAAGCCTAACCTCCCTAACCCCTACACCCTACACCCCAATGCTGAAGGCTATTCGCAAACACGACAGTGCGGAGCAGTATGCCGCCATTGCTGCACACTTGGATGCTCTCCAGGCCACTGCTAACCATACAAGCTTAAAGCTAAGCCAGCAGGCCATCATTGAGGAGTCCATGGAAGATGGTGAAATGGTGGATGCTAGTCCCGGAATAATGAGAGGCAGCATCAAGAGCCAGATAATGCGCAATAGCATATACACGTAAGTTTGTATGCATGCATGTATGTATGTATGTATGTATGTATGTATGTATGTATGTATGCAACCCGATCTTGCTTGCAACCCAGATCTTGCTTGCATCCCAGATCTTGCTTATCTTGCTTGCAACCCAGATCTTTCTTGCATCCCAGATCTTGCTTATCTTGCTTGCAACCCAGATCTTGCTTGCATCCCAGATCTTGCTTATCTTGCTTGCAACCCGGATCTTGCTTGCATCCCAGATCTTGCTTATCTTGCTTGCATCCCAGATCTTGCTTATCTTGCTTGCAACCCAGATCTTGCTTGCATCTCAGATCTTGCTTATCTTGCTTGCAACCCAGATCTTGCTTGCATCCCAGATCTTGCTTATCTTGCTTGCAACCCAGATCTTGCTTGCATCCCAGATCTTGCTTATCTTGCTTGCAACCCAGATCTTGCTTGCATCCCAGATCTTGCTTATCTTTCTTGTAACCCAGATCTTTCTTGCATCCCAGATCTTGCTTATCTTGCTTGCAACCCAGATCTTGCTTGCATCCCAGATCTTGCTTATCTTGCTTGCAACCCAGATCTTGCTTGCATCCCAGATCTTGCTTATCTTGCTTGCAACCCAGATCTTGCTTAACTTGCTTGCAACCCAGATCTTGCTTGCAACCCAGATCTTGCTTGCATCCCAGATCTTGCTTATCTTGCTTGCAACCCAGATATGCTTGCAACCCAGATCTTGCTTGCATCCCAGATCTTGCTAATCTTGCTTACAACCCAGATCTTGCTTGCAACCCAGATCTTGCTTGCATCCCAGATCTTGCTTATCTTGCTTGCAACCCAGATCTTGCTTGCAACCCAGATCTTTAAGACTTATAGCTAGCCCCACTAAGTGGTTTTCTGTCCTTCCCAGACCTCCAGTGCATCACTAACTCACTATAGCTACCCTTGAGCCGAATTTCCCATTAATCGGGAAGTGGGTCAGTGTGTGGGGGGTGGGGTAAGGGTGGGGTGGGTCTGTGGAATTGTTGCACCCTAGTATCTGACCGTTCATCATTCACTTCCTCTTCTTCTAGGTCCAGATCATCAGTACTCACATCAAGCCCTACCGTGCTAGCTGGTCCGTGGTCCCCCCTTAGCCGATTTTCAAGACTTGCATCAAGCCCTATGACGCTGGGTAGTCCGTGGTCCCCCCATAGCCGACCTTCATGCCGCCAGTCAGCAAAACTGAGTGACGCCGCCCTGTTCGGAACTGTGGCGCCCATGGAGGATTTTGAATTCCGGTCAACTGTTTCTGAAGATGTCACTGGTTCGGAGTCAGGCATTCAAGGTATGTAAGTTACAGTCCAGGGGTAGGCCAAATCGGCTAAAGAGACTTGCCCAACCGTAGTAGGAAGGGCTTAAAAAGAAAAGGCACTGATGAACTGAACCCCAAACAATCGTTTTACCGATGAGGGCCCTGAGTTCGTGCTACAGTGAGTATTTAATCTTTCTGAGTTCGTGCTACAGTGAGTTTCTGAGTTCGTGCTACAGTGATTATTTAAGTTAAGTGATTATTTAAGTTAAGTGATTAGTTAAGTTAAGTGATTAGTTAAGTTAAGTGATTATTTAAGTTAAGTGATTATTTAAGTTAAGTTCGTGCTACAGTGATTATTTAAGTTAATTGATTAGTTCGTGCTACACTGAGTTTCTGAGTTGGTGCTACAGTGATCATTTAATCTTTCTGAGTTGGTGCTACAGTGATTATTTAATTCTTTCTGAGTTCGTGCTACAGTGATTATACAATCTTTCTGAGTTCGTGCTACAGTGATTATTTAATTATACTGCAAGGTAGGACTATCTTGTCTTGTTCTCTGTGTCAGTATTAGGTTTTAAATTTTCAAATTCAAATTCTTTTTTCAAATGTTAAATTCAAGGTATGAGATAGGAGTATCTTGCTTTGTTCTCTGTGACAGTTTTTTTAAAGTTTCAAATTCAAAATCTTTTTCAAATTTCAAATTCAAGGTATGACTATCTTGTCTTGTTTTCTGTGTCAAGGATTTGTTGTCAAATCTAAAAGTGGGTTTTTCTAGCTTAGTGGTCATATAGTTAGGCGCTCGAGATAGCAGGATTTACCCCCTCTAAATACTACCCTTCCCTTGCCTTGCAGCTGATCATCATTGGGAGGACCCTGAGAACCCAACTCCTTTGAAGCGCCGCGCCCAGCACCCTGCAAGCTCACAAGCTGCAGGCATTCTAATTGTATGATTAAATTATCACTGTAGCACGAACTCAGGGCCCCATCAGTAAAACGATTGTTTGGGGTTCAGTTCAGACAAACTTATATCATGCTGCCTACCCTTCCCTTGCCTTGCAGCAGATCAACATTGGGAGGACCCTGAGAACCCAACCCCTTTGAAGCGCCGCGCCCAACCCTCTCTAGCCGCACAGATAGCAGGCAGGATCTCAGGAATCCTACCCTGGCCTGTGGGTGGCAAACCAGGAGCTCAGAACTCTATGGTCGCCATTGCGAACGAGACCTACGATCTCTTGTCAAGCTGTGATAGTGATATGGCCATGTCCCTGCTCGCCTCCAGACCCCTCAGCTTCAGGGGGCCGGGTGGTCCTCGTCCGTATGCAGCAGCTCGAGACATGCTAGGGGGGGCTGTGGCCAAGAGCCTGTTGAATACTCTGCCCACACACCAAGAGGGGTGGAGTAGCCTGGACCAAGCCCTAGCTGGCATGCCATCACCAAGCATCGTCACCCCTGTGCAGACCACAGCTGACCGGCCATGTCCTGCAAGCCCCACTGTAGTAAACAAATCACGGTCAACCAAGTTGTCGATGTCTACCAGAGGGGGTTCAATTGGAAGTGCCTTCGAAGGATCTGGCAGCGACTCTGAAGCTGAACTCCCTTTTGAGCTGCCATGTAGGGATGTGGGCAACGATGTTGACAGTGGTGACACAGGGGTCTATCCTCCCACGCAGCTGTCTGCTAAAAGTAGTGCGAACAGCCTGGGTGGTGGACTCAGCCCTCTCAAGAAACTCACCTTGCCAGCGAATAGCTTGGGGGGGGCAGACTTGCTTGTGGGTCCAAGCACCCCTGGAGGTGGACCTAGCATTGGTGGTGGGAACAGCTTGGGTGGAGCATGGAGCCTTCGAGGGGCCAAGAGCCTCGTCACCCAAATCAGCCTTGGGAGTCAAAACAGCCAAACCCTGCCTCTGTTTCAGGTAATGGAAGAGCGGCGCTCCAATGAAAGTGGAACTTGGGAAGCTCCACTGGGAGTCAGTCAGCCTGGGGGGCGTACCCCCGCAGGCAGTCCTAGAGGAAGTCCGACCCTCTTCCGCACCCCAGCGCGTGGTGGCCACGTGCGCGGTGGCAACGCCGAGCAAGTGGATCACAGCGGGTTAACTCGAGTCAACGGGCCGGGCAGTCCAGTCCGAGGAGCAGGGGCAAGGGAGCAGGAGCAGGGGAGCCCAACTCA
Organism: Microglena sp. YARC; assembly: GCA_022414725.1. Classification (NCBI taxonomy): domain Eukaryota; kingdom Viridiplantae; phylum Chlorophyta; class Chlorophyceae; order Chlamydomonadales; family Chlamydomonadaceae; genus Microglena; species Microglena sp. YARC. Next base: position 5,479,571 of record CM039463.1, on the reverse strand, counting down.
TCTAAGAGTAGCTTCGCCCCTGGCCAGACAGGGAGGGCAGGAGGGCCGGCAAGGCTGGCAGGCGGGGGTGGACATGGACGAGGACCGCTCAACCGCCATGCACAGCAACCCCTTTGCACCACCTAGGGATGTTGCCCAACCGACCCTGAGGCTGACCCCTCCAGAGAAGTTGAGGCTTAGATTGAGTTCAATTTTAAATATAAGAGGCATCAAAAGGGCTCCGATGGGAAGCAACCTGAGATTCCACCTCCAGCTGCAAAAACAAAAGAAGTGAGTGAAAAACAAGCCAAGCCAAGCCAAATTTAGCCATAACCAACCAGACCAACAGAGTCCCTGATAGTGACGTTCTAGCAGTACTTTGCCTGGCAGTTTGCTTCACAAGTCTGCACTCATCAGCAGAAGAAGTGAGTAAGGGGCATACTTCTGTAGACCAACCCTATGTCAAGCCTTGCCTGGCCCAAAGCAACCCCAAACCAACGGAAAACAACCCAAAAGAACCCAAAACAAACAAAAATATACAAAAACAAGTCAAGCCAAGCCAATGTCAGGATTCTACACTCACAAGCAGAGGCAGTGAAACGGGGGAATACCTCAGGAGCCAAACCAATGCCTGTGAAAAAATTATATCTATAATAATAATACATATTCAATGCCAAGCCCTGCGATCAACCCAACCCAGACCAAGCCAAAACACCCCCCAAAAAATAAAAAAATGTAAAGAACACCTCCGCAGCCCAACCATAATATTATATAATATTAGTCGGACAAGCCGTCTCACCAGAAATTCGAATTTATTTGAACAACTAATATTATTGTGACACTATAATCATATTAGTTGATATTAGTTTTTCAGACACTAATAAAAGTTGCTGTTCCCTACTCAGAAGCAGGAGCAGTGATCCAGGGGCATAATTTCATATACCAACCCTATGCCACGTCCTGTCTGGCCCAACCCAACCCAAAGAAAACCAAGCAAAAGAAAGGCAAACCAAACAATACTGACCCAACCAAAACAACAACCAAACCAAACCAAGCCAAGCCAAGCCAAACTAAACCAAAACCAGCCAAACCAGCAGGGTCCCTGAGAGTGAGACCTTCTAGCAGAGAGCTTGCTAGGAAGAGTACTTCAATAGTCTACACTCATTAGCAGGAAGAGTACTTCAATAGTCTACACTCATTAGCAGGAAGAGTACTTCAATAGTCTACACTCATTAGCAGGAAGAGTACTTCATTGGTAGGAATAGGCTACACTCATTAGCAGGAAGAGTACTTCAATAGTCTACACTCATTAGCAGGAGCAGTCAGCAATGGGCATGCTTCCGTAGACCAACCCTATGCAAAGCCCTGACTCGCCAAACCTATGCAAAGCCCTGACTCGCCAAACCTATGCAAAGCCCTGACTCGCCAAACCTATGCAAAGCCCTGACTCGCCAAACCTATGCAAAGCCCTGACTCGCCAAACCTATGCAAAGCTCTGACTCTCCAAACCTATGCAAAGCCCTGACTCGCCAAACCTATGCAAAGTCCTGACTCACCAAACCTATGCAAAGCCCTGACTGGCCAACCCTATGCAAAGCCCTGACTCGCCAAACCTATGCAAAGCCCTGACTCGCCAAACCTATGCAAAGCCCTGGCTCGCCAAACCCAACCCAAAACAAACGACCAAAAACGACCAATAAGAAACAAAGGCAAACCAAACAATACTGACCCAACCAAAACCAAACCAAGCCAAGCCAAACTAAACTAAACCAAAACAAACCAAAACAACAGGGTCCCTGAGAGTGACCTTCTAGCAGAAAGCTTGCTAGGAAGTGTACTTCAGAAGTCTGCAATAATCAGCAGAGGCTCCCCTTCCCTACGCCAAGCTCTGGACGCCTCCTCCAAGACGAACACACTGAACAATAGATCAGCCTGGTCAAAGAAGGGTCCTGCCATGACAGGGGCATCCAAGGGGGGCGAGTCAGCATCTGTGGCCTCGGGGTGGTCCAAGCGTGGGCTGCCAGCCTCCGGCGCATCGGGAATAGCCACAAAGAAGAAAAGCGAGTTTAGGTGAGTGGTGTCACTAGCCTTGACCATGGATGCATGTGTATATGTATGGGTTGGGTTGGTCCTGCTTGGGTTGGTCCAAGCGTGGGCTGCCTTCCTCCGGTGCATCGGGAATAGCCACAAAGAAGAAAAGCGATTTTAGGTGAGTGGTGCCACCAGACTTGACCATGTATGTATGTATGTATGTATGTATGTATGTATGTATGTATGTATGTATGTATGTATGTATGTATGTATGTATGTATGTATGTATGTATGTATGTATGTATGTATGTATGTATAAATGTATGTATGTATGCATGTATGTATGTATGTATGTATGTATGTATGTATGTATGTATGTATGTATGTATGTATGTATGTATGTATGTATGTATGTATGTATGTATGTATGTATGTATGTATGTATGTATGTATGTATGTATGTATGTATGTATGTATGTATGTATGTATGTATGTATGTATGTATGTATGTATGTATGTATGTATGTATGTATGTATGTATGTATGTATGTATGTATGTATTATGTATGTATGTATGTATGTATGTATGTATGTATGTATGTATGTATGTATGTATGTATGTATGTATGTATGTATGTATGTATGTATGTATGTATGTATGTATGTATGTATGTATGTATGTATGTATGTATGTATGTATGTATGTATGTATGTATGTATGTATGTATGTATGTATGTATGTATGTATGTATGTATGTATGTATGTATGTATGTATGTATGTATGTATAAATGTATGTATGTATGCATGCATGCATGCATGTATGTATGTATGTATGTATGTATGTATGTATGTATGTATGTATGTATGTATGTATGGGTTGAGTTGGGTTGGTCCGGGTTGGGTTGGTCCAAGCGTGGGCTGCCTGCCTCCGGTGCATCGGGAATATCTACAAAGAAGAAAAGCAAGTTTAGGTGAGTGGTGTCACTAGCCTTGACCATGTATGCATGTTTGTATGTATGTATACCACAACACAACACCCAACAATTCAAATAACCAACATATCACCTCCCCCCCCCCCCCCCCCCACACACACACACACACATACCACCACACAAACCACCACACACACCACGCAACCACCACACACACACCATACACACCACCACACGCCCTACTCTGACAGGCAACTGAAGCTGGAAGAAGAGGTTGCAAGGTGGAAGTTCCCAGGCTTCACAATTCAGCTACTGGTGATACTGAAGCGTTCTGCAGTAAAGTGAGTTGATGCATGCGCTTTTGTGCATGTGCATGTTTTTGGGTGTGGGGGTGGGTGTGCAAATGAGGGGGGGGGAAGTGAGTTGGTGGGCATCTTTTTGTGCATGTGCATGTTTGTGAGTGTGGATGTGGGTGTGACTGTGGGTGTGCAAATGAGGGGGGGGGGGGGGGGGGGGAAGTGAGTTGGTTGGGCATGTGCTTTTGTGCATGCGTTATGTTTATGGGTGTGGTGTGGGTGTGCAAATGAGGGGGGGGGGGGGGGGGGCATGCGCTTTTGTGCATGCGCATGTTTGTGGGTGTGGGTGTGGGTGTGCAAATGAGGGGGGGAAGTGAGTTGGTGGGCATGTGCTTTTGTGCATGCGCATGTATATGGGTGTGGGTGTGGAAATGAGGGGGAGAGGGGGGGCTGTTATATGTGTGTTTTTGTCTGTCTGTGGATGGATGGATGAGTGGGTGGGGGGGGGGGGGATGGATAGCTGATGAAAACAAACCATTCTGCAGTTCCTAAATTAAAATGAAATATACATTAAATTAAAACATACCATCCTGCAGTTGCTAAATTAAATTATGCATGCTGCACTGTTATGCAGTGAAGTAGGTTGGTAGGTGGCGGCTGGGTTGGTGCTTTTGTGTATGTGCATGTTTGTTGTTGGTTCAGGTTGGGTGGGGTTGGAAGTGGGAATCGGATTCGGAGTGTGGGTGTGGGTAATGGGGGTGGGGGGGTATGCCTTGCCCTTGCAGTTGGCTGGTTGGCTTGCTGGCTGTCTAGCTAGAAGGTTGGAGGTGGGATTCAGATTCGGAATGTGGGTTGGTGGGTGGGTGGGTGTGGGGGGGGATATGCTTTGCCCTTTCAGTTGGCTGGCATGCTGGCATGCTGGCTGGCTGTCTGTCTAGCTAGAAGGTTGGCATCTGGCTGTCTTGCTGTATGTTTTGGAAGAAGAAGGAGAAAAAGACATACCACCTTGCAGTTATTCAATTGGGTTGGTTGGGTTGGTTGGGTTGGGTTGGGTTGGGTTGGGTCGGGTTGGGTTGGGTTGGTTGGGTTGGGTTGGGTTGGGGGTCGACGGGGGGATGATAGACTTGACTGCAACCACAGAGTCAAATCCAACAGTGTTATTAAATTGTGCATGCCCTGTTTGGTTCAGGTACATGCGCTCCTTCTGGCCACTGAGGGTGGTTGACATCTTGCTTCTTATCTTTGCATCGTTCATCATCGGTGAGCCTTCTACATTCTCATTGTATCCGTTGGGGACATTTGTTGAAGATGAAAATGCCTGAAGTGTCCAAACAAAACAAACTTTAGCCGTAAAAACAAAATAGGGAATGCGCTCCTTCTGGCCCCTGAGAGTGGTTGACATCTTGCTTCTTATCTTTGCGTCGTTCATCATCGGTGAGCCTTCTACATTCTCGTTGTATCCGTTGGGACATTAGCTGAAGATGAAAATGCCTGAAGTGTAGGGTTGGGCCGTCATGACATAGACCTGCTCCTTAATATGTTGGGAACGTCAACTAATATAAGTGTTTGAAAAACTAATATTAACTAGTATTATTAGGGTTGGGCCGACGTATGAACGTATACTCATACGTTTATAAGCTCATACGTATATATACACCGTATATTTTTTCTTGAAACGTATGAGTATAAACGTATAAAAACGTTTGAATTGTACTTCAAACTGTTCTTGGCACATAACTTTCTCGTTTTTTATTCAATGTATCATTTAGATAGCTCATTGGAAAGCTGTCGACCTCCTCTACCACAATAGTCAATACAATTAATCTCTCACTCATACAATTTTGCTTAAATGTGGCCTATAGTTTGATTTAGATAACCAGAATGGCACACATATCAGAGCGCCATCTACCCTTCCATTCCACAAGCTGTGCTCCTACATGGGCTTGAAGGATTGATGGTGCAAGCCTAGTGCAATGTGAAAATGGACAATATTGCAATATAGTTATAAACTTATATTATTATAACCTGTAGCTGTATCACAGAGCTGCTTAAAAGCTTCTGCACACTTGGTCTGAAACCTGTAGCTGACTCACAGAGCTGCCAAGAAGCTGCTGCACACTTGGTCTGAAACCAGTAGATGAATTAGGGAGTTAGGGAGCTGCGTTTAAATAATGATGTGAACATGGAAAATATAAATGTACTATTGGCATTGAATGGATCCCCTAGATTGGCACCGCGCTTCTTGGTCTACTCGCTTTCTGGCCGAGATTCATTTTTCTGAGATACGGACAACCTAAAATTGCCAGAATATTTTTTTGAGAGTTGATATATAAAGCCAATGAAATTAGCCACGCGTCAATACAATGAAATTAGCCACGTGGCAATACAATGAAATTAGCCACGCGGCAATACAATGAAATTAGCCACGCGGCAATACAATGAAATTAGCCACGCGGCAATACATATTTTTGAGAGTATATATATATGAAGCCAATGAAATTAGCCATGCGGCAATACCTTTAAACCCATGTAAAAATCTTTTCCCAAGAAGAGCAATAATTCCTCATACGTTTTTATACGTTTATATGCATACGTTTATAGGTTCATACGTTTATACGGCATATAAAAATGAAAATATACGTTTGCTTCCCAACCCTACTGAAGTGTTAAAATTAAAATCACTGTCATCTGGATCTACCCTTGTCTGTTGCCACAGATTATTTATTCATTTATTCATTTATTTGTTTATTTATGTATTTATGTATTTATGTATTTATGTATTTGTTTATTTATTAGCTTATGCATACGTTTTTTTATTGATGTCTTTATGTCTATGTGTGTGTGTTTTTTTACTCTGGATCTACCCTCATCTGTTGCCACAGGATTATTTATTCATGCATGTATTCATCTATTTATTTGTTTATTTATTTATTTATGTCTTTATGTCTTTATGCATGTTTTTTTATTTTTTTTATTTACTTATTTACTCTGGATCTACCCTCATCTGTTGCCGCAGGTTTCATTCACGGTACCGATTGGAAGCTGAAGGATGTGCCCGGCAACACTTGCATGGCCATGACGGCCTTAGGTGTGCTGTCAACCGTTACACACCTGCGCACATTCACAACTAACCAGCTGATGGTTACTAGGGAGACCAACAGTGGTGTACTGATTGGGTCATACTTCTTATCCCAGGTGCGTGTGCCCCCCACCCCCCCCACCCCACACACACACACCACCACCACCACGACCACCACCCACACCACCACCACCACCACCACCTACCCACCAACACACAGACACATACGCATTTTGAATTTTGATATTTGGCACTCGGGTATCCACACTCTGCACAATGGATGACCAAGCTGGCCCAATACCCACTGATTGATGGGTTACCAGGGAGACCAACAGTGGTGTGCTGATTGGGTCATACTTCTTATCCAAGGTGCGTGTGCCCCCCCCCCCACCCACACACACACACCACCACCACCTCCACCACCCACCCACCCACGCAATACCCACTGATGGTTACCAGGGAGACCAACAGTGGTGTGCTTATTGGGTCATACTTCTTATCCCAGGTGCGTCTGAATAGGGACCTGCTGATGGAGTGGGGCTGGGGCTGATGGGGTGGCAGTTCTTGGGGGCAGGGGGGGCTGATGGGGTGGCAGTTGGGGTGGCAGGGGGGCTGATGGGGTGGCAGGGGGGCTGATGGGGTGGCAGTTCTTGGGGGCAATAGGGACTGGGGCTGATGGACTGGCAGTTCTTGGGGGCAGCCCTGATAGTGGTAGCACACCTGCAGTGACGTGTATGTGACATTTGGGTGGGTGGGTGGGTGGATGAGGGCAGTCGTATGTGCGAATAGAGACTGGCATATCATATGATGCTGAAGAAATGCGATTATGATATCATACAAATTGCATTGTATGATATTTTATATGAATGGTAACTTTGGCCTAGTCAGACTGCCGGCATCATATGATAGCATATTGCTGTTCCCTATATGTGAATGACAAGGATTTAAAACCTAAACGCTAAACCCTAAACCCTAAACCCTAAACCCATTGCCGTTCCCTATGTGTGACTGACAACACAGCCATGGCTATGAATGGTGTTCAGTACATCGGTGCTTTTTAGCTGAGCCCCCCCCCCCCCCCTTCTGAGGGGCAGGAGACCCCAGGGTCACCCTGTTGTCCAATTGTCTGTTTGTTTGTTTGTTTGTTTGTTTGTTTGTTTGTTTGTTTGTTTGTTTGTTTGTCTATCACAATCCAACCCTGGGCCTTAATGGGCTTCAGTTCATCAGTTATTTTGTGTTCTGGTCTCTCCTGTCATGGTTGGGAGATTCTCTTCAGCCTATTTGGTCTACCCCTGGACTGTAACAACATACACACAGCATGCGGAAAGACAGACAGACAGACAGACAGACAGACAGACAGACAGACAGACAGACAGACAGACAGACAGACAGACAGACAGACACCCTTCCTGATATCCTGTTCTCTTCCTGATCTCTTTCTGCTATTTCCCTGATCTCCTGCTCCCTTCCTGAACTCCTGCCCCCTTTCTGATCTCTTGATCGGTCGTGCACCTGCAGGTGGGTGGTGAGAGGGTGGTGTGGTGAGTGGGTGGGTGGGTGGATGAGGGCAATCGTATGTGTGAGTAGTGACCGGCATATCATATGATGCTGAACACATGTGAGTATGATCCCTTTATGCTATTTCCCTGATCTCCTGCTCCCTTCCTGAACTCCTGCCCCCTTTCTGATCTCTTCCTGATGCGTGCACCCTCTCCAATGCAGCATAATATATTGTGTGGTACAACTATATTGTGTGGTACAACTATATTGTGTGGTACAACTATATTGTGTGGTACAACTATACTTTGTAACCTTAAGCCAACACAGCCCCTTTTAATGATATACAATGGTCTAGTGGTAGACCAGATTGCTTGAGGATGAAGAGTCGGGGGTTCGACTCCCCCTTCGGTCGCTCTTGGCGTTGCAGGTCGTTGTCAACCGCGATGGTAGCTTGTCCAGTTGAGGTAGGAGACCGCTCCCCACCTGCGTACGATGGGCTCCCTTAACACCACGCCCCACCAGGCGTTATCATTACCTTGTCTGCTACAATTATACTCTGCAACCTTAAGCTGACACTGTTTTGGTCCTTCTCATGCTGCAGAACATCATGGACCTTGTGTGGATCTTCCTGGCTTCTGCTCTCTTTCTGATCTCTTCCTGGCTCCTGCTCTCTTCCTGCTCTCTTCCTGATATATTCCTGATCCTGCTCCCTTTCTGCTCTCTTTCTGATTCATGCATCCTCTACCATGCAGCATAATATCTTGAGTGGTTTAATTATACAATGCCCTTTCGTGCTGCAGAACATCATGGACCTTGTGTGGATCTTCCTGGCTCCTGCTCTCTTCCTGGCACCGTACTACTTCCTCACATCCATGGTAAGTCCTGTATCATGTATGTATCCTCTATCATGTCATAACCATATTATGTACCAGGGTACTTCCAAGCACCCGCTGGCGCGCTGCCATTTTGAGCCCCACTGTGCATTTCGCGCAGTTTTTTGCAACCCCCTGTGGGCGCAGCAGGCAATTTTTGCGTTTTTTTCACCACAAAGCGCAGTTTGTTTTTTTCAACTGCGCTAAAGCGCTGGCCAATTTGGTCAATGGAAGTACCCTCTTATGTACACTTTTTTATAGTACTACATATACACACAATAGTCATACATACCGTACTACTTCCTCACATCACCAGAAAGTCCTGTATCATGCATGTATCCTCTATCATGTCATAACTGTGTCAAGTAGACTTTGACATGAAATGTAATGTAATGTAATGTAATGTAATGTAATGTAATGTAATGTAATGTAATGTAATGTAATGTAATGTAATGTAATGTAATGTAATGTAATGTAATGTAATGTAATGTAATGTAATGTGATGTGATGTGATGTGATGTGATGTGATGTGATGTGATGTGATGTGATGTGATGTAATGTAATGTGATGTGATGTGATGTAATGTAATGTAATGTAATGTAATGTAATGTAATGTAATGTAATGTAACATAATGACTATATGATGTACTATATTTTATAGCACTACATATACATACAATAGTCATACATACCGTACTGCTTCCTCACATCACCCGTAAGCACGTTATCATGTATGTATCCTTTATCATGTCATAACTTTAGTATGTACCATATAATAAAATACTACATTTACAAATAATAGGCATACACACCATACAATAGGCATACACACCATACAATAGGCATACACACCATACAATAGGCATACACACCATACAATAGGCATACACACCATACAATAGGCATACACACCATACAATAGGCATACACACCATACAATAGGCATACACACCATACAATAGGCAAACACACCATACAATAGGCATACACACCATACAATAGGCATACACACCATGCAACAGGTATACACACCATACAATAGGCATACACACCATACAATAGGCATACACACCATACAATAGGCATACACACCATACAATAGGCATACACACCATACAACAGGCAAACACACCATACAATAGGCATACACACCATACAATAGGCATACACACCATACAATAGGCATACACACCATACAATTGTCTCATATCAATGGGAAGTCCTTTATCACAGGGGGCCGTTAAACAGTTGCTTGTGTACCGCACGTTGAAATCGGGGCCTAAAGAGGTCATAAGCCCCAAACCATCAAAACAAGTCGAAAATATGTCATACATATCGTACTACCTCCTCACATCACCGATATGTATCTTTAGTGTGTAATATATAATATAAAACTACATAAACATACAATAGTCATTCATACCATACTACCTCCTCACATCACCGATATGCATCCTCTATCATGTATGTATCATTTGTAATGTCATAGCTTTAGTGTGTACTATATAATATAAAACTACATAAACATACAATAGTCATTCATACCATACTACTTCCTCACATCACCAAGATGTCCTTTATCATGTATGTATCATCAACTATAAATGTATCCTTTATCATGTATGTATCATCAACTATAAATGTATCCTTTATCATGTATGTATCATCAAGTATAAATGTATCCTTTATCATGTATGTATCATCAAGTATAAATGTATCCTTTATCATGTATGTATCATCAACTATAAATGTATCCTTTATCATGTATGCATCATCAAGTATAAATGTATCCTTTATCATGTATGTATCATCAAGTATAAATGTATCCTTTATCATGTATGTATCATCAACTATAAATGTATCCTTTATCAAGTATGTATCATCAACTATAAATGTATCCTTTATCATGTATGTATCATCAACTATAAATGTATCCTTTATCATGTATGTATCATCAAGTATAAATGTATCCTTTATCATGTATGTATCATCAAGTATAAATGTATCCTTTATCATGTATGTATCATCAACTATAAATGTATCCTTTATCATGTATGTATCATCAAGTATAAATGTATCCTTTATCATGTATGTATCATCAACTATAAATGTATCCTTTATCATGTATGTATCATCAAGTATAAATGTATCCTTTATCATGTATGTATCATCAAGTATAAATGTATCCTTTATCATGTATGTATCATCAAGTATAAATGTATCCTTTATCATGTATGTATCATCAAGTATAAATGTATCCTTTATCATGTATGTATCATCAAGTATAAATGTATCCTTTATCATGTATGTATCATCAACTATAAATGTATCCTTTATCATGTATGTATCATCAACTATAAATGTATCCTTTATCATGTATGTATCATCAAGTATAAATGTATCCTTTATCATGTATGTATCATCAAGTATAAATGTATCCTTTATCATGTATGTATCATCAACTATAAATGTATCCTTTATCATGTATGTATCATCAACTATAAATGTATCCTTTATCATGTATGTATCATCAACTATAAATGTATCCTTTATCATGTATGTATCATCAACTATAAATGTATTCTTTATCATGTATGTATCATCAAGTATAAATGTATCCTTTATCATGTATGTATCATCAACTATAAATGTATCCTTTATCATGTATGTATCATCAACTATAAATGTATCCTTTATCATGTATGTATCATCAACTATAAATGTATCCTTTATCATGTATGTATCATCAAGTATAAATGTATCCTTTATCATGTATGTATCATCAAGTATAAATGTATCCTTTATCATGTATGTATCATCAAGTATGAATGTATCCTTTATCATGTATGTATCATCAAGTATAAATGTATCCTTTATCATGTATGTATCATCAAGTATAAATGTATCCTTTATCATGTCATAACTATAGTATGTCCTATATATACATACAATAGCATACTATATATTATAATCTACATGTACATGCAATAGTCATAGATATCGTACTACTTTCTCACACCACCAATAAGTCCATCATGTATGTATCAGTTATCATGTATGTATCATTTATCATGTATGTATCATTTATCATGTATGTATCATTTATCATGTATGTATCATTACATTACATTACATTACATTACATGTTAAAGTCTACTTGACACCGCGAGGGTGTATGAGACTCTGTGCTTTAAACAAAAAGAAAAAGCACCCACAAAGCAAAAAACCCCATTACATCAGGGGTGTGTCGAGGACAAACAAACCAAGCTCCCAACCACCATTTTGGTGGCGTAGGTGTTAAACCCCCTAGAGCCGGACCCAGATCTCAACCACTTACAGTGGCGGAGGTAAGAAGCTAACAAATGAGAAGTCACAAGAAGAAAAAAAAATCATTGATCATGTATGTATCATTTATCATGTATGTATCATTGATCATCTCATAAATATAGTATGTACTATAAGAAAGGTAATGATAACGCCTGGTGGGGCGTGGTATTAAGGGGACTCGCCGTACGTGGGTAGAGAGCGGTCTTCTACCTCAACTGGACAAGCTACCATCGTGGTTGACAAAGACCTGCAACGCTCAGGGCGACCGTAGGGGGAATCGAACCCCCGACCCTGCATCCTCAAAGCGATTTGGTGTACCACTACACCAATTGATTCCCTGAAAGGGGCTCATATGTACCATATGTACATATGTACATATGTACATATATGTACATATGCACTATATGTACATACAATAGTATACTGCTTGCTTTATCCACAGATTTGCTGCAGCCTCAGATTTTATGTGACTCCGGACAGCAGTATCTCTGTACTGCTCTTTTCTTTATACCCAGATTTTTGTTCTCCTCCCCCCCCCTTCTTTATACCCAGAGTTTTGTTCTCCTCCCCCTCCCTTCTTTCTACCCAGATTTTTGTTCTCCTCCCCCCCCTTCTTTATACACAGATTTTTGTTCTCCTCCCCCCCCCTTCTTTATACCCAGATTTTTGTTCTCCTCAGATTGGCTGTATCCCCATACTGACGCAAGCTACCAAACGGAACCGATAACGATATGAGCAGCAAACATGATCCACCTCGTTTCTGCAAAGAACATCCTTCTCCAGCTTCCACGTAGCTGCCTCTGAGGTGTGTTGGTGGTGCTCTGGCAAGAGCGACCAAACAGAGATTTAAAATAACGAAAGCAAAGCACACAAACAAAGCAAAACAACGAATCAAAAACCCGATCCACCTCATGTCTGCAGAAAACATCCTTTTCCAGCTACTACGTAGCTGCCTGTGAGGTGTGTTGGTGGTGCTCTGGCATGAGCTATCAAACAAAGTTAGGACAAAGACAGGAGCAAAAAATGAACTCAACTGATCCACCTTGTTTTTCCAGAGAATATCTTATTCCAGCTACTACGTAGCTGCCTTTGAGGTGTGTTGGTGGTGCTTTGGTATGAACTACCAAACAAATTTAGGACAAAAACAGGAGCACAAAATGAACTAAACTGATCCACCTTGTTTTTGCAGAGAATTTCCTTTTCCAGCTACTATGTAGCTGCCTTTGAGGTGTGTTGGTGGTGCTTTGGCAACAGCGACCCAACAGAGATTTAAAATAACGAAAGCAAAGCACACAAACAAAGCAAAACGACGAATCAAAAACCTGATCCACCTCGTTTCTGCAGAGAATATCCTTTTCCAGCTACTGCATAGCTACCTTTGAGGTTTGTTGGTGGTGCTCTGGTATGAACTATCAAACAAATGTAGGACGAAAACAGGAGCAAAACGACCAACCACAAACTTGATCTACCTCGCTTCTGCAGAGAATATCCTTTTCCAGCTACTACGTAGCTGCCTTTGAGGTGTGTTGGTGGTGCTCTGGTATGAGCTATCAAACAAAGTTAGGACAAAGACAGGAGCAAAAAATGAACTAAACTGATCCACCTTGTTTTTGCAGAGAATATCCTTTTCCAGCTACTACGTAGCTGCCTTTGAGGTGTGTTGGTGGTGCTCTGGTATGAGCTACCTGGTGTCAACTGCCCTTCCAGCCCAGGTCACCCTGATGAGCGGGGTCTTCTGTGCGCTTATCTTAGGCGCCTTCTTCCAAGGCCTCTCACCATCAGTTGCCGAGGTTAGGGGAGGCACGCTGGAGTACTTCCTGGGAATCAGCTACAACAGGTTAGTATATTATTTATTTATTTGTGTATTTATTTATTAGTGTATTTATATATGCTTATATGCTACTGTTGTAGAGGTTAGGGGAGGTGCGCTGGAGTCCTTCCTGGGAATCAGCTACAACAGGTTAATGTATTTATTTATTTATTTATTTATTTATTTATTTATTTATTTATTTATTTATTTATTTATTTGTGTATTTATTTATACTTATATGTTGCAGTTGCAGAGGCTAGGGGGGGGTGCGCTGGAGTTTTTCCTGGGAATCAGCTACATTAGGTTAGTGTATGTTTTTATTTATTTATTAGTGTATATATTTATACATGTATGTATATGTGTGATTATATTTGTTTTTATATTTATTAAGGTAGTGCATATATGTATATATGTATTGCAGATGTATTGTATGTACATATTTATATGTACATTTATATTTATTATTGTATATATGTTAAAACAAAATAACACCTGGAGGGGCATGGTGTTAAGGGGACCCTCCTGTATGCCACAGCATGGAAAGTCACCATGCAAAGTTTGTATATATGAATCTATTTATATATGTATATATTTATTGTTTGTATTTTTTACATTCTAGGGGTAGCCTACTAGGTTAACGGGACTTGCCCAACTGTGAAAATCAAGAAAGCTTCATATGGCAGGTTTGTGTTTCGTTTCTCAAACCTCAAATCGTCTCAAACATTACATTACATTTCATGTTAAAGTCTACTTGACACCGCGACGGTGTATGAGACTCTGTGCTTTAAACAAAAAGAAAAAGCACCCACAAAGCAAAAAACCCATTACATCAGGGGTGTGTCGAGGACAAACAAACCAAACTCCCAACCACCGTTAAACATGAAGTACCATCTATTGTATTATATGATATGTATAATATTTATATGTATATAATATGATAATATAATATGTATATGTATAATATGATATGTATGATACGATATGTATGATATGATATAATATATATAATATAATATAATATGATATTATATGTATAATATTATATGTATATGTATATGTATATGTATAATATGTATAATATGATATGTATAAGTATATGTATAATATGATAGTATCATATGTATATGTATAATATAATATGATAGATACACTCGTGTTTCAAATTCTTAGACTTCAAACCTCAAACCTCCAACTTCAAATGCTGAACATCACATATAATATCAAACATCAAATGCCAAATCAAATATCGACCAACAATATCAAATATCCAACATCAAATATCAAGGATTGCCTATAACTGACCTCTATAGAAATAAAAATAATCCAACATCAAATATCAAGGATTGCCTATAACTGACCTCTATAGAAATAAAAATAATCCAACATCAAATATCAAGGATTGCCTATAACTGACCTCTATAGAAATAAAAATAATCCAACATCAAATATCAAGGATTGCCTATAACTGACCTCTATAGAAATAAAAATAATCCAACATCAAATATCAAGGATTGCCTATAACTGACCTCTATAGAAATAAAAATAATCCAACATCAAATATCAAGGATTGCCTATAACTGACCGCTATAGAAATAAAAATAATCCAACATCAAATATCAAGGATTGCCTATAACTGACCGCTATAAAAATAAAAATAATCCAACATCAAATATCAAGGATTGCCTATATCTGACCGCTATAGAAATAAAAATAATCCAACATCAAATATCAAGGATTGCCTATAACTGACCGCTATAGAAATAAAAATAATCCAACATCAAATATCAAGGATTGCCTATAACTGACCGCTATAGAAATAAAAATAATCCAACATCAAATCATATACGAAATTTATAATCTCAACTAACAAACTGCGATGAAATAATAACATACATGATGTTAATAAATATATTAATAAATGCATAATCTCAACTTACAAACTGCGACAAAAAAATAATATAAATGATTTAAATAAATATATGAATAAATGTATAATCTCAACTAATAGACTGCGGAGAACAAATAATATAAAATGATCAAATGTCTTCTCAGTACCACCTACCAGCAAGTCCCTTTAGCCTATTTGGCCTACCCCTGGACTGTAACGTCCACACAACATACTTTATAATTAAATGATCACTGTGGCACAAAATCAGGGCCCCCGTCGGTAAAACGATTGTTTGGGGTTCAGTTCATCTGTTTTTTATCTTTGTACGCCCTTCATACACGGTTGGCAAGTCCCATTAGCCTATTTGGCCTACCCCTGGACTGTAACATACACACAACATATATACACAGGTGGGCCATCGAGCTTATTACTGTGGAGGAGGCAGTCCACTACTCCGACAACATGCAAAACGTCATTATCATGATGTTTAAGGTGAGTTCGAGCTTGGATTGGGTTTGGTGTGGGTTTGGGCTTGGTTTTGGGCATTTAAAGTGGGTTAGGGCTTGTAAGGCAGGTTTGCGTTTAGGTTTGGGCTTGGATTTGGGTTAGGGTTTGGGTTTGGGTTAGGGTTTGGGTTTGGGGTTTAGGTTTGGGCTTAGATTGGGGTTTAGGTTGGGTTGAAGGTGCATATGGGTTTGGTATAAATATATATATATATATATATATATATATTATATATTATATATATGTATTATATATTATATATTATATATATATTATTATATTACGCTTGGAAGTACCCTGGTACAAGCACTTGATGTCCTGGTTCAAAACAAAACCAATATTCAACATTATGCAGGGGGGGGGCACTTAATCAAACACACTTCATTGCAAGGTATTCAACATTATGCAGGGGGGGGGCACTTAATCAAACACACTTCATTGCAAGGTATTCAACATTATGCAGGGGGGGGGGCACTTAATCAAACACACTTCATTGCAAGGTATTCAACATTATGCAGGGGGGGGGGCACTTAATCAAACACACTTCATTGCAAGGTATTCAACATTATGCAGGGGGGGGCACTTAATCAAACACACTTCATTGCAAGGTATTCAACATTATGCAGGGGGGGGGGCACTTAATCAAACACACTTCATTGCAAGGTATTCAACATTATGCAGGGGGGGGGGGCACTTAATCAAACACACTTCATTGCAAGGTATTCAACATTATGCAGGGGGGGGGGCACTTAATCAAACACACTTCATTGCAAGGTATTCAACATTATGCAGGGGGGGGGCACTTAATCAAACACACTTCATTGCAAGGTATTCAACATTATGCAGGGGGGGGGGGCACTAAATCAAACACACTTCATTGCAAGGTATTCAACATTATGCAGGGGGGGGGGCACTTAATCAAACACACTTCATTGCAAGGTATTCAACATTATGCAGGGGGGGGGGCACTAATCAAACACACTTCATTGCAAGGTATTCAACATTATGCAGGGGGGGGGGGCACTAAATCAAACACACTTCATTGCAAGGTATTCAACATTATGCAGGGGGGGGGGGCACTAAATCAAACACACTTCATTGCAAGGTATTCAACATTATGCAGGGGGGGGGGCACTAAATCAAACACACTTCATTGCAAGGTATTCAACATTATGCAGGGGGGGGGGGCACTAAATCAAACACACTTCATTGCAAGGTATTCAACATTATGCAGGGGGGGGGGGCACTAAATCAAACACACTTCATTGCAAGGTATTCAACATTATGCAGGGGGGGGGGCACTAAATCAAACACACTTCATTGCAAGGTATTCAACATTATGCAGGGGGGGGGGCACTAAATCAAACACACTTCATTGCAAGGTATTCAACATTATGCAGGGGGGGGGGGCACTAAATCAAACACACTTCATTGCAAGGTATTCAACATTATGCAGGGGGGGGGGGCACTAAATCAAACACACTTCATTGCAAGGTATTCAACATTATGCAGGGGGGGGGGCACTAAATCAAACACACTTCATTGCAAGGTATTCAACATTATGCAGGGGGGGGGGGCACTAAATCAAACACACTTCATTGCAAGGTATTCAACATTATGCAGGGGGGGGGGGCACTAAATCAAACACACTTCATTGCAAGGTATTCAACATTATGCAGGGGGGGGGGGCACTAAATCAAACACACTTCATTGCAAGGTATTCAACATTATGCAGGGGGGGGGGCACTAAATCAAACACACTTCATTGCAAGGTATTCAACATTATGCAGGGGGGGGGGGCACTAAATCAAACACACTTCATTGCAAGGTATTCAACATTATGCAGGGGGGGGGGCACTAAATCAAACACACTTCATTGCAAGGTATTCAACATTATGCAGGGGGGGGGGGCACTAAATCAAACACACTTCATTGCAAGGTATTCAACATTATGCAGGGGGGGGGGGCACTAAATCAAACACACTTCATTGCAAGGTATTCAACATTATGCAGGGGGGGGGGCACTAAATCAAACACACTTCATTGCAAGGTATTCAACATTATGCAGGGGGGGGGGCACTAAATCAAACACACTTCATTGCAAGGTATTCAACATTATGCAGGGGGGGGGGCACTAAATCAAACACACTTCATTGCAAGGTATTGCTCTCTCTGGCCTGGATGAGCTGCTCTCTGTGTGTCTGTCAATGTGCATAAAACAAAAAAACATCGTAATGGGACGTACAAAAAAGCTAAATCATATCCACCACATTGTAGGGCATTGGCCTATGTGGCATGGATGAGCTGCTCTACGCGGATGATGATGAAGCCCTTACCCCAAGGGAGGCCATCTCCTACTTGAATGTCTCTAAGACGTTCACCTTTGGATATTGTGATGCGTTTAAGCGGACCGCCCACATTGCCATGTTCTCTCTGGGCTTCGGCTTTCGGATTCTGGCATTTGTCTTCCTCTTTTTCTGGAGGAAGACTGGCTACTGAACAAAGCTGTTCTTTCCAGCTATAACCGGCAGCTTTTTTATGGTTTTATAGTTACAATCGTTAGAGAACAGAGAGGTGCACAGACATAAGGAGCAGGCGCCTTGAGGAGGGTTAGGGATGACCTAACCCTGCCAGTGGTATAACCCACTGGCGTAGTCACAGCAGCCACAAGCTGACTGGACAGGGTGGACACGAGGCCTCTAGCAGGCACCTTCGTGTGCCTCAAGCAACGGCATGTGAGCCGTACTATAACAGCTTTCAGGCAGCTCCTGCTGGAATGTCTCCAAGACTTTCACCTTCTGAACGCATCACCAACTGTGATGCGTTCGAGCAGACCGCCTACATTGCCATGTTCTTCCTGGGCTTCGGTTTTCTGATTCTGGCATTTGTCTTCCTCTTTTTCTGCAGGAAGACTGGCTACTGAGCACATCTGTCCTCTCCAGCTATGACCGGCAGCTTTTAGGCAGCTCCTGCTTGAATGTCTTAAAGACGTTCACCTTTAGATAGTTTGTCCTGATTCTTGAAGCTGCGCTTAAGTGAAGGTACTTGTGTATTTTGTACAGCCCACATTTCCACGTTTTTCCTGGGCTTCGGTTTTCGGATTCTGGAATTTGTCTTCCTCTTTTTCTGCAGGAAGACTGGCTACTGAGCAGTGTGAGCAAATCTGTCCTTATCATCTATGACCGGCAGCTTTTAGGCAGCTCCTGCTTGAATGTCTCTAAGACGTTCACCTTTAGATAGTGTGCCCTGAAGCTGCGCCTCAGAGAAGGAACCAGTGTATTTTGTATTGACATTGCTTAAAATTCATTCCTGGCTCTGAGATAGGGTTTGTCCTGAATAAGGACTTTGCGCTTGAATCTTGAGAGCGGAGATCTGACTTTGCGCTTGAATCTTGAGAGCGGAGATCTGACTTTGAGCTTGAATCTTGAGAGCGGAGATCTGACTTTGAGCTTGAATCTTGAGAGCGGAGATCTGATTTTCCATATGTTTAGAGTTTAGGGATTAGTTGTATGTATGTTTAGGACCTGTTTAGGACATGCCATACTATTTGTGTTGTGGAGCGGGCTTATCTTGGGCCAACAATGGCCTGTCGATGACAATGTAACGTAATGTACTGTAATGTACTGTAATGTAATGTAATGTAATGTAATGTAATGTAATGTAATGTAATGTAATGTAATGTGATGTGATGTGATGTGATGTGATGTGATGTGATGTAATGTAATGTAATGTAATGTAATGTAGTGTAGTGTAGTGTAGTGTAATGTAATGTAATGTAATGTAATGTAATGTGATGTATGTGTGTACTTCTTTTTGACCCGTACATGTCGAGGCTTCGGAGGTTTTAATACGGTAATGCGAGATTAAGTATCTCTTTGACGTGATCACCACACACAAGTGCCACATTGTTTTGTTGCTTCAGTAATACTGGATAAAAACTCCAGTATGAAGCTGGTCATGAATCCTGATTCCTTTGAAGGATGGAAATAATTAATTCAATTTATAAAAAATGCGATAATAATCGCACAATTCAATTATCATCCCAGCTGAGACGATGATTTATTACTATTGCAGAATTAAATTATCACTGTAGCACGAAATCAGGGCCCCCGTCGGTTAAAGGATTGTTTGGGGCTCACTTCATCAGTGCTTGTTCTTTTGAAGCCCTTCCTATACGGTTGGGCAAGTCCCTTTAGCCTATTTGGCCTACCCCTGGACTGTAACATACACACATACATATACAATACTATCGTTCTAGGAGTCAAGGATAAAGATACCGTGACTTTTTACTGTGTGTGTATGGGTGGCCTCTATATCTGGCCATATTGCGGATAGTGTTGTGTATTACATCTCTGGTCAGGTACCATTTAAAAGCAACAAGTCAAACATGACATTGATCTGTTTACATGCCGCCAACTGCCAAATTATCTTGTAGTATGGTATTTGATATCAGGTCCTCTGTCGTGGGCTTCTGATTTGCAAATGCCGCCTATTGCCAAATTATCTTGTAGTACGGTACTTGATATCAGGTCCTCTATTGTGGGTTTCCAATGACAATGACAACCATAACCTGTAAAAGAATGAAAATGAAAATTTAAACATCCAAGATTGTCACACAATGACCTCTAAGGTCGTGCCCAGTGGGTATTAAGGGAACCGCCTCGTAAGTATGCGATGGACGGAATTACATCACATAACCTGTACGATGGCAATGGCAACCAGGTTACTACTTCTTACCAAATTGATCAGCGATTAAAGCGCACAAACGTCAAATTTGTCAGCGCTTTTCAGTGCAAAAAGCGCACAAACTGCGTGCTGCGCCCACAAGGAGTTGAAAAAACTGCGCGAAACGCGCAGATGGGCTCAAAAAGGCAGAGAGGCACCGCGCTGCCGCGCGCGCTTATTAGTACCCTGATGGAAACCATACTTGATATCAGGTCCTCTATCGTGGGCTTACGATTTGCTGGGTGTTGGGGCATAAATAAGAACAGTGCACTAGTTACACTTTTCAAAAGAGAGCTAGATAGCTCCAGTAGAATGAGGAAGCCTGGTAGCTGGATAGCTACATGTAACCCACGTGCGTGTCAACATGGGACCATCATCTCAGCTGTACCAACACTGGGGACCAGACCGTGTAGTTTTTGGCGCAGCCCCCTCTTCAAGGGGGCGGGAGCCCCCATGTTGACCCATTTGTCCGTCTGTCCGACAGAAAAACTTGAAGCCCGACACGTCAGCAAACGGTCGCCTAACTACCTCGCTTCGGTCAGCTCCATCGTTGCCACCTTTAGTTCCGTTGCCAACACACTCCGCCAATTTTCCGCGTCGCTTGCGCATAGGACTTGTTGTTGTAGCAATTCAGGGGATGAACTGGACAGAACATTTCCGCAAGAACTCATACTTCTTACTTTGTCGAGAATTTTGGCCTGGAAATCCGAGAATTCTCGACAATTTGGCCTGGGATTCTCGACAATTCTCAACGAAGTACGAAACGTTTGTCCAGTTCATCCCCTGAATTTCTAGAATAGTCCCCATCCCTCTGAATAGTCTATGCTTGTCTTTATTATTTGAGGTAGGTGAAGTCCCTTTAGCCTAATCGGCTTCCCTTGTAACAAGCACGCACGTGCCGCAAACCAGGGTTGTCCAAAACATTACATTTCACGACTCAACACAGTTTGTGTCGGGTATGTATAAAGTGCATGCTGTCTGTCTGTATGTTGTGTATGCTGTTACAATACAGGGGCAGCCAAATAGGCTAAATGTAATAACCCAACAATGATATCAAGGGCTCAAACGGAAAGTGCACTGATGATCAGAACCCACGAGTCGTTTTACCGATGTGGGCCTAGGAGTCGTTCTACCGTGGGCCTAGTAGGCAGGGATTGTAGGTAGTAGTACATTTTGGAAAGTAGTACGATTTTGGAAATAAGTCCCTCCTCCCAGGATCGACCTGAGGACACCTGGACATCAACGTTACTCTTCAGGCTTAGACTGTTGCAGTCTAGTTTTCTACCAACTGAGCTAAGTAAGGGAAAGCGGCCAACGAGGGGTCGAACCCTCGACCACAAGGTGTCAGAAAGTGTAAGTAAGAGTCTTGCGCTCCGCCAACTGAGCTAGACGAGCTGATATACTGATACCTGTCCGGAAGGATAGAAACCCGAATGAATGATACGACCAAAGCATAAAAAATACACATACACAATACATATATGTTGCCCAAACCCCCACTGTTATAAAACTGTCCAGCTGCCTCGGCGCTGTTCAGTCTCGGCATTGATTTTTGCTGAGTATGTAACTATATCCTCTCTAAATACACTGCTAGGACATGAGCCCCTTGTAATCTTTCTTATCTTTTTCATACACTTTTTTGGAGGTCACCTCCTGGACCAGTTTCTGAGGGGTATGTTGCCCAAACCCTCACTGTTATAAAACTGTCCGGCTGCCTCGGCGCTGTTCAGTCTCGGCATTGATTTTTGCTGAGTATGTAACTATATCCTCTCTCTATACACGCATGCATTTTGCGAAGATGGGGAACTTACGCGAGGCCTTCTCTGACTGGCTTTCCCAAGCTAGTCAAAGTGCACCCCCCCTTGGGGAGGATGAGGCATTCATCCAATGGTGGCCCAATTTCAAATTTCAAGTCACCAAACAAGCAGCAAACTTCAACAGGATGGCTGCGGCCACACATCGCTCTTGCTCTGGCGCAGTCCAAGCGGCACAAGCAACGTCGACCGGATCGATTCAGGCAGTTGAGGCAGGGCTCGCCTCTGCCCTACCTCAGGTGGTCAGCTACAGACAAAACCTCATCACTGCCCGTCGGGGTGCTGCCCTTGCCACGGCTGGAGCAGCAAGGCGGGAGTGGCTACATAGCCGTGAACGCCCTTGCCCTTTGCTCACCCAACTTGAACGTCCGCCCCTTGCGTCCAGGCTAGTGCCCGCTCTCAGAGCTCCGAGTGGAGGGCTGGTTACTGGTCGGTGCATCCCAGCCGTGGTGGGTGCTTATTGGGCCTCTGTATCTTCGCCCCCTCCCCCTACTCGCTCTGCCAACCTGGCGCAAGAGGATGTGCTCGCTACTCACCGCCAGGCTCCCAGGCCCTTACCCCCGACAGTGGCCGACTCAGTTGGCTCCCTGTCGGTGGCGATGTTTGAGTGCCGCAAAGCCCTCAAACAGTCACCCCCTGGCAAGTCACCTGGCCCGGATGGGATCCCTGTAGAGTTGTACCGCACTTATGCAGACATCTTTACCCCGTTGCTCTGTCGGTTGTTCACAGCCATCGGGACAAGGGAGACCCTTCCCCATAATTTCTTGGAGGGGCTGCTCATCATTCTCCGTAAAGGCGGGGATCACCTGAACCCTGGCAATTACAGACCTATCACTCTTTTGAATTCTGATTACAAACTGTTGGATAAGGTCTTGGCCAACCGGCTTGGGCCAGTTCTTCCCCAAATCATATCATCAGACCAATCAGCCTTCCTCCCCCGAAGGCAGATTGGTCATTCTATTCTGTTTCTTCAGCTCTTACCAGAATTGTTCAAAGCTCTGGGGTGTTTGCTTGTGTGTGTAGGGGGGGTCAATTGTGTGTGTGGGGGGTCAATTGTGTGTGTGTAGGGGGGGTCGATTGTGTGTGTGTGTGGGGGGTCCGGGTCCAAAAATCTGGGGTGTTTGCTTTCCTGGATTTTTGTAAAGCTTATGACACTGTGGATCGCTCATTCCTTTTTCAGTGCCTGGAGACCGCAGGACTAGGTGGTGGTTTCCTCACCTGGGTACGCCTCCTCCTTTCCTCCACCGACACTCGAGCTATGGTAAACGGCTTTCGTTCTAGAGCGTTTGAGTTCCTATCAGGTGTCCGACATGGCGACCCGCTTTCCCCACTCCTCTTCCTCTTTCCTATGCAAGCCCTCCAGCATTGGTTACTGCACCAGAATATCGGGCTATACATAAAACCTGGCATCCGATGCACGGGATGTAAGTATGCGGATGATACAATTGTCTTGTTGCGCTACCTTGATCTAGTCTACGTTCAGGATCTCCTGACGTGAATGTATGTTTTTGGTGCGGCTTCTGGTCTCCATCTCAACCACCACAAGAGCCAGATACTCCCCATTGGGGTGCCGGTAATAGGTCCTCTTCCAGACCAGGTTCTTGGAGTCCCAGTTGTAGAGTCGGCCACTACCCTTGGTATCACTTTTGCCAATGGACACCAAACTACCTGCCCCCCTATGACCACCCAATGGGTGGACAAGCTCGATCATGTGCAGCAATGCTACTCACGCCCTGCCAAACTACCTCTATCAATGTTTGGTCGTGGCCTCTCCTCGTCGGCCTACGGCATTAGCAAGTTGCTCTACCATGCCGAGTTTGAAGGCATCCCTTTAGACATGGTAGAACAACTGTCATGCCTAACCACTAAGCTGGTGGACCGGGGTCTGGCCCCAGAATCCACGGCCCTCAAACTTCCAGGTGTTTCATCCGCTCTCCTTCCTGGATCCCCGAAGCTGGGCGGGTTTGGATGTATTCCTTGGCAACACCACATCACCAGTCGCCATGCAGTTTGGGGAGTACGCCTCTTCCGTGGCCTTGCGAGGGGGATCTATGACCGGTCCCCGCCCTGGCTCATTGTAGCCCATGAGCTTCTCCTCAACGCTCATGCCCCTCATATGGCCTCTCACCCCCCAGCGTTAGGATTTCTCCATGCTTGTAGGGACACAACCCGCTTCCAAACCTCAGCCTGTGGCCAAGGCCTCCCCCATGGTCCTCTCCACCGCATGGCGCTTGGAATAGCCGCCCTCTCCACTGCTGCTGGGCCATTGCGGGATGTCTCACATCGCCCACTAGAACTGGGTCCTTGGTGTCTTGCATCACCGCTGTGGGGTAACCCCCTTTTGCCAGCCCCACCCCCACCTCCCCAGGATGCTACTCATAATGCCCCTTTGAGTGGTATCCCAGGCACTTCTGTAGATGATGTGTTCTATCCTTTGATGCGAATTCCTTCCCTAGTCTGTGTCTATCTTGGATGCCGTCCGCATCTCAGCCTCCCTCTCTGCCGCCCTTAGGGTGTGCTCCCGACTTGCATGGACTGGTGATGTTCGGCGTAACTTTTGCCGCCGCCACGTTTGGGAGCATGAAGTAACCCGCACTGGCCTCATGCACATGCCTCTTACCATGTCCACGTTTGTAGAGGACCCCCTCCAAGTGCAGGGGTTGCTGAGCTCTTTGCTTGATAGCATCCCCCAAAATTGGCGGTCACCTCCTCCTCCTCCTCCCCCCTCACCCCCTCCTCCTCCTCCCTCCAACCTGACACATGCCCAGCCTGATATACCGGCCGCTATCAGTGGGCAGTTGCC
This sequence comes from Microglena sp. YARC, assembly GCA_022414725.1. Lineage (NCBI taxonomy): Eukaryota > Viridiplantae > Chlorophyta > Chlorophyceae > Chlamydomonadales > Chlamydomonadaceae > Microglena > Microglena sp. YARC. The sequence continues at coordinate 5,454,009 of CM039463.1, read as the reverse complement.
TTCTCCTCCAGCCCCCCCCCCATGTATCCCTCTTGCACCTCCTCAGCCCACGGCTAGGATGGGTCCTTCCCCGCTCGCCCGCCACCCCTTCCCACTCCACAGGGTTCCCGGTCACTCTAACCAAACTCAAGGTTAAGCATGGCACCGCGTTGCAGAGTGTAGCAACAAAGGGCCTCCACTCTGAGGCACGGGCTTTGTACGTGAGTCTTGCCTTGGGTCCACCTTACTTCCCACGGTATCTCTCTGCCCGTACACGGGCGTTTGCTAGGCTGCTTCCTTCACTCTGGTCCCTTCCTTGGGAAAACAGCCAAAATGACATTTTGTGGCGCCTTATGGCCGATGGCGCTCCAGGGGCCTCCTCCCGGGTACAGCTCCGCTGCCCGTGTTGCCATGATGTGCCTTCTGACTGCGACCCCCGCCTCCACTGCTTTTGGTCGTGCCCCGTTGCTTAAGCGTTCCGTGAGGCTCTCCAGGTTCCCTTGGCCACCCTTCCTGCCTGCCCCATCCAGAGAGCTAGCCTCTGGGTGTGCATTTTGTGCAACCCCCGCCCCTCCTCAGCCATGGATACCGATGTGTGGGGAATCGTTTGCCTTACGGCCCTGTCAGCTATGGATCATGGCCGCCGGCAATTGTGGAGGTTGGCCTCCTTTGTCCGTGGTGAGGCCACTTCCGGCCCTCGCCAGGCCACTCTGTATGAGTTGTGGGGCCTTCCACCTCCTCAGGTGCCAGCTGTTCACCCCCTCTCGGAGCGGGCTGGAGCACTTGCTGTGGCTGATTTCTGGGCTCGCATTGCTGATTTTGTCGCTACAGAAGAGCCCCCTCCTGAGTGGGAGGACACGGGGGGAGATGATCACCCCTTCATCAGCCATGGTGGGTCCCGTGTTAACATGGGAGTTCCCAACCCTCCACATATGTCATCAGTGGCGGATCCTCCGATGGCCCAGGACCATTCCCATGACCATTTGCTTCTCTCCCAGAATGAGCGTCTTCCCCTGATCCTCCCTGACAGCCTGGATGACTAGCTTGGATTTGTTCTTGTCCCTTTGTAGCAACCGTCTTGTTAGTGGCGGTGTAGGTGATGGGGGTAGCTTCTGTTTTCACTTCTCGAGTCTCCGTTTGACTCTTGACCTGTTTGATTGCTCTCATGTGCCCTCTCTCCGTCCTTTAGCTTGATGGTTTCTTGACAGATAGGCTATGGACTCTCTTAGTTTTTCCCCGCTGGTCTTGGTCTTTCGCTTTTCCACACGCTTTTTGTCGTGTTAGTAGTTCTGCTTAGGTTGTTAAGTGTCCTTTCTTAGCTGTGCTTTTACTTGTGACGTTTTGGCTGACGGCTTGGTCTTGTGGTTGCCTTTAGATAGGGAGTGTTAAGGCCGCCTTTTTATAGCTCTATGCCTCTCACCTTGTTTGTTTGGTGAATTTCCTGTGCCTTTTGTCCTGTTACGTCTTCTAGTAGAATCTCGCTTTTTAAGCCTCGGCAACTCTCAGCCCTTCTACAATATACACTTAATTCGCTAGTTTCTCTATGCCTTGGTAGTTCGCTTTGCTTGTTGTCAAGCCTTTTAATTTGCTCGTACGCATTTTTTGAGATTACCTCCTGGACCAGGTTCTGAGGGGTATGTTGCCCAAACCCTTACTGTTATAAAACTGTCCAGCTGCCCCGGCGCTGTTCAGTCTCGGCATTGATTTTTGCTGAGTATGTAACAATATCCTCTCTCTCAATAAGCCCAGTCTGGAGGGCGGTATGGTCCAGACCCAGCGGTAAAGGCTTCGGCGACCAGAGTTCGAGCCCCGCTGCCGGAAGACGGCGGGTGGTTTCTGGAGTCCGACTTTAGGGCGGTGTTGTTTCACTGCTAGGACATGAGCCCCTTGTAATCTTTCTTCTTTTTCTACAGTCTACACATAGGAGTGACGGCGAAGACCAGTAACCCTAAAGGTACGGTCAAGGGAGATCGTAATACAGATAGATACATAGAACAGCTAACGCTGGCACTTAGCCATGGAGGCCGATGTGTGGGGAATTGTTTGCCTTGAGGACCTGTCAGCTTTGGAGGAATGTAGTATGTAAGTGTAAGTCATTATGATAATATGCTTTAGTATGCTGGATTGCTGGGACACCTTTCCGGGGTCTGGACGGACCTAATTCGAATTAACAATTGTACAACCAGTCAACCCCGCTACAATTGTTAATTAACGAAGTGCACGTCCCGCGTCACGTCGCTCTCCGCTCAGACCCCCCTTTTTTGTTTTGGCCCAAGGCCCGTTCAGCGATAGTTAATTTGGAGAAGTAAACCGGCAACCGGACCTGAGACACGGGGCCCATCTAGGACTACGCCCTGATCCAGGGTTCTACAGAGGACGTTTTGCACCTTCCAGCTAGATCCTCCCCACCTCCATGCGTGCATGCAATTCAGGCTAGCTCTTACATCTGTTGAAATCCTTTGCATAAGCGTTTTATACCTCAGAATAACTGCTCCTCCTAAATTTCGCACTCTTAAGTTGCTGCTGCACCCAACCTTCGCACTCGTTTCTGCTTTAGCAAGATAATCTTCACACAGACAATAATTCGCAAGCAAGAGCGGCCAAGAGCTAGCCATCACTTGCAGTCCCAATCTGTTCTGGACCCACGCCTCCTGCCGTCTTTCTTCCTTTCTCTGCTTCTTTCTTTCGTCCCCACTGGTGCTGCCAGACTGCCGATCTTCGCCCCCTAGCCCCACGCCACCCGGCGCCCCCTCTTCTCTTCCTTTCTCTCTTTCTCTCTTTCGTGCACCTCGGGTGAGCATGGACGAGCAACGAACGTCCGAAGGCATGTTCGATAGTTTAGTCCGGGACGACGACCCTTTCGGAGGTGCGAACCTCGTGGACGAGGAGGCGGTTTCTGCCGGCTACGCAGCAGGGGAGAGGTGGGTGTTGCAATATTTGTGCCTAGTGCATGTATGGTGGGTAGTGTGTAGGTGTGGCATGCATAGCGGGAGAGTTGGGTGTTGCAATATGTGAGCCTAGTGGATGTATGGTGGGTGGTGTGTAGGTGTTGCAAGCCTAGTGGGAGAGGTGGGTGTGTTGCTGGTTTGGACGAGTGTATTGCTGTAGTGCTTTTATGTCGGGTACTGAGTTTGGTGGGTGGTTTGCCTGAATGGTCAGGCAAGGTGTTAGGGCATAGAGCATGCATGGTGGACACAGTGTGCATGGTTGCGTGCATGCAGGATTGATGGAGGATTGTGAGCAGGTTTGTTTACGCGTGTTGTGTGTACGGTGGGTAGTGTGTAGGTGTTGCGTGCATGGTGGGGTAACATGTGTGTGTGTGTGTGCCTACAGGATGCATGGTGCAGTGTGCATGGTTGCGTGCACGCGGGATTGATGGATTTATTTATTGATTGATTTATGATTATTTGGATTTATTTATTTATTTATTTATTTATTTATTGATTGATTGATTGATTGATTGATTGATTTGGATGTATGGTTTCTTTATTTATGATATTTATTTTATCACACTGATGGGAGGGAGCTAGTTTTTCAGCAATTGATTATTTTGGAGGTTATTTGCTGGTTAAATGGTGTGGTGGTAATAATAACCGAATTTACATGAATTCAATCATAGACAAGGAATGCCTGGAGGGTGACACTGACTATGTAGGCCATGGTGACTTTCCCCAGCTGCGGCGTACCAGATGGTCCCCTTAACTCAACGCCCCCCCAGCTTTTTCCAGTTATTTTTGAGGTTTGTTTTTAAACTTGCATAAGGTGCAACATGTCTTGCTTGGCTAATGGTATTTTCCTCATGGACTTTGAATTTTAAATTTCAGCAGCAGTAGCCCAGGTCTCCAAATTTGAAGTAATGCCGATCGTTTTTCTGAGAATTGGGCTATGATGGCATAATTCATGGTGATGTTTTGAGCTAATTTTCAGGTCATTCTGAGCAACAAATTTCACACACACACACACACATACACACACACACACACACACACACATTCAACTTCTTACCCCCTCCTCCCCTCACACACACCCTCACACACACACACGCATCCAACGTCCCACCCGCAGTGACGGGAGGAAGGCAGGCCAGGAAGACGGGAGGGAGCTAGGTATTCAAAAGCGCTACGAGGCTGGGCTAGACATAGTCTACTACACCGGCAAAACACACACACGCACATCCAACTTCATACCCCCCCTCCCCCCCCCAGCACACCCACACACCCACACATCCAACGTTCCACCCGCAGTGACGGGAGGAAGGCAGGCCAGGAAGACGGGAGGGAGCTAGGTATTCAGAAGGGCTATGAGGCTGGGCTAGAGATCGGCTATTACACAGGCGTGGTTCGTACTTGGCAGAATATACAGTGCAGCCACCCATCCCTTATACCTGAGCGTTCGTCAAAGGGCGTCGCCGCTTTAGCAAACCTTCTGGCCAACTTCCCGCTGCACAATCCTGAGGTGTGACGGAGTGTTGGGGTGTGTGGTGTGTGTGTGGGTGGGGGGGTGGGGTGGGTGGGTGGGGGTGGGGGGGGGGGGGGGGGGGGGAGAGCGTTCGTCAAAGGGCGTCGCTGCATAGCAAACCCTTAGGCCAACTTCCCGTGCACAATCCTGAGGTGAGACGGAGCGTTCGGGGTTGGGATTGATGTGGTGTTTGTGGTGTGTGTGGTGGTGTGGTGGTGGTGGGTGGTGGGTGGGGGGGGGGGCGGAAGAGCGTTCGTCAAAGGGCGTTGCCGCATTAGCAAACCTTCTAGACAACTTTCCCCGCTACACAACCATGAGGTGAGAACAGAGCGTTGGGGGGGGGGGGGGGGAGGGTGGGGGGGGAGAGGAGGGTGGGGTGGTGTGTTGTGTGTTGTGTGTGGGGGGGGGGGGGGGGGGGGGGGAGAGCGTTCGCCAAAGGGCGTCGCCGCTTTAGCAAACCATCTGGCCAAACTTCCCCGCTACCACAACCCTAAGGTGAGCGGAGCGTGGGTTGTCGGGTGGGGGGGAGAGGAGGGGTGGTGTGTGTGTGTGTGTGTGTGTGTTGTGTGTGGGGGGGGGGGGGGGAGCGTTCGTCAAGGCGTCGCCGCATTAGCAACCTTCTGGCCAACTTCCCCGCTACACAACCCTGAATGAGACGGAGCGTTGGGTGTGTGTGTGGGGGGTGGGGTAGGGGTGAGGCGTCTGGCGGTGGGTGGAGAGGGTCGGGTGGCCAGTGTTTGAGGGGGGGGGGGGCGGGGGGGGGAACAAAACCCTTAGGCCAACTTCCCGCTCCACAACCCCGAGTGAGACGGAGCGTTGGGGGTTGGGTTGGGTGGGGGTGAGGTGAGTGGTGTGGTGGTGGGGGGGGGGGGTGTTTGGGGGGGGGGGGGGGGGGTTTAAAAACCTTCTGGACAACTTCCCGCTACACAATCCTGGGGTTGTGACGGAGCGTTGGGAGGTGGTGGTGGGGATGAGGCTGTGTGGGGGTGGAGAGTGTGTGTGTGTTTGGGGTGTGGGGGGGGGTAAGGAACCTTCTGGACAACTTCCCGCTCCACAATCCTTGGGTGAGACGGGCGTTGGGGGGTTGGGTTGTGGTGGGTGAGGGTGGGGTGGGGGCATGATGATGCATGGGGGGGGGACTGCTTGAATAGAGTACACTCTAGGGGTAGCCAGTTAGGCTAAAAGAGTTGCCAAGCTAGAACAATCAAGAGTTCAAGACACGAATGCAGACGCACCTGCTTTTCTTGCACGCATTCAAATCACATGCTTTTCTTGCACGCATTCAAACTTCAACACATACACACGTACACAAACACTCACACAAACACGCGTACACATACGCACGTACACAAACACTCACACAAACACGCATACACATACACACGTACACAAACACTCACACAGACACGCGTACACATACACACGTACACAAACACTCACACAAACACGCGTACACATACGCACGTACACAAACACTCACACAAACACGCGTACACATACGTTACCCATACACGTACACAAACACTCACACAAACACGCGTACACATACACACGTACACAAACACTCACACAAACACGCGTACAAACACCACAAACACCGTACACATACGCACGTACACAAACACTCACACAAACACGCGTACACATACGCACGTACACAAACACTCACACAAACACGCGTACACATACGCACGTACACAAACACTCACACAAACACGCGTACACATACGCACGTACACAAACACTCACACAAACACGCGTACATATATGCACGTACACAACATACTCACACAAACACGCGTACACATACGCACGTACACAAACACACACACAAACACAGTCCAATCAAACCCATGCATGTCTTACTCGCAGTCCAATCTAAGCAAACACACACACAAACGCATGCACACACACAAACACATTTACACAAGCACACACAGTCCAATCTAAGCAAATACACACACATAGGCATGCACACACACACAAACGCACACGCACACACACACACAATCACATACACACAAACACGGCGAAGGCCTGTACACACGCAAATTGGCATCTGCAAATTGGCATCTGCAAAATTGCCTGGTTTGCACCCCCCTAAATCCCATCCTTACTATGGGCCATCGGCAAATATGCGTAGGCAAATTTTCCTAACACTTAGCTTCAATAGAGGTTTACATAATGCGCATTGAGACTATTTAATCACTATCTTCAAAAATAACTATAAAAATCAATCAACAAGTCCTATGCAGCGTCGCAAGCGACGCGGAAAATTGGCGGAGTGTGATGGCAACGGATCGAAAGTGCAACGATGGAGGCTGACCGAAGCGAGTTAGTTACGCCACCGTTGGCTGACATGTCGGCTTCAAGTTTTTCGTTTTCGGTCGGACAGACGACAAATGGGTAAATATGGGGCTCCCGCCTCCTTGAGGAGGGGGCTCCGCCAAAAACACCAGAGTCCTGCACCCATGTAAATTTGCCTGGTCCTCCCCCACCCTAACCCCACCCTAACTATGGATTATTTGGCAAGAATTCTGGCTGACCCCCAACACCTCCATTCATGGCTGGCCCCCAGTTCTCCCTCCACCCCATGGCTGCCCCCACACACCTCCCTCCACCCCATGGCTGCCCCCCAGTCCTCCCTCCACCCCATGCTGCCCCACACACCCTCCCTCCACCCCCATGCTTCCCCACACACCTCCCTCCACCTCATGGCTGCCCCCCAGTCCTCCCTTCCACCCCATGGCTGCCCCACACACCTCCCTCCACCCCATGGCTTGCCCCACACACCTCCCTCCACCCCATGGCTGCCCCCCAGTCCTCCCTCCACCCCATGGCTGCCCCACACACCTCCCTCACCCCATGGCCACCCCACACACCTCCCTCCACCCCATGGCTGCCCCCCAAGTCCTCCCTCCACCCCATGCTGCCCAACACACCTCCCTCCACCCCATGCTGCCCCACAACACCTCCCTCCACCATGGCTGACCCCAAACATCTCAATTCATGGCTGGCCCCCAGTCCTCCCTCCACCCCATGCTACCCACAACACCCCATGGCCCTCCCTCCACCCCCATGGTCACCCCACACACCTCCCTCCCCCAGGCTGCCCCAACACCTACATTCATGGCTTGCCCCCCAGTCATCCCTCCACCCCAAGGATGCCTATGACACCTCCCTCCACCCCATGGCTACCCCCAGTCCTCCCTCCACCCCATGGCTACCCACAACACCCCATGGCCCTCCCTCCACCCCATGGTCACCCCACACACCGTCCCTCCCCCCATGGCTGGCCCCAACACCTACATTCTATGCTGCCCCCCAGTCATCCCTCCAAACCAAGGCTGCCTATGACACCTCCCTCCACCCCATTGGCTACCCCCAACATTTTCCTTCACCCCATGGCCCTCCCTTCCACCCCATGTCACCCCACACGCCTCCCTCCCCCCGATGGCTGGCCCCAACACCTACATTCATGGCTGCCCCCCAGTCATCCCTCCAAACCAAGGCTGCCTATGACACCTCCCTCCACCCCATGGCTACCCCCAACATGTTCCTTCACCCCATGGCCCTCCCTCCACCCCATGGTCACCCCACACGCCTCCCTCCCCCCATGGCTGGCCCCAACACCTACATTCATGGCTGCCCCCCAGTCATCCCTCCAAACCAAGGCTGCCTATGACACCTCCCTCCACCCCATGGCTACCCCCAACATGTTCCTTCACCCCATGGCTACCCCCAACACCTCCCTCCACCACATGGCTACCCCCAAAACACCTCCCTCCACCCCATGGCTACCCCCAACACCTCCCTCCACGTCCATGGCTACCCCCAAACATGTTCCTTCACCCCATGGCTACCCCCGGGAATGAGAGAACACCCTCCCTCCACCCCATGGCTACCCCCAACATGTTCCTTCACCCCATGGCCCTCCCTCCACCCGATGGTCACCCCACACGCCTCCCCTCCCCCATGGCTGGCCCCAACACCTACATTCATGGCTGCCCCCCAGTTCATCCCTCCACCCAAGGATGCCTATGACACTTCCCTCCACTCCATGTCTACCCCAAACATGTTACTTCACCCCATGCTACCCCAACACCTTCCACCCCCATGGCTACCCCCAACACCTCCTCCACGCTCCATGGCTATGGACATTCCTTCCATGGCTACCCCCAACAACCCCATGCTGTAACCCCATGTGTGCTACCCGCCAACACCTCCCTCCACCCCATGGCTACCCCCAACAGTCCACTCCATGGCTACCCCCAACATGTTCCTTCACCCCATCTACCGCCCGAACAAGTCCCTCCACCCCATGGCTACCCCCACATGTTCCTTCACCCCATGGCCTCAGTACCTCCACCCCATGGCTACATCCCCCAACAAGTTCCATGGCTACCCCCAAAACATGTTCCTTCACCCCATGCTACCCCCAACAGCCCTATTTCCTTCCACCCATGGGTCCCCCAACAAGTCCCTCCACCCATGGCTACCCCCAACATGTTCCTTCACCCCCGGCTACCCCAACAGTCCCTCACCCCATGGCTACCTGCCCAACAAGTCCCTGCCCACCACATGGCTACCCCCAACAAGTCCCTCCACCCCATGGGCTACCCCCAACAAGTCCCTCCACTCCATGGCACCCCCAACAAGTCCCTCCACCATGGCTACCAAGCTACCCCCAACAAGTCCACCCTCCAACCCATGGCTACCCCCCCCAACAAGTCCCTCCACCCCATGGCTACCCCAACAAGTTCCTTCCCTACCCCCCAGTCCCTCCACCCATGGCTACCCCCAACAAGTCCACCCCCTACCCCCCACAACCCATGGCTACCCCCAAAGGTCCCTGACCTCCCCCCAAACAAGTCCCTCCCACCCATGCTTACCCCCAACAAGTCCCCTTCCACCCCTGGTCCCCATTCCTCTCTACCCCCCCCTATGGCGACCCCAAAGACTCTCCCCAACCCATGCTGTCCCATCCTCTCTTCCCCTAGCCCCCCCCCCCCACACCCCACCCCACCCCATCTCCCTACACCCCATGGCTACCCCCAGCACCTTCCTCCACCCCGTTGCTGCCCCATCCACCTCCCTCCGCCGCCTCATGCTGCCCTCAACACCTCCATCCACCCCATGCCCCCCCCCCCCCCTCAACTTCCTCCACCCCCAAGGCTACCCCCCCACACAACACACACCTTCCCCTCCATCTCCTCTACCCCATGGCTACGCCCCCACCCACACCCACACACATCCACTCCATGGCTACCCCCCCCACACACAAACACCCCCTCCATCCCATGGCCACCCCAACACCTCCCACACCCTTTGGCTGCCCCCCCCCCCCCCCCCCCCCCCCCCCCCCCCCCCCCCCCCCCCCCCCCTCCTCCACCCGATGGGCTACCCCCAACAACCCATGGCCACCCCACACACCTCCTACACCCCATGGGCCACCCCCACAACCTCCCTTTACCCCACAACCTCCCTACACCCCATGGCCACCCCACACACCTCCCTTTACCCCACACACCTCCCTCCATCCCATGGCCACCCCACGCACCTCCCTCCACCCCATGGCCACCCCACACACCTCCCTCCACCCCATGGCCACCCCACACACCTCCCTCCACCCCATGGCCACCCACGCACCTCCCTACACCCCATGGCCACCCCCACACACCTCCCTTTACCCCACACACCTCCCTACACCCCATGGCCACCCCACACACCTCCCTTTACCCCACACACCTCCCTCCACCCCATGGCCACCCCGACACACCTCCACCCAGCCAGCCCCACACACCCCCTCCACCCCATGGCCACCCCACACACCTCCCTCCACCCCATGGCCACCCCACACACCTCCCTCCACCCCATGGCTTCCCCACACACCTCCCTCCACCCCTTGGCTACCCCCTCCACCCCGTGGCTACCCCCAACACACACACCTCCCTTCCTCCCATGGCTGCCCCACACACCTCCCTCCACCCCATGGCTGCCCCTCACACTCCCTCCACCCCATGGCCACCCCACGCACCTCCCTACACCCCATGGCCACCCCACACACCTCCCTTTACCCCACACACCTCCCTACACCCCCATGGCCACCCCACACACCTCCCTTACCCCACACACCTCCCTCCACCCCATGGCCACCCCACACACCTCCTCCGACCCCATGGCTTCCCCACACACCTCCCTCCACCCGTGGCTACCCCCTCCACCCCGTGGCTACCCCCAACACACACACCTCCCTTCCTCCCATGGCTGCCCCACACACCTCCCTCCACCCCATGGCTGCCCCTCACACCTCCCTTCCTCCCATGGCCACCCCACACACCTCCCTCCGCCTCATGCCACCCCACGCACCTCCCTCCGCCTCATTGGCCACCCCACACACCTCCCTCCACCCCATGCCCCCCCCCCCCCTCTCCCCCCCCCCACACACACAGACACACACACATCCATACGATGGCCATAGCTCCCCCCCTCTCTCCCTCCACCCCATGTCTGCCTCCCAGTCCTCTTCTCCATCCCAACGTCTAATCCACTCCCACCATTCGTCTTGCAGCAACATCCTACCCCAACTGCCGGCAATATTGGTTATCAGTTCGATATTCTGGCGAGTAAGATCGCTCTTAACACTCCGGAATATGGGCAGCAATAGTGAATGAATTTGGGAGCTTCGCCTCCTGTCGCAAAAGCCCTTAGCTTATACTCCCTCCTTCAACGTCGAGCCGATTGCCGTGCATACGCCACTGAAGAACGACCCCCATATAATCTGCGTCCCTGCAAATGTAGGTCCATCGCTGTCGCCTGGCGATTGCGAATGTTGCACGCGCGTTGCCAGCTGATAGTCGTGCCCAGGCCAGTTCCTACCTCCCCCAGATTTGAACCGAAGTGCACGCCTACTCCAGTGAAAGAACGACCGTAGATAAATCGCATGCCCTGTGAACACTCAGATCGTAGAGTGGTAGCCTATTTTCAGCTTCGTTAGATAATCTAGAGCAGACACAAGGTGCCCGACGCCATGATTTTGCTTTGTGTGCGTGTGTGTGTGTGTGTGTGTGTGTTGCATGTTGTGTGACAGAGGGTTGCGCTTCCACGCTAAGCGTGAAAGCCAAGAGAGCGAAATCTGTAGCGACAAAGTATGCCGGAAAAGAAAGATTAAAGAAAGATTACAAGGCGGAAAAAGAGAACTGCCGCCCCAGACGTTATTTCAACGTTGGCTTGTTTTTATCCGTTGCGTCGAGCGCACGGTACATCTACTACCAAGCTTAGGAGTGGCGCAGTGGAAGAGTGGCAGGCCTGAAACCCATAGGTCTTTGGATCGAGACCTGGCCTCGAAAGAACTCGTCGAAGCTCAGCGGCAGTGGTATAGTGGCAGCATAGTTCCCTGCCACGGAACAGACGGGGATTCGATTTCCCCTTGTCGCATTTTTGTGCAGCCAACACACAAGCACGCACACACGCACGCCCCCCCCCCCCCACACACACACTCACACACACACAACCAAACCTCATACACACACATACACACACACAATGTCTGATTGATAGGAACACTCACACCATGTTTAACTGGGTGCAGGTGAAGTGAGCGGATGCTGGCGGAGTATGGATGAGCTACCCCCTGGACTGTAACACACGCCCCGCCCCCCCCCCCCCACACACACACACACACACACACATACATACACACACAAAGATACAAACAAACACAGACCAATCAAACAAACACAGTCCAATCATACAAACACAGTCCAATCATACAAACACAGTCCAATCAAACCCATGTATGTCTTGCACTCAGTCCAATCTAAGCAAACACACACAAACACACGCAAGCACACACACAAACACGAACACAGTCCAATCAAACCCACGTATGTCTTGCACCGAATCCAATCTAAGCAAACACACAGAAACACACGCAAACACACAAACACACACACACACAAACACAGTCCAATCAAACCCATGCATGTCTTACTCGCAGTCCAATCTAAGCAAACACACACCACACACACACACACACAAGCACAGTCCAATCAAACCCATGTATGTCTTGCACTGAGTCCAATCGAAGCACACACGCACACACACACACACACACACACAAGCACAGTCCAATCAAACCCATGCATGTCTTGCACCGAGTCCAATCTAAGCAAACACACAGAAACACACGCAAACACACAAATACACACATACACACACAAACACAGTCCAATTAAACCCATGCATGTCTTACTCGCAGTCCAATCTAAATAAACACACACACACAAACAAGCACAGTCCAATCAAACCCATGTATGTCTTGCACTGAGTCCAATCAAAGCAAACACACACACAAACACAAAGACGAGCACAGTCCAATCAAACCCATGTATGTCTTGCACTGAGTCCAATCTAAGCAAACACACAGAAACACACGCAAACACACACACACACACACACACAAACACAAACACAGTCCAATCAAATCCATGCATGTCTTACTCGCAGTCTACTGTAAGCTTGGGTTTGTTTTCTTAGCGCAGGACGAGCGCTTCCACGAGCTCTTAGAACAAATACACACACACACAAACACTGACACACATGTCGTACTCGCAGTCCAATATAAGCATGTGTTGGTTTTCTCTGCGCAGGATGAGCGCTTCCACGAGCTCTTAGAACAAATACACACACACACAAATACAGACACGCATGTCGTACTCGCAGTCCAATATAAGCATGTGTTGGTTTTCTCTGCACAGGATGAGCGCTTCCACGAGCTCTTAGAACAAATACACACACACACAAACACTGACACACATGCATGTCTTACTGGCAGTCCAATCTAAGCTTGAGTTTATTTTCTTTGCGCAGGATGAGCGCTTCCACGAGCTCTTAGAACAAATACAGGGCAAATTTAAAGCCGTGGCCTCGGGTCTTGGTGGAGTCCAGCGCTTCATGAGCAGAGAGGAGGTGAAGGAAGACACTCTAGCCGCTACGGGGCTCAACTTCTGATCTCGAGGCAAGTTTAAAGCAGTGGCCTCTGGTCTTGGTGGAGTCCAGCGCTTCATGAGAATGGAGGAGGTGAAGGAAGACACTCTAGCCGCTACGGGGCTCAACTTCTGATCTCGAGGCAAATTTAAAGCAGTGGCCTCGGGTCTTGGTGGAGTCCAGCGCTTCATGAGCAGAGAGGAGGTGAAGGAAGACACTCTAGCCGCTACGGGGCTCAACTTCTGATCTCGAGGCAAGGTTAAAGCAGTGGCCTCGGGTCTTGGTGGAGTCCAGCGCTTCATGAGAATGGAGGAGGTGGAGGAAGACACTCTAGCCGCTACTTGGCTACAATTCTCGACATCACTCCATATACAGAGTAGTATGATCAACGCTAGGTTTAGCGCTTCACGAGCAGGGGGGAGGTGAAGGAAAACGCACTGGCCGCTACTTGACTACAATTCTCGACATCTCGACATCACTCCTTGTACAGAGTAGTATGATCAACGCTAGGTTCAGTGCTTCATGAGCAGGGAGGAGGGGAAGGAAAACGCACTGGCCGCTACTTGGCTACAATTCTCGACATCTCGACATCACTCCTTGTACAGAGTAGTATGATCAACGCTAGGTTCAGCGCTTCATGAGCAGGGGGGAGGTGAAGGAAAACGCACTGGCCGCTACTTGACTACAATTCTCGACATCTCGACATCACTCCTTGTACAGAGTAGTATGATCAACGCTAGGTTCAGCGCTTCATGAGCAGGGAGGAGGTGAAGGAAAACGCACTGGCCGCTACTTGGCTACAATTCTCGACATCTCGACATCACTCCTTGTACAGAGTAGTATGATCAACGCTAGGTTCAGCGCTTCATGAGCAGGGGGGAGGTGAAGGAAAACGCACTGGCCGCTACTTGACTACAATTCTCGACATCTCGACATCACTCCTTGTACAGAGTAGTATGATCAACGCTAGGTTCAGTGCTTCATGAGCAGGGAGGAGGGGAAGGAAAACGCACTGGCCGCTACTTGGCTACAATTCTCGACATCTCGACATCACTCCTTGTACAGAGTAGTATGATCAACGCTAGGTTCAGCGCTTCATGAGCAGGGGGGAGGTGAAGGAAAACGCACTGGCCGCTACTTGACTACAATTCTCGACATCTCGACATCACTCCTTGTACAGAGTAGTATGATCAACGCTAGGTTCAGCGCTTCATGAGCAGGGAGGAGGTGAAGGAAAACGCACTGGCCGCTACTCGGCTACAATTCTCGACATCTCGACATCACTCCTTGTACAGAGTAGTATGATCAACGCTAGGTTCAGCGCTTCATGAGCAGGGGGGAGGTGAAGGAAAACGCACTGGCCGCTACTTGACTACAATTCTCGACATCTCGACATCACTCCTTGTACAGAGTAGTATGATCAACGCTAGGTTCAGCGCTTCATGAGCAGGGAGGAGGTGAAGGAAAACGCACTGGCCGCTACTTGGCTACAATTCTCGACATCTCGACATCACTCCTTGTACAGAGTAGTATGATCAACGCTAGGTTCAGCGCTTCATGAGCAGGGGGGAGGTGAAGGAAAACGCACTGGCCGCTACTTGACTACAATTCTCGACATCTCGGCATCACTCCTTGTACAGAGTAGTATGATCAACGCTATGTTCAGCCCCTCATGAGCATGGAGGAGGTGAAGGAAAACACTATTGCCGCTACGAAACTAAACTTCTCGACATCTCTCGATAGACAGAGTAGTATGATCAGCGATAGGTTCAGCGCGTCATGAGCAGGGAGGAGGTGAAGGAAAGCACTCTCAACCCTACTGGACTAAACTTCTGGTCTCACAAGTGTGTGTGTTTTTACAGTCTAGCCGGTAAAAGTGTAGCCAAAGAGGCTAAATATAATTTCCAAACCTCAAGATTGGGAAGGGCTGTATACGAAACAGCCTATACCTGATGATGCAGGGCCACGCTTTTTTGTATGTATGTTGTTACAGTCCAGGGGTAGACCAAACAGGCTAAAGGGATTTGCACAACCCCAACATTAGGAAGGGCTGGGTACAAAACAGCATATACCTGATGATGCAGGGCCATGCTTTTTTGTATGTATGTTGTTACAGTCCAGGGGTAGACCAAATAGGCTAAAGGGATTTGCACAACCCCAACATTAGGAAGGGCTGGGTACAAAACAGCATATACCTGATGATGCAGGGCCACCCTTTTTTGTATATATGTTGTTACAGTCCAGGGGTAGACCAAATAGGCTAAAGGGACTTTCCCCAACCTCAAGGTTGGGAAGGGCAGTTTATGTTTACAAAACAGCGCATGGTCAGGGTTGGACATACCAGTCGTAGCTGTAGCTGAGTAGCTGTGTAGCTTACATGGTGACAAAACAGCGCATGATCAGGGTAGGACATACAAGTCGTAGCTGTAGCTGAGTAGCTGTGTAGCTTACATGGTGACAAAACAGCGCTTATTGTCTAAGTATTGGTTCAATGCTGAAAAACAAGAATGGAAATTGTTACGCCTTGCCACGGTGTGTGAGATGGAAGGAACCTTCATGTTCGCTTGCACTGGGGAAGGTTATGGTGTGTTTTGATTTCGCAGAGAGCTACTGCCCCTGAGCTCGGACTGCCGTGCTGAAGCACTAAGGAGAGGTCTCGGCGTCTCAGCCTCTTTCAAACAGCGCTGAAGTTTATTATGGTTCAATTTTTTTTGATTTGTGGTCTTGTGGATTTTGTGATACCGTACATTACATTTGCATAGACAGTTTTAATAAGGTGGTCCTACGGTGACTATAGCTAGCTCCGGCTTACGCTATGGTGTCCTTAACTTCACGTCCTGTGAGTGAATGTATTACACGGATGTAACAATTTCATTTTTCATAGATAGGCAATTTTTGGCTCAAGACCAACCCGTCCCACACATCCGAGTCTGTTTGGCCTACCCCTGTGCTTTAACATACATACACCAACTTGGTTGTCCATGTTTAGATATTCCACTTTTTTAGACCTGTATATTTCCGGTTCTTCCGGTTGAAATAAGATGCGTCGATGTTTATATATATTCCCGTTTTGTTTATGGTGACTACTGCTAGCTCCGGCTTACGCAGTGGTGACCTTAACTTCACGTCCTGAGAGTGGCGCATTACTCGGATGTAACAATTTCAATTTCAATTTCAATTCCCGTTTTGTTTGGCCGGCCACTAAGATAGTACCAGCTTGTACATACACATATGCAAGCAAATGTGTTTACTTAATGTGATTGGGTTGGATGGTTACATGTAAGCAAATGTGTCTACTTAATGTGACTGGGTTGGATTGTTACATGTAAGCAAATGTGTCTACTTAATGTGATTGGGTTGGATTGTTACATGTAAGCAAATGTGTCTACTTAATGTGATCGGGTTGGATTGTTGAGAGAATGCCGATCTTCGACCAAACGAACATTCACCACTACCCCTGTTGACTCCGGCAGACAAGCTCCCTGCCTGGATTAGACATTTTACTTGATGTGATTGTATTGTCCACAAGCCTGGGTGAAAAACCCCCGTATTAAGCTGCAACTGGCATAATGTGGCCACGGTGCCTAACGGTCTCAGGCATCGGTGGTGATTCTTTTTGAATGAGGCGGCCCTACGGTGACTTTAGCTAGCTCTGGCTTACGCTATGGTGTCCTTAACTTCACGTCCTGTGAGTAACGGTATTACACGGATGTAACAATTTCAATTTCAATTCCACAAGCCTGCAGAAAGATTACAGGTGGCACTTGCCCTGGCAGTGGAAACACACCCACCCTCGAAAGACGAACCCGAAAAATCACCCACTGTCTTCCGGCAGCAGGGCTCGAACTTCCAACGGCAGGCTGCCCAGTGCCCAGACTCCCCACCGTCTGCGGGCAAATATGTATGGTTATTATTTGCCTACCTGAGTGTAAACAGGGTAATGTCATCGTTCATTTCCAGGACCAGGCTGTGGTCTTGTGAGGTAGGTTTTATTGATTTGTATTGTTACTTGGTTTTTGGTCTTCAAGCAAGGGGGCTCCCCCCCAGAGTTACCCATTTGTCCATCCGACCGACCATCCGTCTGACACGCCAGCCAATGGTCTTGGTACTTACTCGCTTCCGTTACCACCTGTCGCTCCGTCGCGAACACTCTCCGCCAATTTTTAACGTCGCTTGCGACACTGCATATAACTTGTCCTTATTATATTGTATAATTAAATGATCACTGTAGCACGAACTCAGGGTCTGTAAAACGATAGTTTGGGGTTCAGTTCATCGATGTTTTTCTTATTAGCCCTTCCTTTCACGGTTGGGCAAGTCCCTTTACCCTATTTGGCCTACCCCTGGACTATAACATACATACATTATTACTTGGTTTTCCAGCCAACTCTGGGCTGCTTGCCGTCTTCCAATTCAATCCAAATCTTTATGCCTTTCATTGAACGCAACGAGATCAATCCAATCACCTAAATGGCCTGCAAATTAATTAAGAACATGGCGTTGCAGTGTTTCAAGTCTCCGTCGATGCAATGCAACGAGACGGATCCAAACACCTAAATATCCAAGGTGATGTTTGGACGTATGGAATGCCAACGTCCTCGACCTTGGTAGCAGACTGTCCATCCTGAGATCCTTTGCAACATCCGTTGAATTCAGGACACACACACACATCACGCACATATGGCTTGGCAAAGTCTTGGACCTTGGTAGCAGAATGTGCATCCTGATAACCTTGGTGATGTTTGGACGCATGGAACGCCAACGTCTTGGACCTTTGTAGCAGAATGTGCAACCTGATATCCTTGGTGATGTTTGGACGTATGGAACGCCAACGTCTTGGACCTTGGTAGCAGAATGTGCATCCTGATATCCTTGGTGATGTTTGGACGTATGGAACGCCAACGTCTTGGACCTTGGTAGCAGAATGTGCATCCTGATAACCTTGGTGATGTTTGGATGTATGGAACGCCAACGTCTTGGACCTTGGTAGCAGAATGTGCATCCTGATATCCTTGGTGATGTTTGGACGTATGGAACGCCAACGTCTTGGACCTTGGTAGCAGAATGTGCATCCTGATATCCTTGGCAACATCCGTTGAATTCAGGACACACACACATATGGCTTGGCAACGTCTTGGACCTTGGTAACAGACTGTGCATCCTGATATCCTTGGCGAAATCCGTTGAATTCAGGACGCATCCAACGGAGACGTATGTTCGCCCAGAGTTCGGAGACGTATGTTAACTCATTGTGTCGGACGAGGGAAGATCGATTTGAGATAAACGCAGAAAGAATGCGACACAGGAGGACACGCCTAAGACGTCACGGAGCGTGGAACAGGAACAGGAACAGGGACGGGGTAGACAGAAAGTCTCGGAGGTAGGACCACTGGGATGGGGAGGGGGAGGAAGAAAGATATACAGATATAGAAAGATGCCAGAAGGCGCGCGATCAGTTATTGGACACGACTTGACAAAAAACATAAGGCATCATTAGGATGAGCACAGTAGAAAGGAAAGCGCAGCGACCTGCCTTAGGGAATGGAAGTGCCGGTGCTGTCGGTAGCTGTTCAGCGAAAAGGCGAATGATTTGCACTGGACCAGTTGATATGAGGGGATGAGACCCCCGGAAAGACGGAGTTCCGAGCGAAACAGGCTGGCGGTTTGAATTCGGTTGAGTACACATTTTTGCAGTACGTGTCAGAGCTTTCTCGCCCACCTTGGTTGTCCTACTCCTCCCAGAGAGTCCCAAAGCAAATCCAGCACTCTTGCGACGATACTTATGCGTACGAATGCGTACGAGAGCCTTTTTCACACGATTTGACATCCACCCGAGTGCCGAAATGCGAAAAATTCAACTTGCTCTTCGAGAAAAACGACACCTTTGATAATTCCTCATTGCTCATTATCTTGCTCTCATTTACGTTCCTAGTCCGTACCGAGGGTACCCGCGCACATACTGGGAATGCCAGCTACATCATCGCCCCCCACCGGAAAGCCCCCGACAGGTAGCGAAGTAATCCCCACCCACTCATGCCACCAACATAGAAAATGCATACCAAGCATTCATGCACCCATAGGAGCAATGGTTGCAATATTCACACCACCCTCTCACCACCCACCTGCAGGTGCACGACCGCCATCCGGGCTGCACCCTAGACCCACCACTCCACCATCCGGGCTGCACCCTAGACCCACCACTCCTCATGTCCGGGCAAGCACCCACTCTTGCACCCATATGCCCCTGCAAGCATCCCCCATATCACCCACACCCACTCTTGCACCCATATGTCAATGCAATCAACCACACTCGCACCCAACAGCCAGCCATATGCCTAGGCAATCTCCCTCTAAAGCACCCACACCCACACCCACACCCAAAGCACCCACACCCACACCCACACCCACACCCACACCCACACCCACACCCACACCCACACCCACACCCACACCCACACCCACACCCCACACCCACACCCCACACCCACACCCACACCCACACCCACACCCACACCCACACCCACACCCACAAGCCACACCCACACCCACAAGCCACACCCACACCCACAAGCCACACCCACACCCACACCCACACCCACACCCACACCCACACCCACACCCACACCCACACCCACAAGCCACACCCACACCCACAAGCCACACCCACACCCACACCCACAAGCCACAAGCCATATGCAACTGCCATCACCCACACTCGCACCCAACTGACAGCCATATGCCTAGGCAATCTCCCCCCATAGCACCCACAGCCACACGCCACCCACATGCAACTGCAACCATCCACCCGCATATCACCCATATCACCCACACCCATACCCACACGCCACCCACATGCGAGTGCGCTCATCCACCAACTCACCCATATCACCCACATTCCACCCATACACAACTTAATCCATCTACCACCCATATCTGGCATAAACTTCACCACCCACCTGCAAGTGAACGACCGCCATCCAGGCTGCCCCCACGACCCACCACTCCATCATCCACTTATCCTCATGTCATAGCAATCATCCACCCACCCACTCACCCGACTGCCACTGCAATTACCCACCGTATCACCCACACCCACACTTCATCCATACACCAATGCATTCTACCACCCATATCAGCCATAAACCTCACCACCCACCGGCAGGTGCGCGACTGCCATCCGGGCTGCACCCTAGACCCACCACTCCACCATCCACTGCACATGTCATGGCAACCATCCACCCTCCCACCCAAAAGCCACTGCAATCACCCCCCGCAACACCCACAGCCACACGCCACCCACTCATGCCCCTGCAACCATCCACCCGCATATCACCCATATCACCCACACCCACACCTATACCCACACACCACCCACATGCGAGTGCGCTCATCCACCCACTCACCCATATCACCCACGCCCACATTCCACCCATACACAACTTCATCCATCCACCCGCGTATCTGCCATGAACCTCACCACCCACCTGCAGGTGCACGACCGCCATCCGGGCTGCCCCCAAGACCCACCACCCCACCATCCACACCACATGTCATGGCAACCATCCACCCTCACACCCAACTGTCACTGCAGTCACCCACCGTAACACCCACACCCACACTTCATCCATACACCAATGCATCCACCCCCCCATATGAGCCATGAACCTCTCCACCCACCTGCAAGTGCGCGACCGCCATCCAGGCTGCCCCCAAGACCCACCACCCCACCATCCACACCACATGTCATGGCAACCATCCACCCTCACACCCAACTGTCACTGCAGTCACCCACCGTAACACCCACACCCACACTTCATCCATACACCAATGCATCCACCCCCCCATATCAGCCATAAACCTCACCACCTACCGGCAGGTGCGCGACTGCCATCCGGGCTGCACCCTAGACCCACCACTCCACCATCCACTGCACATGTCATGGCAACCATCCACCCTCCCACCCAAAAGCCACTGCAATCAACCCCCGTAACCCCCACAGCCACACGCCACTCATATGCTCCTGCAACCATCCACCCACATATCAGCCATGAACCTCACCACCCACCGGCAGGTGCACGACCGCCATCCGGGCTGCCCCCAAGACCCACCACTCCATCAGGAGGTGGGGCTGCCAGCTCCTCTCCATCATCCCCTCCCTCCCCTCTTATACCTGGAACCAAGTCAGTGTCCCCTCTGACCCCTAACCGGGGCAGCCAGGCTAACTCACGCGATGGCTCCGGAACCAACACACCTATAGGTGCCTCAGCAGCCTCCGGTATCAACTCGACAGCTCAGCAGGCTTCCTGGGCTGGCTCCGGAACCAACAATCCAGTAGATGTGATGTCACCCTTCACACAAGCATCCATGACGTCTCTCCCTACTAGTGACGGTGGCTTCTCAAGACAAGGCTCTGTGCTTGTGCCAGCTGGCTCCAACATGGTCCAGGGCCCTGATGCTTCTTTGCTCCAGGGCACAGCAGCCTCTCTACAGCCAGCTAGCTCCAACATGGCTCAAGGTGCATCAACCATTCAGCATCGAGCTGGCTCCAACATGCTCCAGGGCACAGCATACCTTCTGCAGCCAGCTAGCTCCAACATGGCTCAAGGCGCAGCAGCCATTCTGCAGCCAGCTGGCTCCAACATGGCTCAGGGTACAGCAGCTTCTACACTGTCTGCAATTTCTTCTGTCCAGGCCCCCTCAATGTCAGGCTTGGTCCAGAGCCAATCAAGGGCTTTGCAGCCAGCTGGCTCCAACATGGCCCAGGGCCCTTCAGAACCCATGAAGAACTTGATGCAACCAGGTATGGTTTAAGGTTGTTCCCTGCAAAGGTAATGATAACGCCTAGTAGGGCGTGGTGTTAAGGGAACCCGTTGTACGCGGGTAGAGAGCGGTCTTCTACCTCAACTGGACAAGCTACCATCGGGGTTGACAACGACCTGCAACGCTACGAGCGACCTTAGGGGGAATCGAGCCCCCGACTCTTCATCCTCAGAGTGATTCGGTCTACCACTAGACCAATGTATATCACTGAAAGGGGCTGTTGTTCCCTGCAGGGTACTACCAAACGCGTGCGGCAGCGCGTTTTTGCGCACGCTTTTTGAGCCCCACTGCACGTTTCGCACAGTTCTTCAACCCCCTGTGGGCGCAGCGTGCAGTTTTTGTGCTTTTGCACTACAAAGCGCTGACCAATTTGACGTTTGTGCGCTTATAACGCTGACGAATTTGACAAAATGCAGTACCCTGGTTCCCTGGGTGCTTCTAGTCAGCTACCATTTTTTGAGGAGCCCCCTCTTCAAGGGGGGTGGGAGCCCCCAGAGTCACCCATTTGTCCGTCTGTCCGGCGACCGAGACGAAGCCTGACATGTCAGTCAACTGTCTCATAACTAAGTGGCTTCGGTCAGCTCCATTTCCGTTGCAAACACACTCCGCCAATTTTGAGCGTCACTTGCCACGCTGCACAGGACTTGTTTGATGGAACGTACACAACCAAGAGAGGATTAATGATGTTTAGGGGTGTCCCCAGGAAGCTTCTAGGCAGCTATCATTTTTTGATGGAGCAAACAAAACCAAGAGGGAATTGATGATGTTTAGGGGTGTTCTTGGGGTGCTTCTAGGCAGCTACAATTTTTTGATAGAACATACATAACCAAGTGGGGATTACTGATGTTAAGGGGTGTCCTTGGGGTGCTTCTCGGCACCTACCATTTTTGTTGGAACATGCGAAACCAAGAGGGGTTTAATGATGTTGAGGGGTGTCCTTGGGGTGCTTCTAGGCAGCTACCATTTGTTGATGGAACATACATAACCAAGAGGGGCTTGATGATGTTTAGGGGTGTTCCTGGGCAGCTTCTAGGCAGCTACCGTTTTTTGATGGAACATACATAACCAAGAGGGGCTTGATGATGTTAAGGGGTGTTCCTGGGTTGCTTAACCTCTTTCAGTGATTTGCAATGGTCTAATGGTAGACCAGATAACTTAAGAATGAAGAGTCGGGGGTTCGACTCCCCCTTCGGTCGCTCTTGGCGTTGCAGGTCGTCGTCAACCGCGATGGTAGCTTGTCCATTTGAGGTAGGAGACCGCTCCCCACCCGCGTACGACGGGCTCCCTTAACACCACGCCCCGCCAGGCGTTATCAGAATCCTGGGTTGCTTCTCACATCCACACCCTCTCTGGTTACCCAAACAAAGCACTCAATCACCAAAGTGCACACAAAATCTCTCTCTCTGGATATGTAGGTGTAGCCCAACCTGGCTATGGCGGGGCAGCCGGCAGGTATGCTGATGTGATTCAAAGCGAGGCTGATTTTAATCGTCAGCCCTTGAACCAGTCCAGCAGAAACAGCATGTTGTGCAACTCAGCCCAGCCCAAGATACCCGCACAAAACACTCAATCGTTGAAGTGCATGCGAAATCATTCTCTCTCTCTCTGGAAATGCAGGTGCAGCCCAACCTGGCTATGGCGGGGCAGCGGGCAGGTATGCCGATGTGAGGCAAAGCGAGGCTGACTTTAATAATCAGCCCTTGAAACAGTCAAGCAGAAACAGCGCATTGCGCAACTCAGCTCAGCCCGAGGATCCAAGGTCTGACTTTCAAGCAGTATCAGGCACAGGGCCCGCGGAGTTGCAGGTGGGTGGGGTTTATATCAGAATATGGTTTGTAGCTAGCGGGTTGGTGGCTGTGTTGTGCTAGGCCAGTTGTGGGTTGTGTGGTGGGTGCTGGGTGGTGGGTGGAAGGGGAGGCGGAGGGTGGAGGGTTGAAGCTTGAGGATCCACAGAGGGAGTTCCAAACAGTATCTGCTGAGTTGCAGGTCGGTGGGGTGTAAATCAGAATATGTTTGGTGGTTGTAGGTTGTTTGCTGTGGTGTGCTAGGCCAGTTGTGGGTGGTGTGGTGGGTGGAAGGGGAGGCGGAGGGTGGAGAGGGTGGAGGGGTGAAGCTTGAGGATCCATGGAGGGACTTCCACACGGGGCCAGCAGAGTTGCAGGTTGGTGGGGGTTATATCAGAATATGGTTGGTGGCTAGTGGGTTGTTTGCTGTGGTGTGCCAGGGCAGTTGTGGGTGGTGGGGTTAGTGTGGAAGGTGGAGGGTGGATGCTCGAGAATCGACGGAGGGACTCCCAAACAGTATCAGGCACACAGGGCCGGCTGAGTTGCTGGTGGGTGGGTATCAGTTGTATTTGTACATTTATGCGTATGCCCCCCCCCCCCCCCCCCCCCCCCCCACCACCACCACCACCACACACACACACACACACCAAACACACACACACCCCACCCCCACACCCCACCATTCCCCTCTACCTGCCCCCCCCACTCGCCCCCCACCCCCACCCATCCACACCCCCACCCACCCACCTACAACCCCCATCTCCGCACCCCTCACCCCAGGGGGGGGCGGGGGGATTGCGCCAGAGGCAGCAGCCATTCAGTTACAATTGCCCTGTGCGGTTGGTTGGTAGATAATTAGTGGGTGGCGGGTGGGTTGGTGATGGGAGGGAGTGCAGGGGTGGGGGTGTTGGAATTGCACCCAGAGGCAGATACCCACCCCCACCCGCACCCCCACCTACACCCCACCCCACCCCCACCCACCCCCATCCCTTGGCCCGTACAGGAGGTCCAGTACAACCACCGTCCTTACCTCATGGATCACAAGACCAAGACCGTTTTCAAGGAGGTGGTCAACGGCAATGCACCTGAACCTTTGGGGAAGTGGGTGCAAGGACGAGTTGTGTTCCACCCCCCCCCCCCACCACCCACCCACCCACCCACCTCACCCCAGATACCCACCCCACCCACCCCACCCCACCCCCATCCCTTGGCCCGTACAGGAGGTCCAGTACAACCACCGTCCTTACCTCATGGATTACAAGACCAAGACCGTTTTCAAGGAGGTGGTCAACGGCAATGCTCCTGAACCTGTGGGGAAGTGGGTGCAAGGACGAGTGGTGTTCACCCCCCCCACTAATGAAATGGACCTCTACAACGCTCTAGCTAGCTATATACAGAGCAAGGGTCTTGCTCTTGAGGATGTTTTCGCTGTGCGGGACGCTGACCTGGATGGGGCCCTGTCTCTCAGCGAGGCACTACGCCTATTTATGGAGGTCCTGCCAAACGCCCCCACGTCTGAAGTACACTACTTCCTGGCCCTAGCTGACTTTGATGCGGACGGGTTCATCTACCTGGAGGACTTGCAGCCAGCTGGGGAGGAGTGCTTTGTGGTGGCTGCTGAGCTTCAGTTGGGACCTGCTAGTGCACTAGTGGTTTCGCTGCAGGTACGGGGGGTAAGGGTTTAGGGTGCACTTGTGGTTTCTCTGCCGGTTGGGGGTTTATCTATCTGGAAGACTTACAGCAAGCTGGGGAAGAGTGCTTTGCGGTGGCTGCTGAGCTTCAGTTGGGACCCGCGAGTGCACTAGTGGTTTCGCTGCAGGTACGGGGGTAAAGGGTTTAGGGTGCACTAGTGGTTTCTCTGCCGGTTGGGGGTTTATCTATCTGGAAGACTTACAGCAAGCTGGGGAAGAGTGCTTTGTGGTGGCTGCTGAGCTTCAGCTGGGACCCGCTAGTGCACTTGTGGCTTCGCTGCAGGTGTAAGGTTTTAGGGTTTAGGGTTTAGGGTGCATCAGAGGCTTTGTGGTGGCAGCAAAGCTTCAGTTGGGACCCGCTAGTGCACTAGTGGCTTTGCTGCAGGTACCGGGGGTTTAGGGTGCATCAGTCGCTTCGTAGTGGCAGCAGAGCTTCAGTTGGGACCCGCTAGTGCACTAGTGGCTTCGCTGCAGGTACCGGGTTTAGGGTTTGGGTTGCATCAGAGGCTTTGTAGTGGTAGCAGAGCTTCAGTTGGGACCCGCTAGTGCACTAGTGGCTTCGCTGCATGTACAGGGTTTAGGGTTTAGCGATAAGGGTTTAGAGTGCATTAGTGGCTTCTCTGCAGGTAGGGGGTTTAGGGTTTTGGGATAATGGTTTAGGGTGCACTAGTGGCTTCTCTACAGGTAGGGAGTTTAGGGGTTAGGTTGTAGACCCTAAACCCTGAACCCTTCTCTACAGGTAAGGGGAAGGCAGCCCCTGCTTAAGTTAGCCCCCACTTACCCAAACCCTAAACCCACATAGACCCTAAACCCTAAAAACACCTAAACCCTAAACTTTGAATCAAAACCTAAACCGCTCAATCCTAAACTCCCTAAACCACTAAACTCTTTAAGTGGCAGCTAACTTACGTGGCCACTAAATTACGTGGGGGCTACCTTTCCCCCACCTCAACAGCCCCCCCTTCCCCCCAGCACACACACATACCCCCCCCCCCCCCGCCCCCCCCCCCCTCCCCCCCCCCCACACCCCACACCCACACCCACACTCACACCCACACTCACACCCATTACCCCCCCCCCCCCCCCCCCCCCCCCCCCCCCCTACACACACTCACCCCCACACAACCACGCCCACACAACCACAGCAGGCCGTGACTGCACTGCACACTAACAAGGACCATGCAAAAATGGTTGTACACGACTTGGACAAAAAACGACGGGGTTGGTTGGAACCTGCCCAATGGTTACGCTTTCTGCGCATCATGCAACCCAACCTGATAGGAATGGAAGTCAGGTATGTAACGATTTAAGTTTTAGGGTTTTAGGGTTTAGGGTTACTACAACCACCCTGCAACCCAACCTGATAGGAATGGAAGTCAGGTATGTAACGATTTGGGTTTTAGGGTTTAGGGTTAAGGGTTACTACAACCACCCTGCAACCCAACCTGATAGGAATGGAAGTCAGGTATGTAACGATTTGGGTTTTAGGGTTTAGGGTTTAGGGTTACTACAACCATCCTGCAACCCGACCTGATAGGAATGGAAGTCAGGTATGTAACGATTTGGGTTTTAGGGGTTTTGGGGTTTAGGGTTTAGGGTTACTATCACCACCATGCAAAAATGGTGGTACAAGACTTGGACAAAAAACGATGGGTTTGGTTGAAACCTGCCCAATGGTTACGTTTTCTGCACATCATGCAACCCAATCTTATAGGCATGGAAATCATGTATGTAAGTATGTATGTATGTATGTATGTATGTATGTTACAGTTCAGGGGTAGGCCGAATAGGCTAAAGGGACTTGCCCAACCGTGTATGGAATTACAGGTAGGGGGCGGCTATGTTATATAATATTAGTGAATAAATAATATTATATAATATTATATAATATTAGTCGGACGAGCCATCTCACCAGAATTTTGAATTTATTTGAAAAACTAATATTATTGTGACACTATAATAATATTAGTTAGCATAAGTTTTTCAAACACTGATATTAGTTGCCGTTCCCTAATTATAGGTATGTAATGATTTAGAGTTTAAGGTGCAGGTCTTAGGGTTTAGAGTTTAGGGTTACTACAACCACCTTGCAACCCAACCTGATAGGAATGGAAGTCAGGTATGTAATGATTTGGTGTTTAGGGTGTAGGGTGTAGGGTTTAGGGTTACTACCACCACCCTGCAACCCAACCTTAGGCATGGAAGCCAGGTATGCAATGATTTGGGATTTGGGGTTTAGTGTTTAGTGTTTGGATATTGATGGTAATGATGATGATGATGATGATGGTAATGATGATGATGCCACCTCCCCCTCCCCCCCCCCCTCCCCCCCCCCCCCCCCCCCCCCCCCCCCCCCCCCCCCCCCACACACACAAACAACACGCATACACTCCCTGACCTCCCCCTCCCCCCTCACCACCTCCACCACCCACACCCGCAAAACACACACATACTCCCTGGCATTCCCCTTCCCCCCCCCTCCCCCCCCCCCCCCCCCCTTCACACACACACACACACACACACACACACACACACACACACAAACAAACAAACAAACAAACAAACAAACACACACACACTAACTGACCCCATGTACCTACCTAAACTCCACCAGGTACATCCGCCACCACCAGGTACATCCTCTCCCACCTGCACACCTGTACACCTGTACCTCAACTCAAACTGATGCCACCACCAGGTACATCCTCTCCCACCTGTACACCTGTACACCTGTACCTCAACTCAAACTGATGCCACCACCAGGTACATCCTCTCCCACCTGTACATCCTCTCTCACCAGGTACATCCTATCCCACCTGTACGACAAACCCGGAGATAACCGCAAAACGTTAAATGAGATGCTGAACACTCTGGCCATGGCCGATGAGAGCTACACAGTAGCTGCCCGGAAAGGGCTGGGGCATGCCACCTCTCTGGCTGCAGGGAGACCAGTTGCCAACCACCAGCTTCCTGCTGCAGTGACAATTTTGAAACGCTCTGGCATGCCGGCAGGTGCGTTCCTTGTCTATGAT
Source organism: Microglena sp. YARC (assembly GCA_022414725.1). Classification (NCBI taxonomy): domain Eukaryota; kingdom Viridiplantae; phylum Chlorophyta; class Chlorophyceae; order Chlamydomonadales; family Chlamydomonadaceae; genus Microglena; species Microglena sp. YARC. The sequence continues at coordinate 5,425,257 of CM039463.1, read as the reverse complement.
TGAATTCATGTAAATTAAGTTATTTTTATTACCCCTCCCCCCCACCCCCCCACCCCCCCCCACACACACACACCACACACACACACACACACCACACCACCAAACCATTCCACCCCAGCCCACCAGCTTCCTGCTGCACTGTCGATTTTAAAACGCTCTGGCATGCCGGCAGGTGCGTTCCTTGTCTATGATTGAATTCATGTGAATTCACTTATTATTACCCACACACACACATACACCACCACCCCACCAGCTTCCTGCTGCGGTGTCAATTTTAAAACGCTCTGGCATGCCAGCAGGTGCGTTCCTTGTTAACAACAAAAGATCGCTAGCATGGCATCACGTGGTGCAGGGTAGGGTGGGGTGGGGTGGTGGTAATCACGCACTATTGAAACACTTTGGCATGCCGGCAGGTGCGTTCCTTGTCTATGACTGAATTCATGTAAATTCCAGTCATTATTACACCCCCTCCATCCCCCCCCCCCCCCACACACACACACCACCACACCACCAAACCCATTCCACCCCACCCCACCAGCTTCCTGCTGCAGTGTCAATTGTAAAACGCTCTGGCATGCTGGCAGATGCGTTCCTTGTCTATGATTGAATTCATGTAAATTCAGTTATTATTACCACCACCTCGTACCCCCCCACACCACCAAAACCATTCCACCCCGCCCCACCAGCTTCCTGCTGCAGTTTCATTTTTGAAACGCTCTGGCATGCCAGCAGGTGTGTTCCTTTGTCTATGATTGAGTAATTGCAAATTCAGTTATTATTACCACCACACCACATTAAACTCACTCTCCCCCCCCCCCCCCCCCCCCCCCCCCCCTCCCCTCCCCCTCCCCCCCCCTGATGACACACACACACACACACACACACACACACACACCTCAGGAGGTGAGCAGCATGCTGATGTGGACTACGGAGGTGCAGGGACAAGGAGGACAAACAACCCAAGATATGCATCACCCGATTTCTTCGCAATTATGCTTGCACACATTTACCCCCCCCCCCCCCCCCCCCCCCCCCCTCCCCCCCCAACACACACACACACACACACACGCACCACCAACCTCAGGAGTGTGAGCAGGCATGCTGATGTGGACTATGGAGGTGCAGGGCAAGGAGACAAACAACCCAAGATATGCATCACCGATTTCTTCACATTATGCTTGCACACATTTACCCCCCCCCCCCCCCCCCCCCCCCCCCCCCCCAACACACACACACACACACACACACACGCACCACCAACCTCAGGAGGTGAGCAGCATGCTGATTGTGGACTATGGAGGTGCAGGGACAAGGAGGACAAACAACCCAAGATCTGCAGTCACTGATTTCTTTGCAATTCTGCTTGCACACATGAAGAGGCACAAGGTGGGAATCACAACTTTTCATTTTTTGGGCGGAGCCCCCTGTTCAAGGGGGCAGGATCCCCCAGGGTGACCCCTTCTTTTGTCTGTGCGACTGACCGACTGACAACACAATCGAAGCCCGACATGTCAGCCAACTGTCTCATAACTAACTGGCTTCGGTCAGCTCCATCGTTGCCACCTTTCGTTCCGTTGCCTACACACTCCGCCAATTTTCCGCGTCGCTTGCGACACTACATAGGACTTGTTCGTTTTCACACATGAAGAGGCGCAAGGTGGGAATCATACCTTTTCACATTTTACCTCGTCACACATGAAGAGGCACAAGGTGGGAATCATACCTTTTCACACATGAAGAGGCACAAGGTGGGAATCACACGTTTTCACATTTTACCTCGTCACACATGAAGAGGCACAAGGTGGGAATCACACCTTTTCACATTTTACCTTTTCACACATGAAGAGGCACAAGGTGGGAATCATACCTTTTCACCTTTTCACCTTTTACCTTTTCACACATGAAAGAGGCACAAGGTGGGAATCATACCTTTTCACCTTTTACCTCGTCACACATGAAGAGGCTCAAGGTGGGAATCACACCTTTTCACCTTTTCACATTTTACCTTTTCACACATGAAAGAGGCACAAGGTGGGAATCATACCTTTTCACCTTTTCACCTTTTACCTTTTCACACATGAAGATACACAAGGTGGGAATCATACCTTTTCACATTTTACCTTTTCACACATGAAGAGGCACAAGGTGGGAATCATACCTTTTCACCTTTTCACGTTTGACCTTTTCACGCATGAAGAGGCACAAGGTGGGAATATAAAGATACCTTTTCACCTTTTACCTTTTCACACATGAAGAGGCACAAGGTGGGAATCATACCTTTTCACCTTTTCACCTTTTACCTTTTCACACATGAAAGAGGCACAAGGTGGGAATCGTACCTTTTCACCTTTTACCTCGTCACACATGAAGAGGCTCAAGGTGGGAATCACACCTTTTCACCTTTTCACATTTTACCTTTTCACACATGAAAGAGGCACAAGGTGGGAATCATACCTTTTCACCTTTTCACCTTTTACCTTTTCACACATGAAGATACACAAGGTGGGAATCATACCTTTTCACATCTTACCTTTTCACACATGAAGAGGCACAAGGTGGGAATCATACCTTTTCACCTTTTCACATTTTACCTTTTCACACATGAAAGAGGCACAAGGTGGGAATCATACCTTTTCACCTTTTCACCTTTTCACCTTTTACCTTTTCACACATGAAGATACACAAGGTGGGAATCATACCTTTTCACATTTTACCTTTTCACACATGAAGATACACAAGGTGGGAATCATACCTTTTCACGTTTTACCTTTTCACACATGAAGAGGCACAAGGTGGGAATATAAAGATACCTTTTCACATTTTGAATATAAAGATACCTTCTCACATTTTGGATATAAAGATACCTTTTCACATTTTGGATATAAAGATACCTTTTCACATTTTGGATATAAAGATACCTTGTCACATTTTGGATATAAAGATACCTTGTCACATTTTGGATATAAAGATACCTTTTCACATTTTGGATATAAAGATACCTTTTCACATTTTGGATATAAAGATACCTTTTTAAATTTTGGATATAAAGATACCTTTTCACATTTTACCTTTTCATACCTTCGTAATTATATTACATCCCAGTCTATGCCAATCTATTATATTACATCATTCCTTTTTTTTATTATATTCCATTCAACCACCCACACACACAAACAGACACACACAAACTCACCCTCCCACCCACCCACTCACACCCGACCACACCCCCTAGCCTCCACCCACACCCACCCACCCACATCCTCCCCCAACGCTACCCACCCACCCACACCCAAACACCTCCACCAACCCACACCCACACACCCCCCAACCCCACCTAACCCACCCACCTCACACATCCACACCATCAACACCCACACCACCCACATTCACCCACCCACATCCACCCACCCACCAACACCAACACCCACACCCATCCACCCACACACCAATACCCACACCCACCCACATCCACCCACCCACCATCCACCAACACCCACACCCATCCACCCACACACCAACACCCACACCCACCCACATCCACCCACCCACCAACACCAACACCCACACCCATCCACCCACCCACCACCCACACCCACACCCATCCACCCAGCCCACATTCCCCCACCACCAACACCAAACACCCACACCATCCACCCACCAACACCCACACCCACACCCACACCCATCCACCCACCCACATCCACCCACCCACCCAACACCCACACCCACACCCATCCACCCATCCACCCATCCACCCACACACCACAAACACCCACACCCACACCCATCCACCCACCCACAACACCCACACCCACACCCATCCACCCATCCACCCTCCACCCCACACACCCACACCCACACCCATCCACTCATTCCACCCACACACCCACACGCCACAACCCATCCACCCCATCCACCCACACACCAACCAAAAAACACCCATCACGCCATCCACCCACACCACCAGTAGACACACACAACACCCACACCCATCCAACCCATCCACCCACACACCAAACACCCCACACCCATCCACCCAACAGCCCCACCCACACACCAACGCCCACACCCATCCACCCACACACCAACACCCACACCCATCCACCCATCCACCCACACACCAACACCCACACCCATCCACCCAGCTACCCACCACACACCACACCCACACCCATCTACCCACACACCAACACCCACCACCCACCACACCAACACCCAACACCCATCCACCCATCCACCCACACACAACACCCACACCACATCCACCCACACACCAACACCCACACCCATCCACCCATCTACCACACCAACACCCACACCACCCACATCTCCCCTCCCCCCCTCCCTGCAGGAGAGCCTGGGAAAGAGCTGCTCCGGCATTGTGACACACAACAGGAGATGGGCAGTCGAGGGTCTCCCACATCCCTCCCCCCCCCACACTCACACACCTACCCACCCCCACCTCACCAACACCAACACCCATGCACCAGCACCCACCCACACCCACCACCCACACCCACCTCCTCACCCACATCCACATGCCTCCCCCCTCCCTGTAGGTGAGCCTGAAAGAGCTGCTCCAGCGTTTGTGACACAACAGGAAGATGGCACGACGCCCACCCACACCAACACCCACACCCACCCACCCACCCACCCACCCACCCACACTCACATCCTTCCCCTCCCTGTAGGTGAGCCTGAAGAGCTGCTCCGCGTTGTGACACAACAGGAGATGGGCAGCTGCGGCCCGATGAGACGCGCCGCTTTGTTCGCAGCATTGTACCAACAGTCACGGAGGCACAGATGGTTTACATCAAGGTGGGTTCTGGTGGGGGCAGGGTATCTCAGCAGCTTCTAGGCAGCTTCTAGGCAGCTTCTAGGCAGATAAGGCCTGATGAATGAAGCGCAAGGTGGTTTACATTGCAGTGGGTCCTGGTGGGAGCAGGGCTTTTTTTAAACTTTTCTCACCAGCTTCTAGGCAGCTGGGACTCAATGAGATGCGCCGTTTTGTTCGCAGCATCGTACCAACAGTCACGGAGGCACAGATAGATTACATCAAGGTGGGCCGTGGTGGTAGCAGAGCATGTTTTCCTGCTTTTCTTGGCAGCTTCTAGGCAGCTTCTAAGCAGCTTCTAGGCAGCTTCTAGGCAGTTGCGGCCCGATGAGATGCGCCGTTTTGTTCGCAGCATCGTACCAACAGTCACGGAGGCACAGATGGATTACATCAAGGAGGGCCGTGGTGGTAGCAGAGCATGTTTTCCGGCTTTTCTTGGCAGCTTCTAGGCAGCTTCTAAGCAGCTTCTAGGTAGCTTCTAGGCAGTTGCGGCCCGATGAGATGCGCCGCTTTGTTCGCAGCATCGTACCAACAATCACGGAGGCACAGATGGTTTACATCAAGGTGGGCCCTGGTGGGGGCAGGGTCTTTTTTCAAGTTGTCTTAGCAGCTTCTTACCAGCTTCTATGTAGCTTTTTGGCAGCTGCGACCCAATGAGACGCACCGCTCTGTATGCAGCATGGTACCAACAGTCACGGAGGCACAGATGGTTTACATTAAGGTGGGTCCTGGTGGGGGCAGCAGAGCATTTTTTTAAAAGTTTTCTTAGCAGCTTTTAGGCAGCTTCTAGGCAGCTTCTAGGCAAACAATCGCCTGATGAATGAGGCGCAGATGGTTTACACCAAAGTGGGTCCTGGTGGGAGCAGAGCATTTTTCAACTTCTTACCAGCTTCTAGGCAGCTTCTAGGCAGATAAGGCCTTATTAATACAGCGCAAATGGATTACATCAAGTTGGGTCCCGGTCCAGGTAGAGGAAGTACCGGAGGAAGTCGAAGCTGCCTAATGTTATACGACGATGATGTTGTGCAGAACATGAACCGACACAGCACTATCATTTCATTCCCAAACCTCAACACACCCGCCCACCACCACCACACACACACACCTCACACACACTCACACACCACCACCGCCAACACACACACACTCCACCACCACCACACACACACACACCACACACACACACACTCCACACCACACACCACCACCACCACCACCACCACACACACACACTCCACCACCACCACATACCCACCGCCACCTCCACCACACACACACACACTCCACCACACACCAAACACCCACCACCACACACCACCACACACACACACCACACCCACACTACCACCACCACCACCACACACACCACACCACCACCACCACCACCACCACACACACACACACTCCACCACCACCACTCCACACCCACCGCCACCACCACCACACACACCACACTCCACCACCACCACACACCCAGCACCACCACCCACCACACACACACACTCCACACCACACACACCCACCACCACCACCACCACACAGACCACACTCCACCACCACCACACACCACACCACCACCACCACACACACACACACACACACACACACACACACACACACAAACACACACACACACACACACACACACCACCACCACCACCACCAGCCACCCTAGGCCGCACTAACCGGAGGAAGTAGCAGCTCCCTTCTGTCGTACGATGATAATGTTGTGCAGAACGTGAACCGACACAGCGCAATCATTTCAACAGCTGCAGTAAACACACACACCACCACCGCACACACATTCACACACACCACCACCACCACCACTAACCGCCACACACACACACGCCCCCCCACCCCCCCCACACACACCACCACCACCACTACCACCACATACACACATACCCCCCCTTCCACACACACACCACGCCACCACCCACCACCCTAGGGCCGCACTAACCGGAGGAAGTAGCAGCTCCCTTCTATCGTACGATGAAGTTGTGCAGAACGTGAACCGTCACAGCGCAATCATTTCAACCGCCGCTGCAACAGAGGGCATCCCAATACGAGGACCAGTGGATGCCATCTTTATCATCGCTGACCATATGCGCAAGTCTAGGATGAAGCTTGACACCCTGTTCACACAGTTTGACGCAAATGGGAATGGGCTGCTGTCCTTAAGTGAGCTTCTACGGCTAATGAGGTGATTTATTTCTGCTTTTATTGCACTCATATAAGGGATCCTTGGTATAGGGGTCTTGTAGGAGCCAGGTAATGATAATGCCTGGTGGGGCGTGGTGTTAAGGGAGCCTGTCGTACGCGGGTGGGGAGCGGTCTCCGACCTCAACTGGACAAGCTACCATCGCGACCTGCAACGCTAAGAGCGACCGAAGGGGAAATCAAACCCCCGACTCTTCATTCTCAAAGTGATTTAGTCTACCACTAGACCAATGTATATCACTGAAAGAGGCTAGGGGTCCCCTAGGTATCTTGATCATTGCGGCTCATTGCAGATCAGATCCTAGGACTGATGAGGTCATTCCTGTATTGCTTATATTGGATTAGTAGATAGGATCCTTGGTAGAGGGGTCTCCTAGGTACATTGATCATTGCTGTTCATTGCAGATCAGATCCTATGACTGATGAGGTAATTCTTGTATTTCTTATATTGGATTGGTAGATGGGATCCTTGGTATAGGGTACATTGATCGTTGCTGCTCATTGCAGATCAGATCCTAGGACTGATGAGGTGCTTCCTGTATTGCTTGTATTGCATTGTTAGATGAGATCCTTGGTAGAGGGGTCTCCTAGGTATATTGATCATTGCTGCTCATTGCTGATCAGATCCTAGGACTGATGAGGTGCTTCCTGTATTGCTTGTGTTGCATTGTTAGATGAGATCCTTGGTAGCGGGGTCTCCTAGGTATATTGATCATTGCTGCTCATTGCTGATCAGATCCTAGGACTGATGAGGTGCTTCCTGTATTGCTTGCAGTGCATTGTTAGATGAGATCCTTGGTAGAGGGGTCATTGTGATCCTAGGTATATTGATCATTTTGCTGCTCATTGCTGATCAGATCCTACTGGACTGATGTTAGGTTATTCCTGTATTGCTTGCAGTCCATTGTTAGATGAGATCCTTGGTAGAGGGGTCTCCTAGGTATATTGATCATTGCTGCTCATTGCTGATCAGATCCTAGGACTGATGAGGTGCTTCCTGTATTGCTTGCAGTGCATTGTTAGATGAGATCCTTGGTAGAGGGGTCTCCTAGGTATATTGATCATTGCTGCTCATTGCTGATCAGATCCTAGGACTGATGAGGTGCTTCTGTTATTGCTTGTATTGCATTGTTTAGATGAGATCCTTGGTAGAGGGGTCTCCTAGGTATATTGATCATTGCTGCTCATTGCTGATCAGATCCTAGGACTGATGAGGTGCTTCCTGTATTGCTTGCATTGCATTGTTAGATGAGATCCTTGGTAGCGGGGTCTCCTAGGTATATTGATCATTGCTGCTCATTGCTGATCAGATCCTAGACTGATGAGGTGCTTCCTGTTTGCTTGGTGCATTGTTAGATGAGATCCTTGGTAGAGGGGTCTCCTAGGTATATTGATCATTGCTGCTCATTGCTGATCAGATCCTAGGAGATGATTTGAGGTGCTCTCCTGTATTGCTTGTATTGCATTGTTAGATGAGATCCTTGGTAGGGGTCTCCTAGGTATATTGATCATTGCTGTTCATTGCTGATCAGATCCTAGGACTGATGAGGTGCTTCCTGTATTGCTTGTATTGCATTGTTAGATGAGATCCTTGGTAGAGGGGTCTCCTAGGTATATTGATCATTGCTGCTCATTGCTGATCGCTGATTGCTAGATCCTAGGGAGGTGCTTCCTGTATTGTTGTATTGCATAGATGAGATCCTTGGGTAGAGGGGTCTCCTAGTATGATCATTGCTGCTCATTGCTGATAGATCCTAGACTGATGAGTGCTTCCTGTATTGCGTATTGATTCCTTGATCATTGCTGCTCATTGCTGATCAGATCCTAGGACTGATGAGGTGCTTCCTGTATTAGCTTGTATTGCATTGTTAGATAGATCCTTGGTAGAGGGGTCTCCTACGGTATATTGATCATTGCTGCTCATTGCTTGATCAGATCCTAGGACTGATAGGTGCTTCCTGTATTGCTTGTATGCATTGTTAGATGAGATCCTTGGTAGAGGGGTCTCCTAGGTATATTGATCATTGCTGCTCATTGCTGATCAGATCCCTAGGTGCTTCCTGTATTGCTTGATGCATTGTTAGATGAGATCCTTGGTAGAGGGGTTCCTAGGTATATTGATCATTTGCTCATTGCTGATCAGATCCTAGGACTTGATGAGGTTATTCTGTATTGCTTGCATTGCATTTGTTAGATGAGATCTTGGTAGAGGGGTCTCCTAGGTATATTGATCATTGCTGCTCATTGCTGATCAGATCCTAGGACTGATGAGGTGTTCTGTATTGCTTTGCATTGTTAGATTTGAGATCCTTGGGTAGAGGGTCTCCTAGGTATATTGATCATTGCTGCTCATTGCTGATCAGATCCTAGGACTGATGAGGTGCTTCCTGTATTGCTTGTATTGCATTGTTAGATGAGATCCTTGGTAGAGGGGTCTCCTAGGTATATTGATCATTGCTGCTCATTGCTGATCAGATCCTAGGACTGATGAGGTGCTTCCTGTATTGCTTGTAGTTGGATAGAATCCTTGGTAGAGGGGTCTCCTAGGTATATTGATCATTGCTGCTCATTGCTGATCAGATCCTAGGACTGATGAGGTGCTTCCTGTATTGCTTGTATTGCATTGTTAGATGAGATCCTTGGTAGAGGGGTCTCCTAGGTATATTGATCATTGCTGCTCATTGCTGATCAGATCCTAGGACTGATGAGGTGCTTCCTGTATTGCTTGTATTGCATTGTTAGATGAGATCCTTGGTAGAGGGGTCTCCTAGGTATATTGATCATTGCTGCTCATTGCTGATCAGATCCTAGGACTGATGAGGTGCTTCCTGTATTGCTTGCAGTGCATTGTTAGATGAGATCCTTGGTAGAGGGGTCTCCTAGGTATATTGATCATTGCTGCTCATTGCTGATGATCAGATTCCTAGGACTGATGCCAGGTGCTTCCTGTATTGCTTGCAGTTGTTGCATTGTTAGATGAGATCCTTGGTAGAGGGGTCTCCTAGGTATATTGATCATTGCTGCTCATTGCTGATCAGATCCTAGGACTGATGAGGTTATTCCTGTATTGCTTGCCATTGTTTAGATGAGATCCTTGGGTAGAGGGGTCTCCTAGAGGTATATTGATCATTGCTGCTCCATTGCTGATCAGATCCTAGACTGATGAGTTCTGTGTCAGATCCTAGGTATGAGTGCTTGCAGTGCATTGTTAGATGAGATCCTTGGTTTAGAGGGTCTCCTACGGTATATTGATCATTGCTGCTCATTGCTGATCAGATCTAGGACTGATGACGGTGCTTCCTGTATTGCTTGTCAGTGCATTGTTAGATGAGATCCTTGGTAGAGGGTCTCCTAGGTATATTGATCATTTGCTGCTCATGCTGATCAGATCCTAGGACTGATGAGGTTGCTTCCTGTATTGCTTGCAGTGCATTGTTAGATGAGATCCTTGGTAGAGGGGTCTCCTAGGTATATTGATCATTGCTGCTCATTGCTGATCAGATCCTAGGACTGATGAGGTGTTTCCTGTATTGCTTGCAGTGCATTGTTAGATGAGATCCTTGGTAGAGGGGTCTCCTAGGTATATTGATCATTGCTGCTCATTGCTGATCAGATCCTAGGACTGATGAGGTGCTTCCTGTATTGCTTGCAGTGCATTGTTAGATGAGATCCTTCGGGGTAGAGGGGTCTTCCTAGGTATATTAGATATTGATCATTGCTGCTCATTACTGATCAGATCCTAGGACTGATGAGGTGCTTCCTGTATTGCTTGTATTGCGCTGTTAGATGAGATCCTTGGTAGAGGGGTTTCCTAGGTATATTGATCATTGCTGCTCATTGCTGATCAGATCCTAGGACTGATGTAGGTGTTCTTCCTGTATTGCATTTGTAGTGCATTGTTAGATTTGAGATCCTTGGTAGAGGGGTCTCCTAGGTATCTTGATCATTGCTGCTCATTGCTGATCAGATCCTAGGACTGATGAGGTGCTTCCTGTATTGCTTGCAGTGCATTGTTATATGAGATCCTTGGTAGAGGGGTCTCCTAGGTATATTGATCATTGCTGCTCATTGCTGATCAGATCCTAGGACTGATGAGGTGCTTCCTGTATTGCTTGCAGTGCATTGTTAGATGAGATCCTTGGTAGAGGGGTCTCCTAGGTATATTGATCATTGCTGCTCATTGCTGATCAGATCCTAGGACTGATGAGGTTATTCCTGTATTGCTTGCAGTGCATCGTTAGATGAGATCCTTGGTAGAGGGGTCTCCTAGGTATATTGATCATTGCTGCTCATTGCTGATCAGATCCTAGGCTGATGAGGGTGCTTTTCTGTATTGCTTGCAGTGCATTGTTAGATGAGATCCTTGATATATAGTGGTCGCGCAGGTGTCATATTGATCATTGCTGGTCAGATCCTACGACTCATGAGATGATTCCTTTAATTGCTTTTACTGCATGTGCATATGCTTTGATGCATTGGTAAATGAGATCCTTGGTATCCAGGTCTTGTAGGTGCCGTCTTGTTCATTGCTGCTCAGATCTTACGACTCATGAGATGATTCCTTTTTTCCTTTTATCTTATGTGCATATGCTTTGATGCATTGGTAGATAGGGGTCTTGTAGGTGCCATCTTGTTCATTGCTGCTCAGATCTTACGACTCATGAGATGATTCCTTTTTTCCTTTTATCTTATGTGCATATGCTTTGATGCATTGGTAGATAGGGGTCTTGTAGGTGCCATCTTGTTCATTGCTGCTCAGATCTTACGACTCATGAGATGATTCCTTTTTTCCTTTTATCTTATGTGCATATGCTTTGATGCATTGGTAGATAGGGGTCTTGTAGGTGCCATCTTGTTCATTGCTGCTCAGATCTTACGACTCATGAGATGAATCTTTTTTTCCTTTTATCTTATGTGCATATGCTTTGATGCATTGGTAGATAGGGGTCTTGTAGGTGCCATCTTGTTCATTGCTGCTCAGATCTTACGACTCATGAGATGATTCCTTTTTTCCTTTATCTTATGTGCATATACTTTGATGCATTGGTAGATAGGGGTCTTGTAGGTGCCATCTTGTTTACTTCTGATCAGATCCCACAAGGCCACAACTCATGAGGAGATTCCTGTATTTCTCATATTGCATGTGCATATGCCTTAATGCATTGGTAAATGGGATCCTTGGTATAGGGGTCTTGTAGGTGTCATATTGATCACTGCCGATCAGATCCCACAACTGATGAGGTGATTCCTTTTTTTGCGTTCATTGCATGTGCATATGCATTGGTAGATGACATCCTTGGTATAGGTGGTGGTGGTGGTGGTGGTGGTGGTAGGCATAGGTGGTGGTAGTAGGTATAGTTATAGGTGTGTGTGTGTAGGTACAGGTTGTGGTGGTAGGTATCAGGGTCTTGTAGGTGTCATTGTTGATTATTGTTGATCAGATCCTAGGACTGATGAGGTGCTTCCTGTATTGCTTGTATTGCATTGTTAGATGAGATTCTTGATATAGGGGTCGCGCAGGTGTCATATTGATCATTGCTGCTCAGATCCTATGACGCATGAGATGATTCCTTCTATTGCTTTTATTGCATGTGCATATGCTTAAATGCATTGGTATATGAGATCCTTGGTATATGGGTCTTGTAGGTGCCGTCTTGTTCATTGCTGCTCAGATCTTACGACTCATGAGATGATTCCTTCTATTGCTTTTATTGCATGTGCATATGCTTAAATGCATTGGTATATGAGATCCTTGGTATCCAGGTCTTGTAGGTGCCGTCTTGTTCATTGCTGCTCAGATCTTATGACTCATGAGATGATTCATTTTTTTCTTTTATCTCATGTGCATATGCTTAAATGCATTGGTAGATGAGATCCTTGATATATGGGTCTTGTAGGTGCCGTCTTGTTCATTGCTGCTCAGATCCCACAACTCATGATGAAATTCCTGTTACGACTCATGAGATGATTCATTTTTTGCTTTTATCTCATGTGCATATGCTTGAATGCATTGGTTGGTGAGATCCTTGATACAGAGGTTTCCAAGGTATATTGATCACTCCTGATCAGATCCCACAAGGCCACAACTCATGATGAGATTCCTGTATTTCTCATATTGCATGTGCATATGCTTTTAATGCATTGGTAGAATGGGATCCTTGTATAGGGGTCTTGTAGGTGTCATATTGATCACTGCCGATCAGATCCCACAACTCATGAGATGATTCATTTTTTGCTTTTATTGCATGTGCATATGCATTTATGCATTGGTAGATGGGATCCTTGGTATAGGGGTCTTGTAGGTGTCATATTGATAGGGGTTGGCTATCTTATATAATATTAGTGAATAAATCACAGGGGGCCATGAAGAAGTTATTTTTGACACCTGAACGCTATGAAGTTTGTTTTTTGCCTTACCCCCCCCCCCCCCCCCCAATGGCTTAATTGGCCAATATCTTCCTCACCAATAATAATCATGGCATGAAAGTTAGGTGTATACTGACCCTCACGTCGAAGCTCTATCAGTTGGCCATCTTCTGAAAAACGTGGTTTGGCTTATGTATATAGCAACCCCTGCCCCCCCCCCCCACACACATTACGAAAGTATCTCCGGTAATAAGAGGTAGGATGCAAGTAGTGAAATTTCATCTGCGTTTAGATATTTTGAGAAGATTTGTGGTTCAAGTATATTTCAAAGCGTGCGCGGCAGCGCGATTTCGTTATACGCCCGCATTTTTGAGCCCCACTGCGCGTTTTGTGCAGTTTTTTCAACCCCATGTGGGCGCAGCGCGCAGGTTTTGCGCTTTTTGCACTGCAAATCGCTGACAAATTTGACGTTGATGCGCTCTAAGCGCTGACCAATCTGACAAAATGTAGTACCCTGGTGTCGTTCATAAATAGCATCAGTCAGAGGAGTCTCATGAGATACAACGGTGTGGGACCTAAGGGGCTTCAGGCAGTGAAACACCCCTCCATCCACCTGACACCCGCACAAAGTATAGTATTTGTCTAGCCTGATCCAGTTACAGTTCAGCTACATTGGCGCTTATGGCTAGGCTCCTAATATTAGGCCCCAATACTGATTGGGCCTTTGGTCGGAGGCCAGTTTTTGGTTTTTGTCAATCAGGCAAATGGGTCATTCTCAACAATGGGACTGCAAGTTTGCTGCATATCTTGTTGACCATCCAAAGCTCTTTACTTCAGCACTCTGCTCCAAAACAACGATGCTGACTCAGGCTTGGCGCTTATGGCTAGGCTCCTGAAGTTTTGGGCAACCCAATGCTAATTGGGGCTTTGGGCCGGAAACCAGGCAGTGGCTTGAAGAACTAGAGGGGGGGAAAAGGCCAGACTTGGACGCCTTGGCTGCCATGCACTGCTTTCTGGCCGGATGCGACTTAAGGTTGGCCTTGTTGCTGGGAGGGACAGCTGAAAACCACGGTTTCCAGGTGTTACAAGTTGTTGTCAGTTGTTGTCTGTTACAGGTTGTTGTCAGTTGTTGTCAGTTTACAACAAGCCTTTTGTCAGTTTTCAGTTACAAGTTGTTGTCAGTTACAAAGTTTGTTCTGTCAGTTTTTCAGTTACAAGTTGTTGTCAGTTACAAGTTGTTGTCAGTTTTCAGTTACAAGTTGTTGTCAGTTACAAGTTGTTGTCAGTTTTCCAGGTGTTACCCAAGTTGTTGTCAGTTTTTTTCTTCCGACACAACGCGTCGCCATTCCGATTCGAACGCTGCTACACACCCCCCCGGACCCGAATAACCCCCGCTATTCGAGGAACCAGCGCTGCCCAACCCGACCCCCCAGGCTCCAACGCTTTTTGCGCTCCCTGCACATGCGATGGTACACAAATATCCTGAAATTCAGGCTTGAGTAGTCCAAGCTAGCTATTTCAACCTCCGGACTACATAATCTGAAATTAAAACACCTGGGCGTTGTCAAGGGCTCGTTCTAGGTGCAGAAGGCGCCTCGGCCCTCCCTTGTAGACTTTATTTTTGTGGCGAATTTGCCTGCTGTTCTAGCCTCAAGGCCTCAGCCCTGGCACGACCTTCAACTTATATTTCTCCGTTGCGCGAAATTCTGACTGCTGGAGTACCTTAAGCTTTCCAGGGGGGGGGGGGGGGGGGGGGGGGGTGGGGGGGGGGGGGGGGTACTGCCCAAGTCGGGAATTCATCGGCCTAGGTTGTGAAACCCCTCTCTGGGGTGACGTCCAGACTGGATGTACCTTCCAGTGGCGGGGGGGGGGGGGGGGGGGGGAGGGGGGGGGGGGGGGGGGGGGGGGGGGGGGGGGGGGGGGGGGGGGGGGGGGTGTGTAATCGACCAACGACTGCAGATTCGTAAAGCTTTCGTTGAGGCGTTTTCAATGGAACCAAAAAAAAAAACAATGTGCGGCAAACGTTCGATTCAGGCCCACAGAAGACGAAGTTGTGAAGAAATTTGATTTATCACAAATATCAGCTACCCCCCCGCCCTCCCCCGCACAAACCACCCCTTCCCCCCCCCCACCCCCCCCCCCCCCTTTGGGACCCCCCCTATATCTCAGCCCCTAGGCACTTTTTTTCACCTTTTTCAATGGTTTCAGGGGTCTACGACCAAATCGGAGACGATATAACAGCGTGTGCCCTCCCCACATATGTTTTGATGCCTCCGCCCGATAAATCATATTATATAATATTAGTCGGACCAGCCGTCTCACCAGAAGTTTCGATTTGTTTTGAAAAATAATATTATTGTGACTGTAGATAATATATATTTTTTCAAACACCGGATATTAGTTGCGCCCATTCCCTACTATTTGATCATTGCTGGTCAGATCCTACACTTGCAGATCCAAACCTTGGCATCTGTGGTCGCACGCCGAGTCACTCCATTTTGTGAATGTGTCGCATGAAAGAAACAGTCATCATGTAAAGCATACAGTTTATTATATATCTATTTTGATATATATAATACATATATATATATATATATAATATACAGTTGTCATGTAAATCATACAGTTATATTATATTTATTTTGATTTAGACTCCAGCTGGCAACTTGAGCAAGAAACTATAAATCATTTATATATCATAATTATAATTCTAATACTTATAAACATATAACTTATAATTATTAATATAAACATGTTAATTAATACATCATAATTATAATATATAACATATAATTATACACATAAAACATATAATTTATAATTATCATATCAAGCATGTAATTAATTATAATATAGAAACATGATACTTGAGGAAATCCAAAACATATATACAATACATATCAGAAAGATCTACCACTTTTCAATTACAGGGCAATGTGACCCTCAGTTGCGTGAGCCGTGATCTAGACCTAGTGTGTACAGGGCAGCTTCAGCAGTCACGCTCAAGAGGGACAACAAGTTCCCAGGTGTCCCTTCAAGTGAGTCATATCCCGCTTTTTGTTTGTTGTACACCAAATGTGGTGTGTGCTATATATAGGTATATATGTATATATATGTGTGTGTGTGCATGTGTGTATCATGCCTTTGTAAGTGTAAGCTTTGTTTGTGTACACCAATGTGTGTGTGCCTATATTATATGTGTGTGTGTGTATGATGTGTATCCATGCCTTTGTAAGTGTAAAGCTTTGTTCGGTTCGTGTACACCAAGTGTGTGTTGTCCGTGCATATATATGTGTGTGTGTGGTATGAGTGTATACACAATGTGTGTGTGCATGTGTGTGTACCTATGCCTTTGTAAGTGTGAGTGTTTGTTGTGTCACCAATGTGTGTGTGCGTGTGTGTACCATGCCTTTGTAAGTGTGAGTGTTTGCTGTCACCAATGTGTCCGCTGTTGCATGTGTGTATCCATGCCTTTGTAAGTGTGGAGTGTTTTTGTGTACACCAATGTGTGTGTGCGTGTGTGTATCATGCCTTTTTGTAAGTGTGAGTGTTTTGTGGTACAGCCAATGTGGTGCGTGCATGTGTTGTGTACATTGCCTTTGTAAGTGTGAAGTGCTTGTGTACACCAGATTTTCCTGTGTGTGTTAATCATGCCTTTTGTCTTGTTACCATCACTTGTGTGAAGTGTGAGTGCTTGTGTACACCAATGTGTGTGTGTATCATGCCTGTGTGAGTGTGAGTGCTTGTGTATACCAATGTGTGTGTATCATGCCTGTGTGAGTGTGAGTGCTTGTTGAATCACATGTGTTGTGTGTAATCATGCTGTGTGAGTGTGGTGCTTGTGTATCAACCATATGTGTTGTGTAATCATGCCTGTGTGAGTGTTGAGTGCACTTGTGTCACATAGACCAATGGTGTGTGTGTATCATGCCTGTGGTGAGTGTGAGTGCTTGTGTATACAATGTGTGTGTGTCGAGTCATGCCTGTGTGAGTGTGAGTGCTTGTGTCCTATATACCAATGTGTGTGTGTATCATGCCTGTGTGAGTGTGAGTGCTTGTGTATACCAATTGGTGTGTGTGTGTATCATGTCCTGTGGAGTGTGGAGTGCTTGTGTATACCCAATGTGTGTGTGTGTCATGCCTTGTGAGTGTGAGTGCTTGTGTATACCAATGTGTGGTGTGTGTGTTCATGCCTGTTGGTGGTGAGTGCTTGTGTATACCAATGTGTGTGTGTATCATGCCTGTGTGAGTGTGAGTGCTTGTGTGTACCAATGTGTGTGTGATCATAGCCCTGTGTGAGTGTGAAGTCTTGTGTATACCATGTGTGTGGTGTGTCATGGCCTGTGTGAGTGTGAGAGTTTGTGTATACCAATGTGTGTGTGTATCATGCCAGGTTTCCCTTCAAGTGAGTCATATCCCGCTTTGTTTGTGTACACCAATGTGTGTGTGCCTGTGTGTGTGTGTGTGTGTGTATATTTGTGTGTGTGCGTGTGTGTGTCTGTGTGTGTGTGTATATATTTGTGTGTGTGCGTGTGTGTGTCTGTATGAGTGTGTATATATTTTGTGTTGTGCGTGTGCGTGTGTGTGTCTGTTTTGTGTATATATTTGATGTGTGTGCGTGTGTGTGTCCCTTGTGTGTGTGTGTATTATTTGTGTGTGTGCATGTGTGTGTCTGTGTGTGTATATATTTGTGTGTGCGTGTGTTTGTTCTGTGGTGTGTAATATATTTGTGTGTGTGGGCGTGTGGTGGTGTCTTGTGTGTGTATATATTTGTGTGTGTGCGTGTGGTGTCTGTGTGTGTGTGTGTATATATTTGTGTGTGTGCGTGTGTGTGTCTGTACGTGTGTGTATATATATGTGTGTGTGCGTGTGTGTATGTGTGTATACCAATGTGTGTGCGCGTGTGTATGTGTGTATCATGCCTATGTAAGTGTTTGTGTACACCAATGTGTGTATGCGTTAGTGTGTCTGTATGTGTGTGTATATATATATATATATATGTGTGTGTGTTTGTATGTGTGTATACCAAGGTGTTTTGTGCGCGTGTGTAGTGGTGTATCAATGCCTTGGTAAGTGTGAGTGTTTGTCGTATACCAATGTGTGTGCCCGGTGTGTATGTGTGTAATCATGCCTTTGTAAGTGTGAAGTGTCTGTGTACACCAATGGTCTGTGTGCCTGTGTGTGTCTGTATTGTGTTAT
>CM039463.1:5354758-5405635 GCA_022414725.1 Microglena sp. YARC | reverse complement strand
GCGTGGTGAGCTAGTAGCAATATGTGAGTATACGGGTACAAAATTGTTTTAATCTAGGGTAGTTGTGACTGTTATGAGATGGCAGGTAGCACTAGGTGTCTGTGAGTCTAATAGAGTACGTGGTATGTGTAATGTTATTACAATATGTATGTTTAACCATACATGTATTCCTGGGTTATTGGAAGTGGTTTGAGGATTAGTAGGGACTTATAGTCACTGTTAGGACATATAATATACTATAGGTACTGATTATACATAGGCACACATGGTATGTAGTATATAGGTGATGTGGGTTTTGTGATTGTTTATATCCATTTATGGGAGTATGGGTTAGGATACATTTGATGATATTGTAGTGAGAGGACTTGTTATGTATGTTGTAATTTAATTGGTTTCTATGGACTTGATATGTTGGGGCAGGTTTGAGCTGGCTTCCACGGTGTTAACTGAAATATTTGGTAATCCTTGATTGGTCGTGCACATCATTTTCAGTATAGTTATTTCCAGAAGTTCGAATCTGTGGAATTAGATTCAGATTGGGGCTGGAATGCTTGTTAGCTCATTGTAAGTTAGGTGGACCTGACGCGCGTCGGTTTGGTATACCAGATAGTACCAGAATCATCTTGAATACATTAGTTATTAGGGCTGCGACTTGTTAGCATATCAATTGGTAATTCCCTGACGGCGCGGGTTACAAACGCAGATAAGTCAGAATCATCTTGAATACATTAGAAATTGGGGCTGGACTTGTTAGCTCAATCTGGTTAGCGTTGTCAATTGGTTAGCTCAATTGGTTAGCTCAATTGGTTAGACCTCAATTGGTTAGGCTCAATTGTTAAGCTCAATTGGTTAGGGCTCAATTGGTTAGGCTCAATTGGCAACCCCTGGAGCTGAAACATACATAACATGACATTGGTGACTATAGGCCTAGGCTCCGGCTTACGGCTAGTGGTGTCTCCTTTAAGCTTCAACGTCGCTGTGAGTAAGCTGTACTGACAACGGTATGTAACTGTACTTCAGCGTCCTGTGAGTAACATATAGGCTACACGGATGTAAGCTGTAGTGGTCACGTCCTGTGAGTAACTTTAGGCTACACGGATGCAACAATTTTAATTTCAATTAAATTCACATGACATCAATACACTGGAGCTAAAATAAAAAAATTTGGCCGGCTTTAATGCCTAAAAACACCTTGGGAAGGGTTGACCCCCCCCCCCCCCCCCCCCCCACACACAGAAACACACATATCGCACACAGCACACACACAACAGCATACACACAATAGTCAGCAGGCAGGCAAAATAGCACCCGTTAAAGGACATATAAGAGGCATAGACTTACCTGATCAAAAACATGTAAGAGGTAGAACCGTATTTGTGGGAATGGACGGAAACAATTGTGATGCCGAAAACATGAGGAGGGCTTGACCCCCCCCCCCAAACACACAGACACACACACCAAAACACACACACACACACAGCGAGGTATGCCTTAGCCGTGATCAAAAAGCATGTAAGAGGAGAAGCGAGGCTGGTGAACTGACGGAAACCACTGTCATTGGCCGAGACCTGTCCATGTCCGATAAGGAGACTGTAGTCAGGGTTTAGGGGCTGTTTTTAATTAAAGGTTTTTAATAATAATAAATAAAAGTCATTTATTATTATGCTATTATAAATAGTCTTAATTACAAGGCGTGAAGGTTGAGGGGGCCAGGCCTGTTTTGCTTTCACTGGGGGCCAGAACCACTGTCATGCGAGACGTGCATGTCCGATTAGAGGACCTGAAAAAAACACGGTATCATCAGCTTGTTTTAAGTGGGCAGGTTATAAATAGATAAATAATAAATAAATAGTAATGGCCTTTTTACGAGGGCTGGTGAATGACGGAAACCACTGTCACTGCCAATACCTGCCATGTCCAACAAAAATACGCATCTACATGTTCAGGGGGCTGTTTTTTAAGTGGCATGGTTTTATTTAAATAAATAGCATGAAATATGTGGCCTTATTACGATGGCGTGGGCGTTTGAGAGGGCAGCCCGTTTGGCTTTCACTGGGGCCGAACTCAACACCAAAGAGTTTGTTTGAAGTGTAGTGCACCTTGCCAGATAGGAGGTTGAGGCAGCACAGACAGGCACTCTTCCTTGTGTTGTAGCTGGCCCTTGGCCAGATAGGAGGAAGGCGCAGACAGAAGGCACTACTTGCCTTGTGTTGTAGTGCCCTTTCGCAGATAGGAGGAGGCCAGAGCAGACGGCACTACTTCCTTGTGTGTGAGAGGCGGCTGCGTAGTAGAGTATGAATAATCTTGTGTTAGAGAGCCAGAAAACAGAAACATATAATACATTGTAGAGAGTTAGAAGTGGAGAAGCACTTACTGTGAGGAATATCGCTGGAGGCTCGTTGAGTCCAACCCACTGGTAGGCTCATCAAAGAAGGCAGGATGTAGGGGTCGCACACTTGAAATTCAAGTGCTATTTAGGAAGAGTTAGAGTGGAAACACATAAGCCATTAGAACAGAGCCAGAAGTGTGAAAAACTTCACTTGAAGGATATCGCTGGAGGGCGTTGAGATCCAACCGGTCGCTGGGTGTAGGCTCATCAGGAACAGGACTGTTGGATTGCAGACATGACCTGAGCTCAAAGCCCAATGTTAAGCTCGGGTTTGCGTTGCCCGGCCCGCTGATTCCTCTTCTTCTCAAGCGCCTGCCATGCCGAACTTTGAAGTGCTGGGGAGGAGATGGGGGCAGAAGTAGAGGGTGGTGGCAGGGGAGGAGGGTTTAGATGAAGTGGAATGGGAAAGAAAAAAGGGGCGAGAGTGGAGAAGAGAGAGAGAGAGAGAGAGAGAGAGGAGAGATCGGAGAGAGAGAGAGAGAGAGAGAGAGAGAGGGGGAGGGGAGGGGGTAGGGTGTCAGCCTGAAAAACCTGCCAGCAGTACAAAATCAGTACAGGAGGCGTTCTCCCACAAGAACACTGCTGAAGCCCGCGGCTTTCCTGCCTGGTGTCAGTCAGGGTAGAATATGACCCTGGTCGTAATTGATAATTGATAACGCCTGTGGGGCGTGGTGTTCAGCGGAGCTACGATCGTAGGCGGGCGGTGGGGAGGGTCTCCGACCTCAACTGGACAAGGGCTACGGCATCGCGTTTGTTGACGACGACCTGCAACGCCAAGAGGGCACGAGGGAGTCGAACCATACCGGTCGTACTATGTGACAGTCTACTGTGATATGAGGTTTTTCAGGTCAGATTATACCGGAGCCGCAAAAATCCCATCGTCGGATTTTGGCCAGAACTTTCTCGAAGTCCCTTCCCGGTACACCACCGACCATTTACTGAGGCGAGTTCCATAAGACCGACCACCAGCATAACACTGCAATTGGCAAAGTGACCTAAGTTGCATCATGTCAAGCGATGTCATTGTCAGTTGCGATTAGCACACACACACCACACACACACACACACACACACACACCACACACATAGCATACACACACAAACATACACGCACACCCAACGTCAAGGACTCATTGTCAGTTGCATAGGCACAACACACACACACAGCACACACAAACATACACACACCACACAACAGTCAAGACTGTCATGTCAGTGGCATAGGCACACACAAGCACACACAAAGTCCAAGACGGCATTGCCAGTGGCATAGACACACACACACACGGTTACACAAACATACACACACACACACAACGTCAAGGACGTCATTGTCAGTTGGCATAGGCACACACACACACACACAACACACACAAACGACACAAAACATTACACACACACACAACGCCAAGGACTCATGTGCAGTTGGCATAGGCACACACACACAAACATACACACACACAACAACTCAAGACGCATTGTCAGTGGCATAGGCACACACCACACACACACACACAAAGCATACACACACACACAACGTCCAAGGACGTCATTTCAGTTGGCATAGCACACAACACACACACACACAGAACACACAAACATACACACACACACACACACAACGTCAAGGACGTTCATTGTTCAGTTGGCATAGGCACACACACACACACACACACACACACACACACACACACACACACACACACACACGACACACACAAAACATACACACACACCACAACTTCAAGGACGGTCATTGTCCAGTTGCAAAGGCAGGCCACTCACCTCCAATGTGGTTCTGCAGTTGCAATCATGTCAAGAACGTGCATCAATGATAGCCAGCCCTGCGACGCTTGTCCGCAACTGAGCCGCGGAAGCATTAAGTCCGCCCGGAATAGTACAGATTCTCCCCTTGCCAAGGTTTGATGAACTTGAATTTGAATTTTTGAATTTGAGTTTGAAAATCATTCAGCAGAATTTGAGACCCATGTGCGGACCCACGTTGGACAGAGAATCCCATTTTGAATTTTTAATATTTATTTGTTGAAAATGAAACATCTGAATTGATGTCCATTGGTCACCCATGTGGAAAGCATCAAATTCTTACATTTTAAATATTGAGTTTTGAAAATCAAACATCTGAATTTGATGACCCAATTGCATCCATGTGTCCCATGTGGTCCAGTGTAAAGGCACCCATGTGGAAAGGCATCACATTTTGAATTTTAAATATTGAGTTTTGAAAATCATACATCAGAATTTGATGACCCACTGGCACCCATGTGGTCCCATGTGGCACCCAAAAATGTGGTCTTCTCAAATGGCACCCATGTGGACAGCATCACAATTTGAATTTTGAATATTGATTTTTGAAAATCGTACATCAGAATTTGATGACCCAATGGCTCCCGTGAGGACAGCATCCCGTTTTGAAAATTGCCATCGTAAATTTCAAAATCACCTCATCTGACACTCAAATTTTCAGTGAATCCATGTCAATCTTGATAGACAGCACTGACTGACAGCCATACCATTTGTGAAATTTGAAATTTGGAAAACCACCTCACCTGACACTCAAATTTTCGTGAACCATGTCATCTTGATAGACAGCACTGACTGGACAGCATACCGTTTGAAATTTGAAATTTGAACATCACCTCACCTGACACTCAGATCTTCGTGAACGATGTCATCTTGTGGAACAAAACCAGTCACCTTCTTCAGTTTTTTAATCTTCATGTATGCCCCATTGACATGGACC
Organism: Microglena sp. YARC; assembly: GCA_022414725.1. Taxonomy (NCBI): domain Eukaryota; kingdom Viridiplantae; phylum Chlorophyta; class Chlorophyceae; order Chlamydomonadales; family Chlamydomonadaceae; genus Microglena; species Microglena sp. YARC. The sequence goes on along the minus strand of CM039463.1, from coordinate 5,400,485 downwards.
TTGCCAGTAATTGTAACATCACCGCCAGTCTGCAAACAACAGAGGCAAAAAGGTCAGCATGTGTATTGATGCCTCTATGCTGCACCGCACGTGTCTCTAGTGTATGTATCCTGAGGTAGTGCACTGCAGCTGTCTGTGTGTTGTAGTGTCCGATAAACAAGGACAGCACCGCAACCAACCTGCTAACAACAGGGGCTACAAGGTCAGCATGTGTATTGATGCCTCTATGCTGCACGGTGTCTCTAGTGTATTGTATCCTGAGGGTAGTGCACTGCAGCTGTCTGTGTGTTGTAGTGTCCGATAAACAAGGACAGCACCACAACCAGCCTGCTAACAACAGGGGCTACAAGGTCAGCATGTGTATTGATGTCCCTATGCTGCACGGTGTCTGTAGTGTGTGGTATCCTGGGAGTAGTACACTCCAGCTGTCTGTGTGTGTGTTTCTGATAAGCAAGGCAGCATCACAACCAGCCTGCGCTAAAAACAACAGGAGCAAAAAGCTCAGCATGGGTATTGGTGCCTCTATGCTGCACGGAGTCTCTAGAGTGTGGTAGCCTAGGGGTAGTGAACCCTAGCTGGTATTGTGGTGTCTGATAAAACAAGTCAGCATGTGTATGGTTGCCCTCTTGTGCTGTGTGTGCTCTCTAGTGTGTGTAGCCTAGGGCGTAGTGAACCCTAGCTGGCTGTGTATTGTGGTGTCTGATAAACAAGGTCAGCGTGTGTATGGTTGCCTCTGTGCTGTGTGGTGTCTCTAGTGTGTGGTAGCCTAGGGGTAGTGCACTCCATCATGCGCCTGAGTGTTTGTGTGTCTGATAAAGCAAGAAGCAGGCATCACCACCAGTTTGCAAAGAACAGAGGCTACAAGGTCAGCATGTGTACTGATGCCTCTTTCCTGTGTGTTGTCTGTAGTGTGTGGTAGCATGGGGGTAGTGCACACTAGCTGGCTGTGTGTTGCGGTTTCTGATAACCAGATAGGCATGACCACAGCAGTCTGCAAATACATATATAAGAAGGTATATCTCATACCAAGTGGGATGATGATTTAATTATTTTGTAGAATTAAATGATCATTTTAGCACAAACTCAGGGCCCCCGTTGGTAAAACGATTGTTTGGGGTTCAGTAACCAATGCTTTCTTTTCAGCCTATCACTGTTGGGCAAGTCCCTTTAGCCTATTTATTTAACCCCTGGACTTTAACATACATACAATATACAACACGCATTAACACAACATACATCAAACATACATACATTATACAACATGCATTAACACAACATACATTAAACATACATACAATTTACAACATGCATTAACGCAACATACATTTAACATACATACAATATACAACATGCGTTAACACAACATACATTAAACATACATACAATATACAACATGCGTTAACACAACATACATTAAACATACATACAATATACAACATGCATTAACACAACATACATCAAACATACATACAATATACAACATGCATTAACACAACATACATCAAACATACATACAATATACAACATGCATTAACACAACTTACTCTGCCAGCAAGGACGTTCAGGAAGGTCGTCTTTCCGGATCCTGAGGGTCCCATCACTGCATTCAGCTTTCCTGACGGGAAGCAACCTGTGTGGTAGCAGTGGTAGTAATTTGAATTTGAATTTGAATTTGAGATAATTTAGCTTTCCTGACGGAAAGCAACCTGTGCAGTAGCAGTAGCAGGAATTTTAATTTGAATTTGAATCTGAATTTTAATTTGATATCAGTCAGCTTCCCTGATGGGAAGCAACCTGTGTGGTAGCAGTGGTAGTAATTTGAATTTGAGATAATTTAGCTTTCCTGACGGAAAGCAACCTGTGCAGTAGCAGAAGTATTAATTTGAGATTAATTTGAATTTAATTTGAATCTGAATTTTAATTTGATATCAGTCAGCTTCCCTGATGGGAAGCAACCTGTGTGGTAGCAGTGGTAGTAATTTGAATTTGAATTTGAGATAATTCAGCTTTCCTGACGGAAAGCAACCTGTGCAGTAGCAGAAGTATTAATTTGAATTTGAATTTGAATTTGATATCCTTCAGCTTCCCTGACGGGAGGCAACCTGTGCAGTAGCAGTGGTAATAATTTGAATTTGAATTTGATATCATTCAGCTTCCCGTGAACGAATTAATTTCAATTTGGATACGCACGCTTCAGGTTTATCATACCAAAGTATTTTGAATAATGGTTAGTTGGCTAGCCTTAACATTGATCTATTGACTAGATCTAGAACTCACCACTCACTCCCTGGAGAATAACCTTGTCTTGTTTCTTCAAGTGCATTCCCAGGCTTTCATATTCAATCTTGATGCGCAGCTTCAGGATTATCATACCAATGTATACTGAATAATGGTACGTTGGGTAGCCTTAACATTGATCTATTGACTAGATCTAGAACTCACCACTCACTCCCTGGAGAATGACCTTGTCTTGTTTCTTCAAGCGCATTCCCAGGCTTTCAACTTTAATCTTGATGCGCAGCTTCAGGATTACCATACCAATGAATATTTAATAATCAGACATTAGGTAGCACTTGACATTGATTCTATTTAACTAGATCTAGAACTCATAACTCACTCCCTGAAGTATGCCCTTGTCTTGTTTATTCAAGCGCATTTCCAGGCTTTCAAATTCAATCTTGATGCGCAGCTTCAGGATTATCATACCAATGTATACTGAATAATGGTACGTTGGTAGGCCTAAATGTTGATCTAGTTGAATTAGAACTCACCACTCCACTCCCTGAAGTATGACCTTGTTTGTTTCTTCAAGCGCGCATTCCAGGCTTTCAAATTCAATCTTGATGCGTAGCTCCAGGCTTCCCAGGCCAGTGTATTTGAGCTGCAGAAGGTCAGAATGTGTGTATGCATGTTTACATGTCCAGATGTGCATTTAAAGTGCATGAGTAAGTGATCAATCCATGATTGATTGGATTGCGTGCGGTGCTGTGATAATAGCCAGCAGCCAGTGCATTTGAGCTGCAGAAGGTCAGAATGTGTGTATGCATGTTTACAAGCCTGGATGTGCATTTAAAGTGCATGAGTAAGTGATCAACTCATGATTGTTTGGATGGAGTGCTGTATTTTAGGATAGCCAGACCAGTGCATTTACAGTGTATGACTATGTGATAAATCCATTATTGATCGGATTGAGTGCTGTATTTGAGGATAGCCAGACCAGTGCATTTGAGCTACAGAAGGTCAGAATGTGTGTATGCATGTGTACATGTCAGGATAAGCATTCATAGTGTATCAGTAAGTAGTGAACGGCAAATCATATGATGATGACCAAAGGGAAGTATGATATCATACAAATTGCGTCATACAATATTGTATGTAAATGTTAACTTCAGCCCAGTCTAACTGCCGGCATCATATGATATCATGTGATATCATATGATATCATATTACCCCTCCCTAATTCCTATCTGTCAGTGATCAATCCACGATTAATTTGATGGAGTGCTGTATATGAGAATAGCCAGACCAGTGCAATTGAGCTACATAAGATATACATAGAGCAGAGTACCAGACTCACCGCCAGAGGGTTCTTGAGAGCATTCAAATCCACGTTGTTTTTGAAGCTGTGCAAGAGGTTCTTGTCAAGGCAAAGGCGGTGCTGCTTCGGTTGATTTCTGTTCCTATTAGAGACCCTTTGCATCTGGTTAGTTGCCGTGTCTATCACCCTCAATGCTTAGCCATATATAGAGCAGAGTATCAGACTCACCGCCAGAGGGTTCTTGAGAGCATTCAAATCCACGTTGTTTTTGAAGCTATGCAAGAGGTTCTTTGTCAAGGCAAAGGCGGTGCTTCGGTTGATTCTGTTCCTGTTAGTGACCCTTGCATCTGCTTTGGGGGCTCGGGTTGCTGGGTCTATCATCCCAAGTAGCAGCCACATGAGTGGCAGAGAAAGAACGATCTGCATGGGGCATGTACGGACAAATCATTGTTTTCATTTGGGCGTAGTTGTGTTGGTGGTGTGTTGTTGGTTGGTGGTGTGCTCGTGAATTCAAGTCCGGTTTAGGGGATATAGTTGCTGAGTCTATCATCCCAAGTAGTAGATAGATGAGCGGAAGAGAAAGAACAATCTGTATGGGGCATGCATGCTGCAACTAATTATTTCATTTAGGGTAGTTGTGGTGGTAGTGGTGGTGTTAGGTGGTGGTGGTGGTGGTGGTGGTGGACGTGAATTTACGTCCGTTTTAGGGGATCTGGTTGCTGGGTCTATCATCCCAAGTAGCAGCTAGATGAATGGCAGAGAAAGAACGATCTGCATGGGGCATGTATGTACAAATCATTATTCTCATGGATTTGGCGTAGTTGTGGTTGTGGTGGTGGTGACGGTGGTGATCGTGGTCGTGGTGCTGGTGCTGTTGCTGGTGGTGGTGGTGGTGGTGGTGGCGGTGGTGATCGTGGTCGTGGTGCTGGTGCTGGTGCTGGTGTAGTTGTGTGTCTGGTGCTGGTGGTGCTGGTGCTGGTGGAGGTATGGGGTAAGCTGAACTTAAGTACAGATCAGAGGCCCTTGTTAGAAGTCAACCACCAAATGCAGCATCTTGAAATTCAGGTCCCCAGTCCCAGAAACCGACTCACCAATCCAGCAAGGAGGAAGGCCAAGCCACTAAAATTCGGCGTTCTCAGTCCCCTCACTGCAAGCTGGTTAGGGGAAGCACTTCACGGGGATTGATCTTGCCCTTTGAGGTAGTAACCATTGGGGCAGGGTGGGGGAGTTTAGTACTAGGTGGGGTGAGGTTGTGGTGATGGGGTGTGGGGGTGTGGAGGGCTGAGGGGTGGGGGTGAAGGGCGTAGGAGTGAGAACTAGGGTAGGGACCAGTAGGTGGTGGGGGGGGAATCAGTACTAGGGTGGGGGTGGGTGGAAGGGAGGGAGTAAGTACTAGGTGGGTGTGGGGTGTGTGGGGTGTGTGGGGGTGGGGTGTGGAGGTGTGTGTGTGTATGGGGGGGGGGGGGGTTAGAAGGGGGGAATTAGTACTAGGGCAGGGGGGGTGGAGGTGTGGGGGTGGGGTGGAAGGGGGGAATTAGTAGCTAGGGCAGGGGTGGAGGTGGGGGTGGGTGGAAGGGGGGAATTAGTACTAGGCAGGGGGTGGAGGTGTGGGGTGGGGTGGAAGGGGGGGGAATTAGTACTAGGCAGGAGGGTGGAGGTGGGTGGGGTGGAAGGGGAATTAGTACTAGGTGCAGGGGTGGAGGTGGGGGGTGGGGTGGAAGGGGGGAATTAGTACTAGGGCAGGGGGTGGAGGTGGGGGCGGGGTGGAAGGGGGGGGAATTAGTACTAGGGCAGGGGGTGGAGGTGGGGGTGGGGTGGAAGGGGGGGAATTAGTACTAGGGCAGGGGGTGGAGGTGGGTGGGGTGGAAGGGGGTGGGGATAGTACTAGGTAGGGTGGAGGTGGGTGGGGGGTGAAGGGGGGGAAATCAGTACTAGGGCAGGGGTGGGGGGTGGGGGGGAGGGGGAGTGAGCACTAGGGGGGGGGAGGTGGGGGGGGGGGGGTGGAAGGTGTGTGTGTGTGGGGGGGGGGGGGAATTAGAACTAGGGGGGGAGTGGAAGGGGGGGAGTGAGTACTAGAAATCTGTGTAATATCCATTGGGGCAGGGTGGGTGGGGAGTACTAGGTGTGGGGGGGGGAGTACTAGGGGGGGGGGGGGGGTAGGGGGGAATGAGTACTAGGGATGTAAGTAGTACCCGTTAAGGCAGGAGGTGTGTGTGTGGAAGAGGAAGGGGGGGGCAAAAGTGAGTATTAGAGGTCTAAGTTTTAAAACTTGAGAAGAGAAATGAGCAGTAAGAGGAGGGAGAGAAAAGACAATTAATTTCAAAAAGCAGCGACTACTTCCGTTAAATGAACATCATCAGGCGGCAGTAATACAGTTTGACTCTATCTCTTGACTAAGAGGACATGGTTGCAGGGTCACGCCAATGCTTTTTCTTATTAGACCTTCCTGTCACGGTTGGGCAAGTCCGTTAAGCCTATTTAGCCTACCCCTAGACTGCCCCATACACACATACATGCATACAAACATGCATGCCCCTTTCAGTGATATACATTGGTCTAGTGGTAGACCAAATCAATGTGAGGCAAAGAGTCGGGGGTTCGAGTCCCCCTTTGGTCGCTCTTGGCATTGCAGGTCATTGTCAACCGCGATAGTAGCTTCTCCAGTTGAGGTAGAAGACCGCTCCCTACCCACGTTCGACAGGTTCCCTTGACACCATGCCCCACCAGGCATTATCATTACAAACATACATACAGGGTCACGCAAGCTAGGATTACCTTTGCAGTAATATCCGTTTGGGCAAATGATTTGCTCACTGGGGGAAGGGCAGTAGAAGCCAGCAGGACAGATAGTGTTGGGCTTGGTGGCACCAGGTGGACAGATGTTTCCTTTCATTGGATCTTTTTCGTTCCGGATGCGATAGATGACTGTCTTGCAGGAAGGGGAAGATCTGGAAGAGGCAGCCAAGATTGATGTGTGGTGATGGTGGGGGTGAGGGTGAGGTGAGGGGATGGTGAGGTGAGGTGAGGGTGAGGGGTGGGGTGAGGTGAGGGTGAGGTGAGGAGTGAGGTGAGGGTGAGGGTGAGGGAGGTGAGGGTGAGGGTGAGGGTGAGGGTGAGGGTGAGGGTGAGGGGGTGAGGGTGAGGGTGAGGTGAGGTGTGAGGGTGAGGGTGAGGGTGAGGGTGAGGGTGAGGGTGAGGGTGAGGGTGAGGTGAGGGTGAGGGTGGGGTGAGGGTGAGGGTGATGGTGATGGTGATGGTGATGGTGATGGTGATGGTGATGGTGATGGTGATGGTGATGGTGATGGTGATGGTGATGGTGATGGTGATGGTGATGGTGATGGTGATGGTGATGGTGATGGTGATGGTGATGGTGATGGTGGTGATGGTGATGTGATGGTGATGGTGCATGGTGATGTCTGATGGTGATGGTGATGGTGATGGTGATGGTGATGGTGATGGCGATTGATGGATGGATGGACGGACGGATGGATGGATGCATGTTACAGGCCAGAGGTAGGCAGATAGCAAAAGGGATGGATGTGGGATGGGTTATTTGAGGTTGGGGGTCTCCTTGTAATATATGTTTTCACTTATAGATCGCTATGTAGATAACTTAGCTTCAACGTTTTCAGCACTAATGGGGTATATATTTGTCACACAAACTCTCTCAGGTTAGGGGCCTCATTGACAAGTAGCTCATAATCACAGCTTATGGGTTTTTAAACTTCTTCATCGCTACGGATATGGCTTAGCTTTAACGTTATCAGCACTCCTTAGGTATCACACAAACTGCTTAGACGTTCTCAGCACTCCTTGGATATCACACGGACTGCTTCAACGTTCTCAGCACTCCTTGGGTATCACATTATAATAACTCACCCAAGTAAGGGGTCTCATTCAGGGGGAGAGTGATCGCGAGGGAGCGACAGGTGGCAACGGAAGCGAGTAAGTTAAGAGACCGTTGTCTGACGTGTCAGGCTTCAGAGCGTTTAGGCGGTCGCCGGTCGCGGTCGGTCGGTCGGTCGCACGGACGCGGACGGACAAATGGGTAAACATGGGGGCTCCCGCCCCCTTGAAGAGGGGGCTCCGCTAAAAACACTGACACGAACTCACCCAGGTAAGGGGTCTCATTCAGAAGCAGCTCATAATCACAGCTAATGGGCTGCGCCATACCCTCAAGGCAGTAGCTGCCAGCTGGGCATGGAAGCTTCTCAGCAGGAGTTGGGCAGTAGTTGCCTGGTGGACAAATCAGCTTAGACAGGTCAGTCTCATTCTGCAAGCATTGGAAGGAGGGTGGGGTGGGATGGGGGGTGGGGGGTGGATGGGTTGTGGTGTATGTGTGGGGTGGGAGGGGTGTGGATTGGGGTGGAATGGGGGGGGGGGGGAAGGGCAGGAGTGTGTGGATGGTGGTGGTGGTGTGTGTGTAGGCAGGTTGTGCCGTGTGTGTGTGGTGTGTGGGGGGGGGGGGGGGGGGGGGGTGGATGGGTGTGTGTGTGTTTGTTCTGCTGTGCTGCTGCTGCTGCGGGATTACTCAGTTGCTAGCTGCGTCAGCTTACTGTAGCCAAAGCCCATGGTATGCATATGGGGCTCATGCCTATATTGTTGATTCACACAAGCCACAGAGACCACGACAGACACACACACACAGGTTTATAGACGTGGCCACAAACCTTTGCAAATGACCCCTGTGGGAAGTATTATAATGTCACACAAGTCACACACACAGACATACACACACAGGTTTATAGACGTGGGCACAAACCTTTGCAAATGACCCCTGTGGGAAGTGTTATAATGCCACACAAGCCACACACACAGACATACAGACACAGGGGTATAGACATGAGCACAAACCTTTGCAAATGACCCCTGTGGAAAGTGTTATAATGTCACACAAGCCACACACACAGGCATACACACTCAGGTGTATAGACGTGGGCACAAACCTTTGCAAATGACCCCTGTGGGAAGTGTTATAATGTCACACAAGCCACACACACAGACATACAGACACAGGGGTATAGACATGAGCACAAACCTTTGCAAATGACCCCTGTGGAAAGTGTTATAATGTCACACAAGCCACACACACAGGCATACACACTCAGGTGTATAGACGTGGCCACAAACCTTTGCAAATGACCCCTGTGGGAAGTATTATAATGTCACACAAGTCACACACCACACAGACATTACAACACACAGGTTTATAGACGTGGGCACAAACCTTTGCAAATGACCCCTGTGGGAAGTGTTATAATGTCACACAAGCCACACACACAGACATACAGACACAGGTTCATAAGACATGAGCACAAACCTTTGCAGAAATGACCCCTGTGGAAATGTCTATAATGTCACACAAGCCACACCACCACAGGCATACACACTCAGGTGTATAGACGTGCGGCCACAAACCTTGCAAATGACCCCTGTGGAAGTGTTATAATGTCACACAAGCCACACACACAGACATACAGACACAGGGGTATAGACATGAGCACAAACCTTTGCAAATGACCCCTGTGGAAAGTGTTATAATGTCACACAAGCCACACACACAGGCATACACACTCAGGTGTATAGACGTGGGCACAAACCTTTGCAAATGACCCCTGTGGGAAGTGTTATAATGTCACACAACAAGCCACACAACACAGACAATACAGACACAGGTATAGACATGAGCACAAACCTTTGCAAATGACCCCTGTGGAAAGTGTTATAATGTCACACAAGCCACACACACAGGCATACACACTCAGGTGTATAGACGTGGGCACAAACCTTTGCAAATGACCCCTGTGGGAAGTGTTATAATGTCACACAAGCCACACACACAGACATACAGACACAGGGGTATAGACATGAGGCACAAAACCTTTGCAAATGACCCCTGTGGAAAGTGTCTATAATGTCACACAAGCCACCACACACAGCATACACACTCAGGTGTATTAGACGTGGCACAAACCTTTGCAAATGACCCCTGTGGGAAGATATTATAAATGACACACAAGCTACACAAACAGCCAACACAGACACAGACAGACACAGGGGTATAGACATGAGCACCAAACCTTGCGAATGACCCCTGTGGGCAGTATTGGGATGACCACACAAGCCACAACGAACAAGCCTTCAGCTCCACAGTGTTAGCTGCTTCAGTTTACTGGTAGCCAACCCAAGGTAGGCAGATGGGGCTCACGTCTAGACTATTGTGATGCCACGCAAGCCACAGAGACACACAGTAGCAGACACACACTGTTGTATAGATATGGGCACAAACCTTGGCAAACGAACCCCTGGCCGGCAGTATATTGTGATGACACACAAGCCACACAAACAGGCTTCAGCTCCACAGTTGTTAGCTGCTTCAGTTTACTGGTAGCCAACCCATGGTAGGCAGACAGGGCTCACATCTATAATATCACAATTTCACACAAGCCACAGAGACACACAGAAACAGCCACACAAGCCACACAGACACACTCAGGTTTATAGATGTGGGTACAAACCTTGGCAAATGACCCCTGGGGGCAGTATTGGGATACACACAAAATGCCCACACAAACAGCCTTTCAGCTACTCCACAGTTGTTAGCTGCTTTAGTTTTTACTGGTAGCCAGCCCATGGTAGCTTGGGGTGAGCAGCGATGCCCCGCAAGGGCACTGGAATGAGCAGCATTGGTGGTCGCATTACATGACTGACAGCCTGCATGGGGTAGTGTGCCATGGCAGTGGTGATGGGTGGTGTGGGGGGAAGGAGTGAGTGGAGGTGTGTGGCCTAGTGGGTCGTGGTGGGTGGAATGGGTGGTGTGGGGTAGAAAATGTGTGTGTGTAGGCATTATCTGAGCAGCGATGACCGGCAGGGCACTGGAACGAGCAGCATTGTGGTCGCCATTTCATGGACAGCTTTCATGAGGGTTGGAGTGCATGACAGTGGGTGGGGAAAATGTCCTTTGTGAGTGGGTGGGATGATGGTAGGTGGTGCGTGTGAGGAGTAGGAAATGTGGGTATGTGGGCCTTTGGGTGAGCAGCGATGGCCAGCAGGGCACTGGAACGAGCCTCGGCAGCATTGGTGGTCGCATACATGGGCAACCTGCATGGGAGTAGTGTGCATGACAGTGGCGTGGGAAGGAGGTGAGTGGGTGGATGAGTGGGAGGTGAGGTAGTGAACGAGTAGGTGATGTGTGTGTGTAGGCATTTATGCTGAGCAGCAATGACCAGCAGGGCACTGGAACGAGGCAGCATTGGTGGTACGCATTGCTATGGACAGCCTGCATGAGTGGAGTGCATGACAGTGTGGGAAGGAGCTGTGGAGTAGGTGGCGATGAGTGGAGTTAGGTGGGTGTGAGGAGTAGGAATGTGGTATGTAGGCATCAGCTGAAGCATGCAAATGACCTGCCAGGCACTGTATCGAGGCAGCATTGGTGGTCACATTACATGGACAGCCTGCATGAGGGTGGAGTGCATGACAGTGGGTGGGGAAGGAGGTGAGTAGGTGGATGAATGTGAGGTGGGTGGGAAGGTGGTGAGGAGTAGGTATGTGGGTATGAGGGCATCAGCTGAGCAGCGATGACCAGCAAGGCACTGGAACGAGGTAGCATTGGTGGTCGCATTACATGGACAGCCTGCATGAGAGTGGAGTGCATGACAGTGGGTGGGGAAAAGGTGAGTGGGTGGATGAGTGGGAGGTGGGTGGGTGGTGATGACTTAGAATGTGGGTATGAAGGTATCAGCTGAGCAACTAGGTATGTAACTGAGCAACAACTGTATGTAGGCATCAGCTGAGCAGCTGACCAGCAGGGCACTGGAACGAGGCAGCATTGGTGGTCGCATTACATGGACAGCCTGCACGTGGGTGGAGTGCATGACGGTGGTGGTTGGGTGGGAGCGTGGGAGGGTGAGAAGGTGAGTGGACACACAACACAACACAAACACAAACACAACACAACACCGACACAACCACAACACACACAACACAACACAACACAACACAACACAACAACAACACACATCCACAACACAACACAACACACAACCACAACACACACACAGAACACAAACAGAAAGCACAACAGAACACAACAGAACACAACACAACACAACACACAAACCACAACACAACACAACACAACCACAACACAACACAACACAACCACAACCCACAACACAACACAACACAACACAACACAAACACAAACACAACACAACCACAACCAACACAACCACAACCGCAACCGCAACCACAACCACAACCACAATCAAAACCACAACCACAACCATAACCATAACCACTGCCACAATCTGCTTCAGCTGGTTGGATATCTGTGGAAGGAAGGACTCACCTCACTCTCCACCCACCCACCTAACACGCCACCCAACCACCCAACACACACATTCATGCTAGCATGACCCCCCCCCCCCCTACCCACCCCTCCAACACACACATACACCCAGAAGACCAAACAGCCAATGTGTGTCCCCCCCCCCCCCTCCCCCCCCACCCCCACCCCCCCCACACACACATACTCAAATCCACACCACCCCAACACACAACTACTACATGAATAGGTAGTTAGTCTCAGTACAAGCAAATGGGCTGGGCCCCTCAACCTCATGCCTTGTAATAAGGCATGTTGTTTAACGGTATTTATCTATTTGATTATTTATTTATTTATTTATTTACTCTATGAAACAATGCGGGAAATGTATTAATTCTTACATACCAATTAACCGGTATTTAATTATTTATCTATTCATTATTTATTTAATTACTCTACGAAGAACTGGTGGAAATGTATTAATTATTTAATATTTTTTGAAAGGTATTTATTTGTTTGTTTATTTGTTTATTTGTTTATATATTTATGTATTTATTTAATTACACTATGAAACACTTGTGGAAATACGCACCCGGGAAAACAACTGCAGCTGGCTTGACCCCACCGCCCCTTGGGGGTAACACTGGGCAGATGAGGGACAGCGAGGAGGTGCCGGCCAGAGAATTCACAAAGGATGAAACAGGAATCGGATCCCGACCGCTGTTGTCTAGTGCCTGAGAAAAGGAGAGGAGTCAGGGTAGATGGGTGACAGAAATGAGTAACTGGCTACAGAATATATAGGGGATCTAACAGCCTAGAGATCCCACTACCATTTGTCAAGTGCCTGAGAAAAGGAGAGGAGACAGGGTTGGGATCCTGATCACTTTTGTTGTAGCAATTCAGGGGATGAACTGGACTAAGGTTTCGTACTTTGTCCAGAATTGTCGAGAATTCCAGGCCAAATTGTCGAGAGTTTTCGGATTTCCAGGCCAAACTTCTCAACGAAGTACAAAGTACAAGTTATCTCGGAAATGTTTGTCCAGTTCATCCCCTGAATTGCTATAAGTGCCAGAGATAAAGAGAAGAGGCAGGGGAGATGGTTGATGGTAATGAGTTACTGGCGATAGAATGTATACGGGATTTAATAGACTATGGATCCTGCCCACTTTTGCCAAGTGCCTTAGACAAGGAGAATAGACAGGAGATGAGTGCCAGCAATGAGTTACTGGATGAAGAATATATAGGGAATCTGACGGGCTATGGATCCTACTAGCTTTTGTAAAGTGCCTTAGACAAGGCGAAGAGACAGAAGATGAGTGCCAGCAATGAGTTACTGGATGAAGAATATTTAGGGGATCTGACGGGCTATGGATCTTACTAGCTTTTGTAAAGTGCCTGAGACAAGGAGAAGAGACAGGAGACAGTTGACTGGAACAGAGTACTACTTCTTGCCAAATTGGTCAGCGTTTAAAGCGCACAAACGTCAAATTGGTCAGCGCTTTTTAGTGCAAAAAGCGCAAAAACTGCGCGCTGCGCCCACAGGGGGTTGAAAACAATGCGTGAAACGCGCTGAGGGGCTCAAAAAGGCAGCGCGGCACCGCGCTGCCACGCGCGCTTAGTAGTACCCTGGACTGCAATGGTTTACTGGTTCAAGAGTTTCCAAAGGATTTAGCAGGGTTGGGATCCTGCCCATTTTTGTGAAGTGCCTGAGACAAGGAGAGATGAGTGACTTTGACAGATGAGATGAGTGACAGTGACAGATGAGATGAGTGACAATGACAAACCACTGACCTGTATGATGTTCTACACTTATTAAGACCTATTAAAGCCTTGCACCCGCACGAGTAAATGAGTAGAGCAAACCACTGACCTGTATGATATTTTGCACTTGACTCCCATTGAAACCTTGCACCCGAGCCCATCTGGAGAGATCGTCTAGCTCCAGAGTACCAGAGGTTGGGCTGTAGGCATGACTGCTTATTTCAGCTGCATAGGGGGCAGAGCCATGGGTGAGATTTAGTCATCAAAAATATTGAAAGTGCGTGTAGTTATGCAGTTGTTAGTAGTGACTGCTTATTTCAGCTGCACTGGGGGCAGAGCCATGGATGAGGTTTAGTGAGCCAAAATATTGTAAGTGCACATAGTAGTGCATGCAGTAGTACATGCAGTAGTGACTGCTTATTTCAGCTGTATAGGGGGCAGAGCCACGGATGAGATTTAGTCATCAAAACAATGTTGAAAGTGCATTTATAAGTGCGTGCAGTAGTGCACGTAGGCATGAGAATACAAGGAAGACAAACTGTAGGATGCCCCCATAAAAAAACATGTTGTCTAGCTCACAAGAGGGACATGAGCAGTCACAAGAACCTGCTAGTAGGATAACATTCAACGTCAGTTGGTGGTTGGCCCCAGTGCAAGGAAACGGGCTGGCCCTCTCAACCTCATGCCTTGTAATAAGGCATACTGTTTATTTATTCGACAACAAGTTGACCTACCGGCTGAGAATGTTAGGAAGACAAACTCAAGGATGACCCCATTGAAAAAACGTGTTGTCCAGATCTCCACAGGGACATGAGCCGTCATAAGAACGTGTTAGTGGGATGATCTTCAACAACAAGCAGACCTACCAGCTGAGAATGTAAGGAAGACAAACTGTAGGATGCCCCCATAAAAAAACATGTTGTCTAGCTCACAAGAGGGACATGAGCCGTCACAAGAACATGCTAGTAGGATAACATTCAACGCCAGTTGGTGGTTGGCCCCAGTGCAAGGAAATGGGCTGGCCCCCTCAACCTCATGCCTTGTAATAAGGCATACTGTTTATTCATTCGACAACAAGCAGACCTACCGGCTGAGAATGTAAGGAAGATGAACTCATGGATGCCCCCATCGAAAACCATGTTGTCTAGATCACCAGAGGGGCATGAGCCATCATAAGAACGTGTTAGTGGGATGATCTTCAACAACAAGCAGACCTACCGGCTGAGAATGTTAGGAAGATGAACTCATGGATGCCCCCTTCAAAGACCATGTTGTCTAGATCACCAGAGGGGCATGAGCCGTCACAAGAATCCGTGATGGACTGTGAATTTTTCTTGCAAGATGAGCATTTCTGTACAGAAGATAGGTGGGGAGGGGGGGGGGGGTTTGGTTGGGGATAGGTTGGGATTAGGGTGGGGGTAGGTGGGGAGGGGGCAGAGGGGGGGAGAGGGGGTTAGGGGGGGGATATGTGGGAAGAGGGGATTAGGGGGGAATAGGTGGGAAGAGGGGTTAAGGGGGGGAACTGGACAAGCTACCATCGCGGTTGACAACGACCTGCAACGCTAAGAGCGACCGTAGGGGGAATCGACCCCCCCGACTCTTTGTCCTCAGAGTGATTCGGTCTACCACTAGACCAATGTATATCACTGAAAGGGGCCAGAGGCAAGTAAAATATCATATGATTTCATACAAATTGTATCATATATTCATACGATATTGCATATAAATGGTAACTTAAGCATAGTCAGACTGCCAGCATCGCATGATATCATATGATGAATTTATATACTATCATATCATATTGCTGTTCCCTACTGATGTACCATATATGTATGTGTGTTACAGTCCAGGGGTAGCTTAAATCAAGGGGTTTTATGATCAAAATTATATCGCTTGATATAAGGTAATTTGGATGGGATGTTACCATTTTTTTACTTATGTGTCCACCCTTTGCTACTAATGTGACCTTTTGTTACTAATGTGTCCTACTCAAGTACTAATGTGTCCTACTCAAGTACTAATGTGTCCTACTCAAGTACTAATGTGTCCTACTCAAGTACTAATGTGTCCTACTCAAGTACTCAATACTAATGTGTCCTACTCAAGTACTAATGTGTCCTACTCAAGTACTAATGTGTCCTACTCAAGTACTAAATGTGTCCTACTCAAGTACTAATGTGTCCTACTCAAGTACTAATGTGTCCTACTCAAGTACTAATGTGTCCTACTCAAGTACTAATGTGTCCTACTCAAGTACTAATGTGTCCTACTCAAGTACTAATGTGTCCTACTCAAGTACTAATGTGTCCTACTCAATACTAATGTGTCCTACTCAAGTACTAATGTGTCCTACTCAAGTACTAATGTGTCCTACTCAAGTACTAATGTGTCCTACTCAAGTACTAATGTGTCCTACTCAAGTACTAATGTGTCCTACTCAAGTACTAATGTGTCCTACTCAAGTACTAATGTGTCCTACTCAAGTACTAATGTGTCCTACTCAAGTACTAATGTGTCCTACTCAAGTACTAATGTGTCCTACTCAAGTACTAATGTGTGTCCTACTCAACTTATGTGTCCTACTCAAGTACTCATGTGTCCTACTCAAGTACTAATGTGTCCTACTCACAGTACTAATGTGTCCCTACTCAAGTACTAATGTGTCCTACTCAAGTACTAATGTGTCCTACTCAAGTACTAATGTGTCCTACTCAAGTACTAATGTGTCCTACTCAAGTACTAATGTGTCCTACTCAAGTACTAATGTGTCCTACTCAAGTACTAATGTGTCCTACTCAAGTACTAATGTGTCCTACTCAAGTACTAATGTGTCCTGTAATTTGGGATGGAATGTTCAGTAATGTGACTAATTATTCCTATAACTGCGCCAGATTTATTAAGCATAGGCCTTTTGTGACCTGCAAAGACAATTTGTTCTTTTAAAAGGCATGAATAAATATGATAAGACCTTTTGCTACTAATGTGTCCACACCGTGTATATTACAATCCAGGGGTAGGCTAAATAGGCTGAAGGGACATGACCAACCATGACAGGAAGGGCAAAAAGAAAAAGCATACTACACGGTTGTTACCTTGCACATGGGCACTGCTAAAAAATTCTCAGCATTGCAGTACAGCCCTTGTCCGCAGTCTCTAGGGTGGAAGCATGGGGATCCTGCATTGCACAAGCAGCTGCAGAAAAGGACAGGGGGAGGGAGTAAAACATGGATGTGTTTGTGAGTGTGTGTGTGTGCAGGTGTGTGGGTGGGTGGGTGGTTTGGAGCATGTGGATCCTGCATTGCACAGACAGCTGCAGAAAAGGAGAGGGAGAGGGAGTAAAACAGGGGTGTGTGTGGTGTGTGTGTGTGTATAGGGGGGGGCAGGGGGGGGGAGCATGGGGATCCTGCGTTGCAAAAGCAACTGCAGAAAAGGACAGGGAGAGGGAGTCAAACATGGGTGTGTTTGTGAGTGTGTGTGTCCGTGTGTGTGTAGGTGTGTGTGTGTGTGTGTGTGTGGTGTGTGTGTGTGTGTGTGGGTGGGTGGGGGGTGCATGTAGATCCTGCTTTGCACAGACAGCTGCAGAAAAGGAGAGGGAGAGGAAGTAAAACAGGGGTGTGTTTATGTGTGTGTGAGTGTTTGTTCGTGTGTGTGTGTGGGGGGGGGGTGCATGTAGATCCTGCTTTGCACATACAGCTGCAGAAAAGGAGAGGGAGAGGGAGTAAAACAGGGGTGTGTTTGTGTGTGTGTGAGTGTTTGTTCGTGTGCGTGGGTGTGTGGGTGGGTGCATATAGATCATGGTTTGCACAGGCATCTACCAAGAAGATTCAGGAGATTGTGCAAAACAAGGGTTGAAAGGTAATGTGCTTGTTTATGTGCCCAACCTGGAGTATTCAAGATAACCTTTAAAATAGCCTCGAACCCGGCCTCGAATATTAAAAAAAACAAAACCTCGAATATTCAAGGTAACCTTTTAAATAACCTCCAACGGTCTCCATCATTAAAAATAAAAACCTTGAATATTCAAGACAACCTTTCTAATAGCCTCTAATATTAAAAAATCAAAATCTCGAATATTCAAGAGAACCTTTAAAACAACCTCGAATGTTAAAAATAATAACCTCGAATATTCAAGATAACCTTCAAAATAACCTCGAATTTTAAAAATAATACACTTGAATATTCAGGATAACCTTAAAAATAACCTCGGATATTTAAAATATTAACCTTCAATACTCAAGATAACTTTAAGCTATCTTGAGGGTGTAGATAAACAAACACTTGGTGTCCTGGTTCCCAACGAATCATGTGCACACAACTATGCTGACAAGGAGCAAAGCTTATATTTTCAGCTATAACCAGCAGCTTCTAGGCAGCTCCCCTGGCCTGCTACCCAGCCCAAACTGTAGCAACATAGTTCATATGGAAGCTGGTAAAATCATATTTGCAGTGTGGGTTGAAATCTTGATGCTCTTCCCAGTGGCTGGCTCAGGGAGCTACCTAGAAGCTGCTGCTCATAGCCGAATAGAAAAGCTATGGTCAGGAGCTCTCACCTTGGCCAGCATGTCAAAGCACTCTGGCTGAAAGGAGCTACCTAGAAGCTGCTGCTTGTAGCTGTAAAGAAAAGCTATGGTTATGAGATCTCACCTTGGCCAGCATGACAATGCTCTCTGGCTGAAGGGAGCTACCTAGAAGCTGCTGCTCATAGCTGAAGAGAAAGCTATGGTCAGGAGCATGTCATTATAGTTTTGTTTGCTTCTAATGGCACTAAAAAGCTACAAAAAGCTATAAAAAGCTATATAAAGCACTAAAGCGCTGTCCCTGGAGGACGCCTAAAATCATCAAGCTAGAAAAAAAACCACTTTTAGGGAGCTACCTAGAAGCTGCTGCTCATAGCTTGAGAGAAATCACTGGTCAGGAGCATGTTATTATAGCCCCTCCAGGCGGTATTATAGACCCTTTTGGCTGAAGGGAGCTACCTAGAAGCTGCTGCTCATAGCTTGAGAGAAAATCACTGGTCAGGAGCATGTTATTATTATAGCCCCTCCAGGCGGTATTATAGACCCTTTTGGCTGAAGGGAGCTACCTAGAAGCTGCTGCTAATAGCTTGAGAGAAAATCACTGGTCAGGAGCATGTTATTATAGCCCCTCCAAGGCTACTAGGTGCTGCTCATATAGGGCTGAAGGGAGCTGAAGCTGCCGCTCATAGCTTGAGAGAAAATCACTGGTCAGGAGCATGTTATTATTATAGCCCCTCCAGGCGGTATTATAGACCCTTTTGGCTGAAGGGAGCTACCTAGAAGCTGCTGCTCATAGCTTGAGAGAAAATCACTGGTCAGGAGCATGTTATTATAGCCCCTCCAGGCGGTATTATAGACCCTTTTGGCTGAAGGGAGCTACCTAGAAGCTGCTGCTCATAGCTTGAGAGAAAATCACTGGTCAGGAGCATGTTATTATTATAGCCCCTCCAGGCGGTATTATAGACCCTTTTGGCTGAAGGGAGCTACCTAGAAGCTGCTGCTCATAGCTTGAGAGAAAATCACTGGTCAGGAGCATGTTATTATAGCCCCTCCAGGCGGTATTATAGACCCTTTTGGCTGAAGGGAGCTACCTAGAAGCTGCTGCTCATAGCTTGAGAGAAAATCACTGGTCAGGAATGTTATTATAGCCCCTCCAGGCGGTATTATAGACCCTTTTGGCTGAAGGGAGCTACTAGAAGCTGCTGCTGCATAGCTTGAGAGAAAATCACTGGTCAGGGAGGCATGTTATTATAGCCCCTCCAGGCGGTATTATAGACCCTTTTGGCTGAAGGGAGCTACCCTAGAAGCTGCTGCTCATAGCTTGAGAGAAAATCACTGGTCTAGGAGCATGTTATTATTAGCCCCTCCCCTTTTGGCTGAGGCTATTATAACCCTTTTGGCTGAAGGGAGCTACCTAGAAGCTGCTGCTCATAGCTTGAGAGAAAATCACTGGTCAGGAGCATGTTATTATAGCCCCTCCAGGCGGTATTATTGAGACCCTTCATAGCTTGAGCTGAAGGGAGCTACCTTAGAAGCTGCTGCTCATAGCTTGAGAGAAAATCACTGGTCAGGGAGCATGTTATTATAGCCCCTCCAGGCGGTATTATAGACCCTTTTGGCTGAAGGGAGCTACCTAGAAGCTGCTGCTCATAGCTTGAGAGAAAATCACTGGTCAGGAGCATGTTATTATAGCCCCTCCAGGCGGTATTATAGACCCTTTTGGCTGAAGGGAGCTACCTAGAAGCTGCTGCTCATAGCTTGAGAGAAAATCACTGGTCAGGAGCATGTTATTATAGCCCTCCAAGGCGGTATTATAGACCCTTTTGGCTGAAGGGAGCTACCTAGAAGCTGCTGCTCATAGCTTGAGAGAAATCACTGGTCAGGAGCATGTTATTATAGCCCCTCCAGGCGGTATTATAGACCCTTTTGGCTGAAGGGAGCTACCTAGAAGCTGCTGCTCATAGCTTGAGAGAAAATCACTGGTCAGGAGCATGTTATTATAGCCCTCCAGGCGGTATTATAGACCCTTTTGGCTGAAGGGAGCTACCTAGAAGCTGCTGCTCATCGCTTGAGAGAAAATCACTGGTCAGGAGCATGTTATTATAGCCCCTCCAGGCGGTATTATAGACCCTTTTGGCTGAAGGGAGCTACCTAGAAGCTGCTGCTCATAGCTTGAAGAGAAAATCACTGGTCAGGAGCATGTTATTATAGCCCCTCCAGGCGGTATTATAGACCCTTTTGGCTGAAGGGAGCTACCTAGAAGCTGCTGCTCATAGCTTGAGAGAAAATCACTGGTCAGGAGCATGTTATTATAGCCCCTCCAGGCGGTATTATAGGACCCTTTTGGCTGAAGGGAGCTACCTAGAAGCTGCTGCTCATAGCTTGAGAGAAAATCACTGGTCAGGAGCATGTTATTATAGCCCCTCCAGGCGGTATTATAGACCCTTTTGGCTGAAGGAGCTACCTAGAAGCTGCTGCTCGTAGCTTGAGAGAAAAATCACTGGTCAGGAGCATGTTATTATAGCCCCTCCAGGCGGGTATTATAGACCCTTTTGGCTGAAGGGAGCTACCTAGAAGCTGCCTGCTCATAGCTTGAGAGAAAATCACTGGTCAGGAGCATGTTATTATAGCCCCTCCAGGCGGTATTATAGACCCTTTTGGCTGAAGGGGAGCTACCTAGAAGCTGCTGCTCATAGCTTGAGAGAAAATCACTGGTCAGGAGCATGTTATTATAGCCCCTCCAGGCGGTATTATAGACCCTTTTGGCTGAAGGGAGCTACCTAGAAGCTGCTGCTCATAGCTTGAGAGAAAATCACTGGTCAGGAGCATGTTATTATAGCCCCTCCAGGCGGTATTATAGACCCTTTTGGCTGAAGGGAGCTACCTAGAAGCTGGCTGCTCATTAGCTTGAGAGAAAATCACTGGTCAGGAGCATGTTATTATAGCCCCTCCAGGCGGTTATTATAAGACCCTTTTGGCTGAAGGGAGCTACCTAGAAGCTGCTGCTCATAGCTTGAGAGAAAATCACTGGTCAGGAGCATGTTATTATAGCCCCTCCAGCGGTATTATAGACCCTTTTGGCTGAAGGGAGCTACCTAGAAGCTGCTGCTCATAGCTTGAGAGAAAATCACTGGTCAGGAGCATGTTATTATAGCCCCTCCAGGCGGTATTATAGACCCTTTTGGCTGAAGGGAGCTACCTAGAAGCTGCTGCTCATAGCTTGAGAGAAAATCACTGGTCAGGAGCATGTTATTATAGCCCCTCCAGGCGGTATTATAGACCCTTTTGGCTGAAGGGAGCTACCTAGAAGCTGCTGCTCATAGCTTGAGAGAAAAATCACTGGTCAGGAGCATGTTATTATAGCCCCTCCAGGCGGTATTATAGACCCTTTTGGCTGAAGGGAGCTACCTAGAAAGCTGCTGCTCATAGCTTGAGAGAAAAATCACTGGTCAGGAGCATGTTATTATAGCCCCTCCAGGCGGTATTATAGACCCTTTTGGCTGAAGGGAGCTACCTAGAAGCTGCTGCTCATAGCTTGAGAGAAAATCACTGGTCAGGAGCATGTTATTATAGCCCCTCCAGGCGGTATTATAGACCCTTTTTGGCTGAAGGGAGCTACCTAGAAGCTGCTGCTCATAGCTTGAGAGAAAATCACTGGTCAGGAGCATGTATTATAGCCCCTCCAGGCGGTATTATAGACCCTTTTGGCTGAAGGGAGCTACCTAGAAGCTGCTGCTCATAGCTTGAGAGAAAATCACTGGTCAGGAGCATGTTATTATAGCCCCTCCAGGCGGTATTATAGACCCTTTTGGCTGAAGGGAGCTACCTAGAAGCTGCTGCTCATAGCTTGAGAGAAAATCACTGGTCAGGAGCATGTTATTATAGCCCCTCCAGGCGGTATTATAGACCCTTTTGGCTGAAGGGAGCTACCTAGAAGCTGCTGCTCATAGCTTGAGAGAAAATCACTGGTCAGGAGCATGTTATTATAGCCCCTCCAGGCGGTATTATAGACCCTTTTGGCTGAAGGGAGCTACCTAGAAGCTGCTGCTCATAGCTTGAGAGAAAATCACTGGTCAGGAGCATGTTATTATAGCCCCTCCAGGCGGTATTATAGACCCTTTTGGCTGAAGGGAGCTACCTAGAAGCTGCTGCTCATAGCTTGAGAGAAAATCACTGGTCAGGAGCATGTTATTATAGCCCCTCCAGGCGGTATTATAGACCCTTTTGGCTGAAGGGAGCTACCTAGAAGCTGCTGCTCATAGCTTGAGAGAAAATCACTGGTCAGGAGCATGTTATTATAGCCCCTCCAGGCGGTATTATAGACCCTTTTGGCTGAAGGGAGCTACCTAGAAGCTGCTGCTCATAGCTTGAGAGAAAATCACTGGTTCAGGAGCATGTTATTATAGCCCCTCCAGGCGGTATTATAGACCCTTTTGGCTGAAGGGAGCTACCTAGAAGCTGCTGCTCATAGCTTGAGAGAAAATCACTGGTCAGGAGCATGTTATTATAGCCCCTCCAGGCGGTATTATAGACCCTTTTGGCTGAAGGGAGCTACCTAGAAGCTGCTGCTCATAGCTTGAGAGAAAATCACTGGTCAGGAGCATGTTATTATAGCCCCTCCAGGCGGTATTATAGACCCTTTTGGCTGAAGGGAGCTACCTAGAAGCTGCTGCTCATAGCTTGAGAGAAAATCACTGGTCAGGAGCATGTTATTATAGCCCCTCCAGGCGGTATTATAGACCCTTTTGGCTGAAGGGAGCTACCTAGAAGCTGCTGCTCATAGCTTGAGAGAAAATCACTGGTCAGGAGCATGTTATTATAGCCCCTCCAGGCGGTATTATAGACCCTTTTGGCTGAAGGGAGCTACCTAGAAGCTGCTGCTCATAGCTTGAGAGAAAATCACTGGTCAGGAGCATGTTATTATAGCCCCTCCAGGCGGTATTATAGACCCTTTTGGCTGAAGGGAGCTACCTAGAAGCTGCTGCTCGTAGCTTGAGAGAAAATCACTGGTCAGGAGCATGTTATTATAGCCCCTCCAGGCGGTATTATAGACCCTTTTGGCTGAAGGGAGCTACCTAGAAGCTGCTGCTCGTAGCTTGAGAGAAAATCACTGGTCAGGAGCATGTTATTATAGCCCCTCCAGCGGTATTATAGACCCTTTTGGCTGAAGGGAGCTACCTAGAAGCTGCTGCTCGTAGCTTGAGAGAAAATCACTGGTCAGGAGCATGTTATTATAGCCCTCCAGGCGGTATTATAGACCCTTTTGGCTGAAGGGAGCTACCTAGAAGCTGCTGCTCGTAGCTTGAGAGAAAATCACTGGTCAGGAGCATGTTATTATAGCCCCTCCAGGCGGTATTATAGACCCTTTTGGCTGAAGGGAGCTACCTAGAAGCTGCTGCTCGTAGCTTGAGAGAAAATCACTGGTCAGGAGCATGTTATTATAGCCCCTCCAGGCGGTATTATAGACCCTTTGGCTGAAGGGAGCTACCTAGAAGCTGCTGCTCGTAGCTTGAGAGAAAATCACTGGTCAGGAGCATGTTATTATAGCCCCTCCAGGCGGTATTATAGACCCTTTTGGCTGAAGGGAGCTACCTAGAAGCTGCTGCTCATAGCTTGAGAGAAAATCACTGGTCAGGAGCATGTTATTATAGCCCCTCCAGGCGGTATTATAGACCCTTTTGGCTGAAGGGAGCTACCTAGAAGCTGCTGCTCATAGCTTGAGAGAAAATCACTGGTCAGGAGCATGTTATTATAGCCCCTCCAGGCGGTATTATAGACCTTTTGGCTGAAGGGAGCTACCTAGAAGCTGCTGCTCATAGCTTGAGAGAAAATCACTGGTCAGGAGCATGTTATTATAGCCCCTCCAGGCGGTATTATAGACCCTTTTGGCTGAAGGGAGCTACCTAGAAGCTGCTGCTCATAGCTTGAGAGAAAATCACTGGTCAGGAGCATGTTATTATAGCCCCTCCAGGCGGTATTATAGACCCTTTTGGCTGAAGGGAGCTACCTAGAAGCTGCTGCTCATAGCTTGAGAGAAAATCACTGGTCAGGAGCATGTTATTATAGCCCTCCAGGCGGTATTATAGACCCTTTTGGCTGAAGGGAGCTACCTAGAAGCTGCTGCTCATAGCTTGAGAGAAAATCACTGGTCAGGAGCATGTTATTATAGCCCCTCCAGGCGGTATTATAGACCCTTTTGGCTGAAGGGAGCTACCTAGAAGCTGCTGCTCATAGCTTGAGAGAAAAATCACTGGTCAGGAGCATGTTATTATAGCCCCTCCAGGCGGTATTATAGACCCTTTTGGCTGAAGGGAGCTACCTAGAAGCTGCTGCTCATAGCTTGAGAGAAAATCACTGGTCAGGAGCATGTTATTATAGCCCCTCCAGGCGGTATTATAGACCCTTTTGGCTGAAGGGAGCTACCTAGAAGCTGCTGCCATAGCTTGAGAGAAAATCACTGGTCAGGAGCATGTTATTATAGCCCCTCCAGGCGGTATTATAGACCCTTTTGGCTGAAGGGAGCTACCTAGAAGCTGCTGCTCATAGCTTGAGAGAAAATCACTGGTCAGGAGCATGTTATTATAGCCCCTCCAGGCGGTATTATAGACCCTTTTGGCTGAAGGGAGCTACCTAGAAGCTGCTGCTCATAGCTTGAGAGAAAATCACTGGTCAGGAGCATGTTATTATAGCCCCTCCTGGCTGTCTAGATTTACCTTGGTTACTCAAGTTTGGGCAAGTCCCTCTACTGCTTGATAATTAAATAAATTAATTATTCATTATTAATGATTAATTTTTAATAATAATTAAATTAATCGCATATCTCAGAGATATATCAGATATCTTGATTACTCAAGGCTGGGAAATTCCCTTTAATTATTAATCATGTAATTAATTGTTTATAATTAATCATAATTAAATTAATCATGTATCGGTTACCTTGATTAATCAAGGCTGGGTAATTCCCTTTAGCCTAACCAGCTAACCCTGGACCGGAACAACATGCATCCATACATGGGGATCACAATTAATAGCACAAAAAACGATCAAAGTTTTGCCATGTTGAATCTAAATTCGCATGCTGTCTAGAATATTTTTTGTTACCACCTGTCGCTCCGTCGCCAACTCTCTCCGCCATTATTTAGCGTTGCATGAGACACTGTATAGAACTGTCTTTACCTGTATAGAACTGTCTTTACCTGTATAGAACTGTCTTTACCTGTATAGAACTGTCTTTACCTGTATAGAACTGTCTTTACCTGTATAGAATTGTCTTTACACTGTATAGAACTGTCTTTACCTGTATAGAACTGTCTTTACCTGTATAGAATTGTCTTTACACTGTATAGAACTGTCTTTACCTGTATAGAACTGTCTTTACCTGTATAGAACTGTCTTTACCTGTATAGAACTGTCTTTACCTGTATAGAATTGTCTTTACACTGTATAGAATTGTCTTTACCTGTCTGGGCACTCCTTGTACAGTTGAGGGAACAGGCAGCATCTCCAGCACTGTGCGCAGGATCCCCTCAGAGATCCCAAGGAGGGTCGGTCACAAAACCTGTGGCCACGTGCGTATGTAGGTGTGTATGCATGTTACAGTCCAAGGGTAGGCCAAATAGGCTAAAGGGACTTGCCAAACCGTGACAGGCCATGCAATGCAATGGCCATGCAGCGTTTCAGCTTTGTGTGTGTGTAAATTGTGTGTGTTTGTGTGTGTGTGTGTGTGTGTGTGTGTGTGTGTTTTTTCGTTTATGTGTGTTTGTGCATTTATGTGTGTTCCAATTTTGTGTGTTTTGTGTGTTTCAGGTGTGTGTGTTTTATGTGTGTTATTTTGTGCATTTCTATGTGTGTCTCATTTATGTTTGTTTCTGCATGCGTTTCAATTGTGTGTGTTGTGAGTGTGTGTGTGTGTTGTGTGTGTTGTTTGTTCGTTGTGTGCGCATTGTGTGTGTTGTGTTTTTCAGGTGTATCTTTGCATGTGTGTCTGTCGTTTTTTTATGTTTCTATGTGTACCACAGTTGTTTATGTGTTGTGTGTGTGTGTGTGTGTGTGTGTGTGCGTAAGTGCGTGCGTGCGTGTGTGTATGTGTGTGTGTGTTTCCTTTAGTTATGAGCTTTTAAAGGACTGTAGCTGCGCGTCGCTTGGTGCTATTGTTCCTGGCTTGTTGAGATTGGGGTTGTGGTTTGCAGTTGTGGTTGTGGTGGTTGAGGTTGTGGTGGTGGTTGGGGCCGGGGGAGGGGGGGAGGGTCAAGAGGGGAGGGGGGGGGGGGGGGGGGTCTGCAAGGGGAGAGGGAGGGTCTGCTAGGGGAAGGGGAGGGGGGGAGGAGGGTCTGCAGGGGGGGGGGGGGGGGGGGGCAAGGGGGAGGGAAGGAGAGGGGGGGGGGGGGGGGGGGTAGATAGGGAGGACTAAAGGACTTACCTGTCCAACTGGCAGTCACTATCATACAAGCATTGGACCTCAGTCTCATTGGAGTAGAATGCTGAGGTATCCTATACAGGCATTGGGGTGATAACAGTTTGTTGTATAGTGGTTGAATTGTGGTTGTATGGTGGTTGTGTGGTGGTTGTATGGTATAGCGGTTGTATGGTGGTTGTGTGGTGGTTGTATGGTATAACGGTTGTATGGTGGTTGTGTGGTGGTTGTATGGTATAACAGTTGTATGGTGGTTGTGATACATACACACACATGCTCGTACACACGTGTACACACACAAACTCAGGTAATGATAACGCCTGATGGGGCGTGGTGTTAAGGGAACCCGTCGTATGCGGGTAGGGAGCGGTCTTCTACCTCAACTGGACAAGCTACCATCGCTGTTGACAACACGCAAACTCACACACATGGTTATAAACACACAAGCTCACACACATGGTCATACACACACATGCATACACACATATGGTCATGCACACACACATGGTCATACACACACATGCATACACACATATGGTCATGCACACACACACATGGTCATACACACACATGCATACACACATATGGTCATGCACACACACACATGGTCATACACACACATGCATACACTCATATGGTCATGCACACACACATGGTCATACACACACATACACACACATGGTCGTACACACGTGTACACACACACAAAGTCACACACATGGTTATAAACACACAAACACACACATGCATACACACATATGGTCATGCACACATGCGTACACACACAAACTCACACACATGGTCATACACACACATACACACATGCATACATGCACAAACACACGTACACACACACATGCATACACACACAGCCATACACCACAAGCACACACATGTAAATACACACACACAAACAAACACATGGTACTACACAAACACAAACACAAACACAAACACAAACAAACACATGTCCATGCACACACATACACACACAATTTTTGGATTTTCTTCCCAGGAGGTGGGACCCCGTACATAAACTGGAGCCCCCGAGTATTCAGAATGAACAGCAGCGCTTGAACAGAGTAATGATAATGCCTGGTGGGGCACGGTATTAAGGGAGCCCCATATTACGGCGGTAGGGAACGGGCTGCTCCTTTACCTGGGCAAAGCTACCATGGCGGTTGACAGCAACCGCGAAAACCAAAGCGTACCCATGGGGATTTGAACCTGGCGCTGGAACAGAATGAAACAAAGTACATGCAAAAACAACGGCATACAAATATAAACTCAACAAGCAGTGTGACAGGTTCATCCCATTTTGCCAGACCCACCCACCCACCTACCCACCAAACCAACCAACCACTATCCAACCACCCGACCACACACATGCACGGTGCCAGCATCCCATTTTGCCAGACCCACCCACCTACCCACTAAACCAACCAACCACTATCCAACCACCCGATCACACACATGCACGGTGCCAGCATCCCATTTTGCCAGACCCACCCACCTACCCACCAAACCAACCAACCACTATCCAACCTCACGATCACACACATGCACGGTGCCAGCATCCCATTTTGCCAGACCCACCCACCTACCCACCAAACCAACCAACCACTATCCAACCACCCGATCACACACATGCACGGTGCCAGCATCCCATTTTGCCAGACCCACCAACACACCAAACAAAACCAACCAACCACTATCCAACCACCCGACCACACACATGCGCGGTGCCGGCTTCATCCCGTCCCCCCAGACCACCCCACCCACCCCACAAACCTAAGCGCCCACCCACATGCAGGGCACATGCTCCATTCCGTTACCCCAGACCAACCCAGGCACCCAACCAACCCACCCACCCACCAAAATGACCCACCCACCCATCCACGTGCACGGCACATGCTCAATCCCATTACCCCAGATCAACCCAAGCGAGCACCCACCCACCCACCCATCCACATGAACGGCATATGCTTCATCCCATTACCCCTGGCACAACCACCCACCACCCACCCACCCACCCACCCACCCGCCCGCCCACATGCACAGCGTCAGTTTCATCCCGTTTTGTCAGACCCACCCACCCTCCCACCCTCTCTTGCTTACCTGCCCTGGGGTTGCAGTACAGGTGAAAGACAGAAGAGTAACAGCGATCAGTACCGCCCTCCAAACAAAGTGTAACATACGCGTCGGGTGAACACGCCCGTGGAGCTGATTCACGTCCGGCATGGCTGGGTTACCTGCAGCCCGCAGAGAAACGCCTGATGACGGTGGTGTGATGATCGGTGAGATGATCGGGAGGAGGGTGTGCTGATCGGTGTGCTGACCTGAAGGAGGGCCAACTGCTTTCGGCTAACCAAGGGGGTGTAATAAATTTAGCTACACAGCCACCCCTGTTTAAAGGCCGCTATTTGAAAATTGGTTCCCGATGGATAGCCTGCAGGCCGTGGGTTACTTGAACCAGTTGATCGATGCCGGTGGTGTGAGGATGGGTGTGCTGGTGACTGGTGAGGTTCGGATGCCTGTCCGGGAAAGGCCAGATACGCTGATTTGGGCCCCGACCTGGGCTGGCCTGGGATTTGAAGAGAGGTAAGCCTGAAATCGGAAAGAAGGAATGGGGGCGATGATTGGGGGAGCGAAAGAAAGGGGGGGAGGCGCGTGGAGGCATGGTTTGAAGAACGGCAAGGGACCGATTGTCGGACTTGTCCGCACGTCCGGTGGTTAACTCCCTGGTTTCCGTGGGTATCGCTTGGGGGGTAGAATTGTATAATGCAAGTGGTTAGACGCTTAGAGGCGTGTAGAAGCATGTGACATTTGTCTTCTTCCTTATATGTGGCACCGGTGGTCTGCATGCCCGCCAGTCGATGGGAGATGGCATGGGATGGGATGAGGAGCTTACCGAGTAGTTGCAGGCGGATGCACAGGCTTCGAGACTTCCTATTGTCTGCTGTTTTGTTGTTTAGAACCGGGCTAGTCGATGGTCGGGCATGGTAGCAGGTGGTGGGGGTCTTCAATGAGAAATCGCGCGGGTTGGGGAGTTGGGGGGGCGGGGGGTGAAAGAGGCGTAATGGGGATTGAGCACGCGCAGTTGGACGCTGCTCGCGCACGCGAATAAATAGGAGGGTCGATGTGAGTAGGAGTGGGGGCAAGCTAGGCTGTGCAGACGCACACGGATCAATAGCGGAATTGCGAGGGACGGTATGTCTGTCCATATCAGTCCGTCGTTAGGGTTCTCTGCCAAGCGGCATTGGGGTGTAGGGAGTTGGGGAGTTGGCTCGCTGAAATTCTGTGGTGTCGGCCATGCAGCCAGGCTGTTGCCTCGCGGTGAAAAAATAGGCGCAAGCACAAGTAGCATAGAAGATGGCAGGTAGCTTGGCGTTAACGACGAGAAATGGGTGATTGAGCGTTCGACTGCTCTCGTATCTTTCACTCTTTTGAATTTCGATCGTGAGAATTCGTCTGGTCGAATTCGTTCGCTCGCTCGCAAATAACATAAAGAGGGCGATCTCCGGGCAATCTCGTTGCATTAATGCCTGTTTCTGCGCATGGGAGGTTAGCTTGAGCAACTGAGAAGGGGAGGCCAGTGCGAATGAGTCGGCACTCGGCAGGTCACACTAGCCCCCCGGTGACACCCATGCCACAGGGTGAACTCTGCCATCTACCCAGGAGTCTCCTCACGTGGCGTGACCTGGCACGGTCTGAGTTTGGGAGTATGAGACATGTTGGTTGGGCCTGGACCTGGAGGTTGGACTGGGCACGTCTAAAACTGTATATGGCCTAGTGACTAAGTTCTGTATTTAGGGGTGGGCTGTTTGTATGTATGAATGTTTCACTCCAGGGGTAGGCCGAATAGGCTCAAGGGTATCAGCATACAAAAACTATAATAGACCAGGGCTAGACCACGCGGTCAATGGGAAGCTGTCACTGTACATCAGAGATCGTTCTAAGGATGTACAGATGTAGTCAGCAAGGCATAATGTATTTGGTGTTACGCAATAGATGCTGATCAAGGGCCTTGCCCAACCGTGATAGGAAGGGCTTAAAAAGTAAAGGCATAATGGTCTGAACCCCAAACAATCGTGTTACTGACGGGGGCCCTGAGTTCGTGCTACAGCGATCGTTTAATTATACAATATAATTAAATCATCATCTCATATTGGATTGCAAAATTGCCTGTGTAAGCTACCCATGTTCACTCCGCCCACAGATGGTGAGCAGCTTGAAGGCTGATAGAGTGATAGACCATGTCATCAAACAGAGTTGGAACAGCTATCAACTATCAACTATCAACTATCAGCTATCAAATATCAACTCGTATGAGATATGAAGTGAACTAGTGATGGACAACCTGCCCCAGCCCTTCATAAAACAGTCCCAGCCCTTCATAAAACATTATAGACTGTACAAATTTTGAATTACTATCTTGTTAACCATGGAATACTGAGGGCTGTTGCCTTAGCTGATCTCGACATGGCTAGGGCCCGCAAAGACTGTTGGAGCAAGGATGTGTCTGATTCCCTGGAGATGCTGTACTCCTTGTAATGTTCCTAGGATGAGTGTCTGGCCCACCAATTTACAAGGAGTTTTGGTACATTTGAAATTTGAACCAGTTAACTGGAACAAAGTGGAGAAGGTCCTTTTCTCCAACCATATTATCTCTTTTACAGGACCAAGTCATCAGATATGCGCCTTATTGATACGGTAGGGACCGGCAAATCATATGAATATATGATACTGACCGAAGGCGAGTATGATATCCTACCAATATATAACGGGTTTGATAAGTTACAGCTACCGTATTCAACTAAAGTTTCAAGTTTTAAAATTATCTAACTGTAAAACCAATTAAGACTTCGAAAATAGTCAAAATCAAAAAATTAGAAAATGTCGAATTCGAGGATTCGAGCAATCGAGCATCTCCAACTAATATATAACGATATCATATGAAATTATACAAATTGCATCATTTGATATTGTATTTAAACGGGAACTTTAGCCTAGGCAGACTGCCGGCAGGGATTTTTATTTGCCCGAAGTATTTGACTATGTGTCAGCGATAAAACCCATCGCTTTCGAGATCGGCATGTAGACCAAAGCGATGCAGCTAGATCTGGCCAGCCCAGGAAATTGTTGAGCATGGCAAGATGCAGGTGTAAACGGCTGCAAGCAAGTTCCCCTTAATTCCACGCCCCTCTAGGTGCTTTTTTTTTAACAGAGGCTTGACAAACTTCTTCCAAACGTGTGTAATATTACTAATATACCGGTGTGTCATCTACTTGTAAAATGCCCCCCCCCCCCCCCCCCAAATGAGGCCAAATGGATTTAGCTATTAATAGCTATGAATCTTCCCGGCCCAGATGGCTCCGGAACCAGATTAGCTATGGGATGGGAGGGCTCAAACACGAAAAATAAACCCTTCATATTGCCGTTACCTACTTATAGATCAAGGAGGAAAGAATGATGTACAATACTAGGATGTCCTCATTAAAGGATGAGTGTGGTTAACCTGGGATGTCTATGTACGTATACGAGAACGCCTGGTGGGGCGTAGTATTTAGGAAGCCCCGTTTTACGACGGTAAAGAATGGGCTGCTACCATACCTGGACAAAGCTACCATGGCGGTTGACAGCGACAACAAACATTGAAGTACACCCGTTGGGATTCGTCCCCAGCATTGTTTCAACTATGTTACAATTCTAACATTGCTGGTGACACGGAGATAGGGCTGATCGACCATGCAAAGCTCCCTCGCGACTGCTTCTGCAAGGATTTACCACCTGTATAGGATGTGTGTCAATAAGTGAAGAGGGATAGTAATCTAATACACGGTAGTTTAATCTAATCTTCTGCTAGGGGGTGGACGTAAACTTCGTCTGGGTGGGTCGGCGGGTCGCCAAATTACTGGTAGGGTCCATAGCATGTAACCAGGTAAGTTGACGACGTTTGGGGACCTAAGACGAGTCGAGAAAAGGTACTTCAATTTGGTTTGTTTATGTAATACCAACGGCGAGCATGCTAAACTCCGCATATCTGGCATTTAGCATGTAACCAAGTTCAAATTCTTCTCATTGAGCACAATCCTGAAGGTAAAAATATAGAAGAAACAGGAACTTCTCGCTTGTATCTGACGATTGTTTACATTGGGACTTCCTGGCTGCTAGTTCGAAAGGTATGGGTGGTCAACAAAAACACCCAGAAAATATTTGGTTATTCACCAACCTAGCAAACCAGCACACAGTCAAGTCCTTGTTCGGGGAGGTTGTATGTACTGGCAGACAGCAGAAGAATCAGACTGCCGTGGTTGCAAGAGCCCTTTCCAGGCTCGAGCTGTTATGCTACACATGACATTGCTGTCAATAGTTTAGTGGACCCACTTCTTGGCACAGATCTCGGCCAAGTCAACAACACGCTGGGAGTAGCCCCACTCGTTGTCGTACCAGGCAACAACCTTGACCATGTCGTCACCCATGACCATGGTCAAGGCGGCGTCAATGGTGGTGGAAACATCAGTCATACGGTAGTCGCAAGACACCAGGGGCTTGTCCTCAATGGCGAGGACACCCTTCTGGGCACCGGCAGCTGCCTCCCTGAATGCATTGTTGACCTCCTCAGCGAAAGTCTTCTTCTCGGTCTGGACGACCAGGTCAACGCATGACACGTTGGGGGTGGGCACACGCAGGGCGAAGCCGTTCAACTTGCCCTTAAGCTGGGGCAGGACAAGGGCAACAGCCTTGGCGGCACCAGTGGTGGTGGGGACGATGTTGAGGGCGGCGGCGCGGGCACGGCGCAGGTCACGGTGAGAGGCATCCAGCAGGCGCTGGTCACCAGTGTAGGAGTGGGTGGTGGTCATGAGACCCCTGACAATGCCGAACTTCTCGTCCAGGACCTGCTCGTACAATACATGTGCCAGTCAGTTATCACATCAGAACTGAATAGCAGAACACATGTGCCAGCCAGATATCACATCAGGGCGGATTGGTACAACACATGTGCCAGTCAGTCATCACATCAGAACTGAATAATACAACACGTGTCAGCCAGACATCACATCAAGACTGATTGGTACAACACATGTGGCAGTCAGAATGATAAGTACAACACATGTGGCAGTCGGACATCGTGAGACTGATTGGTAGTACAACACAAGTGCTAGTTAGATCACATCTGGGCTGATTAGAGGGCAGACGAGAGAGTGTCTTCTGCTACCATGATACAGGAGATAATGATGACATGCAAGGTGATAAATGATGCAGCAGACAATTGAGGCGGTTAGTCAGACAATCAGAAATACGCATAGTTCTAAACATCGAGGACTTTTTTGTCCCCTAATTAGGTGTCCTAAAATATGGTTGTGATTCATCACGTACCGCCTCAATGTCACTGATATGCAGAAGATGGATGTCAGGCACAGAACCACCACACGTGCAAGAACAGCAAAATGATTGATGGAATCAAACTGACAGGTGATCATTCCTAGCAGAAAGCCTTTCCATGTCCAATGATGATGCATGCTTTGCTTTAAAGTCATATACACATGCACAAGACATAATGCACGGGATATAATGAGATAATGCACATGCATAAGGTATGCTGAACTCATAATGCACATGCACAAGGTATGATGAATTCGTAATGCACCAGGTGTGAAGACGTCGTAACACACTTGCACAAGATATAATGAAGTCATAATGCTCGAGGTATGATGAGGACGCAATGCACATGCACAAGGATGATGAAGTCATGATGCACACGCACAAGGTATGATAAAGTCATGGTGCACTCGCACAAGGTATGCACATGCACTAGATGAGATGACTTCTTAATGCACATGCACAAGGTATGATGAAATCATAATGCACATGCACCAGGTATGTATGCCCGATCAAATATGCTGCACCACAAAATCACAAGCACACGTCCATTAGAGACACAATGGGGTGCAGAGCACGCTTAAACAATTAGAGCACTTCAACTTCATCTGCGCAAAATGGGACAGGAAAAAAAGGGACTTCATCAGAAAAACAACTAATGCAATGATGGGACAGGGAAAACAGGGACATATGAAGAAAAACAGGGATATACAACAGAAAAGCTAAGATGCGCTGACCAACCCACCTTGACGAAGGGAGCCAAGCAGTTGGTGGTGCAAGAAGCGTTGGAGATGATGGGGTACTCGTGCTTGTAGTCACCATCGTTGACACCAACAACAAAGGTAGGGATGTCGCTGCCCTTAGCAGGGGCGGTGATAATCACCTTCTTGGCACCAGCCTGCACAATAACACAAGGATCAAGATATTACGACCTAGAAGGTTGAGTTTGAGGACGGGGTAGATGATGTGCACCATGCACAAAGGGGTAGATGATGTGTAACATTCACAAAGGGGTAGATGATGGGTACCATGCACAAAAGGGTCTTCCCCTCAATAGTCAACCAAAAGGGCATGATACAGGTTATGGAACAGAACACGATCAAAATATTTCCCCACGATGGAAGGTTGAGTTTGAGGGAGGGGTAGATGACGCGCACAATGCACTAAGCACGTGTCTCCCCTCCATGGTCCATCGACAGGGCATGGTTCTGGTAGTTGAACACAAAACAGGCACATAAACTTTTGCCACTATGTATAAGCAGCTGCATGCTGCAGGAGGGCTACTTCAGGAATGTGCACAGTACATGGATGCAGAGGAAATGGAGAGACTGGCGGCAGCCAGTCATGTAGCATGCAGGTGTGGGGTGGGGTAGGGGGAGCCGACATCAACGGTGGGTGATAGCAGCTGCAAGCTGCCATGCACACACAGATTCATTCATTTACAGTCCACGCTCCCATCGGCCTGGGAAATAACGTAGCAGCTACATTATATGACGTGCCATCCATGCACATCCTTAATCAGTTGCTCACCTCAATGTGCTTGCCGGCTCCGACGCTGTCAATGAAGACACCGGTACCCTCGATGACGAGGTCGACGCCCATCTCCTTCCAGGGGAGGTCCAGGGGGTTGCGGCTGGAGACGATCTTGATGTGCTTGCCGTTGACGGAGAGGGTCTCGTTGTCGATGGTCTCGACAGTGGCGCTGAAGGTACCCAGGGTAGAGTCGTACTTCAGCAAGTGAGAGGCCTGCTTGACTCCTCCGGAGTCGTTGATGGCAACGATCTCCAGGAGAGAGTCGGTGCGACCCTCCCAGCAGCGGAGGAAGTTGCGGCCAATGCGGCCGAAACCGTTGATGGCAACCTTGATCTTCTTCTGCTCGGCGGTAACCTCGACGTTACGGGCCACGGCCTGCGAAGGGAAAAGCCGAGAGTGGTGAGCGTATATTATCGAGGTTGGGACCCAGTGCCATGGTCAGTACTAGAGGTGAGAAAGAGCAAGTGTGGGTGTGGGGGATGGATGCCGATTCCCAGGGTAACAGCTCGCCGGTTAGTTATCATCTTTGTAGACGGATCATCAACGGAAAGCGGGGTACAAGGCGTCGTGGATCCGCATGCACGCAGAGTCACTGGGGATAAGCTGCCAGTAGTGGAGTCAGGTAGATCGTGGCCAAGAAGTCATAACTACAGTCTACAGAGCCAGGTCACGATCACAAGACAACATCTGAATCACAGATAAATCCCATGCATGCTCAAGAACTTCAGGGAGGGCCAGTAGGCTGCAGCGTGCAGATTGGGGCTAAGGAATCGATACCCTCACACAACCGACCCAGGGCAACGTGACCTAGTAAACAAGCATACTCCCTTGCTACCCCTTGGTGGATCCCGTAGCTATACCGGCAAATTACAAGACAACGACGAACAGCACTGCTTGCGAATTGTGCGAATCCGAGGGACTTTGATGGATAAGGTGGATAAGATACCCACACCACCATGATCGCGAGCGAGCTGAGACAAGAAGCTCTACTTGCTGAACGGATATGACAAGGAAGGCTTAAAATCCACAGATGCTCGAGCTAGAGCAGTCGAGATGAAGGACTCAACAAAACATGCCTCGGGTGGATATCAACGCAAGCCCAGTCGGTCCTCGGATCTTCCCCCGTTCATCAAAGAAGTCATATCTTACCCTGGTGGACCTGGTGGCCATCTTAGTGGAGACCTTGCTTCCGGTAAAGGCAGTCTGCATGCAGGGGGCGGGGGTGGGGAAGGGGTGGGAAGGAGATGTATCGGGCATGATTCGGGAGGACTACACCCAGGCCAGCCGAGACTCAGCCGGCAATCAAGGGCGGGTGGGGCGCAGTGGCAGGTTGGCAGCGGGCAGAGTGGAAGCGCACCATTGAGGACATCTTGGCGTTAGAGAGTGCTGTCACGATCGATGGAACCACCTTAATTGTGATTGAGGATTAGGGGTTTGGGGGTTTGATTTTAGTGGCACGGGATGAAGTGAAGTACGCGAAGTGGCATTTGTACCCCGCTCACGAAGCCACGCCACAGCTGGCAACAGCTTGCTTGCTTCAGCATCCTTGCCCCGCCCATTCCATAAGGACTGATGAGCCCCACATGCCCCCCATCCCCGCAACGAGCGCACACCAGTGTACGGTCACTTAAGCTCAGTCGTTACTGCAAGCCTGCCCCTCCCCCACTTACTACATGCAGTGGCTGGCTCAGTGGCTTGCACACCCCGCGCGTAGTCCCCCTTGGCATATCGGCTAACTCCGTGCGGTAGCATGAGATAGTTTCAGGCATGTTGCACTGGGCAAGTTCTTCCTTGCAAAGAAGTTGGGAGTGGCACACAGCCCACGGGTGAGTAAGCGGGGAGGTGGGTGGGTTGGGTTGGGTTGGGCGGTGAGGGCATGGTCGAGTTGGCCCACGCTGTTGGGCGGTGTTGGTAATGCATGGGCATTCGCGTTCGAATAGATGCACTAGACCCGTACATGTTCCTTGACTGCGCTAGACAGTGGAAATGTCCACCATGCGCGCGCGTACGATTGCGTTAGCCGCGCTGGAAGAGGTGGCAGAAACCAACCGCCGACTCCTGAGATCAGAAGGATCAGAAGGACGTGATAGCTGCCTTGGGCTGACTGGACTCCCACTCGGACGCACCACCACGAAATATCATGGCAGTGGATTAGATCAGGGAACCCCCACTAGATAAGATAGATCATTCGTGCTAGAGCCCCAATCGAATGTGCAGTGCTCGCTCGCATGCTCACGGCGCATGCTCGCATGCGAATGCTGATGTTACCGCCGAAAACAGCGGACAGCTTCAAAGGCACGAGCCATGTCATCTCGTTCACATGCGTTGCTGGTTGATGTTACGTTGCTGGTTGATGTGACGTTGCAGGTTGATGCCACGACCAGTTTTCATGGATAGAGCCATGTACTCAAGTTCGAGTTCAAGTGCACGATGGCTGTCACCATCATCGATCGTATCGTGATGTCGCCAGCATCCCGATCAGGAGCCAGCACGAGCCCTCGCCACTGAAAAATCTGACAGGGAATGCCTTGGGGAATGCCTGCCAGGCTGGGTATACATGTATAATTTTTGGAAGGCGCCAGTGTAAGCTAACAGGCTGGCCCCCTTTACCCCGCACCTCGTCTTCAGTGGTGGAACAAATACCCCAAGGAATATATAAATCAAATAAACCAACAGTACGCCTTGTTAAATACCCCAAGGAATAAAGAAGTAAACATAAATCAACAGTACGCCTTAGTGTAAAGGTATACTATTTATTTTGTCCACCGCTGAGGACGAGGTCTTGCTCATCATCACCACCATGAAACACACATAACACTTAAAACACACGCAGGACATCAAACAAAGCAAGCACATAAAACACATCACATACTTCACACACTTCAATCACGTCGGACATGTAAAGCTCATCAAACGAAGAAAAATTATATCATAAAGCACTTCAAGCAAATCAAACATGTCGAACACGTAAATCGCATCAAATGAAGAAAATCAAACGAAGAAAAACGTCAAATAAGTTGAACACATCAAGCACATAAAACACGCGGAACACTGAACTCACATTCAACACATCGAACACAACGAACATGTAGAATACTTCACTAACATCAAATACATCGAACATGTTCAACGCTTCACACACATTCAACACATCGAGCACATCAAACACGTAGAATACTTCACTGACATCAAGCACATTGAACATGTTAAACACCTCACATACATTTAACACATCAAGCACATAAAACACGTTGAACACTGAACACACATCAAACACATCGAACACATCAAACACGTCGAATACTTCACAAACATCAAACACATCGAACAAGTTGAACACTGAACATACATTCAACACATCAAACACAACGAACACGTCGAATACTTCACTAACATCAAACACATCGAACAAGTTAAACACTTAACACACATTCAACACATCAAACACAACGAACACGTCGAATACTTCACTAACATCAAACACATCGAACAAGTTAAACACTTAACACACATTCAACACATCAAACACAAGGAACACGTCGAATACTTCACTAACATCAAACACATCGAACAAGTTAAACACTGAACACACATTCAACACATCGAACACCTAAACCGCGTCGAATACGTCACTAACATCAAACACATCGTATACGTGGAAGACTTCAAGCACTCAAAGCACATCAAACACATTGAACATATCAAACAAGTGGAACACTTCAAACACATAAAGCATATCAAACACAAAAAACACATGGAATACTTCACACATATCAGACACATTGAACATGTTGAACACTTCACACACATTAAACAAACACATGAAGCACATACAACACATCAAACACATGGAATACTTCACACACATCAAACAAATTGAACATGTTGAACACTTCACACACCTAAAGCACATTAAGCACATCAAACAATTCACACGCATCGAACACATCAAACACGTGGAGCACTCCACACATGCAAAACACTTCAAACACATAAAGCACTTTACACACATCAACCACGCCAAACACTTCAAACACATCATACACTTCAATAAACCAAACACATCAAACTTGTCAAGCACGTCAAGCACATCACACACATCAAAAGCATAAAACACTTCAAACAATTAACAGAAATCAAAAGCATTAAAAGTCGGATATTAACAGTGAGAGCGATGAGAATCACAGAAATAAGCTCAGCCGGCAAAACGATTGTTTGGGGTTCAATTCTCCACCTTCCTTTCTATACTATCGGGATTCAGGAGGGGGGCAGGGTTGTTCAAAATTTACATTTCACGAAACACAGAATATGATTGGTCTGCTGGTTTTCAACTGTAGATTTTGGGTTATGCGACGTGTATTTTGAAACTAGTTACGTCCCCAAACGTAGATTTAAAAGTATATTTGAACAACCCTGGAAGGGAGGCATAGTGGGTGGAGCTCATTGAGCTTGCATTTTAATTGTAATATGATTCTTCAGCCAGCTCTGGGCTGCTCACAGTCTTCCAGTTACAAGCTCCCCGTCCGATACCTACGGAAACCAGGGATCACACTAAGCGGATTCGACAGTTCTAGTGGAACTCATTGCAGGCAGTTTCAAAGCTGAGTCGGAGACTGGAAACCCAGATCGGATTCCGGTCGGTCTAACCGGATCTCGCCCTCAGAACTGGTCGGTGCATACCAGAAGGGACTCGCAGAAAAGTTCTGGCAAAACCGATGGTAGGATTTTTTGGGCCCCCGGTATACCGACCTGAAAATACCCCAATATCGGAACACCGACCGGTACGTTCTACCCTGATTTACAAGCCCCCCCCCCCCGTCTGATACTCATGGAAACCAGAGATCACATTAAGCGGGTTCGACAGTTTAAAGACTTGAGTGGAACTCATTGCAAGCATGGAAAATCCAATGCATGTATTTGGGTGTTTGTCTCCACAAAGAACCGCTCCATTAAATTATGATGCCATTTGGGATGTTGATTTAATTATAATCGTACAAACAAAAAATCACTGTAGCACGAAGTCAGGTCCCCCATTGGTTCAATTGTTTGGGGCTCAGTTCATTGTTTTTCATTCTAGCCCCTCCTTTCACGGTTGGGCAAGTCCCTTTAGTGTAGTTGGCCTACCCCTGGACTGTAACAACAACAATAATCAATGTATTAGGTCAACACTGACCTGCCTACAATGTAATATATATGTAAGCAAACCAACCAACTTAAAACCTAAACACTGAAGCATATTGGAGCCTATTTGGACTATTACATGCGTACATGGAGCCTGTTTTGACTGTGACATATGTACGCGGAGCCTGTTTTGTCTGTAACATACGTACATGGAGCCTATTTTGACTGTAACACATGTACATGGAGCCTATTTTTACTGCAACATATGTACATGGAGCCTGTTTTGACTGGAACATACGAACACGGAGTTATTTTTACTGTAACGTACGTACATGCAGCCTGTTTTGATGTTGTACGCACTCAGCCTCACGTTAGCGTTCCCCAATGCAAGACCTATGGTAATTAAGTGGATGATTTGGATTTGGGTTTTCAGTTCGTAGTTAGTACCTCGAGTTTGAGAATTTGGCCTGAGAATTCTGAAATTCTGGCCTGAGAATCGAGAATTCTGAGAATTTCTGATAATTGTTGTTTTTTTGCTGAAAAAGTGGAGGTACGAACAACTAACTGCGAGACCCAAATCAAAATCATCCGCTGAATCGCTATAATTCTACGCCCTGTTGCAAGGCATAAGAATTTTTGATTCTTAGGCCAAAATGTCAGAATTCTCAATTCAAATTCTCAAATTCGAGGCACGATTTTCACTCAGCCTTCCAGTGTCGGCCCGGACATGTGCTGATGAACTGTTGGTGACGTAGAAGAGGGAGGACGGGGGGGGGGGGGGGGGGGGGAGGAATAGGGGTGTGGCGGGGCTGTAGGTCCGAATGCTTATGCTTGGGCAAGTCCCATTAGCCAAAGTGGCTTTCGCTGAATTGTAACAACCGTAGGGACCCGCAGATCATATGATGTTGACCATGCTGTTTCTTGGGCAAGTACCATTGGCCTAAGTAGCTTCTGCTGAACTGTAACAACCATAGGGACCCGCAGATCATATAATGTTGGCCATGCTGTTGCTTGGGCAAGTCCCATTAGCCAAAGTAGCTTCTGCTGAACTGTAACAACCATAGGGACCCGCAGATCATATGATGCTGACCATGCTGTTTCTTGGGCAAGTCCCATTAGACAAAGTGGCTTCTGCTGAACTGTAACAACCATAGGGACAGGCAGATCATATGATGTTGACCATGCTGTTTCTTGGGCAAGTCCCACTAGCCAAATAGCTTCTGCTGAACTGTAACAACCATAGGGACCGGCAGATCATATGATGTTGACCATGCTGTTTCTTGGGCAAGTCCCATTAGCCAATGTAGCTTCTGCTGAACTGTAACAACCATAGGGACCGGCAGATCATATGATGTTGACCATGCTGTTTCTTGGGCAAGTCCCATTAGCTGAAGTAGCTTCTGCTGAACTGTAACAACCATAGGGACCCGCAGATCATATGATGCTGACCATGCTGTTTCTTGGGCAAGTACCATTAGACAAAGTGGCTTCTGCTGAACTGTAACAACCATAGGGACAGGCAGATCATATGATGTTGACCATGCTGTTTCTTGGGCAAGTCCCACTAGCCAAAGTAGCTTCTGCTGAACTGTAACAACCATAGGGACCGGCAGATCATATGATGTTGACCATGCTGTTTCTTGGGCAAGTCCCATTAGCCAATGTAGCTTCTGCTGAACTGTAACAACCATAGGGACCGGCAGATCATATGATGTTGACCATGCTGTTTCTTGGGCAAGTCCCATTAGCTGAAGTAGCTTCTGCTGAACTGTAACAACCATAGGGACCGGCAGATCATATGATATTGACCATGCTGTTTCTTAGGCAAGTACCATTAGCCGAAGTAGCTTCTGCTGAACTGTAACAACCATAGGGACAGGCAGATCATATGATGTTGACCATGCTGTTTCTTGGGCAAGTCCCATTAGCTGAAGTAGCTTCTGCTGAACTGTAACAACCATAGGGACCGGCAGATCATATAATGTTGGCCATGCTGTTGCTTGGGCAAGTCCCATTAGCCAAAGTAGCTTCTGCTGAACTGTAACAACCATAGGGACCGGCAGATCATATGATGTTGACCATGCTGTTTCTTGGGCAAGTCCCATTAGACAAAGTGGCTCCCGCTGGTCTGTGACAAACGTAGGGACCGTGTTGCGCTCACTCAGTCTCCCTGTGTTGGCCAGACATGTCCTGAAGAGCTGTTGGCGACGTAGAAGAGAGAGGACGGGGGGGAAGGAGGGTTGGGAGGAAGTGGGGTGCCCCGGGGCAGCAGGTCTGTCAACATGCTGTTGGCTGGGCAAGTCCCATTAGCCAAAGTGGCTCCCGCTGGTCTGTGACAAACGTTGGGACCGTATTGCGCTCACTCAGCCTTCCTGTGTTGGCCAGACATGCCCTGAAGAGCTGTTGGTGACGTAGAAGAGGGAGGACGGGGGGGAAGGAGGGTTGGGAGGTAGTGGGGTGCCCCGGGGCAGCAGGTCTGTCAACATGCTGTTGGTCGGGCAGCAATTGAGCTCAGGGTTGAAAACCGAGTACCTACGAAAGAACAGAGAAAGGAGGTAAGGTGGTGGTGGTGGTGGTGGTTGGGCAGCAAGTGAGTTCTAGGTTAAAAAACTAGTACCTACAAAAGAACAGAGAAAGGAATTAAGGTGGTGCTGGGTGGTCAGGTGGTGGTGGTGGTGGAGGTAAGGTTCGGTTTTATTACACAGTCTATCCATGGTCTGGCCACCGCCTGAGGGGGGTGGCACCAATACTAAATGCTGCTAACTCAATCAATATTGGATTCATCATAATGGATTATTGGATTATATTGGATTATTGGATATTGGATTATTATTATTATTATTATTATTATTATTATTATTATTATAATATTGGATATTGGATCAATATTGTATTCATCAATATTGGATTATTATTATTATTATATTGGATTATTGGATATTGGATAATTGGATCAATATTGGATTCATCAATATTGGATTATTATTATTATACTGGATTATTGGATACGGTATTGGATTATTGGATCAATATTGAATTCATCAGTATTGGATGTTACTTAGTCAGCTAAAATAAAAGCTGCCTAAGAATTGCGGGGACCACCCATAAACAGAGGATTGGCCATCAAGGTACTTGGAGTACTGCCCTCCCATATATAGAGGCATTTAGTACCAGTCTAGATCATTTGCTTCGGCTAATCATTGGGCGGAATTTTGACGGAAAAGACTGCTAAAAAACCTCAACCCAATAAAATCTGGCGTTCCAAATCCTGGTAGGAGGTGGTTGAAGTGTGTTAGCATAGGTTTGGTTTTATGGTCAATGCTTAATTACTGGATATCAAAGTGAAAAATCAAGAATTACTCACTGGCATATTCCCCCCCCCCCCCCCCCCCCCCCCCACACACACACACACCACACACAGGACTAAGTGAACAATCAATAATTATGCACAGGTTCCCCCAAGTCTAAAGCCCCCCACCCCCACCCCCCACCCCCACCCCACCACCTACGGAAC
This sequence comes from Microglena sp. YARC, assembly GCA_022414725.1. Classification (NCBI taxonomy): domain Eukaryota; kingdom Viridiplantae; phylum Chlorophyta; class Chlorophyceae; order Chlamydomonadales; family Chlamydomonadaceae; genus Microglena; species Microglena sp. YARC. The sequence continues at coordinate 5,356,379 of CM039463.1, read as the reverse complement.
AAAGGGAATACTCAAGAATGACTCACCGACATCTCTTAGATCCTCCATAGCAGAAGTCGTCAATTGCAGGGCAAGTTCCCCCAAGTCTGAAGCACACCACACCACACCACCACCCACCACCCACGGAGCACACAAACTCAGGACCCCGGTCGGTAAAACGATTGTTTGGGGTTCAGTTCAGCCAAAGAAAAGGGAACAATCAATAATGACTCACTGGCATCTCTTAGATCCTCCATAGAAGAAGTCGTCAATTGCAGAGCAGGTTCCCCCAAGTCTAAAGCCCCCCCCCCACCCCCACCCCACCCCACCCAACACCTACGGAACTAAGGGAATACTCAAGAATGACTCACTGGCATCTCTTAGATCCTCCATAGCAGAAGTCGTCAATTGCAGGGCAGGTTCCCCCAAGTCTAAAGCACCCCACCCCACCCCACCCACTGACCTCCCCACCCCCACCCCCCACCCAGGAAACATAGGGAACAATCAATAATGACTCACTGGCATCTCTTAGATACTCCATAGCAGAAGTCGTCAATTGCAGGGCAGGTTCCCCCAAGTCTAAAGCACCCCACCCCACCCCACCCACTGACCTCCCCACCCCCACCCCCCACCCAGGAAACATAGGGAACAATCAATAATGACTCACTGGCATCTCTTAGATCCTCCATAGCAGAAGTCGTCAATTGCAGGGCAGGTTCCCCCAAGTCTAAAGCACCCCACCCCACCCCACCCACTGGCCTCCCCACCCCCCCCCCACCCAGGAAACACAGGGAACAATCAATAATGACTCACTGGCATCTCTTAGATCCTCCAAAGCAGAAGTCGTCAAGCTTAGGGCAGCTTCCCCCAAGTCTAAAGCACCCCACCCCACCCCAACACCCACCACCAACCCCTCCACCCACCACCCACGGAACACACAAACTCAGGACCCCGGTCGGTAAAACGATTGTTTGGGGTTCAGTTCAGCCAAAGCAAAGGAAACAATCAAGAATGACTCACTGGCATCTCTTAGATCCTCCATAGCAGAAGTCGTTAAGCGTAGGGCAGCTTCCCCCAAGTCTGAAGCACCCCACCCACCCCACCCCACCCACTGACCTCCCCACCCGCACCCCCCACCCAGGAATACAGGGAACAATGAATAATGACTCACTGGCATCTCTTAGATCCTCCATAGCAGAAGTCGTCAAGCGTAGGGCAGCTTCCCCCAAGTCTGAAGCACACCACCCCACCCCAACACCCCCCACCAACCCCTCCACCCACCACCCACGGAACACACAAACTCAGGACCCCAGACGATTGTTTGGAGTTCAGTTCAGCCAAAGCAAAGGGAACAATCAATAATGACTCACTGGCATCTCTTAGATCCTCCATAGCAGAAGTCGTTAAGCGTAGGGCAGCTTCCCCCAAGTCTGAAGCACACCACCAAGCCATCTGCTTCGCTCTGCTTGACATCTAATGGTGTCGCCTTGAGAGTGCTGTATGTTTTTCCTTGCCAAATGTATCTTGAAAAGGATGGAGATATTTCAACACTGGAGAGAAGGGTATACGAGTAGGAGAGAGGATTATAATTGGATTGGATTGGATTGGATTGGATTGATTGGATTGGATTGGATTGGATTGG
>CM039463.1:5274758-5349758 GCA_022414725.1 Microglena sp. YARC | reverse complement strand
TGGTGGGGATGGTGGTGGAGATGGTGGTGGGGGTAGAGGAGATGGTGGTGGGGGTGGTGGGCTGGGAGGAGGGAAAGGGGGAGGGGATGGTGGTGGAGGGGGTGGGCTGGGAGGAGGTGGTGGTGGTGAGGGTGTGGTGAGGGTGGAGGAGAGGGTGGTGGAGGAGGTGGACTGGGAGGAGGGAATGGTGGAGGGAAAGGTGGTGGAGGAGGTGGATTGGGTGGTGGGGGTGGGGGGGGTTGGAGGTGGGCTAGGTGGTGGTGGAGGTGGATTTTGCGGAGGAGATGGTGGAGGAGAAGGTGTGGAGGTGGTGGATTGGGTGGTGGGGGTGGTGGGGGATGGAGGTGGATTGGGAGGTGGAGGAGGTGGGCTAGGGGGAGGGCGATGGTGGAGGGAGGGTGGGGGGCTTGGAGGAAGACTGGGAGGAGGGGAGGGGGGAGGGCTAGGAGGAGGATCTGGAGGGGGTGGCGGTGGAGGCGGAGGAGGTGGGGGTGGTGGATCGTATGGTGGCAGTGGAGTAGGGGGCGGGCAAGGCGGATCTTGTGTCTTGTTATCCTCTTGCCCATAGCAGCTGCAAAACGAATTCATGTCTCCCTGACACTCGACCTTGAAGACTGTGAAAATGAGCTCACTGGATGTCTCATTGTCAAAGAGTTCAAAGAACATGTCCTTGTCTGACTCCCTAACAAAGTGTACTTGAGTAGATATGTTGTACAGGACATGTTGTACTGCTTGCGCTGTACTGGGTGGAAGGCAGCACAGTGACTGCATATGCGTACTGCCAGGACTTGAGGGCCCGGATTCACACAGATACCTAGAAACTATCTTGTCTCCTGGGGAGTCAAGGTCCTTGAGGGACCCTGTCAGTCCTCGAGTGGAGATAGAGATGGATGAGCCACACGTCACGTGAGCCTGTAGGGACAGAGGGAGGAATCAAGTAGAAATCAGAAGGAGGGATCAGGACAAAAGTGAATAGCATAATACGGGGGTGAGTGTGGGTGGGGGGTGGGGAATAGCGTAATAGGGGTGAAATAGCGTAAATGGGGGGGGGGGGGGGGAATAGGCAGTCCTCAAAAATAAATGAGCAAACAAATGTGAAAACAGAGATGGATGAGCCACAAGTCACGTGAGCCTGGAGGGACAGGAGGAGGGATCATGACAAAAGGGAAATAACATAATACGGAGGGGGGGGGGGGGGTAGGGGAAATAGGGGCGGAAATAGGGGGGGGGGGGGGGGATATAATAATAGGGGAGAGAATAGCATAAATATGGGGGGGAGATAGTCGGTCCTTGAGTGGAGATAGAAATGGATGAGCCACAAGTCACCTGAGCCTGTAGGGACAGGAGGAGGGATCAGAAGTAGGGATCAGAAGTAGGGATCAGAAGTAGGGATCAGAAGGAGGATCAGAAGTAGGGATCAGAAGGAGGGATCAGGACAAAAAGGAAATAGCATAATACGGGGGGTGGGTGGTGGGGGGGGGGGAAATTGTGTAAATAGGGGTGGAATAGCGGAAATGGGGGGGGGGTAGATAGGCAGTCCTCAAGTGGGAAGTATAGATGGATGAGCCACAAGTCACCTGAGCCTGTAGGGACAGGAAGAGGAATCAGAAGTAGGGATCAGAAGTAGGGATCAGGACAAAAAGGAATAGCATAATACGGGGGTGGGGTGGGGGAAATAGTGTAAATAGGGGTGGAATAGCGGAAATGGGGGGGGGAGATAGGCAGTCCTCAAGTGGAAATATATATGGATGAGCCACAAGTCACGTGGAGGGGAGTGCCCCATCTGAAAGATCGCTGGACCTCTCGGGCAGTGACTCAATGTCCAGCAAGCAGGCCCCCAACTTTTGCAAATATAAGTACTGACAATGATGAAGCCTGCATGTGCTTATTTCCTTAACCCTGAAGGGTAAATTATATGTATTTGGAAAAATGAAAAGCAACTGTAAAGGAATCTGAGTCAACCATCTGAATAGCATAATAGGGTGGGAAGTAGGGTGGGAAATGGGGGAGAAATAGGGGGTGAAATAGCATAAAAGAGTGGGAAGTAGGGGGGAAATGGGGGGGGGGGGGGGGGGAATAGGGTGTGAAATAGCATAATAGGGTGGAAGTAGGGGGGAAATGGGGGGTGAAATAGCATAATAGGGTGGGAAGTAGAGGGGGAAATGGGGGAGGAAATAGGGGGTGAAATAGCATAATAGACTGGGAAGTAGGGGGGGGAAATGGGGGGGGGAAATAGGGGTGAAATAGCATAGTAGGGTGGGAAGTAGGGGGGGAAATGGGGAGGAAATAGGGGGTGAAATAGCGTAATAGTGGTGGGAAATAGGGGGGGATAGCATTATACATATAAATATCCACACTATCGTACTTGACAACCCTAAACACTAATATGCCAAGGCAAAAGCGATCAGTACCAAGCAGTAAAAAAATCATGTTGTGCTGGTAAGTATATTTTACACACCTGAAGCACCAGGGACTACTATGGCAAGGAAAAAGCGAGCAGTAGCAAGCAGTAGCAAGCAGTACCAAGCGGTTACAAAAATCTTGTTATGCTGGTGAGTTACATTAACACACCTGAAGCGCCAGAGACTGAACAGTTTCTGAGCTGTTGAGATATGAGTAGAGGTGTGAGACAGCCTTTTCCCCTCCTGCCACCACAAGCTCCAACACTGCCTTCCTCCCTGAAATTTGGTGGAACATAAGTAAGATATATGATACAAGCAAAAAATAAAATAGCTGAGTGTGATTGGAACTCCGACAATGTCTTCCTCCCCAGGGTACTACTTCTTGCCAAATAAGTCAGCGCTTAAAGCGCACAAACGTCAAATTGGTCAGCGCTTTTTAGTGCAATTGGCGCAAAAACTGTGCGCTGTGCCCACAGGGGGTTGAAAAACTGCGCGAAACGCACAGTGGGGCTCAAAAAGGCAGCGCGGTACCGCGCAGCCGCGCGCGCTTAGTAGTACCCTGATCCTCCCAGAAGGTCGGCCGGGCATTTATGACATGTGTGATACAAGCAAAAAATAACATATCTGTGTGCGATTGGATCTCCAACGTCCTGCCACCACAAGCTCCACCACTGTCTTCCTCCCTAAAAGTTAGTGGAACAGAAATGAGACATTAGATACGAGCGGAAAATCATCGTAGCTTGTATGCAGAACTCCTCAGCGCACCGCTATCAGCAGGCAATCCACCGCCACTACCAGCATGCAAGGCACACCGCCAACCTCCCCCCCCCCCCCCCCACCACACACACACACACACCTCCCACTTCCCCCACCTCCATCCACCTATATCCTCCACCTACCAGCTTAATCCTCCCACCACCCTCATCCATCCACCCACCTCCATCCTCCCACCTCCATCCACCCACCTCCCACCTCCACCCACCCACTCACAGACAACCTACCTGCATACGTCTGAACCCTAGGGAACTCGGCAAGTGGAGTGCCTTGTAGGAGTGCTAGCTTGTATGCAGCGCTCCTCAGCACAATGCTATCAGCAGGCAATCCACCGCCACTACCAGCATGCATGACACACCTCCAACCTCCCATCTCCCACCGCCAACCTCCCATCACCCACCTCCATCCACCCACATCCACCCACATCCACCCACCCACTCACAGACAACCTACCTGCATATGTCTGAACCCTAGGGAACTCGGCAAGCGGAGTGCCTTGTAGGAGTGCTAGCTTGTATGCAGCGCTCCTTAGCGCAATGCTATCAGCAGGCAGTCCACCGCCACTACCAGCCAGGATCTCCACAGTGACTAGAGTCGTGGTTTCCACCCCGTCTGGCCCTAGCTGGGGGTCTAGGTCAGAGGGGGGGCCAGGCCGGAAGCAGCAGAGTATGGAAAGCGCTACGACTCCTGGTGTGTGGGACTCACATGCAAACTGTGCTGGGGCTGAGTCTGGGGCAGCTGGCAGAGTGGGTGTGCAGAAAGTCAGTGGTGGGGTTCTGTGAGAATATTTTTGACAGCAGTTTTTGACAGCAGTCATTGATAGTAGATTTTGATAGCAATTTCTGGCAGCAGGTTTTTGACAGAAGTTTTTGACAGCCATTTCTGACAGCCATTTCTGACAGTAGGCTTTGAAAGCAATTTCTGGCAGCAGTTTTTGACAGCAATTTCTGACAGCAGTTTTCGACGGCAGTTTTTGACAGCAATTTGTGGCAGCAATGTGTGGCACAGCAGTCTCTGACAGCAGTTTTACATAAGTTGTTGAAATCAGTATTTGACAGCAGTTTCTGACACTAGTTTTTGACAGCAATTTCTGACAGCAGTTTCTGACAGCAATTTCTGACAGCAGTTTCTCACAGCAGTTTCTGACAGCAGTTGTACAGAAGTTGTTGAAAGCAGTATTTAAAAGCAGTAATTTGAAAGCAGTATTTAAAAGCAGTAATTTGAAAGCAGTATTTGAAAGCAGTATTTGAAAGCAGTATTTGAAAGCAGTATTTGAAAGCAGTATTTGAAAGCAGTATTTGAAAGCAGTATTTGAAAGCAGTATTTGAAAGCAGTATTTGAAAGCAGTATTTGAAAGCAGTATTTGAAAGCAGCAATTTCTGACAGTAGTTTTTGGCAGCAGTTTCTGACAGCAGTATCTGGCAGCAGTTTTCGACAGCAGGTTGGTCGGGCCGAAGGCAGCCAGACCTAAGCAGTGACACCACAATACAATTGGTCCAATTCGCCGGTAGTTGGCAAAATTGCGGGTAGTTAGCAAAATCGCCGGTCGTTGGCAAAATAGCCGGTAGTTGGCAACAGGGTAATTCAAAGCGCGCGCTTTTGCGCTTTTGAGCGCTGACTTTTTGACCCCCTCTGCGCTTTAAGCGCAGTTTCTTGCAACCCCTTGTGGGCGCTGCAAGCAATGTTTGCGCTTTTTGCACTGCAAAGCGCAGTTTTTTTGTTTTCAAGTGCGCTAAAGCGCTGGCCAATTCGGCCATTTGAAGTACCCTGAACCACATCAGTTCAACATATAAATACTCAGAGTTGAGTTATTTCAGGTTGTGGGAAGCAGGCAAAGCAGAACATGTGATTGTTTTCACTATGGGGCTCCCCAAGTCGGTACGGATTTTACCTAGAAGTGGAACGGAGCCTACCGCTATCAAAAACAAGTTTTCGTAATTTTGGCCATTTGAAGTACCCTGGTTGTCAAAATCACCGGTCGTTGGCAAAAGTCAGTGGTGAGGTCTTGAGAGCAGTTTTTGACATCGGTTTTTGATATTCTGACAGCAATTTTTGACAGCAGTTTCTGACAGCAGTTTCTGACAGCAGTATCTGGCAGCTATTTCTGGCAGCAGTTTCTGACAGCAGGTTAGTCGGCCCGAAGGCAGCCAGCCCTAAGCAGTGACACCACAATACGGTTGGTCAGTGGTGAGGTTTAGAGAGGAGGTCTTTGACAGCAGTTTTGACAGCAGATTTTCATAGCAGTTGTTGACCGCAGTTTTTGACAGCAATTTCTGACAGCAATTTCTGCCAGCAATTTCTGACAGCACTTTTTGACAGCAGGTTGGTCGGCCCGAGGGCAGCCAGCCCGAAGCAGTGACACCACAATACGGTTGGTCAAATTCGCCGGTCGTTGGCTAAATCGCTGGTAGTTGGCAAAAATCAGTGGTGGGGTTCTGTGAGAATATTTTTGACTGCAGTTTTTGACAGCAGTCGTTGATAGTAGATTTTGATAGCAATTTCTGGCAGCAATTTCATACAGCAATTTCTGGCAGCAGTTTCTGACAGCAGTTTTACAGAAGCTGTTGAAATCAGTATTTGACAGCAGTTTCTGACACTACTTTTTGACAGCAATTTCTAGCAGCAATTTCTAGCAGCAATTTCTGACAGCACTTTTTGACAGCAGGTTGGTCTGTCCGAAGGCAGCCAAACCTAAGCAGTGACACCACGATACGATCGGTTTAAACCGCCGGTCGTTGTCAAAAACACCGGGAGTTGGCAAGATCGTGGTAGTTGGCAAAATTGCCGGTCGTTGGCGAAATCGCCGGTCGTTGGTAAAATAGCCGGTAGTAGGCGAAATCGCCGGTAGTTGGCAAAATTGCCGGTCGTTGGCAAATTCACCGGTCGTTGGCAAAATCGCCGGTAGTTGGCGAAATCGCCGGTCGTTGGCAAATTCACCGGTCATTGGCAAAATCGCCGGTAGTTGGCAAAATCGCCGGTCGTTGGCAAAATTGCCGGTTGTTGGCAAAATCGCTGGTGGTTGGCAAAATTGCCGGTCGTTGGCAAAATCGCCGGTCGTTGGCGAAAGTCAGTGGTGAGGTTTTGAGAGCAGTCTTAAACAGTGGTTTTTGAGAGACATTTCTGACAGCAGATTTGACAGCAGTTTTTTACTGCAGTTTTTGACAGCAATTTCTGACTGCAGGATTTGACAGCGGGTTTAGACAGCAATTTTTGACAGCAGGTATTGACAGCAATTTCTGACAGCAATTTCTGACAGCAATTTCTGGCAGCAGTTTAGACAGCAATTTCTAACAGCAGTTTTTGACAGCAGTTTTCGACAGCAATTTCTGTCAGCAAGTTTTGACAGCAATTTCTGACTGCAGTTTCTGACAGCAAATTAGACAGCAATTTCTGACAGCAGTATTTGGTTTGCAATTTCTAACAGCAGTTTTTGACAGCAGTTTAGACAGCAATTTCTGACAGCAGTTTTTGACAGCAGTTTTAACACCAATTTCTGATGGTAGTTTTAGACATGAGGTTTTGGTAGCAGATTTTGACAGTAGGTTTGACAGTAGTGGTCAGTGGTGAGGTTGAGTGATTTGTTTTCAAATCTGAAAGTGGGTTTCTTCTAGCTTTATTTATGGTTTCAAGACTCCTCCAGGGACAGCTTTTTTGTGCTATTTATAGCTTTTAAAGGCTTTTAAAGCTTTTTGAGGCCATTTAGGGCACACTATACAAACTGTTTTTTAACTTCATTTAGCGATAATTTTGCTAAAACAAGGTCAAAACTAGCAATCGCTACACATAGCCGGAAAACATCCCTGGTGAGATTATGAAAACAGTTATGACAGATTGTTTCAGGTTGGATAAATATATGCTTTTTTTTGTCACCAGGTCGTCAACACAAAAATGTTCTGTACGTGAAAACAAAAGGGCCCATACCTGATCGTGTGACTGACATCTCAATGGCGGAGTTGCAGGGCAGCTGTGCAAGCAGCACAAAGGACTCCACGTTCTGTACCATGTACCTGAGTAAAAAATAAAATAATTTTTGGTAAGGATTATTATTTCTTAATTAACTTTGTTTTAGTTTATTAATGAAGTGAGTCAATTAAATTACATTAAATTAACTTAATTTATTTACGAGGTAAATAAAATTACATTAAATAAAGTGATGTTATATTTTATGTACAATGTACCTGAGTAAACAATACGACAAATTTGAGTTTAGTAACTTTGAGTTTAGTAAGAGAGTAAATTAAATTTAAATTTAAATTAAGTTAATTGAAATTATGAGATAAATAAGTAAATACAATTAAGTGGAGTAAAATGATCTGTTACATGTTACATCTGAGTGTGAGTCAAGAAGTGGAATTAAATTAAATGAAGTCAATTTAAATATAATTAACTTATGAGATAAACTGAATTGAATTAAGTTCAGTTAAATCATCTGTTCCGTGTACCTGTGTGAGAGGCAAGAAACGTCAAGTGAAATCAAAATCAATAAATGTATTAATTAATTAATTCATCAATTTATTTATTTATAGCAATAGAGATAAATTAAGTTCAGCTAAGTTAGCTGTGCCACGTATCTGAGGGTGAAGCTAGAAACGTCAATTTAATTTAATTTAATTTAAATTACATAGAAAATACATGCCTGAGTGCGAGATGGGTAGAGTCTAGGGCTGCGAGAGGTACAGTCACAACCAAGGCAGAAGTACCCTGCTGACTGTACTCCACCGCCAGATCAGCGATCAAGTCTGCACTCAACTGAGCACTTGACAGTGCCGCTCTGGTCGCCCCTAGCAGTTGCGTTGTGTTCAACTCCCTCCCTGGGTCATGGGCACCATGATCAGTGTGAATGCTGATCAAGAGAGAGCTCTCAGGAAGAGGCGTGATGCAGTTGAAGCCCACACCCACTGTCTGGATTGAGCTGTTGAGGTAGAGTACATCCGCTAGGTGGCTGAAGAGCTTGCAATCAGAGGACCTGGTTGGTTGGTTGGTTGGTTGGTTGGTTGGTTGGTTGAGGTGCAGTACATCGGCCAGGTGGCTGAAGAGCTTGCAATCAGAGGACCTGGTTGGTTGGTTGGTTGGTTGGTTGAGGTACAGTACATCGGCCAGGTGGCTGAAGAGCTTGCAATAAGAAGACCTGGTTAGTTGGTTAGTTGATTGGTTGGTTGGTTGAGGTACAGTACATCGGCCAGGTGCCTAAAGAGCTTGCAATCAGAGGACCTGGTTGGTTGGTTGGTTGGTTGGTTGATTGGTTGAGGTACAGTACATCGGCCAGGTGGCTAAAGAGCTTGCAATCAGAGGACCTGGGTGGTTAGGGATGTGAGGGTGGAGAAGAATGTCTGGGTGTGTAGGGGGGTGGGGAGGGATGTGTGGTTGTGTAGGGGAGTGGGGAGGGATGCCTGGGTGTTTAGGGGGGTGGGAGGGATGTGAGGGTGTGTAGGGTGTGGGGAGGGATGTGTGTGCGGGGGGGGAGAGGGATGTGAGGGTGTGTAGGGGGTGGGGAGGGATGTGTGTGTGGGGGGAGAGGGATGTGGGTGTGTAGGGGGTGGGGAGGAATGTGGGTGTGGGGGTGAAGAGGGATGTGTGTGTGGTGTGTGTGTGTAGGGATGTGAGGGTGTGTAGGGATGTGAGGATGTGTAGGGGATGGAGAGGGATGTGTGTGTGGGGGGGTGAGCGATGTGGGGGCGTGGGGAGATATGTGTGGGGGGGTGTATGGGGAATCTTGGGGTGTGTGGGAGGGGTAGGGATGTAGGGGGGTGGAGAGGGATGTGTGTGTGGGGGGTGAGGGATGTGTGTGGGGGGAAAGGTGTGGGGGTGGGTGTATGGGGGATCGTACATGTGTGGGGGTGGGTAGGATGTGTGTGTGGGGGGGTAGGGATGAAGGGGGGTGGAGAGGGATGTGAGGGTGTAGGTGGTTGGGGATGGACGTGGGTGTGTAGGGGTGGGGATGGATAAGGGGTAGGGGAGGGGATGGGTTTGGGTGTGTGTAGGGGGGTGGGGATGGATGTGGGGGTGTGTAGGGGGTGGGGATGGATGAAAGGGTGTGTAGGGGGGTGGAGATGGATGTGGAGGTGTGTAGGGGGGGTGGGATGGATGGAAGGGTGTGTAGGGGGGTGGGGATGGTGGGGGATTGTGTAGGGGGGTGAGGAGGGATGTGGGGGCGTGCAGGGGGTGGGGGGGATGTGGGGGTGTCAGTGCGGAGCGACAACAGTGGTTTGCATGTTGCCTATTTGGTCTACCCCTGGACTGTAACATACATACATACATACATACATACATACATACATACATACATACATACATACATGCATACATACATACATACATACATACATACATACATACATACATACATACATACATACATACATACATACATACATACATACATACATACATACAAACACACGTACAGCCTATCTTAATACAGTGAGTGTAAATCTGCCGATCACATTGACAAAATCCTAGGGCTAGTGCATGGAAACCAACCTTTGGTGATTTTGTTCCTGTAAAAAAAGGCTTTCGGGATTCGGGAACACAAATTCTGAGGAATTTACGTGAATGGTCATAGTTTTGGCACTACTGGCACTACTGCTACAGGGTACACTCATGTGAATGGTCGTAGTTTGGGCACTACTGGCACTACTGACACTACTGCTAGAAGGTAGTTTGGGCACTACTGGCACTATGGACACTTCTACTAGAAGGTAGTTTTGGCACTACTGGTACTACCGCTAGGGGGTAGTTTCAGCACTACTGACACTACTGCTGGAGGGTAGTTTTGGCCCTACTGGCACTACTGCTAGAGGGTAGTTTTGGCACTACTAGCACTACTGGTAGAGGGTAGTTTTGGCACTACTGACAATACTGCTAGAGTGCAGTTTTGGCCCTACTGGCACTTCTGCTAGAGGGTAGACTCACGTAAATGGTCATAGTTTTGTTGCTAATGGCACAACTGCCAATACTGCTAGAGGGTAGACTCACGTAAATGGTCATAGTTTTGTTGCTACTGGCACAACTGCCAATACTGCTAGAGGGTAGACTCACGTAAATGGTCATAGTTTTGTTGCTACTGGCACAACTGCCAATACTGCTAGAGGGTAGACTCACGTAAATGGTCATAGTTTTGTTGCTACTGGCACAACTGCCAATACTGCTAGAGGGTAGACTCACGTAAATGGTCATAGTTTTGTTGCTACTGGCACAACTACCAATACTGTTAGAGGGTAGACTCACGTAAATGGTCATAGTTGTGTTGCTACTGGCACAACTGCCAATACTGCTAGAGGGTAGACTCACGTAAATGGTCATAGTTGTGTTGCTATTGGCACAACTGCCAATACTGCTAGAGGGTAGACACACGTGAATGGTCATACATGTGTTGCTACTGGCACAACTGCCAATACTGATAGAGGGTAGACTCACGTGAATGGTAGTAGTTTGGGCACTACTGGCACTACTGCTAGAGCGTAGTTTGGGCACTACTGGCACTACAGGCACTAAAGCTAGAGGGTAGACTCATGTGAATGGTCGTAGTTTGGGCACTACTGGCACTACTGCTAGAGGGTAGACTCATGTGAATGGTCGTAGTTTTGGCACTACTGGCACTACTGCTAGAGGGTAGCTTCGGCTCTACCGACACTACTGCTGTAGTGTAGTTTGGCACTACTGGCACTACTGGCACTACTGCTAGAGGGTAGCTTGGGCACTACTGACACTACTGCTAGAGTGTAGTTTTGGCACTACTAACACTACTGCTAGAGGGTAGCTTGGGCACTACTGACACAACTGCTAGAGAGTAGTTTTGGCACTACTGGCACAACTGCCAATACTGCTAGAGGGTAGACTCACGTGAATGGTCGTAGTTTTCTGGAAATGGTAACCTCAGATATGCATGGTGGTGGAGGAGGCGGCCATGGTGGTCTTGGTGAAGGCGGTGAAGGTGATGGTGGTGATGGACTGGGAGGCGGAGGCGGAGGTGGGCTGGGAGGAGGGGGTGGCGGGGCAAGGGACTTGGTGGTGGTGGGGATGGTGGAGGGGAGGGGCTGGGTGGGAGGGGAGATGGAGGGGGGGGAGAAGGCGAGGGGGGAGGAGGGGGAGGAGGCAGGCAGGGGATAACGATCGTAGCTGGCTTGTGGCAGATACTAGTAGCAGTTTCCTCATCACCACATGTCAAGCCAAAGGCCTGCGAAAGAAGAGGCGGACATAATGAAAAGTGTCAGGGGTGCTAGTATGTGTGTATGCTATGTTGCAGGGCAGGGCAGTGCTTTTTGTGCCTGCAGAATATGTGGTGGACAGGAATTTTGTATCCGCTATATATAGCGATCGCTACTTTTTACCCCGTATTGGCCCAAATTTCTACTTTTAAATGTAAACAAAGTTGTTTTGTGTGCTCTAGATGGCCCAAAAAGTTATATAAGGCTACAAAAGCTATACAAAGCTGTCCCTAGAGGAGGCCCAAACCCACAAAGCTAAAAAAAAAAACTTCCAGATTTGAAAACAACATCTCTGGTGGTGGGCATAATGAAAAGTGTCAGGGGTGCTAGTATGTGTGTATGCTATGTTGCAGGGCAGGGCTGTGTTTTGTATTTATATTATATTACATGTTATTTTGATCTATCCCCAACACCAACATCTCCCCCCTCTCGGAGATGTTTCCCCGCTATGTATAGCGATCACTACTTCCGAATCCGTTTTAGCCCAAAATTGCCGCTATAAAGATTCCCCACCCCCCCCACCCCCACACCCACACACCCAACCCACCCACACACCCAACCCACCCCACACCCAACCCCCCACACCCACACCCACACACCCAACCCCCCCAATCACAAAAGGACCTAACTGTCCCTTAAAAGATATACAAAGCTGTAAAAAGCTATAAGGAGGCTGTCCCTGGAGGAGGCCTAGACCCATAAAGCTAAAAAAAAAAACTTTCTGAACTGAAAAACATTCTCTGCTTCCCTCTCCTCCCTCCCCTTCTCCTCCTGAATTCAAAGGTTGTGTTGATGACGGCTCATACGACAGGACCCCTCAAATATACCCGATAGTTCCCCCCCACCCCCCCCACCCCGCCCCCCATCCCCCCCACCCTCCCTCCACATCTCCTCCTGAATTCAAAGGTTGCAGTTGTTGATGACTCATACGACAGGACACCCTCAATATATCCGATAGTTCCCCCCCCCGTCCACCCACCCTCCCTCCACATCTCCTCCTGCAATCAAAGGTTGCAGTTGTTGACAAGTTGACCATACTGCTCTACCAATGCACCTAACGGAGATCTGGAACAGGGTACTTCCATTGACCAAATTGGCCAGCGCTTTAGCGCACTTGAAAACAAAAAAAACTACGCTTTGTAATGCAAAAAAAACAAAAAATGCTTGCTGCACCCACGGGGGGTTGCAAAATACTGCGCGAAACGCGCAGTGGGGCTCAAAAAGCAGCGCGCCAGCGTGCAAAAGTTGGAAGTACCCTAATCTGGAACAGATGGCCAACCTGTAAGTTGTAGATTATGAGATCTCACCTTGGCCAGCATGTCAATGCACCCTGGCTGAAGGGAGCTACCTAGAAGCTGCTGCTTATAGCTGAAAAGAAAAGCTATGGTTAGGACCTCTCACCTTGGCCAGCATGTCAATACACTCAGGCTGGAGGAAGTTATAGAAGAACTCTTGCACATCCTCATATCCCGACAGAACTCCGCCAACGTGCAGTTGATTGGCATCAAAGTACGTGCATGTGAGAGGTACAATGGGTACAATGCCTTGGAGGTACAATGCGTCTGCCAGCTGGACAAAGTTGGTGCAGTCTTCAAAATAGAAGATGCCTCTGCTACGGCGGGATAGTGTGATGTTGATGGGGCAAGCTGGGGGTGGTGTGGATGGGCGAAGGGGGGGAGGTGCGGGGGCTGCGGTGGTGGAGGGAAGGGCATGCCTGGTGGTGGCGGGGGTGGTGGTGGTGTAGGAGGAGATGGGAGGGAGGAGAGGGGAGCAGAGGGGAGGGGGGGGAGGGGGGCTGGGCGGGGAGGCACGGATGGTGGTGGTGGGGATTGCAGATCTGGGGATGGGGGAGTGTGCGGTGGTGGTGGAGGGGGAGGGGGAGGGGAAGGCGGAAGGGGGAGGCGGAGGAGAAGGAGGGGGGGGGAGACAAGGCACTACGTGCTTTATGCAGGACTCCAAGTCACCGCAAATGCATGCGGAGATGAAGTCGTTGCAAGTCAGCAGGAAGGTGTCGAAGACAATCTGTTTCAGTCAGAAAGGAGGAAGAGGAGGTACTGTGGATGGGGGATTGGATTATAAATAATGTGAATGGGAGATAGGAGTGAAAATACATGATGAATATATGATGAATATGATGAATATATGATGAATATGATGAATATATGATGAATATATGAATATATAAAAGAGTTACTCAAAGAACCTAAACAATTGTGTACTTCAAATTTTTTGTTTTGGGGATTTTTCAAAAATCTAGCATAATAGCTTCTGTTTTTTTCCAGTCTAGATCACGCCCCTGAGTAGCTCCAAATATGCTAATGGGACATGCCCAGCCAAACAGGAAAGTCAGATCACGCACCTGAGTAGCTGCAGCATTCCTGAAGGCTCCAAAGAACTGGGGAATCAGAAAGGGCTGGAGAATATAGGTAGATGCATCCATTACATCTTTGGTGCGAGCAGCACAGGAGAAGGGTACATACTGCGGCAGAAAGACAAAGGCATGATAATATTGTAAGCATGATTACATGCTTTTAAAGATAACATGGTATGCATGATTACAATGTTCTTGGTGCAAGCAGCAAAGGAGAAGGGTGCATAGTCTGGCAGAAAGACAAAGGCATGATGACAATGATCTTGGTGTGAGCAGCAAAGGAGAAGGGTGCCTAGTCTGGCAGAAAGATGAAGGCATGATAACAATGATCTTGGTGCAAGCAGCAAAGGAGAAGGGTGCCTAGTCTGGCAGAAAGATGAAGGCATGATACCAATGATCTTGGTGTGAGCAGCAAAGGAGAAGGGTGCATAGTCTGGCAGAGAGACGAAGGCATGATGACAATGATCTTGGTGCGAGCAGCACAGGAGAAGAGCACATACTCCGATGGAAAGACAAAGGCATGAACATATGGGGAACATGATTACATTTTTGTGTGCAATCAATCAATCAATCAATCAGTCAGCACAGGAGAAGGGTAGATACTGCAGCAGACAAAAGCATGATGATATCGTTAGCATGATAACATGGTGCGCATGATATGTACATTTTTGGTGGGTGCAGTACAGGAGAACTGCACATACTGCAATGGAAAGACAAAGGCATGATGATATCGTAGGCATGACTACAATGTACTTTGTGCAAGCAGCACATGAGAAGGGTGCGTACTGTGGCAGAAAGGCAAAGGCATGATGATATGTGATGCATGATTACAATGTTGTTGGTGCTTGTAGCGCATGACAAGGGTGCATACTGCGATGGAAAAGCTAAGTCATGATTACATGGTATGAATAATATCTACGTTGTTGGTGCAAGCAGCAAAGGAGGAGGGTGCATAGTGTGTCAGAAAGATAAAGGCATGATAGAAATGTGCTTGGTGCAGGTATCACAGGAGAAGGCTGCATAGTGTGGCAGAAAGACAAAGGCATGATAACAATGTTCTTGGTGCATGTATCACAGGAGAAGGCTGCATAGTGCCCCAGAAAGACAAAGGCATGATGATATCGTAAGCATGAATACATGGTATGCATGATTACAATATTCTTGGTGCAAGCAGCATAGGAGAAGGAAACATAGTGCGGCAGAAAGACAAAGGTATGGTTGCGTTGTTCTGGTGCGTGCAGCAAAGGAGAAGGGTGCACACTGCGATGGAAAGTCAAAGACATGAAGATATGGGAGGCATGATTACATGGATAGGCGATTACAAAGGATCAATGACGTGGCACACATGATTGGGGTGGATGATAGTGACACACAATAGTGGGATGCATGATAACATGTTTATTAATAGGTCTATAAGTCTCATACCGTGTTATAATCCACCTTCTGCTGCTTTCGTTCCCTTTTTTTTTATTCGGTATCTTGCTAAAGCTTCATTTAAAATAACAAATTCTATGCAGCGTCGCCTGCGACGCTAAAAGATGGCGGAGAGTGATCGCGACGGAGCGACAGGTGGCAACAGAAGCGAGTTAGTTATGAGACCGTTGGCTGACGTGTCAGGCTTCATCGCGGTCAGACGGTCGAACGGACAAATGGGTCGAACGGACAAACATGGGGGCTCCCGCCCCCTTGAAGAGGGGGCTCCGTCAAAAATATAATATAATATAACACTGATATAATACAAAATATATAAATAATAAAATTTAAAAATACAATCACTGACCTCATCTTCAAGAAAATCCGGGACCCTTGAGGTACAGGGTGGTTGACAGCTGGGACCACAGGGTACAGTCTGATGGGGTTAGGCCCCCCCTGGGTGTGAGAGCTTGACACAAACATCAGTTTTGCTGGTGGAGGTGGTGGAGGTGGGGATGGAGGTGGGGGGGAGGGACTAGGGGGAGGGGGCAGGGGAGGGTTCGGAGATGGAGGGAGTGGAGAGGGAGGTAAAGGAGTCGGGGGAGGAAGCTGTGGTGGGACCGGTGGGGGTGTTTGTGGCGGCTGCAGAGGTGGGGTTGGGGTTGGGGGGAGGAGGGGGTGAATGCGGAGGGGGGACGGTGGGGGAGGATAAGGTGGAGGGAGGCGGTGGGGGAGGATGGTGGAGGAGGCGGAGGAAGCGGTGAGGTGGTGGTGGGGGGAGGGACATTTGGCGCGTTCAAAGAACAGGTGGCTTGGCTTGGCGAGGGGTGGCAGGCATGGGCTTGTGGACCCGAATGAATCACCACATTGGAGGCCGAAGATTGAGATAACAACCGCTGCATTGCTCACGTTGTTGAAGAGTGTGTAGAACTGCTCCATAGAAGATTGATCAAATAGCAAGGTGCTGACAGTGTAGGATGTGTTTAGCTGATCAGTACAGACCACGGGTGTTAGAGGTTGGCGGTTTAGTTGGTAGAAGTACAACGGTCTAAGCACAGCAACCAAGTTAGGACACTCCTGAGGGTCTGTTATGAAGGTAGTTTTGTTGATGTACACGTACACTGGGCAGGAGGGAGGCGGAGGCGGTGGGGGAGATGGAGAAGGGGGTCTGGGGGAGGGTGGATGGGGTGTGGGAGGGGAGGGTGGTGGGGGGAGGGGGGGAAGGGGGGCTGAGGGGGGGGGCTCGCTTGGAGGAGGGGGAGGAGGAGGGGGGAGGGGGAAGGTGGAGCAGGCGTGGGAGGCCCCGGAGAGGGAGGGTGGGGCCGATGGCGGCCTGGGTTTGGTGGGTGTGGGGAGGGAGGCTCAGGGGAGGGAGGTTGAGGGGGCCTTGGGGGCTGGGGGAGGGTGGTGGAGTGGGGGGTGGGGCCTGCTGGGGGGCTGAACAGAGGTTGTGGGTAGGCATGTAGAGATGGCCTCCAGTCTGTCACCACAATCCAGCGAGAGTACCCCAATGATCAAATTTGCAAGGAACTCGTTTTGCAGCGCGTCACTTACATACTGGGCCTCCTGAATGCTATGGAGGTTGCAGTGACCTGCAAGGAGGAGATGTGGGATGATAATTGTAAAAAATTAAAATAAATAAATTAATTATAAAAAATAAAATAAAAATAAAGGTTGAAAGCACAGTGAGCAAATACAATGCAAAAGCAGTACAGGTTGAAATTACAGTGGGAAAATACAATGCAAAATCAGTACAGGTTGAAAGCACAGTGAGCAAATACAATGCAACAGCAGTACAGGTTGAAAGCACAGTGAGCAATACAATGCAAAAGCAGTACAGGGTTTGACAAGCACAGTGAGCACAAATACAGATGCAACAGCAGTACAGGTTGAAAGCACAGTGAGCAATACAATGCAACAGCAGTACAGGTTGAAAGCACAGTGAGTACAAATACAATGCAACAGCAGTACAGGTTGACAAGCACAGTGAGCAAAATACAATGCAAAAGCAGTACAGGTTGAAAAGCACAGTGAGCAAAAGTACAATGCAACAGCAGTACAGGTTGAAAGCACAGTGAGCAATACAAGGGTGCAAAAGCAGTACAGGTTGAAAGCACAGTGAGCAAATACAATGCAAAAGCAGTACAGGTTGAAAGCACAGTGGGCGAATACAATACAAAAGCAGTACAGGTTGAAAGCACAGTGAGCAAATACAATACAAAAGCAGTACAGGTTGAAAGAAAAGCGAGCAAATACAATGCAACAGCAGTACACGGTTGAAAGCACGTGGGTCGAATACAATGCAAAAGCAGTACAGGTGAAAGCACAGTGAGCAAAAATACAATGCAAAGCAGTACAGGTTGAAAGCACAGTGAGCAAATACAATGCAAAAGCAGTACAGGTTGAAAGCACAGTGGGAAAATACAATGTAAAAGCAGTACAGGTTGAAAGCACAGTGGGCGAATACAATGCAAAAGCAGTACAGGTTGAAAGCACAGTGGGCAAATACAATGCAAAAGCAGTACAGGTTGAAAGCACAGTGGGCGAATACAATGCAAAAGCAGTACAGGTTGAAAGCACAGTGAGCAAATACAATGCAAAAGCAGTACAGGTTGAAAGCACAGTGGGCGAATACAATGCAAAAGCAGTACAGGTTGAAAGCACAGTGAGCAAATACAATACAAAAGCAGTACAGGTTGAAAGAAAAGCGAGCAAATACAATGCAAAAGCAGTACAGGTTGAAAGCACAGTGAGCAAATACAATGCAAAAGCAGTACAGGTTGAAAGCACAGTGAGCAAATACAATACAAAAGCAGTACAGGTTGAAAGCACAGTGGGCGAATACAATGCAAAAGCTGTACAGGTTGAACGCACAGTGAGCAAATACAATGCAACAGCAGTACAGGTTGAAAGCACAGTGAGCAAATTGCAACAGCAGTACAGGTTGAAAGCACAGTGAGCAAATACAATGCAACAGCAGTACAGGTTGAAGCACAGTGAGCAAGCAAAAAGCAGTACAGGTTGAAAGCACAGTGAGCAAATACATGCAACAGCAGTACAGGTTGAAAGCACAGTGAGCAAATACAATGCAAAAGCGAGTACAGGTTGAAAGCCAGTGAGCAAATACAATGGAACAGCAGTACAGGTTGAAAGCACAGCGAGCAATTGTACAATGCAACAAGCAGAACAGGTTGAAAGCGCAAGTGGGCGAATACAATGCAACAGCAGTACAGTTGAAAGCACAGTGAGAATACAATGCAAGCCAGCAGTACAGGTTGAAAGCACAGTGGCGCGAATACAATGCAACAGCAGTACAGGTTGAAAGCACAGTGAGCAAATACAATGCAACAAGCAGTACACAGGTTGAAAGCAGAGTGGCAATACAATGCAACAAGCAGTACAGTTGAAAGAAAGCGAGCAGCAAAAGCGTTAAAATTGAAAGCAGTACAGTGAAAGCACAAATACAATGCAAAAGCAGTACGGGTTGAACAGCACAAGCAAAGCACAGTACATGGTTGAAGCACAGGTTTGAAAGAAAAAGCACGTACAGGTTGAAAGAAAAGCAAAAAATACAATGCAAAAGCAGTACAGGTTGAAAGCACAGTGAGCAAATACAATGCAAAAGCAGTACAGGTTGAAAGCACAGTGAGCAAATACAATACAAAAGCAGTACAGGTTGAAAGCACAGTGGGCGAATACAATGCAAAAGCTGTACAGGTTGAAAGCACAGTGAGCAAATACAATGCAACAGCAGTACAGGTTGAAAGCACAGTGAGCAAATACAATGCAACAGCAGTACAGGTTGAAAGCACAGTGAGCAAATACAATGCAACAGCAGTACAGGTTGAAAGCACAGTGAGCAAATACAATGCAAAAGCAGTACAGGTTGAAAGCACAGTGAGCAAATACAATGCAACAGCAGTACAGGTTGAAAGCACAGTGAGCAAATACAATGCAAAAGCAGTACAGGTTGAAAGCACAGTGAGCAAATACAATGGAACAGCAGTACAGGTTGAAAGCACAGCGAGCAAGTACAATGCAACAGCAGAACAGGTTGAAAGCGCAGTGGGCGAATACAATGCAACAGCAGTACAGGTTGAAAGCACAGTGAGCAAATACAATGCAAGAGCAGTACAGGTTGAAAGCACAGTGGGCGAATACAATGCAACAGCAGTACAGGTTGAAAGCACAGTGAGCAAATACAATGCAACAGCAGTACAGGTTGAAAGCACAGTGAGCAAATACAATGCAACAGCAGTACAGGTTGAAAGAAAAGCGAGCAAGTACAATGCAAAAGCGCAGTGAGCAAATACAATGCAACAGCAGTACAGGTTGAAAGCACAGTGAGCAAATACAATGCAAAAGCAGTACAGGTTGAAAGAAAAGCGAGCAAGTACAATGCAACAGCAGTACAGGTTGAAAGCGCAGTGGGCGAATACAATGCAACAGCAGTACAGGTTGAAAGCACAGTGAGCAAATACAATGCAAAAGCAGTACAGGTTGAAAGCACAGTGGGCAAATACAATGCAAAAGCAGTACAGTTTGAAAGCACAGTGAGCAAATACAATGCAAAAGCAGTACAGGTTGAAATCACAGTGAGCAAATACAATGCAAAAGCAGTACAGGTTGAAAGCACAGTGAGCAAATACAATGCAACAGCAGTACAGGTTGAAAGCACAGTGAGCAAATACAATGCAAAAGCAGTACAGGTTGAAAGCACAGTGAGCAAATACAATGCAACAGCAGTACAGGTTGAAAGCACAGTGGGCAAATACAATGCAAAAGCAGTACAGTTTGAAAGCACAGTGAGCAAATACAATGCAAAAGCAGTACAGGTTGAAAGCACAGTGAGCAAATACAATGCAACAGCAGTACAGGTTGAAAGCACAGTGAGCAAATACAATGGAACAGCAGTACAGGTTGAAAGCACAGCAAGCAAGTACAATGCAACAGCAGTACAGGTTGAAAGCGCAGTGGGCGAATACAATGCAACAGCAGTACAGGTTGAAAGCACAGTGAGCAAATACAATGCAAGAGCAGTACAGGTTGAAAGCACAGTGGGCGAATACAATGCAACAGCAGTACAGGTTGAAAGCACAGTGAGCAAATACAATGCAACAGCAGTACAGGTTGAAAGCGCAGTGGGCAAATGCAATGCAACAGCAGTACAGGTTGAAAGCACAGTGAGCAAATACAATGCAACAGCAGTATAGGTTGAAAGAAAAGCGAGCAAATACAATGCAACAGCAGTACAGGTTGAAAGCACAGTGAGCAAATACAATGCAACAGCAGTACAGGTTGAAAGCACAGTGAGCAAATACAATGCAACAGCAGTACAGGTTGAAAGCACAGTGAGCAAATACAATGCAACAGCAGTACAGTTTGAAAGCACAGTGAGCAAATACAATGCAAAAGCAGTACAGGTTGAAAGCACAGTGAGCAAATACAATGCAACAGCAGTACAGGTTGAAAGCACAGTGAGCAAATACAATGCAAAAGCAGTACAGGTTGAAAGCACAGTGAGCAAATACAATGCAAAAGCAGTAAAATTACACATTTTGATCCATACATGTATGTATGGTAGGTATGTATAGTACAGTCCAGTATGTATGGTACACATATTGATACATACATGTATGTATTGTACAGTCCAGTATGTATGGTACACATATTGGTATATACATGTATGTATGGTACACATATTGGTATATACATGTATGTATGGTACAGTACATGGGTAGGCCAACTAGGTTAAGGGACATGTCAAAACCGTGACAGGAAGGGCCAAAAACAAAAACATACATAGAATAGGAATATAGATACAATAGATTCCTTATACATTCCAATACATGGTCCTGAGAGTACATAGCACAAGAGAATGGACAAATGTACAAATTCCATAAAATCAACCAGATCTCTGATTATTGGTCACATTTTTTGCGCATCAAATTCTTAAAAATAGGCTCGATATACATGTGTAAAAAATAATTCGGGTCCAAATAATCCACGTGGTACCTCATATAAGATGGGGGCAACGATAATATTACTTATACATCCAATACTACGGTCCTGAGAGTACAGAGCACAAGAGAATGGATCCTCAGATTCTGATGATGGTGGTAGTAGCAGAGAGTTTGAAAGTGTGACCAAAGATGCACAGTTGAAGCTACGAAGGGTGCGGCCTGCGAGTTGGTGGGGTGAGGGGGAGAGGGGCGGGTGGTGGTGTTGTAGGTGTTGGTAGGTGGTGGTGGTGGGTGATGGTGGTTGATGGGTGGTGGTGGGGTGTGTGGTAGGGGGTATCACTATGTTACAGGTTTATCATCACAAATGGAGTCAGAAGCAGAGAGTTTGAAATTGTGACCAAGGATGCATATAGTTGGAGCTATAAAAAAAAGCTATAAAATGCTTGTGTTTACATCGCCGCGCTGCCTTTTTGACTAACTGTGTGAGATAATGGTAATGACAACGCCTGATGGGATGTGGTGTTAAGAGAGCCCGTTGTACGCAGGTGGGGAGCGGTCTCCTACCTCAACTGGACAGCTATCACACAACAAACTGTGCAGGAAGCAAAAGGAGCAGTTTGAAAAATGGAAAATGAAAAATGCTTGTGTTTACATCGCCGCGCTGCCTTTTTGACCCCCTCTGCGCGTTTCGCGCAATTTTTTCAACCCCCTGTGGGCGCAGCGCACAGTTTTGGGACTAAAAAGCGCTGATCAATTTGACATTTGTGCGCTTTAAGCGCTGACCAATTTGGCTCGAAGTAGTGCCCTGGTTTACATTTTTCTTGGTAAAGCAAAATACTGCCAAAGACTAGGCGCAGCCAAATTGATGGCTGTAGCTATGTAACCAAGTTCAAGTTCAAAAGCTTCAAGTTCAAAAGAGTTCGAGTTTCAAGTTAAAAATTTCAATTGCAAGTGCAAAAGAGTTCTTGGTTCAAGTTCAAAACTTTCAATTTCAAGTGCAAAAGAGTTCAAGGTTCAAGTTCAAAAGTTTCAAGTTCGAGATCAAGTTCAAAAGAGCATTTGACGTACCTGGAGACGTTGCCAGGATAGATACTTGAGTTGGCAGGAAGGGGGAGTTTTCAGGTTATTTTAAGCTATTTAAGGCTATTTAAGGCTATTTCACCTGATAAACCTAGCACCATAAACCCGTGGCACCATAGCCTAAAATAGGCTTTTAAATAGCCTTAAATAGCCTGAACTAGGCTATGGTACCAAACTGTGCAGGAAGCATGGAATGTTTTGGCGTACCTGGAGATATTGCCTGGAAAGATACTTGGCAGGAAGGGGGAGTTTTCAGGTTATTTTAAGATAATTCAGGCTATTACAGGCTATTTCGTGCAATTTCAGGTTATTTCAGGCTATTTTACCTGATAAATCTTGTACCATAACCTGAAATAGCCTTAAATAGCCTGAACTAGGCTATGGTACCAAACTGTGCAGGAAGCATGGAATGTTTTGACATACCTGGAGATATTGCCTGGATAGAAACTTGGCAGGAAGGGGGAGTTTTCAGGTTATTTCAAGATGATTCAGGCTATTACAGGCTATTTCGTGCAATTTCAGGTTATTTCAAGATAATTCAGGCTATTACAGGCTATTTCGTGCAATTTCAGGTTATTTCAAGATAATTCAGGCTATGACAGGCTATTTCATGCAATTTCATGTTATTTCAGGCTATTTTACCTGATAAATCTTGTACCATAACCTGAAATAGCCTTAAATAGGCTGAAATAGGCTAGGGTACCAAACTGTGCAGGAAGCATGGAATGTTTTGGCGTACCTGGGGATAATGCCAGGATAGATACTTGGCAGGAAGGGGGCGGTGGGAAGGGAGAGGCAGGTGTTGTGGGTGGGTGGGGGGGAAGGTGGGGCAGGGGGAGGAGTGAGGGTGGTGGGGGAGAGGGCGAGGGGGTGGACGGTGAAGGTGGAGGCGGAGGGGGTGGAGGTGGGGGCGGGGGAGAGGGAGAAGGTGGTGATGGTGAGGGAGGTGGTGGTAAGGGTGGCTGCGGGCTTGGAGGGGGAGGTGGAGATGGTGGTAAGGGGCTGGGGGGGACTGGGGGGAGAGAGAGAGGGAGGGGAGGGGGGAGGAGGAAAGCAGGTACCTTTGAACAATGTGGCATCACCTCCCTGGTAGCAAGGGCTTTCAGCTGAGAGATCATCTCCACAGACAAGGGAGAAGATATTCATGACCACCTGCAGGCAGAGAGGGTGGTGGTGAGGGTAGTGAGGGTGGTGAGGGTGGTGAGGGCAGAGAGGGTGGTGGTGAGGGTAGTGAGGGCGGTGAGGGTGGTGAGGGCAGAGAGGGTGGTGGTGAGGGTAGTGAGGGTGGTGAGGATGGTGAGGGTGGTAGTGGGGATGGTAGTGGGTATGGTAATGAGGGTGGTAGTGGGTATGGTAGTGAGAGTGGTAGTGAGGGTGGTAGTGGGGGTGGTAGAGGGGGTCGAGTGTGGGTGGTAGCGAGGGTGGTGGTGGGTGAAGTAGTGAGGGTACACAGCAGAGTAAAGTGAAATGTTTACCTTGAAGCATAAGCCTGGATCTTGTATAAACCGCCACCTTGAAATTGAATTCGAATTGAGTCACAAGCCTGGATCTTGTATAAACCCCCACCTTTCATTTGAATTTGAATTTGAATCACAAACCTTGCTAATGCATAAATTGCCACCTTGGAATTGAAATTGTAATTGAAATTGAATTCAAATTGAATCACAAGCCTTGATCATGTATAAACTGCTACCTTGAATTTGAATTTGAATGACAAGCCTGGATCATGTATAACCGCCACCTGATTTGTGTGCCTGAATCAGGACGAACCAGTCAACTTTTTTGTTTACATTTTCGATATCTAACAACATACACAGGTAAAGGATATTTTGATATCTAACCAGGTAAATTATATTTTGATATCTAACCAGGATGTTTTGATATCTAACAACATACACAGGTAAATTATCTGCACAGCACAAATTCTGGGCCTCAATCGTTTACAAATTGTTGGGGGTCCAGTTCATCAGTTTTTGTTCTTTTTATTGTTACTGCCTTTCCTGTTTTGAAGGTTGGGCAACTCCTTTTTCGGCTACACTTGGACTTTAAAAATACACACCACACATTTTATATATAGGTATCTAACAACTTACGTACCTCTGCCATGTTGGGGTCTTGAAACCGTCCAAAGAAACTTTCAGTGGCAGCAAAATCAAAGAGCGTTGCTGATACAGTCATGGATTCATTGTGAATCCCAAGGCAAGCCCATGGGGAAGCAATCTGTTGGATGTCAGTGGGATCTGAAAAATAGACGGTGGTGATCACCTTTGCAAGAGTGATGCATAGGGTGGGGTCCATGGTGAGGGGGGCGACAGAAGGTTGATTGACGGTGACTGAGATATGGCAAGCAGGAGGTGGTGGAGAAGGTGGGGATGGCGATGGTGGGGATGGGGAGAAGGAGAAGGTGGGTTGGGGGATGGAGGGGGGAGGGCGCGGGGGGGATGGGGTGGGGGGTGGCGGAGAGGGGGGTGAAGGGTGTGGAGGGGGAGGAGAGGGAGGGGGGGGGCTTGGGCGAGGGGGTGAGGGGAGGGGGAGGGGGGTGGGGATGGAGAGGGGGGTTGTGGGGGGGGGAGGGGAGGGGGAGGGGGAGCGGGAGAGGGGGGAGAGGGGGGAGGGGGGCTGGGGTGGGGAGGACTTGGGGGGGCTGGTCTGCAGGCTGCGGGTATCCTCACAGTAGGCTTGCAGATGCTAGAGGCTCGTGTGTAGTCACCACAAGCTAGACCAAGCACATCAGTAAAGAACCCGATGGTGGTGGGATCAGTGATGTTCCTGAAGCACCGCCTGGACCTCGGATTCTATGAGCAGTGCCTTGAGGCAGCCTGGGGAAGGGTGGTGGTGAAAATGGTCAGGTGGCAATGGTGGAAAAACAAAATGGTCAGGTGGCACAGGTGAATAAGAATACAATTAAAAATAAACATAAAAATGGTCAGGTGGCAATGGTGAATAAAAAGAAAATACAAATTGTCCTGTGGCAATGGTAAATACAAATACAAATACAAATACAAATACAAATACAATTAAATTGTCTAGTGGCAATGGTGAATAATATAAAATAAGAATGGTCAGGTGGAAATGATAATAAAAATCAAAATGGTCAGGTGGCAGCCTGGGTGGCAGTAAGGAAAATAAAAACAAAAAAATACAAATGGCCAGGTGGCAATTGTGAATCAGCATTGAAGATGCAAAGAATCAATTTACACTCACGGAATTCACTATCAATAAACAATATGCTATCTATTATGCTCAATAAGCTATCTATAATACTAAATATTTTATCTATTATGCATAATAAGGGTAAATAATACTAAATATCTTATCTACCGTATTATGCATAATAAGGGTAAATAATACTAAATGTCTTATCTATTATGCTTAATAAGGGTAAATAATACTAAATATCTTATCTATTATGCATAATAAGGGTAAATAATACTAAATGTCTTATCTATTATGCTTAATAAGGGTAAATAATACTAAATATCTTATCTATTATGCATAATAAGGGTAAATAATACTAAATATCTTATCTATTATGCATAATAAGGGTAAATAATACTAAATATCTTATCTATTATGCATAATAAGGGTAAATAATACTAAATATCTTATCTATTATGCATAATAAGGGTAAATAATACTAAATATCTTATCTATTATGCATAATAAGGGTAAATAATACTAAATATCTGATCTATTATGCATAATAAGGGTAAATAATACTAAATATCTGATCTATTATGCATAATAAGGGTAAATAATACTAAATATCTGATCTATTATGCATAATAAGGGTAAATAATACTAAACATCTTATCTATTATGCATAATAAGGGTAAATAATACTAAATATCTTATATATTTTGCTTAATAAGCTATTAATAATACTAAATGCCTTATCTATTATGCTTAATTAACTATTAATAATACTAAATATCTTATCTATTATGCTTATTAAGCTTTTAATAATTAGGGATCGGCATCTAATATAAGTCTGTACAAAACCCTATGTTAACTAATATTAACTAATATTAACTAATATTATAATGTTAGATTTCAGTTTTAGTTTTGCCCAAATCAACTTTTGAAAATGGAATCAAATATTGCATTGAATAACTAAGCTATCAATGGAGCCGGATTTTTATGGGAGCCAATCTGGATGGTTACAAAAATGAAACAAAGCATTTATAACGCGGAACGCGGAACTAGCGGAACACGGAATTGGCCCGTGGCCTAATGCCCAATCAAAATTGTGCCCAATCAGTGTGGGCTTAGCCAGCAGAGGTAGTGTGGTAACACTATGCTTAATTTATTAATAATAATAATAAATGTCTTATCTATTATGCTTAATAAGCTATTAATATTACTAAATGTCTTATCTATTATGCTTACTAAGCTATTAATATTACTAAATGTCTTATCTATTATGCTTAATAAGCTATTAATAATACTAAATGTCTGATCTATTTTGCTTAATAAGCTATTAATAATACTAAATGTCTGATCTATTTTGCTTAATAAGCTATTAATAATACTAAATGTCTTATCTATTATGCTTAATAAGCTATTAATATTACTAAATGTCTTATCTATTATGCTTAATAAGCTATTAATATTACTAAATGTCTTATCTATTATGCTTAATAAGCTATTAATAATACTAAATGTCTGATCTATTTTGCTTAATAAGCTATTAATAATACTAAATGTCTGATCTATTTTGCTTAATAAGCTATTAATAATACTAAATGTCTTATCTATTATGCTTAATAAGCTATTAATATTACTAAATGTCTTATCTATTATGCTTAATAAGCTATTAATATTACTAAATGTCTGATCTATTATGCTTAATAAGCTATTAATAATACTAAATGTCTGATCTATTTTGCTTAATAAGCTATTAATAATACTAAATGTCTTATCTATTTTGCTTAATAAGCTATTAATAATACTAAATGTCTTATCTATTATGCTTAATAAGCTATTAATAATACTAAATGTCTGATCTATTATGCTTAATAAGCTATTAATAATACTAAATGTCTGATCTATTATGCTTAATAAGCTAGTAATAATACTAAATATCTTATCTAGAATACAAAAGATGTAACCGGCGAGGGGGGGGCAAGAAAAAAGCTGCCGTACCGCACCTTCGCTTTGGATAGAGCCTATCCTCAAACTATAGAAGAAAAAAAAATTGAGCCAAAAATAAAGTTGTACATAAGTAAGAGGGGTCCAAAGTTGTTTTCAACCAAAGCGGCCCAAATCTTAACTTCGCGATAAATCACGTTTGGGTAACCCCATGAAAGATGTAAGAGCATAACTGAAATGGGCTTTAAAAGGTCTTTCGAATGACCCCCATTTTAGGGGGGTTAGGGTGAGGTAATTGGGTTTAAGGGGGGGGGGGGTAAAAAAAGCTTTTAGCCAACTTTATTTCCCCCCTCTTTTTGTATGAAACGTCCACAATTCCAACTCCCATCTGAATCGGACACCATATCGAAGGTGCGGTCCAAAATCTGTCTTCCTGCCCCCCCCCCCCTGGTAACCGGTATGTATAATGCTAAATATGCTACATATAATACTAAACATATACAGTCCAGGGGTAGGCCAAATAGGCTGAAGGTACTTTCCCAACCGTTAGGAAGAGCTTAAAAAGAAAAAGCACTAATATATAAATATGCTATTTATACTTCTAAGTATGCTAACTACGATCTTCAAACTTACCAGGATGATAACGCCTGGTGGGGCGTGGGTTTAGGGAGCCCCGTCTTACGGCGGTAGAAACGGGACAAAGCTACCATGGCGGTTAACAGCGACCATGAACACTACAGCGCACCCGTAGGGATTCGAACCCCGCACTCTCTGCCTGATTTCAAGGTGCTCAGCCATTGAGCCTATTGTAGAAACGGGAGATATCTCCAAGCTTACCTGTATGATGGACTTAGACTTATGCTACCTATAATGCTAAATATACTATCTATACAAAGTATACTATCTATACATACTAAGTATACTATCTATACATACTAAGTATGCTATCTATACATACTAAGTATGCTATCTATACATACTAAGTATGCTATCTATACATACTAAGTATGCTATCTATACATACTAAGTATGCTATCTATACATACTAAGTATGCTATCTATACATACTAAGTATGCTATCTATACATACTAAGTATGCTATCTATACATACTAAGTATGCTATCTATACATACTAAGTATACTACCTATACATACTAAGTATGCTATCTATACATACTAAGTATGCTATCTATACATACTAAGTATGCTATCTATACATACTAAGTATGCTAAATATGATGAAGCATGCTATCTATACATACTAAGTATGCTATCTATACATACTAAGTATGCTATCTATACATACTAAGTATGCTATCTATACATGCTAAGTATGCTAAATATGATGAAGCATGCTATCTATACATACTAAGTATACTATCTATACATACTAAGTATGCTAAATATGATGAAGCATGCTATCTATAATGCTAAATAGACTATATATTCATACTAAATATGCATAATAGATATACTACTAAGTATGCTTAATACGATATCCAAGCTTACTTGGATGATGGACTTGGAATACACTTGACAATGGAATGCAGGAGAGGATGCTGAGGAGGAGGTCACCAATGCATTCAGCAACCTAGTAAGTGCACTGCAGTCTTGATCGGCAAAGGAGTTGAAGCGTGAGATAACCATTATGTCCATCCTGCAGGATGGAGGAGGGGGAGGTGGTGGGAGGGCGGGGGTGGAGATGGTGGGGGGGGCTTGGTGGGAGGGAGAGGGGGGAGTTTGGGGAGGGGGGGCTGGGGGAGGGAGGTGGAGGGAAGGGGGGAAGCGGGCTTGGGGGAGGGGGGGATGGAGGAGGGGAGGGGGCGGGAGTGGTGGAGGGGACTTGGACTGGGAGGTGGGGAGGTGGGAGAGGGGGGAGAGGGCTTGGAGGGGCTGGTGGTGCTGGGCTAGGGGGGCTGGGAGACTGGGGAGGCGATGGAGAGGGCGGGGGAGGGCATAGCGGTGTGTGGTCTGGTGGAGAGGCTGCACAGCTGCTGTAGGAGCGAAGGGTATCACCACATGACAATTGCAGGGAGTGCATTAGGATGGAGGCTCTGATAGGGTCCTGAAATAATTTGTTGAATAGAGTGGCATCGTCCTGCACGATAGAGTCAGGGTTTAGGGTTTAGGGTTTAGGGTTTATTGTTTAGGGTTTATGATGTTATCAAAAATGTCCTGCACAATAGATTCAGTCGTTTTAAGAAAGATTAAGCTTGGCAAAATATAGTTGGTTGTATGTTACAAGGTGGTCATGGATCTTGTCACCACAGGACATTTGTAGGGATTGAATCAGGATGAAGGCTCTGAAAAACTTTGTTGAATAGAGTGGCATCGTCCTGCACAATGAAGGCAGGGTTCAGAGTTCAGGGTTTAGGGATTAGGTTTTTAAACACAATTGTCCTGCACAACAGAGCCAGTTGTTGTAGGAAAGATTAAGCCTGGTACAATAGCGTTGGTTGCATGTTACAAGGTGGTCATGGATCTTGTCACCACAGGACATTTGCAGGAAGTGAATCAGGACGGAGGCTCTGATAGGGTTCTGAAATACTTTGTTGAATAGAGTGGCATCATCCTGCACAATACAGTCAGAGTTCAGGGATTAGGTTTTTAAACACAATTGTCCTGCACAACAGAGCCAGTTGTTGTAGGAAAGATTAAGCTCGGCACAATAGCGTTGGTTGTATGTTACAAGGTGGGCATGGATCTTGTCACCACAGGACATTTGCAGGAAGTGAATCAGGACGGAGGCTCTGATAGGGTCCTGAAATACTTAGTTGAAAAGATTGGCATCATCCTGAACAAAAGAGTCAGGGTTCAGGTTTTAGGGTTCAGGGTTTAGGTTTTTTTTAAATCGTCCTGCTCAATAGATCCAGTTGTTTTAAGAAAGGTTATGCTCGGCACAATAGCGTTGGTTGTATGTTACAAGGTGGGCATGGTTCTGGTCACCACATGAAAAATGCAGGGAGATTATCGGATTGGAAGCTCTGATAGGGTCCTAAAATACTTTGCTGAATAGAGTGGCATCCTCCTGCACAATAAAGGCAGGGTTCAGGGCTCAGGATTTAGGGTTCAGGGTTTAGGGTTCAGGGTTTAGGGTTCAGGGTTTAGGTTTTTAATTTTAAACCAAATTGTCCTGCACAGCAGAGCCAGCTGTTGTAGGAAAGATTAAGCTTGGTACAAAAGCGTTGGTTGTATGTTACAAGGCATGGGCATGGTGGGCATGGTTCTTGTCACAGCATGAAAATTGCAGGGAGTGTATCGGATTGGAAGCTCTAGGAGGGTCCTGAAATACTTTGTTAAATAGAGTAACATTGTCCCGCACAAAAGAGTCAGGGTTTAGGGTTTAGGTTCAAAACAATTGTCCTGCTTAAAAGAGCCGCTGGGGGGAAGTTAGTCCCCACTTAAGTTTAGGGGGGTTAGGTTTTAGGGTATAGGGTTGAGTGGTTCAGTTTTTGATGATTCCAAGGTTTGGGGTTTAGGTGGTTTTAGAGTATATGGTTTAGGGTCTAGATGTGTTTAGGTTTTAGGGAAGTGGGGGCTAACTTACGTGGGGGCTAACTTCCCCCTACCTGTTCAACCCAGGTTCAGGGTTTAGGTAAGTGGGGGCTAACTTCCCCCTACCTGTTCGACCCAGGTTCAGGGTTTAGGTAAGTGGGGGCTAACTCACCCCCACAAATAGAGTCAGTTTTTTTAAGAATCACACACAAGCATACACAAGCACATGTATATCTCAGACTTACTGTGCTGAACAGCTCCTGCACACTGGTGTTTCTGGTGACATACACTGGACTAAATCACACACAAGCATACACATGCACACACACTACACACACAACCATACATAAATTGCAGATACCTTGGACTGCATCACTCACACACATACATACACACACACTACACACACAACCATACAGAAATTGCAGATACCTTGGACTGCATCACACACACACACACTACACACACACACATACATACACACACATACATACACACACAAACACACACACATACACACACACTACACACACAACCATACAGAAATTGCAGATACCTTGGACTGCATCACACACACACACACACACACTACACACACACACACATACATACACACACATACATACACACACACATACACACACACACCCATACAGAAATTGCAGATACCTTGGACTGCATCACACACACATACACACACACATACTTATACACACATACATACACACACACAACACACACACATACATACACACTACACACACAACCATACAGAAATTGCAGATACCTTGGACTGCATCACACACACACACACATACACACACACGAACCTACATACACACACACACAAACACAAACACACACATACATACACACACATACATACACACACACTACACACACAACCATACAGAAATTGCAGATACCTTGGACTGCATCACACACACACACATACATACATACACACACAAACACACACACACATACATACACACACACATACACACACACTACACACACAACCATACAGAAATTGCAGATACCTTGGACTGCATCACACACACACACACACACATACATACACACACAAACACACACACACATACATACACACACACTACACACACAACCATACAGAAATTGCAGATACCTTGGACTGTATCACACACACACACATACATACACACACACAAACACACACATACATACACACACATACACACACACTACACGCACAACCATACAGAAATTGCAGATACCTCGGACTGCATCACACACATATACACACACACAAACACACATACACACACAAGCATACATGCAAACACAAACATATATACCCCGGACTGCATTACACACACACAAACACACATCTATCCCAGACTTACTGTGCTAAACAGCTCCTGCACAATGGTGTTGCTGTTGCCATTTACACTGGATTGCATCACACACAAGCAAACACAAACACACACAAGCATACACAAACACAAGCATATACACACACAAGCATACGCAAATACACACACAAACACACACACAAGCATATACACACACAAGCATACAAAAATGCACACACACATCTATCCCAGACTTACTGTGCTAAACAGCTCCTGCACAATGGTGTTACTGGTGCCAGCTACACTGACACAGGAGAAAGGTGTCAGGACTCGGATGTCATCTGATTTCATGTACAGACTGTTCGAGAGCTGCAAGAGTTGAGGGAGTGTGAAAGGATTTAGGCATTGGGTCTTTCCTTTTTTTTTTTTTAGGAATCAGGCATTGATTGTTTTAGGTTTCCGAAGGTTTTTTTTTTTTTTTTTTTAATTTAGGCACAGGCATTTTACGTTTTT
The DNA here is from genome assembly GCA_022414725.1 of Microglena sp. YARC. Classification (NCBI taxonomy): domain Eukaryota; kingdom Viridiplantae; phylum Chlorophyta; class Chlorophyceae; order Chlamydomonadales; family Chlamydomonadaceae; genus Microglena; species Microglena sp. YARC. The sequence continues at coordinate 5,317,111 of CM039463.1, read as the reverse complement.
GTTTTTTTTGGGGGGGGGGGGGGGGGGGGGGGTAGGATTCAAGCACTGGGGTTTCACAGCCCATGTCTTCTGGGAGTGTGAAAGGGTTCATGTACTGGGCAGGGTACTTCCATTGAATTAATTGGCCAGCGCTTAAGTGCACTTGAAACAAACAAAATTGCGCTTCGTAGTGCAAAAAGCGCACTTGCTGCGCCCACAGGGGGTTGCAAAAAACTGCGCAAAACGCGCAGTGGGGCTCAAAAAGGCAGCTCGCCTGCACGCAAAAGCGCGCGCTTGGAAGAACCCTGGTGCTGGGAATGATAAGTGTAAGTAAAGACAGTTATTAATTTTACTAAGGCATTTTTAAACTTAACAACGCATTTTAAAGCTTCAATTAGGCGAGTTTTAACTTTATCAAGGGATTTTGTAATCTTTATTTAGGCTTTTTCAACATTAATAAGGTAGTTTATACCTTATTAAAGCAGTTTCAAAATGTATTAAGTCGTTTTTAAACTTACCTTGATCAAACTCTCACAAGTGCCATAGTCAAGGCTTCCCTCTGCTTTGGTGATCTGTACTGCTAGTGAGCACATGGGTGGTGGCGGAACAGGAGGGGGAGGGGATGGAGGATGTGGGGGTGGAGGAGCAGGAGGAAAAGGGGAGGGAGGTGGAGGATGTGGTGATGGCGGGGTTGTAGGGGGGCATGGGAGGAGCGGACGGAGCTTCTAGGGGAAGATTGGGTGCCAGCGGGGTGGGGGAGAGGGGTTGGTGGGCTAGGCACTGGGGAGAGGGAAGGGGAGGGAAGGGAGCGGGGAGAAGGAGGAGGGGGCGAAGGAAGCTCTGGGCTAGGGCTGGGGGGGAGCCAAAGAGGAGGGTGACAGGGAACATAGTAAACATCCAACTTGCCACACTTGCTGAGCATGGCGATGGTGTCACCACAAGCAAGGTCAAAGTAGTCGACCAGCACCTCCCTGAGGAGTAGAAAGAGGTGAGGAAAATCAAAGTAGAATACAAATCTAGGTGGAATATGAATCACGGTAGAATACAAATCTAGAATACAAATTTATATTAAAAATCTAGAATGCAAATCAAGGTAGAATACAAATCAAAAATACAAATTGATAATAAAAATCTAGAATACAAATCAAGGTAGAATACAAATCTAGAAAACAAATTTATAATAAAAATCTAGAATGCAAATCAAGGTAGAATACAAATCAAAAATTCAAATTTATAATAAAAATCTAGAATACAAATCAAGGTAGAATACAAATCTAGAATAAGACAGGAGCATAATCAGAACAAGTCCTTTGCAGCGTTGCAAGCGACGTGGAGAATTGGCGGAGAGTGTCGGCAATAGAACGACAGGTGGCAATGATGGAGCTGGCCGGAGCCAGTTAGTTATGAGACAGTTGGATGGCATTTCAGGCTTCATCTTGGTCGTCGGTCGGTCGGACAAACGGACAACGGGGTGAATCTGGGGGCTCTTGCCCCCCAGAAGGGGGTGCTCCGCCAAATACCTCTGGAGTGTATAATGCAAAGGAACAGGCATATGACATGAATATATGAAGTAGACCTAAGACAAGTATAATATCATATGATACTGCATATAAATGGTAACTTTAGCCTAGTAAGACTGCTGGTATCATATGATATCATACTACAGTTGAAGTTCTTGTAAGCAGTCCCAACGTCCGTCAGTGCAACGTTTGTTATAGCGACAATCTCTGTGTCTGACTATGTATGCCTTGAATACCCCTAGACCATAACATACATACATGCATACATAGGGATAGGCAATATGATATCATGTCATCATAACATATCATATGATATCATATGATGCCGGCAGTCTGACTCGGCAAAAGTTACCATTTATATACAGTATCATATGATGCAATTTGTATGATATGATATCAAAAGATATGATATCAAAAGTTACCATTTATATACAGTATCATATGATATCATAGTCGCCTTTGATCAACATCATATGATATGCCGATCCCTATGCATCCACACCTGCACAAGCTACAGTTGAAGTTCTTGTAAGCCATCTTAACGTCTTCTGGTGCAACGTTTGTGATAGTGATAAGCTCTGTGTCTGTCCGTGTACTGCTTTTAAAGTCCTCCTGAGTTTGGATACCTCTGAGGTACACTGCCGATGCCAGCCTGGCAAACATATCACAATCGGCTTGGTCTAAGCCCCTTGATGCCCTGCTAAGAGACACTGACAAGGAGCAGGCAGGAAGGGGTGGGCGGGGGGCGTGGGGGGGGGGGAGGGAGGGGAGGGGGCGGGGGGGGATCGGGAGGGGGGCTGGGGAATCCGGCACAAGAGGGGAGGCAGGGAACATGGGGATGCCCCTATCAAGGGGTGGAGGGCTTGGGAGTGATGGCGGCAGGGGCTGCGTTGGGGCTGGGGGTTCAGGGGACTGGGGTGGAAGGGGGTGAGAGGGAGGGGGACTGCATATGATGGGGATGGTCTCACCATCCGAGGAAATGGCAGAGGTGGTAATCGCTGTGATGGCGTCTCCACAGTCCAGACCCAGCACATGTGAAAACAGGTCGGTGTCACACTGTCCCAAGCTGGTGAAGAGGGCCTCTCTGGCATTTGGATTGTTGGACTCCCCTGCCACCTCCATAGAGCCTGGGCCGTAGTAGGTGCATTTCATGACCAGAGAGAGGCTGTTGCCCAAGAACGCAGAGTTGACCAGAACAGCCAGGGTAGAGCACTGCGTGGAATTGAAGGCAGCGCCCATGAGGTGGCGCCCAAAGATGGTGCCTGCTTCTGAGGAGACGATTACCTTGGCTAGGAATTCAGGTCCAGTGGAGGATGCTGGTGGGGTTGCTGGTGGGGAGAGGGGGGTAGGGGGGGAAGGGGGTGGTATAGGTGGAGGAAGAGATGGGGAAGGTCTGGGAGGGGGAGGTAGTGGAGGGGGCGGGAGAGGCAATAAGGAAGGTGTATTAGTGGGGGAGGGGAAGGAGGTGGGTTGGGGAAGTAGGGCATGAATGGAGGTTGGGGTGGAGGAGAGGGAGGTTGTGGAGGGTGTGGAGGGCGTGAAGAGGGAGGGATGGGGTAGTTAGGGTAGTAGGGCAGCAGGGGGATGGCTGGCAGAGGTATGTGCAGAGGGGAGGGGGAAGGAGGGTCGGGAGAGTAGGGCACATATAGGAGGGGAGGTTGGGGTGGAGGAGAGGGAGGGTGTGGAGAGGGAGGGTTGGGGTAGAATGGGTAGTAGGGCAGCAGTGGTATGGCTGGCGGAGAGGAGGGTGAGGGTGAGGGTAGTGGAAAGGAGGGTGGACCACGGCTAATACGAGGTTGGGGTTGAGGAGAGGGAGGGTGTGGAGAGGGAGGGTTGGGGTAGAAGGGGTAGTAAGGCAGCAGGGGGACACCTGGTGGAGGTGGGGGTGGAGGTGAGGGTGGTGGTGGTGGAAGTGGAAAGGAGGGTGGCCCGGGGCTGGCAGGCCTAGCAGGAAACATGGGTGTGTCCCTAGAAGGGGGAGGTGGCATGTCAGGGGAGGGAGGGGATAGTGGAGTGCTTGGGTATGATGGAGGCTGGGGGGATGGTGTAGATAGTGCAAGGGGTGGTTGGGGTACATCTGGTGTGCTAGATGGTTGGGGTACATCTGGTGTGCTAGGTGGTTGGGGTACATCTGGTGTGCTAGGCAGCTGTGGGGGGGGTGGGGGGAGGTAGGTTGGGGGAGGAGGGTAGGTATGCCAATGGAGGTTGGGGTGGAGGAGAGGGAGGGTTGGGGTAGAAGGGGTAGTAGGGCAGCAGGGGGGCAGCTGGTGGAGGTGAGGGTGAGGGTGAGGGTGGTGGAAAGGAGGGTGGACCAGGCCTAGCAGGAGACATGGGTATGTCCCTAGAGGCGGGAGGAGGCATGTCAGGGGAGGGAGGGTTGGGGTAGAAGGGGTAGTAGGGCAGCAGGGGGACAGCTGTAGGAGGTGAGGGTGGAGGTGAGGGTGAGGGTGGGGTGGTGGAAGTGGAAAGGAGGGTGGGCCAGGGCTAATAGGAGTTTGGGGTGGAGGAGAGGGAGGGTGTGGAGAGGGAGGGTTGGGGTAGAAGGGGTGGTAGGGCAGCAGGGGGGATGCTAGTGAGGGTGAGGGTGAGGGTGGGGGTGGTGAAAGTGGAAAGTAGGGTGGACCAGGGCTGATAGGAGTTTCGGGTGGAGGAGAGGGAGGGTTGGGGTAGAAGGGGTAGTAGGGCAGCAGGGGGGATGCTGGCGAGGGTGAGGGTGAAGGTGGTGGAAAGGAGGGTGGACCACGGCTAATAAGAGGTTGGGGTGGAGGAGAGGGAGGGTGTGGAGAGGGAGGGTTGGGGTAGAAGGGGTAGTAGGGCAGCAGGGGGATGGCTGGCGGAGAGGAGGGTGAGGGTGAGGGTGGTGGAAAGGAGGGTGGACCACGGTTAATATGAGGTTGGGGTGGAGGAGAGGGAGGGTGTGGAGAGGGAGGGTTGGGGTAGAAGGGGTAGTAGGGCAGCAGGGGGGATGCTAGTGAGGGTGAGGGTGAGGGTGGTGAAAGTGGAAAGTAGGGTGGACCAGGGCTGATATGAGTTTCGGGGGGAGGAGAGGGAGGGTTGGGGTAAAAGGGGTAGTAGGGCAGCAGGGGGGATGCTGGTGAGGGTGAGGGTGAGGGTGGTGGAAAGGAGGGTGGACCACGGCTAATAAGAGGTTGGGGTGGAGGAGAGGGAGGGTTGGGGTAGAAGGAGTAGTAGGGCAGCAGGGGGATGGCTGGCAGAGAGGAGGGTAAGAATGAGGGTGGTGGACCATGGCTAATAAGAGGTTGGGGTGGAGGAGAGGGAGGGTGTGGAGAGGGAGGGTTGGGGTAGAAGGGTAGTAGGGAAGCAGGGGGATGGCTGGCGGAGAGGAGGGTGAGGGTGGGGGTGAGGGTGGGGGTGAGGTTGAGGTTGAGGGTGGTGTTGGTGGAAAGGAGAGTTTACCAGGGGAGCCAGGCCTAGTAGGAAACATTGGTATGTCCCTAGATGGGAGAGGTGGCATGTCAGGAGGTGGGGGAGGTTGTAATGATTCCGGTTCAGTAGGGGTCTTTGGAGGTGGGGGAGATGGAGGCATCTGAGGAGGAGGGGGAGGTGGAGGCATCTCAGGTGGGGGGGGAGGTGGAGGCACCTCGGGTGGGGGAGGTGGAGGCACCTTGGGTGGTGGGGGAGGTGGAGGCATCTTGGGTGGTGGGGGAGGTGGAGGCACCTGAGGAGGCGGGGGAGGTGGAGGCATCTCGGGTGGTGGGGGAGGTGGAGGCATCTCGGGTGGTGGGGAGGTGGAGGCACCTGAGGAGGTGGGGGAGGTGGAGGCATCTCGGGTGGTGGGGGAGGTGGAGGCACCTGAGGAGGTGGGGGAGGTGGAGGCATCTTGGGTGGTGGGGGAGGTGGAGGCATCTCGGTGGTGGGGGGAGGTGGAGGCACCTCGGGGTGGGGGAGGTGGAGGCATCTCGGGTGGTGGGGGAGGTGGAGGCACCTCGGGTGGGGGAGGTGGAGGCATCTCGGGTGGTGGGGGAGGTGGAGGCATCTCGGGTGGTGGGGGAGGTGGAGGCACCTCGGGTGGGGGAGGTGGAGGCACCTGAGGAGGTGGGGGAGGTGGAGGCACCTGAGGAGGTGGGGAGGTGGAGGCATCTCGGGTGGTGGGGGAGGTGGAGGCACCTCGGGTGGGGGAGGTTGAGGCACCTGAGGAGGTGGGGGAGGTGGAGACATCTTGGGTGGTGGGGGAGGTGGAGGCACCTGAGGAGGTGGGGGAGGTGGAGGCACCTGAGGAGGTGGGGGAGGTGGAGGCATCTCGGGTGGTGGGGAGGTGGAGGCATCTTGGGTGGGGGGGGAGGTGGAGGCACCTGAGGAGGTGGGGGAGGTGGAGGCATCTCGGGTGGTGGGGGAGGTGGAGGCACCTGAGGAGGTGGGGGAGGTGGAGGCATCTCGGGTGGTGGGGGAGGTGGAGGCACCTGAGGAGGTGGGGGAGGTGGAGGCACCTCGGGTGGGGGGAGGTGGAGGCATCTGAGGAGGTGGGGGAGGTAGTGGTGATTCTGGGTCAGTAGGGGTCTCTGGAGGTGGGGGAGGAGGAGGCATCTCAGGCGGTGGTGCGATGGGATCCCGGGGAGGTTGGGGAGAGATAGGGTCTGTGGGTAGCTGGGGCGCTGGTGGAGGTGGTGAAATGGGATTTGTAGGAGGTTGGGGAGAGAGGGGGTCTATTGGTAGCTGGGGTGCTGGCGGAGGTAGTGCAATGGGAGTCGAAGGAGGTTGGGTAGAGAGGGGGTACACAGGAGGCTGGGGAGGTGGTGCTATAAGATTTGTAGGGGGTTGGGGAGAGAGGGGGTATGTGGGTAGCTGGGGTGCTGGTTGAGGTGGTGCTATGGGATTTGTAGGAGGTTGGGGAGAGAGGGGGTACATAGGAGGCTGAGGAGCTGGTGGAGGAGATTTTATGGGACTAAGAGGAAGTGTAGGACCACTAAGTGGAGGTGATGGGAGTGATGGAGCGCTTTGCGACTGAGGTGGTGGTGGTGGCGTATTGGGTGGTGGGGGTGGTAGAGGAGGTGGTGATGGGTTGCAGGTTATAGCTCTAGACATTCGCTCCGTGCTTTGGGGTGATACGGTGGTAGCTGTCATAAGGTCCCCACACTCCAGGCGAAGAATTCTAGTGAAGATTGATAGGTCTAAGTCCTCAAAGTTTTTTAACAGGTCCGCTTGATCCTGTGGGTTCGAGGAGACACCAGTGACATCCATGTAGCCCCGCTGCACACTACTGCACTCCATGTCCAGGGTGGGGCTGCGCCTGAGCAAGAAACTGTTAACCAGGAAGGCCAACGTGTCACATTGGAAGGTTGTGAAGTCTGCCTGGCTTGGCGAGCGCACGTCAAACTTGGCCAGATACTCTGCAGCTGCAGGCGGCGGGGGCTGTTGTGTTTGTTGGAGAGTGCGGAAGGAAGGAATGTATGGCGAAAAAGGCACATGCGGCAATGCAGGCTGGTGTGGCCCAGTGGGCTGACCGGGTAGGTCAGGCTCAGAGGTTTGTAGAAGAGGAGCAATATTGTCCTCTGGTGATGCTGGTGATGCTGGTGATTCCACTTGAAGAATTTCACGTGATTGATGCGTCGCCCCCAAGAGATGTCTAAGGGCTCTCAGGGTTTCTGCATCAGCCAGGCCTTCAGCTGCTTGATGCCGCTGCTTAGAAGTATGTAGAGAAGGAGCAATACCATCCTCTGGTGATTCTGGTGATTCCACTTGAAGGATTTCCCATGATTGATGCATCACCCCCAAGAGACGTCTAAGGGCTTCCAGGGTGTCTGCGTCAGCCAGGCCGTCAGTTGCTTGATGCCCAGTCTCCTTTTGGTGAGGCAGAATCTGTTGGGGGCTATGCTCAGTCTGTTGTTGGCCAGGCACGGTCTTCTGTTGGCTAGGCACATGCTGATGTTGGCTCGGCATAGTCTGTCTGTTGTTAGGTATAGTCTGTTGTTGGGCAGGCACAGTCATTTGTTGGCTATGCACAGTTGGCTGCTGGCTATGCACAGTCTGCTTGTGGCTAGGTACAGTCTGTTGTTGGCTAGAGATAGTCTGCTTGTGGCTAGGTACGGTCTGTTGTTGGCTATGCACAGTTGGCTGCTGGCTATGCACAGTCTGCTTGTGGCTAGGTACAGTCTGTTGTTGGCTAGAGATAGTCTGCTTGTGGCTAGGTACGGTCTGTTGTTGGCTAGGCACAGTTGGCTGCTGGCTATGCACAGTCTGCTTGTGGCTAGGTACAGTGTGTTGCTGGCTAGAGATAGTCTGCTTGTGGCTAGGTACGGTCTGTTGTTGGCTAGGCACAGTTGGCTGTTGGCCAGGTCTAGCACGGGGGTATCCAGACACTGCCGGTCCTTTGGCACTAGTAGCTTTCTTTTTCCTGCTCAGCCTTGAAGGAAGGTCCAGGCTCTGCTGTTGCTGCTGTTGTTGTTGCTGCTGCTGCTGCTGTTGTTGTTGTTGTTGCTGCTGTTGCTGCTGCTGCTGTTGTTGTTGTTCTTGTTGTTGTTGTTGTTGCTGTTGTTGTTGTTGTTGTTGTTGTTGTTGTTGTTGTTGGTGGTGGTGGTGGTGGTGGTGCAAACTCTTGGGCAACTGAGTCGCTTGTGGTGCTACATGTGTTGCGTCTTGTGATGCTGACACACTGTGTGCTGCTCCTATATATAGTGCTTGTGCTTGTAGCTCTGCTTCATGTGCTGCTGTTGCATGTGCTGCTGCAGCAGCAACAGCCTCTGATGATTGTGGATCGGCCTCAGAGGCAAAAGCATCAGCAGCAGCTGATGCTACTGTTGCTTCATCCTTTGCATCAGCAGCAGCCGATGCTACTGTTGCTTCATCCTTTGCATCAGTAGAAGCCGATGGTACTGTTGTTTGATCATTCGCATCAGTTATCCCATGAGCATCAATAGCAGCTTGGTCTCTGTTTTTCTCTATTGCAGCAGCAACAGCAATTATGGCTTCTATTTCTTCTGTTTCATCACTTGTGGCGATCAAAGCATTTGGCATCGGTGCCTCATCATCAGCAGCAGCTTCCATTGCTTGTGCTCCAGCAGTAGCTATACCATCAGCACCAATAGCAGCTTGATCTCTGTCTTTCTCTATTGCAGCAGCAACAGCATCTATGGCTTCTATTTTTTCTACTTCATCACTTGTGGCAGTCAAAGCAGTTGGCATCCGTGCCACAGCAGCAGCAGAAGCAGCAGCAGCAGCTTCTATTGCTTTTGCTCCAGCATTAGCCATCCTATCAGCACCAGTAGCAGGTGCTTCTATTGCTTGTGCTTCTATTGCCTGTGCTCCAGCAATAGCCATCCCATGAGCACCAGTAGCAGGTGCTTCTATTGCTTGTGATCCAGCATTAGCCATCCCATCAGCACCAGTAGAAGGTGCTTCTATTGCTTGTGATCTAGCATCAGCTTTATTACCACGTACAGCTGCCACTTCTATTGCTTGCGCTTCTATTGCTTGCACCCCAGCATCAGCTATAGTAGCAAGCACATCTACCACTTCTATTGCTTGTGCCTCTTCCTCATCTATAGGCGAGGGTGCTTGTTGACGGCCATGAAATCCCTTTGTGATGTGGGCATCAAGAGCGGAAGCTTCTGGAAGGTTTTGCACCCCATCTGTGGTGCGGGCATCAAGGGCGGAAGCTTCTAGAAGGTTTTGCACCTCTTCTGTGGTGCGGGCATCAAGGGCGGAAGCTTCTGGAAGGTTTTGCACCCCCTCTGTGGTGCGGGCATCAAGGGCGGAAGCTTCTAGAAGGTTTTGCACCTCTTCTGTGGTGCGGGCATCAAGGGCGGAAGCTTCTGGAAGGTTTTGCACCCCCTCTGTGGTGCGGGCATCAAGGGCGGAAGCTTCTAGAAGGTTTTGCACCCCCTCTGTGGTGCGGGCATCAAGGGCGGAAGCTTCTAGAAGGTTGTACTTGTCATTTGATCCCAATTGCCAGTGCTTACTTGGCGAATGATCTGCAGGATAAATGAAGAGTGTGTGATCAGCAGGGATTAAGGCTGGAGCAACGTAATGATGAATGGTGGTGGATGGAGGGTGGTGGATGGTGCATGGTGCACAGTGTACCGTAATGCATGGTGCATGCTGGTGGATGGTGCAAGGTGTATCGTAATGCGTGGTGCATGGTGGTGGATGGTGGATGGTGCACAGTGTACTGTAATGCGTGGTGCATGGTGTACCGTAATGCGTGGTGCATGGTGCATGCTGGTGGATGGTGCATGGTGTACTGTAATGCGTGGTGCATGGTGGTGGATGGTACATGGTGGCACATGGTGCATTGAGGAGCATGGTGTATGATGGATGGTACATGGTGCATGGTGGTACATGGTGCATTGAGGAGCATGGTGCATGGTGCATGGTGGATGGTGCATTGAGGAGCATGGTGGTGGATGGTGCATGGTGGTACATGGTGCATTGAGGAGCATGGTGCATGGTGCATGGTGGAGGGTGCATTGAGAAGCAAGGTGGTGGATGGTGCATGGTGGTACATGGTGCATTGAGGAGCATGGTGCATGGTGCATGGTGGATGGTGCATTGAGGAGCATGGTGCATGGTGCATGGTGGATGGTGCATTGAGGAGCATGGTGCATGGTGGAGCATGGTGACCCCTCCCCCATGGTGGAGCATGGTGACCCCCCTCCCACACACACACACACACACTCCACCCCCCCCCACACACACACCACCCACACACCTACACCCTTGGCCCAGCCTAGCTGGCTGCATTGCGTACACTCTAATCACATGTTATCAGGGACCGGCATATCATATGATGTTGACAAAAGGCGAGTATGATATCATATGATATCATACAAATTGCATCATATGATACTGTGTACAAATGGTAACTTTAGCCTGGTCAGACTGCCGGCAGAGGATGATATTATATTGCCATTCCCAACATGGGGCAGGGCCAACAGGGGCCAAACTCCCAGAACCAGAGTTCATTTGCTCCCTTCTTTCAACAGCCTCAAGACTTCGCGATAATTAAGAAGGGGTATATTCTACAGCTCGTGCAAAATACCAACCACCACCCAGGGGCTTAGAAACCTGGTGAGTAACAGACCAACCGACCGATCTGGCGACAGCCATCTCGTGAAAGCGCGTGCAGTACGACTCATATTGCTTTCGCATCCTCGCATTCTCTGCTACTGTATCATCGCCTAGTATGAATCTATTGGGCGCAAATAGTATGCTCCATGCCGACACTGTGGCCCACGGCTACTGCCTGGCCCATGGCCGACTCATGCACTTATGTTCTGCTGCGTGCTGGCACTTCGTAATCACTCTTACTTCTGCCTGGGTCGTATTTTGCAGGGAGGGTGCTGACAGTCGAGAAGCAAAGCAGTAGGAGGAGCAGTACTCGGCAGTTGGGTAGTTTCAGCCGCATGGCTAGGATGCTACGCCTGCTCTGAGCGCGTCATTGTAAGATTATAGTTTAGAGCGAAGCTATTCCAACCGCAAGCACGAAGAGGAAGAAGTCGGGCCACGAGGTAATTAGCAGGGGGAGAATGAAGAAGTGACGAATACGAAAGAGTCAGGGGCACATTGTCATCGCCCGTAGATAAGGAAAGGGAGGGTGGAATACGCAGCGGATGGCTAGCCCGAGCAGTGGGTGGAATATGGGGTTAATCGGGTGGTAGTGATGAGCTGATCGGAAGTATTGGTGTGCGATAACTGACTAGGACTAGGACGGGGTTCAGAAGGCCCGCCTCGATTGGAAGTGTTGTATGGAGCGGGATGAGGGCGGTAAATAGCTCTGGACGATGCTGGGGCCTTACGAGGAGTGTATTTGAGGTTAAAGAGGGGTCTCGGAGTGTGGGAGCTGGGGCAGCATCGCGGGACGGGGACGGGGACGGGGACGGGGACGGGGACGGGGACGGGGGGGGGGGGGGGGGGGGGGGGGGCACCTCGTGAAATGTGGCATCTCGAAATACGAAATCTGTCTCATTTTGCACGGTTGGCATACTAGCTGAGACGCCAGGCTGTACGCTTCGGGCCACGCCAAAGACAGGTCGGACTCAGCATAAGAATTCAAGACCCGAGAAGATGTCAGGAAGAAAGAAGAGCGGCATCGCGTGATTCAGGAAAAACTGTAATCCTGCTATATCCATACGCGAGTGGGATGAAGGTGCCAGACGGCAACAGCTAAGTTACTCCGCATGGATCACTGGATCGGTGGTCGCTTGATCCCTTTCCCCCCTCCTCCGTGTTAATTCTCGCTATTCAAGCTCGTTCCATCACCTCTCACTGAGCCAATAGCCTCGTTAGGTTATCCCGAGGCGTATCGTCCTTCCCTGGGGTCAGCGTGTACCAGCACCCAGGCGACTGGCTTTCCCTTGAGCGTCCTCCATGAATTTGCGTCTAAAGCTTGAGTTCAGCAGCACCAGGATAGTGCACGAATCATGATCGGCATCAGTGGTAGTGGGGTCCCAGATGAACTCGTGCTAGAGTGCTTCAGGATATCGGCTTGGATGTCAGGTCCTAACACGTGGGAGATTTGATCAAGGATTTGGCCTCTCCTCAGCCAAGGACATTGAAGGTTAGTGAATGTATGTTACAGCCCAAGGGTATCCAAGTAGGCTCAAATTAATCGCCCTGACTTCAACAATCAAGGCAATGCTAGACTTCAAGTAGGAGCTGGATTAACAAGCATTGGGCATCCCTGGAGGTCTAAGCCATGGAAACTGAAGGTTACTGTACGTACGTTACAGCCCAGGGGCATCCAATTAGGCTCCAAGGTCTCGTCAAACCTCTAATACACAAGACAATTCTAGACTGTTAGTACGAGCTGGATGAACAAGCACTATCAGTAGCACCTGGTCCCCAACGAATCGCAAGTACACTTCAGATGACCTGATAGCAATTACTCTTTTGATCACAACATCTACCATTACACAGCAGGTAGAGAGTTTATGGCCATGCCCAGGTCAACACAGAGCATCAGTACTGAGGCTATTGGCTTGGCTTTGAGATCCTGCCGTGCCACCGATGTGGTCAATGCCATGTTAGCCTGCAAGGCCTTCAGCCAGCTAGGACTGTTACAGGCTTGGTCACGTGATGTATGCAGAGGGCAGGAGAGGGTTCCTATCTCTTGTGATAACACTGTAGACAATGAGCGGTGCCCATCTGACTTCATTTACCAAGCCTTTGAAACTGATGCTGTTGAGTTACACTTCCCTGGTACTGGATGCCACCATGGATCTGGATGTGGCCTTGGTACCGGATGCCACCCTGGCACTAGATGCAACCCTGTTACTGGGTACCATGAGGATGAGTGTTCCAAGCAGGCGGGTAAGGGTGAGGGGCAGAAGTGCAGCTGTAGCCAACAGGGTGGTGAGCTAAACTACACCTGCGACGGCCGCCTGAAATCTCTCGTTGAAGACTTGCCCATGCCCTTGTTCATCCAAGAGTGTGGGCCAGCTTGCTTATGCCCCCCCTGTTGTGCCAATAGAAGGACCCAAGCTGGCATCAGCTGCCCCCTGGTCCTGAAGAAGCTGCCTGGAAAAGGCTGGGCAGTATGCACGTCACAACCCACCCCCCAGGGTACTTTCATCTGCAACTACAGCGGGCAGTACATTTCGACCAGCGAAGCCCTATTTAGGCACAAAGGCTACGAGAAAGGTGGACCCATTGCGGAGGGTGGTCCTGGCAAGCACGGCCATGCCCTGTTGACCGTACGGGAGGTGTTGCCAAGTGGCTTGGCCCTGAGGGTGAATATCGACGCCACCCTGGAGGGCAATGTGAGCCGTTTCATCAACCACAGCTGCGATGGAGGGAACTTAGAACAGGTGGTGATACACCGCAGTGGCTGCATGCTGCCCTCAGTTGCTCTCTTCGCAAAGTATGACCTACCTGCTGATCATGAACTCCTCTTCAGCTATGGCCCCCCAAACCCTGGCCCTAGGTCCTCCCAGGGAGAGGCTGGCCACAAGAGGTGTGCGTGTGGAACTGACGCATGCCTTGGCTTCTTGCCAGTGGAACGATAGCTAGGGATGTCATTATTGTAATGGTCCTCAAGATTATCAGGCGATATATCGTACGATATCAATATATTGTATGATATATTGATATACCGTACATGCAGCATTAATGGGCAAGATTTAAAGGTGGCAAAAACCTTTATTTGCTATAAAAGGCCTCACGAAAATGCATGGCATTTTTGTGTGTGCAGAAGTGGTCCATGTGGCCGGACCTACTCAAGTTGAGACCCGAATACCAGATGGCAAAGGATCATTTTGCGTGTGTTTTCCTTGTTACGTGTTGTTACATATTGAAAATAACCAGCCAGGGTTTGCAGTAAAACCACGTACTGTAACAATTCAATTACAGACCAGATGCTGTGGATTGTTACATGTTATTATATAGAAGTGAAAATAACCAGGCAGGGCTTGCAGTAAATTGGTAACAAGTCGGTAACAATTCAATTCAAGACCGATGTGGTGGCTTGCAGTAAATTGGTAACAAGTCGGTAACAATTCAATTCAAGACCGATGTGGTGGCTTGCAGTAAATTGGTAACAAGTCGGTAACAATTCAATTCAAGACCGATGTGGTGGCTTGCAGTAAATTGGTAACAAGTCGGTAACAATTCAATTCAGGACCGATGTGGTGGCTTGCAGTAAATTGGTAACAAGTCGGTAACAATTCAATTCAAGACCGATGTGGTGGCTTGCTGTAAATTGGTAACAAGTCGGTAGCAATTAAATTCAAGACCGATGTGGTGGCTTGCAGTAAATTGGTAACAAGTCGGTAACAATTAAATTCAAGACCAGATGTGTGGTGGCTTGCAGTAAAACCTACACTTGTAAATGTTAAGCACAGACTACCTCATTTGCAGCTAGCAGTTGCAGTTAACCACAGGCTACATTATTTGCAGCTAGCAATTGCAGTTAACCACAGGCTACATTATTTGCAAGTAGCAACTGCAGTTACCAACAGGCTACCTCATTTGCAGCTAGCAATTGCAGTTAACCACAGGCTACATTATTAGCAAGTAGCAATTGCAGTTAACAACAGGCTACCTCATGTGCAGCTAGCTAGCTATTGCAGTTAACTACATGCTACCTCATTTGCTGCTTGCAATTGCAGTTAACCACATGCTACCCTACTTCTACAAGCTGCACTTCCTCGCCTTGAATAACGGTACTCCTGGCAACCCAGCAGGGTACTTCCATTGGCCAAATTGGCTAGCACTTTAGCGCGCTTGAAAAGAACAAAACTGCGCTTTGTAGTGCAAAAAGCGCAAAAATTGCTTGCTGCGCCCACAGGGGGTTGCAAAAAACTGCGGGAAACGCGCAGTGGGGCTCAAAAAAGCAGCGCGGCACCGCGCGCGCTTAGTAGTAGTAGTAGTGTTGGGAGTACAGCTTTTCAAACTCATTAGGAGTTTATTGTTAACCGACGTTGCTGAAGATACTTGGCAAATGCACGCCAGCTAGTGAGCGACCCAGCTGACTCAGTTTTGACTCGAAACCGCTTTGGCAAAATGTCGTTTGCTAATTAATGCTGCGCGTACGGTACCGTATGATATTGTACGATAAACCATATGATAGCTTCGATATATCTGGATGACATCGTACTTGACAGTCCTACCGATAACGCATTTTCCCCCCAATGTAACTTGAGCTTGAAGTTGGTGACATAGCTTCAGCCAGCAATTTGGCTGCTCGCTGTCTTTGGCAGTAAAAAATAATTCTCACCAGGATTTGTTTTTAATGTTAGTAGGGGGGGGCAAATGTTGTTCGGGGCCATAGCTTTTCTTTTCGGCTATGAGCAGCAGTTTCTAGGCAGCTCCTCTGGCTTGCTACCCAGGTAAAACTATGAGCAGCAGTTTCTAGGCAGCTCCTCTGGCTTGCTACCCAAGTAAAACTATGAGCGGCAGGTTCTAAACAGCTCCTCTGGCTTGCTACCCAGGTAAAACTATGAGCAGCAGGTTCTAGGCAGCTCCTGTGGCTTGCTACCCAGGTAAAATTATGAGCAGCAAGTTCTAGGCAGCTCCTCTGGCTTGCTACCCAGGTAAAACTGAAGCAACGCAGTGCATCAGAAAGCTGGCAGAACCAGCTCCAGTACTGTTGACATCTTGAGACTTGCCGGGTTGCTGGCTCAGGGGGCTGTCTAGAAGCTGCTGCTCGTAGAATTTCATTGAATTTAACTGATTATATAATATATCAGCCGTCAGGCTGCTAACCGTCTGCAGGTTGAGTATACATGGGTAGTATAAACACTACTACATCACACTCCGAAGTACAGATTATAATCAGATGCAGACAATTTAAAGCTCTGCTAGTATGCTCGTAGCCGAAACGAAAAGCTAAGGGTGATTTTCAACCTGGTCCATTTGCATGCCACTTTCGGCTTAAGAGTAGGGACCGGCATATCATATGATATCATACAAACTGCATCATATGATAATGTATATAAATGTTAACTTTAGCCTAGTCAGACTGCCGGCATCATTTATATCATGTGATATCATATTGCTGTTCCCTACTTGAGAGCAGGGATGTTCTACACGCTGTGCTCGTAGCCGAAACGAAAAGCTAAGGCAATTGTCAACCTGGCCCCTTAGCATGCCACTTCCAACTTGAACTTGAACTTGGTTACATTTCAGCCAGCAATTTGGCTGTTCCCCGTCTTTGGCAGTAAACAAATTATTACCAGGAAAATGTGAATTCGAACAAAACACTTTTTTCTTCATTTTATCCCAGCTTGCATGCCACCTCCGGCTTGGATTGGATTGTTAGTTTGTTACATGGTTTTCCAGCCAACTCTGGGCTGCTCACCGTCTTCCAATTCCAATTTCCACCCCGTGTGATACCCACGGAAACCAGGAAGCACACTTAACATATAAGACAGTTTAAAGACTTGCCCAGGTCCACTTCCGGCTTGAGAGCAGGGTTGTTCTACGCGCTGTGATGTGTCACAGATTTTGGAGGGCCCGATGCGTCAAAGACGCAGATTTTGAAACCGGTCGCGTCTCATGATGCATATTTTGGAGTCCCCTAGAAAATCCCTGCTTGGATTGAGATATGCATTTGTCTGGTCCACCTTTTTTATAAGATGCTTTGATTTGAATGTATTATATTATGCTACTATCAAAGTTGGCGAGTAGCCTTAAAGGCTGGAGCCCTGTAACCTAGGTCAAGTTCTGATCGAATTGGGTTGTTACACAGTTTGTCTGGCCCACCTTGTTTGAGTTGGAATAATTTGAATTGATATTTTACACGGTTTATAAATTGTTGGTGTTTTTTGTTTTGAGCCCAAACTTCTCAACATCATGTATGCCAAGTGTATTCAACCAATCAGATGTTTTGAGATTCACCCCAATGAACCATATATTGGGAGATAGCCCAGAAGGCAACCTATCCATTGAGCATGCCACTTTTTTAAAATTCTAAGTCAGCCAAGAGCTATTAGGCTTACAGTGGAAGTGACACTGTGAGCAGAAAAGGCCACCTTGTATGAGCCCAAATCCCAACTATAAGTTGGAATCCCATCCAGCAAAAACGTTAAAAGTAACAAAAAGTACCGGCGGTCTGACTAGGTAACTTTGGCCTGGGGCACCATATCATATGATATTAAATCATATGATTTTTGTATGATATCATACTCGTCTTTGGTCAACATCATATGATTTGCTGTTCACTACGTATGACACCTGAAACCCCAGAACTCTGGCATATCCGCTTTGGCCGCCTATCCTACACTGGCCTTAGTAGACTAGTAAATGAGGATCAAGTCACCGGCATCAACCTCAATCCAAGTGCATTGAACAAAATCAAAAGGACCCCCTGTGAGATCTGCATCCTCTCCAAGATGGACAAAAACACATACCCCACATCCTCATCCCGTGCCACACGGCCACTAGCCATCATCCACATAGACATGAGTGGGAAGATGAATGTCCCTAGCCTCACTGGCAGCCTCTACTTCCAAGGCATTCTGGACGATCACTCCAAGTACTCCATAGTGACTTTCCACAAACGCAAGCACACTGTCCCCCAAGACACCATCATAGAACTAGAAAGATATGAGGTTCTAACAGGCAACACGATTGGTAAGATTTTCTCAGACAATGCCTCAGAGTGAGCACAAGAACAAATTCACAGAATGGTGCAAGAGCAAAGGCATCACCCAAGAATTCACAGTCCCTGGAAACCCCTCCACTAATGGGACAGCTGAACGCATCAATCGCACTTTGCATGACAGAGCCACAGCACTTCTCCAATCATCCAAATTCCCAGACAGATACTGGGCTGACATGATCAGAAATTCTATCATGATCAGGAACCTCTCAGTCAGACCAGACTCCGCATGAGATGTTCCATGGCACCAAACCCAAAGTAGACCACCTCAGAACCATTGGGTGCACTGCATACGTTCACATTCGTTCGGGGGTGTAATACCTACGCCACCAAAACGGTGGTTGGGAGTTTAGTTTGTTTGTCCTCAACACCCCCCTGATGTAATGGGGTTTTTTGCTTTGTGGGTGCTTTTTCTTTTTGTTTAAAGCACAGAGTCTCATACACCCTCGCGGTGTCAAGTAGACTTTAATATTTAATGTAATGTAATGTAATGTAATGAAATGTAATGTAATGTAATGTAATGTAATGTAATGTAATGTAATGTAATGTAATGTTCACATCCCTGTCAAGTCTAGAGACTTCAAGTTCGCTCCCTCAGCCAAGATCACTAGGCTCATTGGATACTCTGACAACAGAAAGGCTCACACAACAAAGGCTCACTGGATGACAGAAACAGATACTGGATACTGGCTCACACAACTGGCTCACAGATGGATACTGGCTCACACAACTGGCTCACAGATGGATAATGGCTCACACAACTGGCTCACAGATACTGGATACTGGCTCACACCACAAAGGCTCACTGGATGACAGAAACAGATACTGGATACTCTGACAACAGAAAGGCGCACACAACAGAGGCTCACACAACAAAGGCTCACACAATAGAAAGGCTCACACAACTGAAAGGCTCACACAACAAAGGCTCACACAACAAAGGCTCACTGGATACTCTGACAACATAAAGGCATACCGTGTGGTGGACACCAACCACAAGATCTTTGATGCTAGAGACATCACTTTCAATGAGAGTGAGAACCTAGCAGGGCTGAAAGGATTCCCAAGTCCAGGTGCTCAGATCATTGGGGACCACGAAGAAGACAACCCGAATGAACCTGAACCACCTCAGCCCAACAAGCACCGCCCTAACATGCAAATACCTGGAACTGCATGGGGGGAACTCTCTATGCCACACAGCTATGACATGTCCTACACACCCAACACAGTGCAAAAATCCTCCATCCAACCCCAAAACAGTGCACCTAATCAAGAGCACCATGACCATGGGCATAACAATATCTCTGAACATGGCTCAGAGCACAACCCTGCACTGTTCCCTGAGCAAGAACACAACCCTGCACTCCTACCTGTGCATGATGGTGAACACAACCCTGGCCAGGCCACTGACCAACTCCCTGAAAACCCTATTGATCCCCCTGACCCTCTGAGAAGAAAAAGTGGCAGAGCTACCCGCTAGCCAGATTTCTTGCAATTCCTAGCAGCTGAAGATGTTCCCATCCCCATGAATGAGAAGGAAGCCCTCTCTAGTGAACACTCTTCTGAGTGGACAGCAGCCATGACTGCTGATCGGGCAGCCCTCTCTGAGATGAAGACCTGGGCACTGTCAGAGCTCCCACCAGCAGGCTCCAAGTCCATTGGAACTAAAAGGGTCTTTGATCTCAAGCGCCTTGTGTCAGGAGAGATTGACCGCTTCAAAGCAAGAATGGTGGCCAAAGGATATGCCCAACGACCAGGCATGGACTATGATGCTAGTATTTGCTCCAGTTTCCAAGCACGCCACCATCTGCTTCATCCTGTCAATGGCAGCAGATCCATCAGCCTACCAGGCACAGCTTGATGTATCCACTGCTAACCTGAATGGAATATTTGAAGAAGAGATCTACCGCTCTCAGCCACCAGGCTTTGACAAAGACCACAGAGTATTCCACATGTGGAAGTGTGTCAAGCAATGGCCTCAAGCAAGCATCACGCCAGTGGTACCTCAGAGTCAAAGAGGACAAGATCGCCATTGGATTCAAAGAAGTGGATGTTGATCAAGGACTCTTCATCCTGCCTGGACCATCCATCAGACCCCTCGTCTGGGTCCTTCTTTGGGTAGATGACTTCCTGCTGCTCTCTTTCCACAAAGACATCCTCAAGAAGTACAAGGACACCATCATGGGACTCTACAAGACCAGAGATCTTGGAGAGCCATCTGTCTTTGTGGGATATGAGATCACCAGAAATGCCTCAGCTGGCACCCTGCACATCTGCCAGTCTCGCTTCATCCAAGAACTCCTCAAGGCCAACAACATGCTACCTGTCCCTGGCAGAACAAGATTCCCCATTCCTCTGCAGCCTAAGGCATCTCTACCATACCCAGAAAAAGGAGATCCAGAGACTGGCCTGCCTTTTGCCCAAATTGTAGGATCCCTGAACTACCTGACAGTCAACACCAGGCTAGACATTGCTCAAGATGTTAACAGGCTAGCCAGGCACAGTGCACACCCCTCGCATGACCACATGGAAGCTGCAACTGGCATCCTGAAGTACCTGGCATGCACTCCAGATCATGGCATAACCTACACCCACTCCAGAAAACCCTTGACTGGATACTGTGACTCTGATCATGCAGCCTGCCCTATCACCAGGAAATCAACAACAGGCTGGGTCTTTCTCAACCAAGGAGGAGCAATCTCATGGGCGTCCAAGATTCAAGCCACTGCCACAGCTCTCCCTACCACTGAAGCAGAATACATGGCAGCTACTTCTGCAGCCCAAGAAGCCATGTGGCTAAGAAAGCTGCAACTCTGTGCCACAGGGATCCTGCCCACTACCCTCACCATCAATGGAGACAACCAAGCTGCCCTCAGTGCATGGAACCAAGAGAAGCTCTCCTCACGCCTCAGACACACGGAGACCAGGTTTCACTTCCTCAAGGAACAGTCCTAGAAGCAAGGCATCAGGCTCAACTGGATCCCAGCTGCTGCAAACTGAGGCAAATGAGATAGTATTGGAGACAAGTACAACTGAGACAAGCACAACTGAGGCAAACTCAAGCAAGGCATCAGGCTCAACTGGATCCCAGCTGCTGCAAACTGAGGCAAATGAGATAGTATTGGAGACAAGTACAACTGAGACAAGCACAACTGAGGCAAACTCAAGCAAGGCATCAGGCTCAACTGGATCCCAGCTGCTGCAAACATGGCTGACATGTTTACCAATGCCCTCTCCAGAACTAAGTTATGTGACTTCAGGGCAAAGATTGGCTGCCTAAGGAATGTTTACAAGGAATGAGCTCCCCTCAGCTGCCATCTTCAGTTCAAGATCCTCATTTGCTACTTAGATATTTAGCAAACCCTGGACTATTAATATGCTCTCATATGTCCCTCTCTACCTAGTTACCTCCCCTTAGGATGACCCTGGAAGCACCTCATAGCATGATCCTATCCTATCCTATACTCCTGCTTTGATAGTTGATGGACCTCTACCCTTTAATTTCAGTCATGAACTTTAGACTCACTAGACTGCACAGACTCTTCTCACAGCGTTTGTGACGCATTTTCTTTGCCCCTCTGATGTTTTTTTTAACTCTCTTAATCCCCGGGATTCTGGTGTTAAAAGAATACCAGGGATTGGGGGGGATGTTAAAGTACGGCTAATACGCCGTTTCTAGAGTGGCATAGAGCGCCCAGGTCTGAGCTCCTACTGGGCTCTGCGCTGCACCGGCTGCTGCCCGGTGCCGCTGCCAGCTATGGCCACGTGCCCGGCTATGCAAGTACCTGCTGTACTGCTGCCATCTCTCCTTCATCAGCGTGCTACAGCAGCGACTGATTATCATAATCTATATTCTGTTAAGAACGTAGTCTGACCCTCCGAGTATCTGCAGTCTACCGCTCCATTTATCATAGAAGTAGTGTATGGTAGTAGCGTTTATGCTACCCATGTTTACTCTGCTGGCAGAAGCTGAGCAGGCACAAGGCTGGTAGACCATGTCATCCAATCAAAACCTGCAACATGTATTGACCAACCTGACAGCCTTATCCCCTCGACTCGGGAACCAGGCTACCATTCGACCAAACTTCAGACCTCGCCTGCCAAGCTCATCTGCGTTGTGTATAGAATCAAGCAAAATACGTTCAATCTCGATGAGGCCATTCTCAGCTGCATGTACTAGTGCCGCCCCACCACGGCAGTCTGCATGGGCAGCATGCTTTGTAGCATCGAGCAACAGACGTACGATTGCACTGTGGCCATTCTCTGCCGCTTGCACTAGTGCCGCCCCATTGCGGCAGTCTGCATGGGCAGCATGTTCTTTGGCATCAAGCAACAGACGTACGATTGTACTGTGGCCACGAGATGCCGCTTGCACAAGCGCCTCTGCATCACGGCAGTCTGCATGGGCGGCATGTTTTGTAGCCTCAAGCAACAGGCGTACGATTCCACTGTGGCCATTCTCTGCCGCTTGCACTAGTGCCGCCCCATTGCGGCAGTCTGGATGGGCAGCATGTTTTGTGGCACCAAGCAACAGACATACTATTTCACTGTGGCCACGAGATGCCGCTTGCACAAGCGCCTCTGCATCACGGCAGTCTGCATGGGCGGCATGTTTTGTAGCCTCAAGCAACAGGCGTACAATCTCACTGTGACCATTCTCTGCGGCTTGCACTATCTAGTGCCGCCCCATTGCGGCAGTCCGCATGGGCAGCATGCTGTGTAGCATCATCGAGCAACATACGTACAATTGCAGTGTGGCCACGAGATGCCGCTTGCACGAGCACCTCTCCAAAGTAGCAATCTGCAAAGGCGGGATGCTGTGGGGCATCCAGCATAATGCGCACCACCTCATTGTGCCCATTCTCTGTTGCCTTCAAGAAAGCCCACCCATCTCTGCAGTCAGCATGGGCGGCGTGTTGTGGGGCATCCAGCAACATGCGCACTACCTCTGTGTGGCCATTTTCAGCCGCCATCAGTAGAGCCCACCCATTTGTAGAGTCAGCATGGGCGGCGTGCTGTGGGGCATCCAGCAACATCTGCACTATTTCTTTGTGGCCCTTCTTAGCCGCCATCATTAGAGCCCACCCATTTTCGGAGTCAGCATGGGCGGCGTGCTGTGGGGCATCCAGCAACATCCGCGCTATCTCTATGTGGCCCCCCTCTGCCGCTTTCACCAGAGCATAGCTATGTAGGGTGTCAGCATGAGCAGCATGATGAGGGGCATCCAATAACATGGAAAATATCTCACTATGGCCACAATATGCGGCATTCACTAGAGCCCACCCACCTTCCCAGTCAGCATGGGCGGCATGCTGTGGGGCATCCAGCAACATGCGGACTACCTCTCAGTGACCATTCATTGCTGCCAAGCCCAGGGCAATCCCGTTTTGACAGTCAGCATGCGCAGCATGCTGAAGAGTACCTAGCAAGATGTGCACTACTTCACTATGGCCACTCCATGCAGCATCCACCAGGGCCCGCCCATTTTGACAGTCTGCTCGGGGGGCATGGTGTGGGGCATTCAGCAACATGCGCACGATCCCAATGTGACCATTTTTCGCCGCAGTGCGGAGTATTAATCCGTCATCGTAATCTGCGTGGGCGGCATTCTGCGGGCCAGTAAGAAGAAGCTGGGCCAGCTCTGCCTGGCCTTCTGTAGCTACAGCGAACAAGGCGCGATTGGAGTCTTCCAACGAGGCAGCTCTCGAGACTAGCCACTTAGCAACGCTGAGCTTGCCGTGATAAAGGGCATGAGAGACGGCAGCGCACATGTAGCGCTTGTGGAGCAAGATATGTCCAAGGTTTTGAGTGATGATGGACTGCCACTCGCGACTGACACTGCTCACGTTGCCGATGGGCTGATCCAGTTGGAGGGCGCGCATAATGATGGCAGCCACTACATCTGACGGCAGAGGTGAAGAAGCAGACATCGTGCGGGATCCAGTCGTCAGATGGTAACAGACTGACAGCAAGTATCTGGTTTTTATTTTTGTGTCTCGAGCTGTCGCCAGACCAGCTTCTGTTCTGGTTCCTCGAACAAGTTCGATGCAGCGTCTCCTGCGACGCTAAAAAATGGCGGAGAGTGATCGCGAGGGAGCGACAGGTGGCAACGGAAGCGAGTTAGTTACGAGGCCGTTGGCTGACGTGTCGGGCTTCATCGCGGTCAGACGAATGCGGATGCGGATGCGGATGGATGGACGAACGGACAAATGGGTAACACTGGCGGGGGCGGGCATACTCGGGGCGGGGGGTGACCTCCTATGGGGGGGGCTGCACCACAGCCATGATACGGGGATGGCCGGGAGGAGGGTACATCCACTCCTCTCCACTCTGCATTTGATGTGGGATGAAAAATTATATGTATATCAAGCTCTGACTATGCTGAAAAGTTTCGAGAGGAGTGGACCAAACCCTCATCTAGGCCCCCAAACATGGTCAAAAAAGGGGGGGCACTTTTTTGCACTTTTTTGTTTTTTACTAAGTTCGGTCGACAATTCGACTCAGAATTGGAAATGGAGAAAAACAAAGTTTTTCAACTGTGGGAGGCTCAAATGGCCTAGAAATTTGCCCAATATGGGCTATGAATGCAGCTTCTGGTACGTACAGTGCCTTGAATAGTCCCTAGGCAGCTTTTTATTACATGTTACTGATCTGTGGGCCCATTGAGGTATTTCCACAATCGTCCTACGTGGCCAAAACCTGGTTTATGAGGCCTGAAGAAGGTTTTTGGCCCTAAATGCCCCCAAATGGCGTATATGGACTCACAACACAGTTGTTTTGCCTCTATGACGCACATATCAAACCTGGTACTGTTTTTACTAGATATAACTACCGTACCGTTATAATATGGCCCAAATTTGGTAGATTTTTTGACGAACATTTACAAAGCTCCTCTTTGGATTTCAGGTTGAGCGGCCGTCTTTATACCTTGAAAAAACACAGCAATAAGCTATAAGCCGCATATATTTTGCGACCAGCTCCTCGGCCACTTGGAATACCAATGCCCCATACATATGTGAATACCATATGATACCTATTGGGAGTGTTTATTACAAATGGGGCGCACAGCCGGCGCACAGTACACTAATTTTATGCTTTTAGACACCCATGTTGCCCACCAAGATCAAGCTATATGGTTTGGGCCAGGTCTGTTTTTTAAAAGCTTGGATACCTCCGCTAGGTGATGACCAAAAAGCTGTCCAAAAATTAGGCCGATCGGGCCATGCAGTTTTGAGATACAACAGGCAGCCAGTACAGTCAGAAGTACGAACATATATGCTACGTGGGCTCGCGCCAAGGTCCAAGGTTGGCAGTTGTGGTACAAGGTCGGTTCCTAGCCTCCGAACTCGGCGAAACAGGTCCTGACAGTGGACCACCATGCTTTAGATAGGCCTTATGGATAGACGCAGCGTGAAATTAGGCCTCGCATCACTACGATTTCCACCGCACAATTTGGTCAATGGAAGTACCATGATCAGGAGAGGCTAAAAAGAAAACAGGCAGTGATGAACTGAGCACAAATAAATAGTTGTACCAACGGAGTCCCTGAGTTCGTGCTACAGAGATAATTAAATGTACGATTCTCACCACATGTTATACCCGTATACATTTACAAGATATTTGTAACCTTCAAAAGTTTCTGGATTCACGATCAACCTCATGCTAGAGTCTTTATCAGCCAATTCTGAACCAATTCTCGATTTCTCAAAAAGAAATTTCCTATCTTCAGAGCAGAAGGGTCTTTCTAACATAACGTGCATTTCATCTTCTACCACTCTTCTACCATCAATAAGTGCTCGCGGTCGCTGTTAACCGCCATGGTAGCTTTGTCCAGGTGAAGTAGCAGTCCGTTCCCTACCGCCGTAAGACGGGACTCCCTTAATACCACGCCCCACCAGGCGTTATCATTACTTAAAGCCACCCAATTAGAAGGATGGAGGAGTTCATACTCTAAGAGCTATATATATATATAGTAATGCTTCATTCGGCTTGACTACCAAATACCGGTAACTAGCTAGACGGACAATTGCTATGACTTGAACAAGTCATTTTTCATATGCGGTAGTGTATACTGCAGGCTCAAAGTTGTTACAGAGTGAGATAGCATTAGCCGCAGTAGCGCGAGGCATAAGAGAAGAAGGGAAGCAGTATAATCTAATTGTAAATTAATTATTATAATCATAGCTGGCTTCAGTGCTGTGCTGTAGGCGGCACAGGACCCGGAGCGGACTTATACCCGTGCGCTCTTCGCCTACTCTAGATCCGACATTATTCGGACTATAACATCATGAAACGGTATAATCCGCTTAGTATCGCACGTGGGGGACTATACATTGGAAGACGGTGTGCAGCATAGAGTTGGCTGAAAAACATGTAACAATCCAACCAATCCAACATGTAACCAATCCAACCAATTCATCTGTATCTATCTTCATTCCAGTCCAGTGGTACCCTCATAGGCTCAAGGGATTTCCCAACCTTGAACGATCAAATGAACTCTGTTGTACATCAACTCCAACTCAAGTGCGCCTACTCTTTTGTAGGACTGGCAACGCCATTCGAACTGAATCTTCGGTGTCGCTGGTAAGTGTTGAGAGACCCTTCTCCTGGGCTAAAATACCTTTCACAAATAAAGAAACTCCATTCGATATTGCTTGGCTCTTTGGCACATTTGGAGATATGTAGGGCACCAAAAACAATGTCATTACCGTATGCGCCTTAAGTATTGGCAAACGGTTTGGCAAACGACCCTTTGCCAAACCGGGTTAGGGGTCCAGCTTGAGACCACTCCAGGTAGTTGGCCTTTGCCAAGTTACGGTTACCATGGTACTATGTCTACTAAGCCCTAGCAAGTTAAATGTTTCTGATTTGAATTCCTACATGGTTTTATTTTCAGCAAGCTTGGGCAGACTACTTTGTAAACATGTACTTATCCTTGAACTTGGTTACATGGCTCCAGCCAGCAATTTGGCTGGCTGGACCCATATACCGGTCTGGCTACTAAGCCCCAGCAAGTTTAACGCTCCTGCTTTGAATTGTTACATAGTTTTACAGCAAGCTTGGGAAGATTACTTGGTGAACATGTAACAAGGAAATGTAACAATAACATAAGACCCTTTGCCAACTGGATTTCAAGTCTGAACTTGAGACAGTCAAAGCCATAGACCCCTTTGCCAAGTTAGTATTGCCATGCTTTTCTGAGACCCACTTTTAGGGGGGAAATGACATTTGCCAATACTTAATCTTGCCAATACTTAAGGCGCATACGGTATTATCATCATCATCATCACCATCATTATCATCATCATCATCATCATCATCATCAAGACTTCGATTCATTGATCTCCCATGAGATATTCTCTCCCCATACCCCACACCTGAGCCTGGCTGTGTTTCTGCTTAGAGACATGAAGGGCACCAGGAACAATATCAGCATCAGCATCAACATCGTCCTCCTCCTCCTCCTCCGCATCATCATCAAGACTTCGATTCATTTATCTCCCACGAGATATTCTCGCTCTCCCCGTACCCCACACGTGAGCCTGGCTTAGTTTCCACTTGGAGATATGAAGGGCTCCGGGGATAATCTCATCATCACCATCATCATCATCATCATCATCGTCCTCCTCCTCCTCATCCTCTTCATCATCAAGTCTTCGATTCATTTATCTCCCACGAGATATTCTCTCCCCATACCCCACATCTGAGCCCGGTTTTATTTCCACTTGGAGACAGTGGGACCCCTCCCCCCCCTGACCTTAGCCCCCCTCCTCCAATGTTGGCATTTTGCCCGGGCGTACGCAACATGTGTGCGCGTGGGAGCTTGAATGCGGTACAAGGCGAATGGCTCCCTATGCCCATGGAGTTGGAGGTGTGGACAGCAGTGACCTCCACAGAGACGCGAATGCCCTGAGTGGTATGTACAAGTTGAAGAATGTAATCATTATCATCATCATCATCATCATCTTCGAGATATTGATTCATTTATCTCCCACAATATATTCTCTCCCCATATTTCCACACCTGATTGGCATGTACAAGTTGATGGGTGTGAAACTACACACAGAATAGTAGATAGAAGCTGATGAATATAATGTCGGTTCTAGATTGAAATCATTGGATGTAGGTATGTAGCACGAACTCCGGGCCCCGCTGTTTACAATTTGTTGGGGATCACTTTACCAGTGCTTGTTTGTTTAAATCCGGGCCCCCGCCGTTTACAATTTGTTGGGGATCACTTCACCAGTGCTTGTTCGTTTAAAGTGTTTGTTTGTTTAAATCTGCCCCCCCGCCGTTTACAATTTGTTGGGGATCACTTCACCAGTGCTTGTTTGTTTTTAAGTTACTTTCCAATTTGTAAGGTTGGGCCAGTCCCTTTAGCATATTTGGCTACCCATGGACGGTACAAATAAATACACAAGCACTAATTCCATTACCCCAAATGTGCTGACTGTACAAATACATACACGAGCACCATGTATGTATGTTACAGTACAGGGGTAGGTAAGCCAAATGGGCTTAAGGGCCTTGCCCAACCGTAATAGGAGGGCTTAAAAAGAAAATGCATTGACAAACTGAACCCCAAACAATTGTTTTACCGGCGGGGGCCCTGAGTTCGTGCTACAGTGATAATTTAATTCTACAATATTATTCAATCATCATCTCATCAGGGATGATAATTTAATTGTGCGATTCTATTGGCTTGTATGAGCACTGATTACATTACACCAATCGTGCTGATTTTATTTCTGCCGAAACCATTACCTTCAGCGTTATCTTTTGTTTATTATATGTGAAAGGATTTTCACCCCAGGAGGTGGGTTTCCCAACACAAACCAGCTACACCGAGGATTCAGTTTGATTGTTGCCACTCCTACTAAGAGTCGGCGCACTTAGGGTCGGTGGGAGATACTCTCCCACTGTTCGTCTTTTCAGCTACCAGAAACAGCTTCTAGGCAGCTCCATGAGACTGCCACTCAGCCACTGGGCAAAACCCAAATATTCCATGAGCAGTGGAAAGATAAAAATATCAGCTCCCAGGTGCTGACAATAGGCAGTTTTGGAAATGTTGTACTCTAAGTGAGGTTTTCCCCTTCACCCCAGGGGGGTGAAGACAGGGGCTCGGCCCTAAGGGGCCTAGGAGAGAGCACTTAGTTTAGTGCCTTGGTACACCTTTCTTATTAGGGGGGGGGGGGGGGGATATAAAGGGGTGAGGAGGGCTCTCTTTATAGCTAAAGATATAGGCTCCTTTTTTATTAAGGGGCCTTGGAGAGAGCACTTAAAAACACCAAACACTCTCCAAGGCCCCTGGGGGAATTTCGGAGGGAATGCTGTGCAAAACGTTGCCCAAGTAAAAAGTAAGGGTTTGATTCCCCCTACGGTCACCCTGAGCGTTGCAGGTCGTTGTCAACCGCGATGGTAGCTTGTCCAGTCAAGTGGTAGAACGTGGCACAGTTCGCTGGACCAATTTCGATGGTAGCTTGTCCAGTCAAGTGGTAGAACGTGGCACAGTTCGCTGGACCAATTTCGATGGTAGCTTGTCCAGTCAAGTGGTAGAACGTGGCACAGTTCGCTGGACCAGTTTCGATGGTAGCTTGTCCAGTCAAGTGGTAGAACGTGGCACAGTTCGCTGGACCAATTTCGATGGTAGCTTGTCCAGTCAAGTGGTAGAACGTGGCACAGTTCGCTGGACCAATTTCGATGGTAGCTTGTCCAGTCAAGTGGTAGAACGTGGCACAGTTCGCTGGACCAATTTCGATGGTAGCTTGTCCAGTCAAGTGGTAGAACGTGGCACAGTTCGCTGGACCAATTTCGATGGTAGCTTGTCCAGTCAAGTGGTAGAACGTGGCACAGTTCGCTGGACCAATTTCGATGGTAGCTTGGTCAAGTCAAGTGGTAGAACGTGGCACAGTTTCGCTGGACCAATTTCGATGGTAGCTTGTCCAGTCAAGTGGTAGAACGTGGCACAGTTCGCTGCACAGTTTCGATGGTAGCTTGTCCAGTCAAGTGGTAGAACGTGGCACAGTTCGCTGGACCAATT
This sequence comes from Microglena sp. YARC, assembly GCA_022414725.1. NCBI lineage: Eukaryota > Viridiplantae > Chlorophyta > Chlorophyceae > Chlamydomonadales > Chlamydomonadaceae > Microglena > Microglena sp. YARC. Next base: position 5,287,518 of record CM039463.1, on the reverse strand, counting down.
TCGATGGTAGCTTGTCCAGTCAAGTGGTAGAACGTGGCACAGTTCGCTGGACCAGTTTCGATGGTAGCTTGTCCAGTCAAGTGGTAGAACGTGGCACAGTTCGCTGGACCAATTTCGATGGTAGCTTGTCCAGTCAAGTGGTAGAACGTGCACAAGTTCGCTGGACCAATTTCGATGGTAGCTTGTCCAGTCAAGTGGTAGAACGTGGCACAGTTCGCTGGACCAATTTCGATGGTAGCTTGTCCAGTCAAGTGGTAGAACGTGGCACAGTTCGCTGGACCAATTTCGATGGTAGCTTGTCCAGTCAAGTGGTAGAGACGTGGCACAGTTCGCTGGACCAATTTCGATGGTAGCTTGTCCAGTCAAGTGTAGAACGTGGCACAGTTCGCTGGACCAATTTCGATGGTAGCTTGTCCAGTCAAGTGGTAGAACGTGGCACAGTTCGCGTGGACCAATTTCGATGGTAGCTTGTCCAGTCAAGTGGTAGAACGTGGCACAGTTCGCTGGACCAATTTCGATGGTAGCTTGTCCAGTCAAGTGGTAGAACGTGGCACAGTTCGCTGGACCAATTTCGATGGTAGCTTGTCCAGTCAAGTGGTAGAACGTGGCACAGTTCGCTGGACCAATTTCGATGGTAGCTTGTCCAGTCAAGTGGTAGAACGTGGCACAGTTCGCTGGACCAATTTCGATGGTAGCTTGTCCAGTCAAGTGGTAGAACGTGGCACAGTTCGCTGGACCAATTTCGATGGTAGCTTGTCCAGTCAAAGTGGTAGAACGTGGCACAGTTCGCTGGACCAATTTCGATGGTAGCTTGTCCAGTCAAGTGGTAGAACGTGGCACAGTTCGCTGGACCAGTTTCGATGGTAGCTTGTCCAGTCAAGTGGTAGAACGTGGCACAGTTCGCTGGACCAATTTCGATGGTAGCTTGTCCCAGTCAAGTGGTAGAACGTGGCACAGTTCGCTGGACCAATTTCGATGGTAGCTTGTCCAGTCAAGTGGCTAGAACGTGGCACAGTTCGCTGGACCAATTTCGATGGTAGCTTGTCCAGTCAAGTGGTAGAACGTGGCACAGTTCGCTGGACCAATTTCGATGGTAGCTTGTCCAGTCAAGTGGTAGAACGTGGCACAGTTCGCTGGACCAATTTCGATGGTAGCTTGTCCAGTCAAGTGGTAGAACGTGGCACAGTTCGCTGGACCAATTTCGATGGTAGCTTGTCCAGTCAAGTGGTAGAACGTGGCACAGTTCGCTGGACCAATTTCGATGGTAGCTTGTCCAGTCAAGTGGTAGAACGTGGCACAGTTCGCTGGACCAATTTCGATGCTAGCTTGTCCAGTCAAGTGGTAGAACGTGGCACAGTTCGCTGGACCAATTTCGATGGTAGCTTGTCCAGTCAAGTGGTAGAACGTGGCACAGTTCGCTGGACCAATTTCGATGGTAGCTTGTCCAGTCAAGTGGCTAGAACGTGGCACAGTTTCGCTGGACCAATTTCGATGGTAGCTTGTCCAGTCAAGTGGTAGAACGTGGCACAGTTCGCTGGACCAATTTCGTATTGGTAGCTTGTCCAGTCAAGTGGTAGAGACGTGGACACAGTTCGCTGGACCAAAGTTTCGCTGGATTTCGGTAGCTTGTCCAGTCAAGTGGTAGAACGTGGCACAGTTCGCCTGGACCAATTTCGATGGTAGCTTGTCCAGTCAAGTGGTAGAACGTGGCACAGTTCGCTGGACCAATTTCGATGGTAGCTTGTCCAGTCAAGTGGTAGAACGTGGCACAGTTCGCTGCACCAATTTCGATGGTAGCTTGTCCAGTCAAGTGGTAAGAACGTGGCACAGTTCGCTGGACAATTTCGATGGTAGCTTGTCCAGTCAAGTGGTAGAACGTGGCACAGTTCGCTGGACCAATTTCGATGGTGCTTGTCCAGTCAAGTGGTAGAACGTGGCACAGTTCGCTGGACCAATTTCGATGGTAGCTTGTCCAGTAAGTGGTAGAACGTGGCACAGTTCGCTGGACCAATTTCGATGGTAGCTTGTCCAGTCAAGTGGTAGAACGTGGCACAGTTCGCTGGACCAATTTCGATGGTAGCTTGTCCAGTCAAGTGGTAGAACGTGGCACAGTGCGCTGGACCAATTTCGATGGTAGCTTGTCCAGTCAAGTGGTACAACGTGGCACAGTTCGCTGGACCAATTTCGATGGTAGCTTGTCCAGTCAAGTGGTAGAACGTGGCACAGTTCGCTGGACCCAATTTCGATGGTGCTTGTCCAGTCAAGTGGGTAGAAACGTTGGCACAGTTCGCTGGACCAATTCGCTTCGATGGTAGCTTGTCCAGTCAAGTGGTAGAACGTGGCACAGTTCGCTGGACCAATTTCGATGGTAGCTTGTCCAGTCAAGTGGTAGAACGTGGCACAGTTCGCTGGACCAATTTCGATGGTAGCTTGTCCAGTCAAGTGGTAGAACGTGGCAACAGTTCGCTGGACCAATTTCGATGGTAGCTTGTCCAGTCAAGTGGTAGAACGTGGCACAGTTCGCTGGACCAATTTCGATGGTAGCTTGTCCAGTCAAGTGGTAGAACGTGGCACAGTTCGCTGGACCAATTTCGATGGTAGCTTGTCCAGTCAAGTGGTAGAACGTGGCACAGTTCGCTGGACCAATTTCGATGGTAGCTTGTCCAGTCAAGTGGTAGAACGTGGCACAGTTCGCTGGACCAGTTTCGATGGTAGCTTGTCCAGTCAAGTGGTAGAACGTGCACAGTTCGCTGGACCAATTTCCAATTTCGATGGTAGCTTGTCCAGTCAAGTGGTAGAACGTGGCACAGTTCGCTGGACCAATTTCGATGGTAGCTTGTCCAGTCAAGTGGTAGAACGTGGCACAGTTCGCTGGACCAATTTCGATGGTAGCTTGTCCAGTCAAGTGGTAGAACGTGGCACAGTTCGCTGGACCAATTTCGATGGTAGCTTGTCCAGTCAAGTGGTAGAACGTGGCACAGTTCGCTGGACCAATTTCGATGGTAGCTTGTCCAGTCAAGTGGTAGAACGTGGCACAGTTCGCTGGACCAATTTCGATGGTAGCTTGTCCAGTCAAGTGGTAGAACGTGGCACAGTTCGCTGGACCAATTTCGATGGTAGCTTGTCCAGTCAAGTGGTAGAACGTGGCACAGTTCGCTGGACCAATTTCGATGGTAGCTTGTCCAGTCAAAGTGGTAGAACGTGGCACAGTTCGCTGGACCAATTTCGATGGTAGCTTGTCCAGTCAAGTGGTAGAACGTGGCACAGTTCGCTGGACCAATTTCGATGGTTAGCTTGTCCAGTCAAGTGGTAGAACGTGGCACAGTTCGCTGGACCAATTTCGATGGTAGCTTGTCCAGTCAAGTGGTAGAACGTGGCACAGTTCGCTGGACCAATTTCGATGGTAGCTTGTCCAGTCAAGTGGTAGAACGTGGCACAGTTCGCTGGACCAATTTCGATGGTAGCTTGTCCAGTCAAGTGTAGAACGTGGCACAGTTCGCTGGACCAATTTCGATGGTAGCTTGTCCAGTCAAGTGGTAGAAACGTGGCACAGTTCGCTGGACCAATTTCGATGGTAGCTTGTCCAGTCAAGTGGTAGAACGTGGCACAGTTCGCTGGACCAATTTCGATGGTAGCTTGTCCAGTCAAGTGGTTAGAACGTGGCACAGTTCGCTGGACCAATTTCGATGGTAGCTTGTCCAGTCAAGTGGTAGAACGTGGCACAGTTCGCTGGACCAATTTCGATGGTAGCTTGTCCAGTCAAGTGGTAGAACGTGGCACAGTTCGCTGGACCAATTTCGATGGTAGCTTGTCCAGTCAAGTGGTAGAACTGGCACACAGTTCGCTGGACCAATTTCGATGGTAGCTTGTCCAGTCAAGTGGTAGAACGTGGCACAGTTCGCTGGACTTTCGATGGTAGCTGTCCAGTCAAGTGTAGAACGTGGCACAGTTCGCTGGACCAATTTCGATGGTAGCTTGTCCAGTCAAGTGGTAGAACGTGGCACAGTTCGCTGGACCAATTTCGATGGTAGCTTGTCCAGTCAAGTGGTAGAACGTGGCACAGTTCGCTGGACCAATTTCGATGGTAGCTTGTCCAGTCAAGTGGTAGAACGTGGCACAGTTTGCTGGACCAATTTCGATGGTAGCTTGTCCAGTCAAGTGGTAGAACGTGGCACAGTTCGCTGGACCAATTTCGATGGTAGCTTGTCCAGTCAAGTGGTAGAACGTTGCACACTTCGCTGGACCAATTTCGATGGTAGCTTGTCCAGTCAAGTGGTAGAACGTTGCACACTTCGCTGGACCAATTTCGATGGGAGTAGCTGGGATCGCTGACATGTTGGGTTAAGGAGAAAAGCGGATGGAATTATATCAGCTGGTTCAGCAGTCGAATTTTTCTCACTACATGCTCAGAATATCTTGTCGAAGGTTGGTGGCAGGGCTTTTCATTTCCGCTAAATGTATTGCGATCGTTAGTTTTGACCCTATTTTTGCGAAATTATCGCTATAAAATTGTAAACAAAAGCCCCCCCCCCCCCCCCCCTAAATGGGGGGGGGGGGGGGGGGGGGGGTAGGGGGTAGTTTGAGCTGATAGGCTTGAAGAGTTTGAGTATGATTTTCTTCTCCCAGGGGGTTGATCTAGTACTTGATGGGGGAGGGGGGAGGGGGGGGGGAGCTGATAGGCTTGAAGAGTTTGAGTATGATTTTCTTCTCCCAGGGGGTTGATCTAGTACTTGATGGGGGAGGGGGGGAGGGGGGGGGGGGGGGGGGGGGGGAGCTGATAGGCTTGAAGAGTTTGAGTATGATGTTCTTCTCCCAGGGGGTAGATCTAGTACTTGATGGGGGAGGGGGGGGGGGGGGGGGGGGGGGGGGGGGGTAGTTCAGCTGATAGGCTTGAGGAGTTGGAGTACGGTGTTCTTCTCCCAGGGGGTAGATCAAGTACTTCAGCTATTAATGGCTATAAAAGCTATAAAAAACACTGAAACGCTGTCCCTGGAGGAGGCCTAAAACCATGCAGCTAGAAAAAACCCACTTAAGGATTTGAAAAAAAAAGCTCTGGTTGATGGGTATGGTCGAATCGCACAGGAGCACTGGAAAGCTGAAGATATCAGCTCCAAGGTGCCTAGGTTGAGGCGAAATTCTTCTTGTAATAAAATAAATAAAACATGCTGTAAAGTGTTACTACCACCACCCTTACCTCCAGTGCTCTCCTCTCCCTAAAGATCCTGTCTGCTAGGATTATAAATTCAATAGGAGGGTCTTCCAACCGTCCTCCAAATCACGGAGTACAAGCAATACACATAAATACAAATGAATACAAATGAATAAATGTGAATACACACGAATAAAACATAAGTAAAATTAAATAAACACATATAAATAAAATAAAATAAATAAATACAAATAAAGTGCAATGCGTCAAACCTTACCTTCAGTGCCGTTCTTTCCCTGACGACCCTGACTGCTAGTATTCTAGTATGCTAGTATTAAGTCCTCAAAATCACAGGGTACAAGCACTACAAACATATAAATAAAAATAAATGAAAATGTAGTAAAACTACAATGTGTCAGACCTTACCTTCAGTGCTGTCCTCTCCCTGAAGCCCTGACTGCAAGGATTCTAAAGTCGATGGGAGGGTCTAACAATAGTCCTCAAAATTACAGGGTACAAGCAATACAAATAAATAAATACAAATAAATAAAAATGAGGTAAAAATATAATGTGTCAGACCTTACCTTCAGTGCTGTCCTCTCCCTGAAGCCCTGACTGCAAGGATTCTAAAGTCGATGGAAGGGTCTAACAATAGTCCTTGAAATTACAGGGTACAAGCACTAAAAACGAAAAAATAAAAATAAATACACATAAAAATGAAGTAAAAACATAATGTGTCAGACCCTACCTTCAGAGCTATCTTCTCCCTGAAGACCCTGACAGCAAGGATTATGAATCAAATAGGAGGGTCTTTCAACCATCCTCAAAATCACAGGGCACAACTGGGTACAAGAACAATAAATCAATAAATCAATCAATCAATCAATAAATAAATACAAATAAATAAAAAAAAGGAAAAAAAGTACAATGCGTCAAACCTTACCTTAAATGCTATCTTCTCCCTAAAGACCCTGACAGCAAGAATTCCACAGTCAATAGGAGCTCCTGCCCCATTTGCTAAGTGCGGCATGCCAGCAACGATCAGTTTATGGGCTTTTGAACAGGCTCCACCAGTCGAACTCACTTCTGATGAGAGGATATCCTGAATGACCGCAAGGAGAGCCATGCGATTTAGGTTTAGGGTTTGGGCTTTCGAACATGGCCCACCCGTCAAACTCATTTCTGAGGAGAGAATGTCCTGAATGACCTGCAAGGAGAGCCGTGCGGATTTAGGGTTTAGGGTATAGGGTTTCTTTTAGAGGAGTTCCTTTCAGAGGGTAGGATGTCCTTAATGACCTGCAAGGAGAGCTGTGCAGGTTTAGGGTTTAGGGTTTAGGCTTTTGAACAGGGCCCACCCGTCAAACTCATTTCTGATGAGAGTATGTCCTGAATGACCTGCAAGGAGAGCTGTGCAGGTTTAGGGTTTAGAGTTTAGGGTTGAGGGTTTTGAACAGGGCCCACCCGTCAAACTCATTTCAGAGGAGAAAACGTGCTGAATGACCTGCAAGGGGAGCCGTGCGCGTTTAGGGTTCAGGGTTTAGGGTTCCTTTTGGGGGGGATATGTGTAGCAGCTTCTAGGCAGCTTCAGACAGACAAACAGACTGCAAGGGGAGAAGGTAATTGTGAAATCATATGATATTATGTCATCATATTATATCATACGATGCTGGCAGTCTGACTAGGCTAAAGTTACAATTTGTATACAATTTTACTTTTTTACATGGGGGGGGGGGGGGGGGGGGGGGATATGCGTAGCAACTTCTAGGCATCTTCTACGCAGCTTCAGACAGACAGACAGACAGACAGACAGACAGACAGACAGACACGCAAATAGACAAACGGACGACATGGATGCTCATGCCACTTACGTAGGGACCGGCATATCATGTGATGTTCATGGTGGTGCATGGTGCATGGTGCACGGTGTACCATAATGCATGGTGCATGGTAGACTATGGTGGTGCATGGTGGTGGATAGAAGATGGTGGATGGTGCATGGTAGTGCATGGTGCATTGAGGAGCATGGTGCATGGTGGAGCATGGTGACCCCCCCACCCCCCACACACCCCCACCCCCCCACACCCTTGGCCCAGCCTAGCTGGCTACAAGGGGTGCACTCTCATCACGTGATGTTAGGGACCGGCAGATCATATGATGTTGACAAAAAAAGATCATACGATATCATAAAATTGCATCATCTGATATCAATGGTAATTTTGGCCTAGTCAGACTGCCAGCATCATATGCTATCATATGATGACGTGATATCATATGCTATCATATTGCCGTTCTCTACACTTTAGCCTATTTGGCTACACCTGAACTGTAAAATTACATGCATACACGCAGGGTCATGCCCACGCATAAAAGGGGCTAGTCTTGGAGCTCCCAAGATTTTTATTTATTTTTTATTCGAGTTAATAAGTAACTCGTTAAAATGCTCTGTGCTATATCAGGCGTATGTGTATGTATGTTAGAGTCCAGGGGTAGGCCAAATAGGCTAAAGGGACTTGCCCAACCGTGACAGGAAGGGCTAAAAAGAAAAGATGAACTGAACCCAATAATAATAAAAATAAATAATAATCGTAAATCTAACATTATTGTTATTACGTGAACCTCTCTCATTAATTTATGATGAGATGTAATCAGACTGACTGACTGACTAGCTGACTGACTGACTGACTGACTGACTGACTGACTGACTGACTGACTGACTGATGAGACTAAATAATTTAACTTTCTACTTATGTAGGACTTTCTATGCCTTTCTTTCTGACTCCTCAGTAGGCGCTGTTTGTGTACCGGGTCCCACTTCAATGCAATGTAATGCAAGCAAGCTAGCATCTACATACTTGTCTTGGGTCAACACTAGCTTGCCCATGTCCTGGGGTAGAGGTGCACCCACCCACCCACCCACCCACCCAACCACGCCACTACCACCTCTACCCAAAGGGCTCCCTGCTAAAGGAGCAGCTTGAACTGGTGTGAGTGAAATGAGGGGATGGCACACCTAACCCACCCACCCACCACCACCACCACCCCACCCACCCTCCCTCTGCCCTTACGAACCTCCTCCCCCCACACCCCCCCACCTCTACCCAAAAACTACAAAAAAAGAGAATGAGCTCCGCCCCAAACTTGCCTCGTCAGACGGCAGGTCTGCATGCTTCATCAGAGCTTGGGCAACCAGTCGTGCCAATCCAGACCTCATGATAGACTCTCCTGAGATGCAATTTTTGTGTTAGTGCTTGTGTTTGTGTTAGTGTTTGTGTTTGTGTTAGTGTTGGTGTTAGTGTTAGTGTTTGTGTTTGTGTTAGTGTTGGTGTTCGTGTTTGTCTTAGTGTATGTGTTGGTGTTAGTGTTTGTGTTAGTGTTGGTGTTGGTTTGTGTTAGTGTTAGTGTTTGTGTTAGTGATTGTGTTGGTTTGTGTTTGCGTTTGTTTGGTTTGGCTTGGATGTTTGTTTGTGTTTTGGATTGCTTGATGAGGTGCTTGCAGGGGGTGGGACCTGCATGTTCAACTTTATGTACGGGTAGCTCTCGCTGACTTCCCAGCAGGGTGATGAGTTTGTGCTTGTGTTCATGTTTGTGTTGGTTTGCGTTTGGGTTGTGTTTGGGTTTGTTTGGGTTTGTTTGGCTTGGAATGTTTTGGGGGTTATTTGATGAGGTGCTTGCAGGGGGTGGGACCTGCATGTTCAACTTGATGTACGGGTAGCTCTCGCTGACCTCCCAGCAGGGTGATGAGTTTGGGCTTGTGTTCGTGTTTGTGTTGGTTTGTATTTGTTTGGGGTTGGGTTTGTTTGGTTTGGGTTTGTTTGGGGTGTTTGTTTGGTTTTGGGTTTGTTTGGGGTGTTTGAGGGGGTGCTTGGAGTAGGTGGAACCTTCAGGCTGTACTTGATTTCTGGGGAGCTCTTTCTGACCTTGGAGTAGGTGGAACCTTTTCTGGGGAGCTCTTTCTGACCCACTTGAAGGGTTTATGTATGCACGTATGTATGCATGCATGTATGTATGTTACAGTCCATGGGTAAGCCAAATAGGGACTTGCCCAACCGTGACGGGAAGGGCTAATTTTTAATATGGTCACGCCAATGTGGGGGGGAGGAGGGAGGAGAGGGGATGGCAGGCAGAGTGCTGACGTCAAAGCTAGGTCATATTGTGATGCGTTGGACTGGACTGGACTGGATTGGTATGGATTGAATTGGGTTGGGTTGGGTTAGGTTGGGTTGGGTTGGGTTGGGTTGGGTTGGGTTGGGTTGGGTTGGGTTGGGTTGGGTTGGGTTGGGTTGAACAAATACCATGCCCCGCACAACCACAACTACCAAGTCCTAACATAGCAGAGCCATCCATGAGTGATGCCAGTGTAACATACACACAAACACCATGCCCGCGAACACCATGCACCTACCCCAAACACTATGCCCACAAACACCATACACACAATCACCATGCAATTGTAACAACACACAAACACCATGCCCGCGAACACCATGCACCTACCCCAAACACCATGCCCACAAACACCATACACACAATCACTATGCAATTGTAACAACACACAAACACCATGCCCGCGAACACCATGCACCTACCCCAAACACCATGCCCACACACACCATACACACAATCACTATGCAATTGTAACAACACACAAACACCATGCCCACGAACACCATGCACCTACCCCAAACACCATGCACACAAACACCATACACACAATCACCATGCAATTGTAACAACACACAAACACCATGCCCACAACTCCATACACACAAACACCATGCCCACAACACCACACACACAAACACCTACCAAGTCCAGTAACGCTAACAGCAGCACTAAAAGGCATGCAGCGTGGTAAGTCCCCTCCCTCCTCCTCCTCCTCCTCCTCCTCCTCCTCCTTCTCCTCCTTCTCCGCCTCCTCCTCCTCCTTCTCCTCTTCCTTCGCCTCATCCTCCTCCTCCTCCTCTTCCTCCTTCTCCGCCTCCTTCTCCTCCTCCTCCTCTTCCTTCTCCTCCTTCTTCTCCTTCTCCTCCTCAAAATCACTGCTACAGGGAGCTTGGCCAATAATCTGTGTATTATGATGAAGGCTGGAAGTTGAGGTGTCGCCTTGGCTTGAACATTCCTCTAGCCTCTTCCTCTTAGGCGCCACTATTCCCACACCCTGCTGTTGCTGCTGATTCTGCTGTGGGAGTGTCTGTTGTTGTTGTTGTTGTTGTTGCTGTTGTTGCTGCTGTTGTTGTCGTTGTTGTTGTTGTTGTTGTTGTTGTTGTTGTTGTTGTTGTTGCTTAAATTCTGTCATCCTCTGCCTCTTTAAGGATCCAATACCACCATCCTGCTGCTGGTGCTGTGGTTGTGGCTGTTGATTTTGCTGATGCTGCTCATGCTGCTCATGCTTCTCGTCCATTCTCTGCCTCTTTGGGGGCCCCATTCCAACACTCTGCTCCTGCTGCTGATGATGATTTGGTTGCATCCTTTGTTGTTGCTGTTGCTGCTGATGCTGCTGATTTTGTTGCACCTTTTGCTGTTGCTGTTGCTGCTGTTGCTGCTGCTGCTGATTTTGTTGCACCTTCTGTTGTTGCTGTTGCTCCTCCTGCTTCTGCTGATTTTGTTGCATCTTTTGTTGTTGCTCCTGCTGCTCCTGCTGCTGCTGCTGCTGATGATGATGATGAGGATGCTGATTTTGTTGCACCTGTTGCTCCTGCTGCTGCTGATGATTTTGTTGCACCTGTTGTTGCTGCTGCTGCTGTTGTTGCCGCTGCTGCCGCTTTTGTTGTTCCTGTTGCTGCTGCTCCCAAAACAGCTCCTCCTCCCTCTCATCTAACTGCTCAGCCCAGCAACCAGCACCATACGTCGCCGCCTCTCCCACCCGTCCGCACATTTTCATAGCAATGCCACCGGAAGAGACCCCTGCAGCCACATAGCCCCAGGCATCTACAACAACGGCACCCACAGTGTCTGCCACCTCAGCATCCAACACAGCTACACCTGGCAGGATGGAATCTAAGGGGCCTGCCACCTCAGCATCCACAACTACAGCACCCACAGTGTCTGCCACCTCAGCATCCAACATAGCTACTCCCGCCAGCACAGAATTTAAGGGGCCTGCCACCTCTGCATTAAAAGAGCCAACCACCTCAGCATCTACAGGGCCTGCCATCTCAGCATCCACAGGGCCTGCCACCTCAGCATTTACAACAGGGCCTGCCACGGGAGCATTTACAACAGGGCCTGCCACAGCAGCATAAACAGGGGCTGCCACCTCAGCGTTGACAACATGGCCTGCCACTTCAGCATTGACAACACGAGCACTGCCCTTCGTGACTGTATCCTTAGACTCAGCGGCTGAAACCATTGCAGCATACTTCCTCCATGCTTTCAGACTGGACGGAGTTACATGGTGCTGTTTGAGAGAGAGAGGGAGAGAGAAACATTGGGGGGGGGGGTAAGGGACAGGAGAGACAGCACAAGGGTGTGTGGTGGTGGTGGTGTGTGTGTGGTGTGTGTGGTGGTGGAGCGTGTGGTGGTGGTGTTTACATGGTGCTGTTTGAGAGAGAGGGAGAGAGAAACATTGGGGGGGGGGGGGGGGAGGGAGAGGGTAAGGGAGAGGAGAGACGGCACAAGGGTGTGTGTGGTGGTGTGTGGTGGTGGTGTGTGTGGTGGTGGTGGTGGTGTGTGTGTGTGTGGTGTGTGTGGTGGTGGTGGTGGTGGTGTGTGGTGTGTGTGGTGTGTGTGTGTGTGTTTGTGTGGTGTGTGATGTGTGGTGTGTGGTGTGTGTGTGGTGTGTGTGTGTGTGTGTGTGTGTGGTGTGTGTGTGGTGTGTGTGGTGGTGGTGGTGTGTGGTGTGTGTGGTGTGTGTGTGTGTGTGTGGTGTGTGTGGTGTGTTGTGGTGTGTGGTGTGTGTGGTGTGTGTGTGTGTGTGTGGTGGTGGTGGTGTGTGGTGTGTGTGGTGTGTGTGGTGTGTGTGTGTGTGTGTGTGTGTGTGTGTGTGTGTGTGTGTGTGGTGTTTGGGTGGTTAAGTCTTGTAAGAGCTAAAACAAGTTGGAAGTGGTCATAGAATCAAACATTACATCCATGAATTCAGGCTATAGAGAGATACATGGTGCCGTTTGAGAGAGAGAGGGGTCTTACACACGCCTCCTCCCCTTATCTTTCCCCCCCCCCCCCCCCCCCCCCCAACCTATGGCCAATTAAATCCCCCCCCTCCCCCCCGCTCTATTGAGAGAGAGAGAGGGGTCTCAAACCTGCCTGCCTCATCCCCTTATCTACCCCCCCCCCCCCCCCCCCCTATCTATGGCCCATTCACATACTGGTCAATTCAATCCCCCCCCTACCCCCCCCCCCCCCCCCCCCCCCCTAATCAGAGAGAGCGGTCTCACACCCGTCTCCTTTCTTTACCCCCCCCCCCCCCCCCCCCCCCCTCTCTATGACCCATTCATATACAGGTCAATTCAATCCCCCCCCCCCCCCCCCCTTATGAGAGAGAGAGAGAGGGGTCTCACACCCGCCTCCTCCCCTTATCCCCCCCCCCCCCCCCCCCCCCCTATCTATGGCCAATTCATATACTGGTCAATTCAATCCCCCCCCTCCCCTCCCCCCCCCCCCTCCTAATGAGAG
>CM039463.1:5232258-5269758 GCA_022414725.1 Microglena sp. YARC | reverse complement strand
TGAAGGCTGGAGCCATGTAAACCTTTCAAATTCAAATTCGAATTCATTCTATAGACTGGGATACATCTTTAAACTGTCTCATTTGCTTAATGTGCTCCCTGGTTTCCGTGAGTAACTCACAGGGGGGACTTAGAATTGGCAAGCAGTGAGCAGCCCAGAGTAGGCTGAAGGCCCATGCAACAATCCAAACATCTGCAAGCGGGGGGCCATCAAAACGCATGTGGGGAGGCGCAAGCTGTTAATCGTCTACGATTTGGTCGTAGACCCCGAAACCATTGAAAAAAGTAAAAAAAGTAAAAAAGTGCTTGGGGGCTGAGATATGGGGGGGTCCCAAAGGGGGGGGGGGGGGGGTCGAGGCAACAATTCAAACACCTGCAACTGAGTGTCTTTCTGCTGCTAGTTTAGTGGATAAATCTCACTCATATCTGGACGGGTGTGGGTATCTGAGTGGTATGGATGGGAGTGGTGGATATCTGGATGGGTGGAGGTATCTGTGTGGGATGGATGGGTGGGAGTTGGATGTGTGGGGGTATCCGGATGCGTGTGGTGGACATCTGGATAGGTGTGTATGTCATGCAACAATTCAAACACCTGCAACTAAGTGTCTTTCTGCTTCCCCCTTCGGTCGCTCTTGGCGTTGGTGGTCGTTGTCAACCGCGATGGTAACTTGTCCAGTTGAGGTAGAAGATCGCTCCCTACCCGCGTACGACGTGTTCCCTTAACACCCCGCCCCACCAGGCGTTATCATTACCTGCCTTTCTGCTGCTAGTTCAGTGTAGTCTAGTTCGCGAAATAATTACACACATTCGTAGTCATATATCTAGATAACACTTATTTCACGTCTGCTGCTAGTTGAGTGTAGTCTGGTTCGCGAAATAATTACACAAATTCGTAGTCATATATCTAGATAACACTTATTTCACGTCTGCTGCTACTTTAGTTTAGTCTTTCTGCTGCTAGTTCAGTGGATAAATCTCACCGCCAGGTCTTGTATCGCAACACGAACTGAAGTGCCACCTAATCTCTAGATATTAGGTGATTGTTTGGGGCTCAGTTCATCAGTGCTTTTTCTTGTTAAGCCCTTCCTATACGGTTGGGCAAGTCCCTTTAGCCTATTTGGCCTACCCCTGGACTGTAACATACATACATGGGTATTTGAATATATGAATATATTAGGATATTAAGATATATGGATTTATGAATATAATAATATATACGGATATTTGTGTACTTTTATGTGATATGATGATATTAGGATACAAGGATTTATGAACACATGAATATATTAGGATATTTGAAATACGATTATGATAATATTCTAATATTATAATATATGATGATGGCATCACACTCCTTTCTATCTAAAGGTTACATAACTCGTTTCATGTTTCGGCAAAGGGCTCAATGGTAAAGCTCGATGAAACAAGAAGGTGCGGGGGTCGAATCCCTACGGATGCGCTTTAGTGTTAGCGATCGCTGTCAACCGCGATGGTAGCACTGCCCAGGTTAAGTAGCAGCCCGTTCTCTACCGCCGAAAGACAGGGCTCGCTTAATACCACGCCCCACCAGGCATTATCATTATTTCATCCAGGGATTTTTTTTCCGCTATATATAGCGATCGCTAATTTTGACCCCGTTTGAGCGAAATTATCGCTATATAAAACAGAAGATTTTTTTTTTGCTTGCCCTAAATGGCCCTAAAAAGCTACAAAAAGCTTTAGAAAGCACTAAAACGCTGTCCCTGGAGGAGGCCTAAAAGCCATAAAGCTAGGAAATACCCACTTTCAGATATGAAAAAAAAAAAAACATCCATACCCTAAGGGCTCACAAACATGCAGCTGTTATACCAGTGTCACAAACCCAACGGTGACTATAGCTAGCTCCGGCTTACACTGTGGTGTCCTTAATATCACGTCCTGTGAGTAACTGTATTACACGGATGTAACAATTTCAATTTCAATTTCAATGTTACAAACCCAAGATTCATGTTGTACAGCCATTAGTATCAATGGGAAAGAAGAAGAAAACATGCTTATAGCAATTCAGGGGATGAACTGGACCAACGTTTCGTACATCGCCGAGAATTCTCGAGAAATTGTTGAAAATTCTTGGATTTCCGGGCCAAAATCCTCGATTTCAAGGGACGAAGTACGAAGGACGAGTTCTCGCGGAAACGTTTTGTCCAGTTCATCCCCTGAATTGCTGTAGTACATCCATGCCACACTGGCTCACAATCATGCAGCTGCCATACCAATGTAACAAACCTAAGACTCATGTTTTAGAGCCATCAGTATCAGTCTCCCCATGCTAACTATATCCACATCCCACGGGCTCATAATCATGCAGCTGCCATACCAGTGTCACAAACCTAAGACTCATGTTTTAGAGCCATTAATACCACACCCCACCATGCGTTATCATATTACATCAAGCTTACCTCCAGGTCCTTTATAGCAGCACAAACTGCTTGCATGGCACTGTTGCGCGCTGCCAGAGCCGCTGCAGCTGATGAACAAGATCGCTTCACCACACCCTTGTACTGCTCATCTTTCCTCACACTGTGTGATCCAGCCCCCACATGTACTGCCACGAGACCCCATGGCCTATTGCTCTGCACTATGTTGCTGCTCATGCGCAGCGGGCCCCTGTCGTTTATGATTTTTTGTTGGGGTTCAGTTCACCAGTGCTTGTCTTTTAAACTGCCTTCCCTGTTTGTAAGGTTGGCCAAGTCCTTTCAGCCTGTTTGGCTACTCCTGGACTGGACTAAACTGGACTGGAATACACCCATGAAGCATGCACTAGCTTTTCAGCTGCTAATTGCCATTCTGATGCGAAGTGCCCTGGTGGTGCTCATTGTCACCCAGCTGCCACTTGTCTTTGTACTGCTCATCGTCCTGCTACTGCTAATTGCCATCTCGCTGCTATTTGTCTTTCTGATGCTAGTCGTGCTCCTGCTACTCCATGACATCTAGCTGCTTGTTGTCTTTGTGCTGCTAGTTGTGCTCCTGCTTCTAATTGTCAGCTAGCTGCTACTTGTCATCTTGCTGCTGTCCTTTTGCTGCTAATTGTCCTGTTCAACGTTCGGATGCTGTGGTTTAGGCTTGTCTTGGATCAGCACTCGCCCAAGCGAATAATATATTGTCTGAAACAATTTGAAAGATGGAGATATGCGCGGAAGTTTGAAGCGCTTAACTCGGCTGTCCTGGGAAAGGAAGAAATAATTCGTCGAAGGGTTTGCTCAAAGAAAAATAACAGGCCAGTTTGCGTGCGTCTCCATTACGGGCGAACCGTCTTGTTGGACGCTGGTGATCGATGTCAACCGGATGGAATCCGATCTGTTCACGTTTGAGGGACCACCAGACCGACTCAACCCGACCCAACCCAACCGACCCTGGACCGCCTTGGACCCGCCTGGAGCTCCCGTTGTAAATTACTTCAACCTGGACATCGCTGAGCGAAGTTAGATAAGCGCGAGCTAGACGCCGTTGTGCGCTTTCAGATAACTGCTACCAGGGCCTCGTTTTGCTCTTCTTCTTTCCTTCTTAGCTCCCCCCCCAGCTCCAGGGTTTACATAATTCAGTGAAGTTAGTCCGCGCATGCAGTTGATCCGCGCATGCAATTGATCCGCCCCACAGCATGGATCACTTCACGGCCTTTGCAAAGAGCAGCTAGGCTCACGCCAGTGTCAATTCCCCATAACAGGAAGCTAGTCGTGAAAGTAGTTGCTCGCAGACGGAACAGTATGGGTATCAAGAAAGCCGCCATTGTAGAGGATGGGGGAGTTCCGCCAAAGCCAGAGGACTACGTCTTCGTGGACAACCTGAGACTGGCGAGTGATGGTGATGGGTGTCCAGATGGTGGTGGTGGTGGTGGTGGTGATTGTCCTGACGACGATTCATTTACTGGTGACTCTCTCTATCTCACACATGCACATGCACACACACACACACACACACACACACACACAAACAAATACACTTAATACACACATGTGTGCTCATGCACACGCACATGCTCAAGTACACACATACACACATGCACACACACCAATACACATACACATGCGCACATACACACACTCACACACACACACAAAAATACAAAAATGCACACATGTACACACACATGCACACATACAAACACACACACACACACAAGCGCACACACACATACACAGACACAGCCGTGCACGCACATGCATATGTACAGACACAAGCAAAAACACAGTCACACACACACACCTTACATGTAGGCGCAACAACATTAGTAATTGCATAATATTTTTGACTTCAAATGCCACTTGAGGCAATGCTGAAAGGGCATGACACTGCTTGACATCTTTGTCTCTCTCTCTCTCTCTCTCTCTCTCTCTCTCTCTCTCTCTCTCTCTCTCTCTCTCTCTCTCTCTCTCTCTCTCTCCCCACACACACACACATACACACACTCACATTCACACACACACTCACACTCACACTCACACTCACACATACACTCACATACCATGCATGCAGGTGCAACCATATAACTTTGACTTCAAATGCCACGTGAAGCAACGCTGGAAGGACATGTCCCTGCTAGAAATCTTTGTCAAGGTAGATAATGTTTGTTCAATCGCTGGTTGGCTCCAGTGCAAGCGAATGGGCTGCCCCCTCTACCTCATGCCTCATCATAAGGCGTAACATTGATTCATTTATTCATTCATTCATTCATTCATTCATTCATTCATTCACTCATTCACTCATTCATTCATTCATTCATTCATTCATTCATTCATTCATTCATTCATTCATTCATTCATTCATTGATGAAGTTAGAGCAAGTCTTTTCAGTCTATAATCTTGCCACCCCACAAAATGAATGTATTGGTAGACGAGTCCTATGCAACGTTGCAAGCGACGCAGAAAATTGGTGGAGTGTGTTGGCAACATAACAACAGGTGCCAGTGATGAAGCTGACTGAAGCCAGTTAGTTATGAGACAGTTGGCTGACGTGTCAGGCTTCGTCTCAGTCGTCGGGTTACGGTCGGTCGGACAGACAAAATGGTGAATCTGGGGGCTCCCGCCTCCCAGAAGGGGGGGCTCCGCCAACAATGCCTGCAGACCACATAATCAGGTCTTCCCGATACAAAGACCTTTGGGGCATACCTGCGCTGTTCATTCCGCTCATCGTACAGCTTTGTACTGCCTTGTACTGATACCTGCCTTGTGCATACCTGCTGTGATCATTCTGCTAATTGTACAGCCAACAGGGGCCCTGACTTCGCGCTACAGTGATCATTTCATTCTACAGTAAGGGATATGCAAATACTATTGGCAATAGTGTATTGGTAATGGTATGGTATTAGTATTGGTATAGTATAGTATAGTATAGTATAGTATTGGTAATGGTATGGTATTAGTATTGGTATAGTATAGTATAGTATTGGTAATGGTATGGTATTAGTATTGGTATAGTTTAGTATAGTATTGGTAATGGTATGGTATTAGTATTGGTATAGTATAGTATAGTATAGTATTGGTAATGGTATGGTATTAGTATTGATATAGTATAGTATAGTATTGGTAATGGTATGGTATTAGTATTGGTATAGTATAGTATAGTATTGGTAATGGTATGGTATTAGTATTGGTATAGTATAGTATAGTATTGGTAATGGTATGGTATTAGTATTGGTATAGTATAGTATAGTATTGGTAATGGTATGGTATTAGTATTGGTATAGTATAGTATAGTATTGGTAATGGTATGGTATTAGTATTGGTATAGTATAGTATAGTATTGGTAATGGTATGGTATTAGTATTGGTATAGTATAGTATTGGTAATGGTATGGTATTAGAATTGGTATAGTATAGTATAGTATTGGTAATAGTATGGTATTAGTATTGGTATAGTATAGTATAGTATTGGTAATAGTATGGTATTAGTATTGGTATAGTATAGTATAGTATTGGTAATGGTATGGTATTAGTATTGGTATAGTATAGTATAGTATTGGTAATGGTATGGTATTAGTATTGGTATAGTATAGTATAGTATTGGTAATGGTATGGTATTAGTATTGGTATAGTATAGTATAGTATTGGTAATAGTATGGTATTAGTATTGGTATGGTATAGTATAGTATTGGTAATAGTATGGTATTAGTATTGGTATAGTATAGTATAGTATTGGTAATAGTATGGTATTAGTATTGGTATAGTATTGGTAATAGTATGGTATTAGTATTGGTATAGTATAGTATAGTATTGGTAGTATTGTATAGTATAGTATAGTATGGTAATAGTATGGTATTAGTATTGGTATAGTATAGTATAGTATTGGTAATAGTATGGTATTAATAGTATAGTATAGTATAGTATTGGTAATAGTATGGTATTAGTATTGGTATAGTATAGTATAGTATTGGTAATAGTATGGTATTAGTATTGGTATAGTATAGTATAGTATAGTATAGTATTGGTAATAGTATGGTATTAGTATTGGTAATAGTATAGGTATAGTATGGTATTAGTATTGTATAGTATAGTATAATAGTATGGTATTAGTATTGTATAGTATAGTATTGGTAATAGTATGGTATTAGTATTGGTATAGTATAGTAGGTAATAGTATGGTATTAGTATTGGTATAGTATAGTATAGTATTGGTAATAGTATGGTATTAGTATTGGTATAGTATAGTATAGTATAGTATTGGTAATAGTAGTATTAGTATAGTATAGTATTGGTAATAGTATGGTATTAGTATTGGTATAGTATAGTATAGTATTGGTAATAGTAGCGTTAGTATAGTATAGTATTGGTAATAGTATGGTATTAGTATTGGTATAGTATAGTATAGTATTGGTAATAGTAGTATTAGTATAGTATAGTATTGGTAATAGTATGGTATTGGTAATAGTGTATGTGTATGTGTACCACCAGTGATCACCAACATATTAAATGTGTATGTTGTCACATTTTTCATCAAATGTTTCGTCCATTTTTCTGGGGGTTTTACTTCTGAAGACAGTGATCATTTAATTCCTCAGTATGAGATATGCAAATACCTATTGGTAATAGTGTATGTGTATGTGCATGTGTATGTGTACCACTAATGATCACCAACATATCAAATGTGTATGTGCGTGCATTTGTTATCATTTCAAATATCACATGTGTATGTTTATGTGTATGTGTACCACCAGTGATCACCAACATATCAAATGTGTATGTGCGTGCATTTTTCATCAAATGTTTCGTCCATTTTCCTGGGGGGTTTACTGCTGAAGACAGTGATCGTTCGTTGTATTCTGCAGTATGAGATATGCAAATACCTATTGGTAATAGTGTATGTGAATGTGTATGTGTATGTGTATGTGCATGTGTATGTGTGCCACTAGTGATCACCAACATATCAAATGTGTATGTGCGTGCATTTTAATCATTTCAAACATCACATGTGTATGTGTATGTGTACCACCAGTAATCACCAACATATTAAATGTGTATGTGCGTGCATTTTTCATCAAATCTTTCGTCCATTTTCCTGGGGGGTTTACTGCTGAAGACAGTGATCGTTCGTTTAATTCTACAAAATCAAATATGCAAATACCTATTGATGGTACACATACACATCAGGGTACTACAAAGGGCGCGCGGCAGCGCGATTTTGCGCACACTTTTTGAGCCCCACTGCGCGTTTCGCGCACACTTTTCCACCCCTCTGTGGGCGCAGCGCGCAGTCTTAGCGCTTTTTGCAGTACAGAGCGCTGACCAATTTGACGTTTGTGCGCTTTCAGCGCTGACCAATTTGACAAAATGAAGTACCCCGATACACATCGCTGCCCCCATCAACCTTCCGCTTTGTAATAAGGCGTACTATTTAAGAATCAATTGATTTGTTTATTTTTCTTGAGCTTGAAATGGAACTTGCTTGCATAAATCCAGCCTGGATCCAGCCAGTTAACCCCCACATAGCTCTGGACACGTCCCTGCACGTTGGATACTTGTTCGCCATGTAGTATTCAAGCACCTAACACGTTGCCGTATCACAAAACATACCCCCCCCCCCCCCAAAACACACACACACACACACACACACACACACTCTCTGTTTAGGAATTTCCTGTGTTGACGCCTGAATACTACCGGCGAGCTTTTGCGGAGGGGCACCCCCGCATAGCCCTGGACACGCCCCTGCAAGTGGGGATGTGTATTCGCCATCTAGTATTCAAACACCTAACACGTTGTTGTATCACAAAACATAACCCCCCCACCACCACCACCACCACACACACACACACACACACTCTGTTTAGGAATTTCCTGTGTTGACGCCTGAATACTACCGGCGAGCTTTTGCAGAGGGGCACCCCCACATAGCCCTGGACACGCCCCTGCAAGTGGGGATGTGTATTTGCCATCTAGTATTGAAACACCTAACACGCTGCTGTATCACAAAACATACCCCCCCCCCCCCCCCACACACACACACACACACACACACACACACACACACACACACACACTCTGTTTAGGAATTTCCTGTGCTGACGCCTGAATACTACCGGCGAGCTTTTGCGGAGGGGCGGCTGCGTGTGGAGGGTCACCCCCACATAGCTCTGGACACGCCCCTGAAAGTGGGGATGTGTATCCGCCATCTCATCCACCGCCATGAGCCCCCTGTCCTCTGTGGGGATGTTCAGGTGGGCATCTTGGTACAAAATGTCATTTTTAATCCATTTTTTAATGTCAAACCCTTAACCCTAACCCCCTGACTTTCCACAGCTGCGGCGTACGGAAGAGTCCCCTGAACACCACGCCCCCCCAGACATTATTTTTTCACATCCACCGCCACGAGCCCCCTGTTCTCTGTGGGGATGTACAGGTGGGCATCTTCGTATCAAATGTCATTTTTAATCCATTTCTTTTCTTTTTTATGTCTTTCATCGTGACTTTCCCCAGCTGCAGCGTACGGGAGGGTCCCCTTAACACCCCCCACACCCCTCGAGGCGTTACCTTTTTTGTTTTAACATCCGCCGGCATGCGACACCTGTTCTCTGTGAGGATGCACAGGTGGGCAGCAGGGTACTACATGAAGCGTGCTATTGCGCACAGTTTTGGAGCCCGGCTGCACGATTGACGCAATTTTTTAAACCCCCTCTGGACGCATCGCTCAGATTTCCGTCTTCAGTTGAGTCAAAAGCGCAATTTGTTTTAACATCCGCCAGCATGCAAGACCTGCTCTCTGTGAGGATGCACAGGTGGGCAGCCTAGTATACAAGGCGAGTATGATATCATATAATATCATACAAATGGCATCATATGTAGGGTTGGGCCGGCATATATAAACAAATAATACACGTGTAAATGTATAAATACACCAGGGTACTTCCATTGACCAAATTGGTCAGCTCTTAAAGCGCACAAACGTCAAATTGGTCAGCGCTTAAAGCGCACAAACGTCAAATTGGTCAGCGCTTTGTCGAGCGAAAAGCGCAAAAACTGCGCGCTGCGTCCACAGGGGGGTGAAAAAACTGCGCAAAACGCGCAGTGGGGCTCAAAAAGGCAGCGCGCAAAAGCGCGCGCTTTGAAGTACCCTGAAATACACCACAGATGTGTTCTCGAATCCTTCCAGAGCACCCACCAATTACACACTGGGTGTAACAGACTAACGGTTGCAGATTTGTACTCGTCTCGTCAATCCCTTTTCGATGGTGCACTTGACGCTCAAAACTTCGCATTGGCAAGAAAGTTACACTAAGTACAAATAAAGTTGGGAAAACGTTGCCCCCCCCCCCCCCCCTCAATCTCGGCCGCCTGCGGGTGTATCGACATGATTTTTTGTGTAAACGTATAAATACACCACATTTGTTTTCTCGAATCGACCTTATATGCGTTGTATAAAAACGTATTTTCTGTACTTCAAAAAGTACAGCACGCATGTCTTGGTTTATCTTTCAATCGTTGATTTAAATAGCTGATTGGAAAGCTATTGGCCTCCTCTATCACTATGTGAAATAAAATTGACCTTTCACATCCACCATATTGTGTATTCAGATAGCCAGGATATTGTGTATTCAGATAGCCAGGATATTGTGTATTCATTTTGCCTAAAATTTTATTCAGATAGCCAGGATACTCCCCCTTCGGTCGCTCTTAGCGTTGCAGGTCGTTGTCAACCGCGATGGTAGCTTGTCCAGTTGAGGTAGGAGACCGCTCCCCACCCGCGTACGACGGGCTCCCTTAACACCACGCCCCACCAGGCGTTATCATTACCTATAGCCAGGACGGCACGCATCTCAGATCGCCACCTAGCCTTTCATTCCACAAGCTGTGCTCCTACATGGGCTTGAAGGATTGATGGTGCAAGCCTAGTGCAATGTGCACATGGACAACATCGCAATGTAGTTATGTACATATATTATTATACACGTATACAGTAATACAATAGACTGACTGGCATTTAATGACTCCCTTAAATTGTCACCGCGCTTTCTGGTTGTGATTTCTTTGTCTGAGAGTTGGACAACCTTAACTTGCGGGATATTGTTTCTGAGACTTTTCATGTGATGCGAATGAAATTAACAACGCGGAAATACCTTCAAACCCATGCAAAATTATTTTCTCCAAAAGTGCAAAAACATTACATACATTTATACATTTGTACGGCTTATACAAGTAAAAATATTCTTTCCAACCCTAATCATATGATATTGTATATAAATGGTAGCTTTGGCCCAGTCAGACTGCTGCTTCTGCTGCTGCTGCTGCTGATGATGATGATGATGATATGCCGGTCTCTAGTCGGGAGCCACACAAACGTGATTCTTCCTTTCCCTAAAAATAACATTGGTGCATGTGTACAGCTTTGTACTGCTTGGCACGCTCTTAGTACACTTCTTTCCACAACAATGTATTAATAACATGACTTGGATGAATATGCATTAAAAGTTTGTATAAATAAAAATTAAACCCATGTATAATAGCATGACTCGCATGAATATACATTACAAGTTTTTATAAATAAAAATTAAACCCATGTATAATAGCATGACTTGCATGAATAAACATTAAAGTTTGCATGAATAATCATTAAACCCATCAGGAACCCATTTATGATAACATGAATTGCGTGAATACACATTAAAGTTTGCGTGAATATCAATATTTAAACTACGTGATTTCTATTGTATTTGATATCAGTTTTTTACGAAAAACGATATGTTAAGTATGAGTACTATGATGTTTCTAGTAACTTTGATATCAGTTTAAATAAACGAATAATAAAATGTAACTGATCAGTAGTACGCTATTTATATTATCCTTGATGTCAGTTTCCAAAATAGTTATGAGCCCCCCACCCCACCCCACCCCACCCCTATGGCTGCTTGCCCCAACATGGCTACTTCGGTCTTCAATCTTCACATTTGATCTGATTTCTTGTCTTTTTATGTCCCGCAATGAACACCCTTGCGCCCTGCTCTCTTATTGCACAGGTGATTCAAGAAACCGAGGACTTTGTTGCTGTGGTAAAGCCTGCTTGCATGCCTGTGCACACGGTAGGTAGGTTGGAGGTCACTGCTTCACACTTGGGGGGGTTGGGTTGGGTTGGTGGTGTGTGTGTGTGGGGGGGGGGGGACATGGTAGGTAGGTTGAAGCTCACTGCTTCACACTTGGGGGGGGGGGGGGGGGGGGGGGGGGGGGGCACACGGTAGGTAGGTTGGAGGTCACTGCTTCACACTTGGGGGGGTTGGGTTGGGTTGGTGGTGTGTGTGTGTGTGTGTGTGAGAGGGGGGGGGGGGGGGGGGGGGGGGGCATGTAGGGCCCAATGGGTGCACTATTAACAAGGCATTTCTCCAGCCTCAAAGCATCATGTAATCGACTAATCAAATCACTTGTGCGATTTCTTTTCAGGTGGGCCAGTACCGTAAAAACACAGTGCCGAGAATATTCCAGGAAGATGGGTGGTCGTGTGGGTGCATGTGTGTGTGTGTGTTTGGGGGGGGGACATGTGTGAGTGAGTGGGTGTGTTTGGGGGGGGGGGGCATGTGTGTGGGTGTTAGTGTGTTTGGGGGGGAGGGGGGGGGGGGGCATGTGTGTGGGTGTGAGTGTGTTTGGGGTGGGTGGGTGGATGGGTGGGGGGCATGTAGGGCCCAATGGGTGCACTCTTTACATGACCTGACTCCAGCCCCAAAGCATCATGTCAACACTCATTAACTCACTTCCGCGCTTTCTTTTCAGGTGGGCCAATACCGCAAAAACACAGTATTGGAAATCTTACAAGAAGATTTGTGGTTGTGTGGGTGCATGTGTGTGATGTGTGTGTGGGGGGGGGGGGGGGGGGGGGGGGGGGGGGGGGGGGGGGCATGTGAGTGTGTGTGGGGGGGGGGGAGGGAGGGGGGCATGTGGGACCCAATGGGTGCAATCTGAACACGTCATTTCTACAGTCCCAAAGCATCATGTCAACACTCATCAACTCACTTCCGTGCTGTCTTTTCAGGTGGGCCAATACCGCAAAAACACTGTGTTGGGGATCTTACAGGCAGAGCGGCCTGACTTAGGGGTGTTGTATCCCACATACAGGTGTGTTGCATGTTTTGTTATTTTTTGCTGATGCTCTGTGTTTGTGTGCGTGTGTTTGTGTGTGTCTGAGAAAGAATCGTAAAGGCAGAGCGGCCTGACTTAGGGGTGTTGTATCCCACATACAGGTGTGTTGCACGTTTTGTTATTTTTTGCTGATGCTCTGTGTTTGTGTGCGTGTGTTTGTGTGTGTCTGAGAAAGAATCGTAAAGGCAGAGCGGCCTGACTTAGGGGTGTTGTATCCCACATACAGGTTTGTTGCACGTTTTGTTATTTTTTGCTGATGCTCTGTGTTTGTGTGAGTGTGTTTGTGTGTGTCTGAGAAAGAATCGTAAAGGCAGAGCGGCCTGACTTAGGGGTGTTGTATCCCACATACAGGTGTGTTGCATGTTTTGTTATTTTTTGCTGATGCTCTGTGTTTGTGTGCGTGTGTTTGTGTGTGTCTGAGAAAGAATCGTAAAGGCAGAGCGGCCTGACTTAGGGGTGTTGTATCCCACATACAGGTGTGTTGCACGTTTTGTTATTTTTTGCTGATGCTCTGTGTTTGTGTGCGTGTGTTTGTGTGTGTCTGAGAAAGAATCGTAAAGGCCTGACTTAGGGGTGTTGTATCCTACATACAGGTGTGTTGCACGTTTTGTTATTTCTCTCTGGTGCACAGTGTTTGTGTGTTTGAATTTGTGTCAGAAAGTGTGTGTGTGTCTGGAAGTTATGTGTGTGTGTTTCTGAGAAAATGTGTGTGTGTCGCAAGTCTTGTCATTGATTGAACCTGGCTTTGTCATAATTGTCTGATGCACTGTGTTTGTGAGTGTGTTTGTGTGTGTCTGAGAAAGATTCAGCGCAGGCAGAGCGGCCTGACTTAGTGGTGATGTATCCCACATACTGGTGTGTGTTGCATGTTTTGTTGTCATTCTCTGATGCACTGTGTTTGTGTGAGTGTGTTTGTGTCTGATGAAGTGTGTATGTGTGTCACAAGTGTTTACATTGATTTTGGCCCTCCCACCCACCCACTAACCCCGGGTTGTGTAGCCCGTGCACCCACTCACCCACCCAGCCGCGGAAAGTGTGTGTGTGTATGTGTGGCACAAGTGTTTACATTGATTTTTTCTTGCCTAGCCACAATTGTATGAAGAACTGTGTGTGTGTGTGATTGTGTGTCTGAGAAAGAATAGTGCAGCAGAGCGCCTGACTTAGAGGTTTGTCCCACATACAGGTGTGTGTTACATGTTGGCATGCATTTGGGGCATGCATTTGGGGCATGCATTGTTCTCTGATGCTCTGTGTGTGTGTTTGTGTGTGTCTGAGAAAGAATCGTGCAGGCAGAGCGGCCTGACTTAGAGGTGTTGTATCCCACATACAGGTGTGTGTTACATGTTTTGGGCATGCATTTGGGGCATGCATTTGGGGCATGCATTGTTCTCTGATGCTCTGTGTGTGTGTGTGTGTGTTTGTGTGTGTCTGAGAAAGAATCGTGCAGGCAGAGCGGCCTGACTTAGAGGTGTTGTATCCCACATACAGGTGTGTGTTACATGTTTTGGGCATGCATTTGGGGCATGCATTTGGGGCATGCATTGTTCTCTGATGCTCTGTGTGTGTGTGTGTGTTTGTGTGTGTCTGAGAAAGAATCGTGCAGGCAGAGCGGCCTGACTTAGAGGTGTTGTATCCCACATACAGGTGTGTGTTACATGTTTTGGGCATGCATTTGGGGCATGCATTTGGCATGCATTGTTCTCTGATGCTCTGTGTGTGTGTGTGTGTTTGTGTGTGTCTGAGAAAGAATCGTGCAGGCAGAGCGGCCTGACTTAGAGGTGTTGTATCCCACATACAGGTGTGTTTACATGTTTTGGGCATGCATTTGGGGCATGCATTTGGGGCATGCATTGTTCTCTGATGCTCTGTGTGTGTGTGTGTGTTTGTGTGTGTCTGAGAAAGAATCGTGCAGGCAGAGCGGCCTGACTTAGAGGTGTTGTATCCCACATACAGGTGTGTGTTACATGTTTTGGGCATGCATTTGGGGCATGCATTTGGGGCATGCATTGTTCTCTGATGCTCTGTGTGTGTGTGTGTGTTTGTGTGTGTC
Source organism: Microglena sp. YARC (assembly GCA_022414725.1). Taxonomy (NCBI): domain Eukaryota; kingdom Viridiplantae; phylum Chlorophyta; class Chlorophyceae; order Chlamydomonadales; family Chlamydomonadaceae; genus Microglena; species Microglena sp. YARC. Next base: position 5,255,116 of record CM039463.1, on the reverse strand, counting down.
TGAGAAAGAATCGTGCAGGCAGAGCGGCCTGACTTAGAGGTGTTGTATCCCACATACAGGTGTGTGTTACATGTTTTGGGCATGCATTTGGGGCATGCATTTGGGGCATGCATTGTTCTCTGATGCTCTGTGTGTGTGTGTGTGTTTGTGTGTGTCTGAGAAAGAATCGTGCAGGCAGAGCGGCCTGACTTAGGGGTGTTGTATCCCACATACAGGTGTGTGTTGCATGTTTTTATTTCTTTCTCTGATGCACTGTGTTTGTTTGTTGTTTGTGTGTTTCTGAAACAAAATCTTGCTGAACTAGGGGCGTTGTCTCCCACATACAGGTGTGTGCTGCATGTTTTGTTATTTTTTGCTGATGCTCTGTGTTTGTGTGTTGTTTGTGTGTTTCTGAAAATGTGTGTGTGTTGTTTGTGTGTTTCTTAAAAAGTGTGCGTGTGTGTTTCTGAAGAAGTGTGTGTGTGTTTGTGTTACATTACATTACATTACATGTTAAAGTCTACTTGACACCGCGAGGGTGTATGAGACTCTGTGCTTTAAACAAAAAGAAAAAGCACCCACAAAGCAAAAAACCCCATTACATCAGGGGTGTGTCGAGGACAAACAAACCAAACTCCCAACCACCGTTTTGGTGGCGTAGGTATTAAACCCCCTAGAGCAGGACCCAGATCTCAACCACTTACAGTGGCGGAGGTAAGAAGCTAACAAATGAGAAGTCACAAGAAGAAAAAAAGGGATAATAAATTACGGTGCCACTAAGCAGTCCAGGGCTTCCTGTCTTGCTCTTCTACAAGTAGAAAGATAGTCGGCTAGGTTGCTCCAATAAGACTTAGTGCCATTTCCATTCATAAAGGTTCTGAATGTGGAATCGCAGAATTCCACATTCCATACGGTTAAGTCGGTATCCTCATGGACATGCCTATAAATATCTGTAAACAGCTTCTGGTAGCGAAGGCGAATATCATTATAAAAAGGGCACTCAAACATATGCATTTCATCCTCAGGTTTTTGGAACCCACACATTTGACAGTGTCTCATTGAGCGAGGGATGTGTGCTTTATCCACCACCCTCATTCTTTCTGTGTTCAGCCAAAGGGAACCCATTCTAAACTGTGCTATAGAACGAATCTGATCCTGCTTATGTAAGGCGGATGTAAAGGGAATCAAGCCATTCTCATCATTGCTGTTGGCTGCGAACCATTTTTGGTATGCGTGTGGTATGGTAGGCGTGTGTGTTTCTGAAGAAGTGTGTATGTGTGTGTTGTGTTTGTGTGTTTCTGAAAAAGTGTGTGTGTTGTTTGTGTGTTTCTGACAAATAATCTTGCTGAACTAGGGGTGTTGTATCCCACATACAGGTGTGTGATGCACATTTTGTTATTTTTCTCTGATGCACTGTGCGTGTGTGAGTGTGTTTGTTGTATGTGTGAGTGTGTGTGTGTATGTGTGTGTTTGTGTGTGTGTTTGTTGTATGTGTGTGAGTGTGTTTGTTGTATGTGTGTGAGTGTGTGTGTGTGTATGTGTGTGAGTGTGTGTTTGTGTGTGTGTTTGTTGTATGTGTGTGAGTGTGTTTGTTGTATGTGTGTGAGTGTGTGTGTGTGTATGTGTGTGAGTGTGTTTGCTGTATGTGTGTGAGTGTGTGTTTGTGTGTGTGTTTGTTGTATGTGTGTGAGTGTGTGTATGTGTGTGAGTGTGTTTGTTGTATGTGTGTGAGTGTGTGTTTGTGTGTGTGTTTGTTGTATGTGTGTGAGTGTGTGTGTGTATGTGTGTGAGTGTGTGTGTGTTGTTGTGTTGTATGTGTGTGAGTGTGTGTTTGTGTGTAGTGTGTTGTGTGTGTAGTGTGTTGTGTGTATGTGTGTGAGTGTGTGTGTGTGTGTGAGTGTGTTTTGTAGTGTGTGAGTGTGTTTGTTGTATGTGTGTGAGTGTGTTTGTTGTATGTGTGTGAGTGTGTGTGTATGTATGTGTGTGAGTGTGTGTTTGTGTGTGTGTGTGTGTTTGTTGTATGTGTGTGAGTGTGTTTGTTGTATGTGTGAGTGTTTGTCTGTGTCAGAGAAAGAATCGTGCGGGCTGAGCAGCCTGACTTAGGGGTGTTGTCTCCCACATACAGGTGTGTGTTGCATTTTTTTATTTCTTTCTCTGATGCACTGTGCGTGTGTGCGTGTATTTGTTGTATGTGTGTGAGTGTGTGTGTGTGAGTGTGTTTGTGTGTGTGTTTGTTGTATGTTTGTGAGTGTGTTTGTTGTATGTGTGAGTGTGTTTGTGTGTGTCAGAGAAAGAATCATGCAGGCAGAGCGGCCTGACTTAAGGCTGTTGTATTCCACATACAGGTGTGTGTTGCATTGATTTCCAGCACATTCAACAATCTGCAACCCTGTGCGGTCTAAATCACCAATCACCGTCAGGCCTTTGCAATACAGTGTGCTGTGCACCACATTCAACAATCTCCAACCCTGTGTGGTCTAAAACACCAATCACTGTCATGCCTTTGCAACACAGTGTGCTGTGCACCACATTCAACAATCTGCAACCCTGTGTGATCTAAATCACCAATCACTACTGTTTTCATTCAGGTTCAATAAGCCTGTGCCAAGGTGTTGCATCCCTGTATGCATTGTTTGCAATCAGTTTCGATAAGCCTGTTTCAGGCTTTTGTAACCCTGTAAACTGTGCACCACATTCACATAAGTGGCACCCTGTGTGATCTAAATCACCAATATGACAGGAGGTGTCAAGGCCTCCAAATTTTTCCTTCTCCCGATCGATGTTTTCTGATAATGGGGCTATGATGCTCTGTGTGTGTGTGTTTGTGTGTGTGTGTCTGAGAAAGAATCGTGCAGGCAGAGCCCACTGACTTAGGCCTGACTTAGCCTTCCTTCTCCCGATCGATGTTTTCTGATAATGAGGCTATGATGGCATGTATCATGGTGATATTATGAGACATTTTTCAGGTCATTCTGAGCACCTCATTTAGGGGGAGGGGGGTCGCCCTCCTCAGGTTCTTTCTAACTTTTTACTCAGACCTCCAATGACATTATGAGACCACCCATGAGTAGGCCTTGGCAAGAGCAGTCCATTGGCACCGATTTGGAACTCGTGCAATGAGTATCTACCCCTCGGTGTGGGTGGTGGGTGAATGGGGTGGGAGGCTGGGTGAATTTATGGGTGAGTATGGGTGGTATGGCCCCTGCCCTGTGTGGGAAATCCGAGGATGCCATTATGTGCGCCATATTGTATTGTATATATTGTATTGTATGTTATGTGCGCCATATTGTATTGTATATATTGTATATATTGTCCCCCATTTTTTTAACACTCCCGAATATAATATAATAATAATAATAATAATAATATTATAATATAATATAATATATAATAACATGGCATATAATATGTGTAACAATCACTGCTGTTTGTATTCAGGTTGGATAAGCCTGTATCAGGCTCTTGCAGCCCTTTGCCATGTTCAGCACATTCAACAATCTGCAACCCTGTGTGATCTAAATCAACAACAATAACAACACCAACAACACCAACAAAAACAGCAACAAGAACAACAACAACAACAACAACAATCACAACAACAACAACAACAACAAAAACAACAAAAACAACAAAAAGAGCAACAACAAAAAAACTGTTTGCATTCAGTTTCAATTGGCCCGTATCAAGCTTTTGCATCCCTGTGTCACCTGAATCAACAACAATCACCGCTGTTTGTATTCAGGTTGGATAAGAATGTTTCAAGCTTTTGCAACCCTTTGCCATGTTCAGCACATTCTACAATCTGCAACCCTGTGTGATCTGAATCAACAACAATAACAACAACAAAAAAACAGCAACAACAACAACAACAATCACAACAACAACAACAACCACCACAACAACAACAACAAAAACAAAAACAACAAAAACAAAAACAAAAACAACAAAAACAGCAACAACAAAAAAACTGTTTGCATTCAGTTTCAATTGGCCCGTATCAAGCTTTTGCATCCCTGTGTCACCTGTATCAACAACAATCACCGCTGTTTGTATTCAGGTTGGATAAGAATGTTTCAAGCTTTTGCAACCCTTTGCCATGTTCAGCACATTCTACAATCTGCAACCCTGTGTGATCTGAATCAACAACAATAACAACAACAAAAAAACAGCAACAAGAACAACAACAATCACAACAACAACAACAACAACAACAACAACAACAAAAACAACAACAACAACAATAAAAAAACAAAAACAGCAACAACAAAAACACTGTTTGCATTCAATTTCAATAGGCCTGTATCAAGCTTTTGCATCCCTGTGTGATCTAAATCAACAACAATCACCGCTGTTTGTATTCAGGTTGGATAGGAATGTTTCGGGCTTTTGCCACCCTTTGCCATGTTCAGCACATTCTACAATTTGCAACCCTGTGTGATCTGAATCACCGACTATTTGTAACAATAACCGCTGTTTGTATTCAGGTTGGATAAGCCTGTATCAAGCTCTTGTAAGCCTGTGCAATGTACACAACATTCAAATAACTGCAACCCTGTGTGATCTGAATCAACAACTATCTGTAACAATAATCGCTGTTTGTATTCAGGTTGGATAAGCCTGTATGCTGTGCACCACATTCAAATAACTGCAACCCTGTGTGATCTAAATCGCCAATATAATAGAATTTATAATAATTATTATTATTATTATTATTATTATTATAATAATAATAATATGCAATATAATATATATGATAATATGTCATATACTATTTGTAACAACAATCGCTGTTTGTACTCAGGTTGGATAAGCCTGTATCCGGCTTGTTGTTGCTTGCCCGCTCATCTGCAGCCGCCGCTAAGATGCGAATTCACCTAGAGGTACGTAGTGGGGTGATGTCAGTTGCAACATCACACACACACATGCTCACATGTACACACACACTGGCATACACACATGTGCGCATTTACACTCACGCATGCACACACACACTCACATGCACATACAAAATCACATGCTCACACAAATGCACACATATATTTACACACTCTCATGCACACACGTAGGCATACATATATATACACTCTCGCATGCACACACACGCACACACTCGCATGCAGACACACACTCACATGCACATATAAATGCACATGCTCACACAAATGCACACATATACACTCTCTCATGCACACACATGTGCATACATACACGCACACTCGCATGCACACACACACACACACTAAAATGCACATACAACTGCACATGCTCACACAAATGCACACATATATACACACTCTCATGCACACACATATGCATACATACACACACACTCACATGCACATACAAACGCACATGCCCACACAAATGCTCGCATACATATACACGCTCGCATGCACACACATATACACACATACGCACACACTCGCATGCACACGCACACACACTCAAATGCACATATAAATGCACATGCTCACACAAATGCAGACATACACATACACACACATGCACACATACGCACACACTCACATGCACACACACACACATACACTCACATGCACATACAAACGCACATGCTCACACAAATGCACACATGTGTGTGGGTCTGGCTAAACTAGTCAGAACTGCCCCCCCCGGTCTCCACACTTCGTGCTACGCGGGATTCGGGACACATCTAATTTGGGGGGATTCAGGACGCATGGGTTTTGCTGAACTAGTCAGAGATGCCTCCCCCACACACACCCCCACACACATGGGCTTCGCGCTTTGGCTACGTATTCGTATCGAACTGGGGTCGCACCGAATCGCTCACTAAGCAAAGATTCGCACGAAAAAGAACTAAAAGGGCCTTCATGCTAGCCCTAACCCTGGTGTCCTGAACCCCAATGTCACCCAGGGCAGAACGTGCAAGAACCCTAACCCTAGCCCTAACTCTATCCCTAACCCTGGTGTCCTAAACCCCAATGTCACCCAAGCAGAACGTGCAAGAACCCTGACCCTAACTCTAACCCTATTGTCCTAAACCCCAATGGCACCCAGGGGAGAACGTGCAAGAACCCTAACCCTAACCCTAACCCTGGTGTCCTAAACCCCAATGTCACCCAGGGCAGAACGTGCAAGAACCCTAGCCCTAACCCTAACTCTAACCCTGTTGTCCTTAACCCCATTTGCAACCAGGGGAGAACGTGCAAGAACCTCAACACTAACCCTGACCCTGGTGTCCTGAACCCCAATGTCACCCAGGCAGAACGTGCAAGAACCCTAACCCTAACCCTAACTATAACCCTGTTGTCCTAAACCCCAATTGCACCCAGGGGAGAACGTGCAAGAAGGCATATGTTGCCAAGGTTCAAGGGCGCTTCCCAGACTGTCAGACAGCTACCACCAACTACCCCTCCTCAGCGGGCCTGAAGCCAATCACTGCTGAAGGTGGGCTATAAATGAATGTTGGCAAAGTGCCTTTCTGAGACTGTAAATAAATATATAAATACATAAATAAATGATTGCCAAGTGCCTTTCCTTTATATATATATATATATATATATATATACAATTGAATCAATATATGGAGGCACAGTGCCTTTCTGAGATTGTAAGCAAATAAGTAGATAGATACATATATGTTGGGGCAGTGCCTTTCTGAAATTGTAAATAAATAAGTAGATAGATACATATATGTTGGGGCAGTGCCTTTCTGAAATTGTAAATAAATAAGTAGATAGATACATATATGTTGGGGCAGTGCCTTTCTGAAATTGTAAATAAATAAGTAGATAGATGCATAATTGGTGGCTCAGTGCCTTCTGAGATTGTAAATACATAAGTAGATAGATACATAATTGGTGGCGCAGTGCCTTCTGAGATTGTAAATAAATACATAAATGCATAAATATATGGTGGCTCAGTGCCTTTCTGAGATTGTAAATAAATATATCAATACATCAATAAATGGTGGCACAGTGCCTTTCTGAGAATGTAAATACATATATAAATACATATATGAATGCATAAATATATGGTGGAACAGTGCCTTTCTGGGATTGTAAATAAAGATATAAATGCATCAATAAATGGTGGCAGTGCCTTTCTGGGATTGTAAATAAAGATATAAATGCATGAATAAATGGTGGCAGTGCCTTTCTGAGATTTTAATAAATACATAAATGCATCAATAAATGGTGGCAGTGCCTTTCTGAGATGTTAATAAATATATAAATGCATCAATAAATGGTGGCAGTGCCTTTCTGAGATTGTAAATAAAGATATAAATGCATCAATCAGCGGTGGAACAGAGCCTTTCTGAGATTTTAATAAATACATAAATGCATCAATAAATGGTGGCAGTGCCTTTCTGAGATGTTAATAAATGCATCAATAAATGGTAGCAGTGCCTTTCTGAGATTTTAATAAATACATAAATGCATCAATAAATGGTGGCAGTGCCTTTCTGAGATTTTAATAAATACATAAATGCGTCAATAAATGGTGGCAGTGCCTTTCTGAGATTTTAATAAATACATAAATGCATCAATAAATGGTGGCAGTGCCTTTCTGAGATTTTGATAAATGCATAAATACATCAATAAATGGTGGCAGTGCCTTTCTGAGATTTTAATAAATACATAAATGCATCAATAAATGGTGGCAGTGCCTTTCTGAGATTTTAATAAATACATGAATGCATCAATAAATGGTGGCAGTGCCTTTCTGAGATGTTAATAAATATATAAATGCATCAATAAATGGTGGCAGTGCCTTTCTGAGATTTTAATAAATACATAAATGCATCAATAAATGGTGGCAGTGCCTTTCTGAGATTTTAATAAATGTATAAATGCATCAATCAGTGGTGGAACAGAGCCTTTCTGAGATTGGATATTAAATAGATCAATAAATGGTACGTCTGGAGGCAAGAGGTTGAGGGGGGCAGCCTATTAGCTAGCTTGCTTGCCTGCTTGCTTGCTTGCTTGCCAGCTTGCTTTACTTACTTATGAAGGAATGTTTGTTACAGTCTAGGGGTAGCTAGAGATGCTAAAGAGACTTTCCTAGCCTCAATAAATAGAGATATCGTGTTGCGAGCTGAAAATGAGGTTGACCCCTGACCCCACCCTCTGCCCTCCCCCCCCCCCCCCCCCCCCCCCCTGCAGGTGCCCCCACCCCACCCCTGACCTCAGCTTCCCTCACCCAACCCCTGCCCTCACCCCTGCCCTCACTTTTCCCTGCAGTTGACCTTGCTCACCCCCCCCTGACCTCACCCCTCACCCCACCCCTGACCTCACCCACCCCACCCCTGCCCCTACCCTGACCTAAACCACCCCTCACCTTCCCTCACCCACCCCTGCTCAGACCCCTGAACTCACCCCTGTCCTCACCCACCTCACCCCTGCCCCCACCCCTCACTCACCCCCCCACACACACACACCCTGCAGGTGACCTAGCCATACAGCTAGCCAAAGCATCGAGAGAGGGAGGTGCCCCTCCTGCCCCCAACCCTGCCCTCACCCACCTCACCCCTGACCTCACACATGCCCTCACCCACCCCACCCCTCTGCCCTCATCCCCCCCTGCGCACCCCAACCACCCTTGCCCTCACCCCTGCCCTCACCTCACCCCGGCCCCCTCACCTCACTCACCCCTCACCCCTGACCACACCCTCCCCTCACCCCACCCGTTACCCCACCCCTCGCCCCACCCCTGACCCCACCCTGATCTCACCCACCCCTGATCTCACCTTCCCCTGACCTCACCTACCCCTCACCCACCCCACCCACCCCCGACCTCACCCACCCACCCCTGCCCCCACCCTGCCCTCACCTCACCCCTGCCCCCACCCCTCACTCACCCCACACACACATACCCTGCAGGTGACCTAGCCATACAGCTTGCAAAAGCATCGAGAGAGGGAGGAGCCCCTCCTGCCGATACTTTGGCTTCAGAGACTCCTACTCCCCCCATCAGCAGCAGCGAAGATGGTACTGTCACAGTAGATGTACCGCTGTGCTGGGATCCCAAGCCAAACCACGTGTATGCTGTTGACGCAGGTATGTGCGGATTCCCATTTGTGTGTGCTGCCCTGTGCTGTCCTATGCTGTGCTGGTATCCCAAGCCCAACCATGTGTGTGCTGTTGACGCACATGTGTGTGACTTCTCAATAGTGTATGCTGTCCTGTGCTGTCCTGCGCTGTGCTGGGATCCCAAGCCAAACCACGTGTGTGCTGTTGACGCACATGTGTGTGACTTCTCAATAGTGTATGCTGTCCTGTGCTGTCCTATGCTGTCCTGGGATCCCAAGCCCAACCATGTGTGTGCTGTTGACGCACCTGTGTGTGACTTCGCAATAGTGTATGCTGTCCTGTGCTGTCCTGTGCTGTGCTGGGATCCCAAGCCAAACCACGTGTGTGCTGTTGACGCAGGTATGAGTGGATTCTCAATAGTGTATGCTGTCCTGTGCTGTGCTATCCTATGCTGTGCTGTGATGTGCTGTGTTTTGCTGTTCTCAACAGTGTGTGCTGTGCTGTCCTATCATTTCCTGTTATGTTATATTCTGCCTTGTGTTTTGTTGAGATAAACAGTTCTCAATAGTGTATGCTGTTCTGTTCTGTGATGTTGTGTGATGTGCTGTGATGTGCTGTCCTGTTCTGTGATGTGTTGTGCTGTCCTTTGATGTTCTGTCCTGTTCTGTGATGTGTTGTTCTGTGATGTGCTGTGCTGTCATGTCATGTGTTGTGCTGTGCAGTCCTGTGATGTTCTGGTCTGTGCTGTGATGTGATGTTCTGTGCTGTGATGCGCTGTGGTGTGCTGTTCTGTGATGTGTTGTTCTGTGATGTGCTGTGGTGTGCTGTGCTGTGATGTCCTATGCTGTGATGTGCTGTGGTGTGCTGTTCTGTGATGTGTTGTTCTGTGATGTGCTGTGATGTCCTATGCTGTGATGTGATGTGGTGTGCTGTTCTGTGATGTTCTGTTCAGCCGTTTGAAGTGCTGTCCTGGTCATTGATGTGCTGTTCTTCTATGTTATTTGGTGTGATGTGCTGTTCTTTGATGTGCTGTGCTGTGCTGTTCTGGTCTGTGATGTGATGTCCTATGCTGTGATGTGCTGTGGTGTGCTGTTCTGTGCTGTTCTGTTCAGCCGTTTGAAGTGCTGTCCTGGTCATTGCTGTGCTGTTCTTTGATGTTATATGGTGTGATGTGCTGTTCTTTGATGTGCTGTGCTGTTATGTGAGGTGCTGTTCTGGTCTGTGCTGTGCAGTTCTATTATGTGCTGTGATGTGGTGTGCTGTCCTGTGCTGTGCTGTTCTGTGATGAGTTGTGCTGTCCTTTGCTGTGCTGTTCTGTGATATGCTGTCTTGTAATGTGCTGTTCTGTGTTGTGGTGTTCTGTCCTATCCTGTGCTGTTCTGTGTTGTTCTGTTCTGTGCTGGTCTTTGCTAGTCTGGTCTGGTCTTTGATGTGCTGTTCTGTTCTGCAATGTGATGTCCTACCCTGTGTTGTGCTGTGCTGTGATGTGCTGTATTTTGATGTGCTGTTCTGTGTTGTGGTGTTCTGTCATATCCTGTCCTGTTCTGTGTTGTAGTGTTCTGTTCTGTTCTGTTCTGTTCTGCTATGCTCTGTTCTGTTCTGTTCCGTTCCGTGATGTGATGTGCTGTTATATGATGGTATGTGATGTGCTGTGTTGTGATGTGCTGTTCTGTGTTGTGGTGTTCTGTGTCGTGGTGTTCTGTCATATCCTATGCTGTTCTGTGTTGTGGTGTTCTGTTCTGTGATGTGCTGTTCTGTGATGTGCTGTTATGTTATGGAATGTGCTGTTCTTCAATGTTATGTAATGTGCTGTGATGTGCAATGCTATACTGTGGTGTGATGTGATGTGCAATATAAACATCAACCGCAAAATCAGCAGCATCAATACCAATATTAACAGCAACAGCAGCATCAATACCGATATCGACAGCAACAGCAGCATAAACAGCAATATCAGCATGTACAACAACAGCAGAAGCAATATCAACAGCAGCATCAACATCAACAGCAGCATCAACAGCAGCATCAACAACAGGAGTATAACCAGCGTCAGCACCAACGTTATAGCCATTCAGGGGATGATTTGGATTTGGGTGTCGTAGTCCATAGTTCACACCTCCACTTGTTTAGGCCAAAGTTTTGGCAATTCCCAGAAATCTCAAAATTCTCACTTCTCAGGCAAAACATTCAGAATTCTCAGGCCAAATTCTCAAATCTGAGGTACAAACTACTAAGTGTTTCGAAAACACAGATCCAAATCATCCACTGAATTGCTATAACAGAAGCTTAACCACCCCTTGCAGATAGCTCTGACCCGCAGCGGATTTCTGGGAGCAAGCACGCACGCACTGAATTCAAACTCATCAGAGTAGCACGATCACCTCTTGCAGCTTGCTCCGACCCGCAGATGTTGCTGGGAGCAAGCAAGCACGCACACTCTGAATTCAAACTCATCAGTGTAGCATAATCACCCCTTGCAGCTTGCTCTGATCCACAGATGTTGCTAGGAGCAAGTACCCCCTCACTGAATTCAAACTCATCAGTGTAGCATAACCAACCCTTGCAGATTGCGCTGACCCGCAGCGGGTTTCTGGGATCATGCAAGCACGCAAGCACTGAATTCAAACTCATTAGTTTAGCATAATCACCCCTTGCAGCTTGCTCTGACCCGCAGATGTTGCTGGGAGCAAGCATGCACGCAAGCACTGAGTTCAAACTCATCAGTGTAGCATAATCACCCCTTGCAGATTGCCCTGACCCTCAGTCGTTGCTGGGAGCAAGCCAACACGCACGCACTGAATTCAAATTCATCAGTGTAGCACGATCACCCCTTGTAGATTGATCTGACCCGCAGCGGGTTGCTGGAAGCAAGCACACACTGAATCCAAATTCATCAGTGTAGCATAATCACCACTTGCAGATTGCTCTGACACGCAGCAGGCTGATGGGAGCAAGCAAGCACGCAAGCACTGAATTCAAACTTGTCAGTATAGCATAATCACCACTTGCAGATTGCTCTGACATGCAGCAGGCTGATGGGAGCAAGCACGCAAGCACTGAATTCAAACTTGTCAGTGTAGCATAGCCACCCCTTGCAGATTGCGCTGACACGCAGCGGGTTTCTGGGATCATGCAAGCACGCAAGCACTGAATTCAAACTCATCAATTGGGCATGACCACCCCTTGCAGATTGTGCTGACCCGCAGCGGGTTGCTGGGAGACAACAGGCAAGCACTGAATTCAAACTCATCAGTCTAGCTCGATCACCCCTTGCAAATAGCTCTGACACGCAGCAGGTTGCTGGGAGCAAGCATGCACGCACTGAATTCAAACTCATCAGTTTAGCATAACCCCCCCCCCCTTGCAGATTGCTCTGACCCGCAGCGGGTTGCTGGGAGCAAGCAAGCACGCACTGAATTCAAACTCATCAGTGAAGCATGACCACCCCTTGCAGATTGCTCTGATCCACAGATGTTGCTGGGAGCAAGTACCCCCTAACTGAATTCAAACTCATCAGTGTAGCATAACCACCCCTTGCAGATTGCGCTGACCCGCAGCGGGTTGCTGGGAGCAAGCACGCTCGCACTGAATTCAAACTCATCAGTGTAGCTGGTGATGGGTTGACTAGCATTGTGGAGTGTCGACCTAAGACCGGGCGCACACACCAAATCCGTGTTCACTTAGAGGTATGTATGTGTGTATGTATGCATGTATGCTTATAGGTATATATGTTTGTATGTATGTATGTATGTACTAGTACGGTAGCCCGTGTGGCCGGTGCCCCCCCCCCCCCCACCCAGGCCATGGGTCCTAGTCTGGTCTGGGTTACATAACGGGTAACGCCCTTGTATGCCCCCCCCCCCCCCCCCCCCCCCCCCCTCTTTACCCCTTACACACAGTCAAGAAATCAGCCATCTCAGCCCTTGCTCGACGCTCCCCTGCCTCTCCCCCCAAACCCACACACACCTCTTCTCCCTACATATTCCCCTTCTGCTTCAGGTGTGGCCTCCCACCCCTGTCATACACACATACCATCCCCCCTCCCCCCCATCCTGACCTCTCCCTACCCCTCACCCCCACCCCATCCACACGCACTCTCTTTCTCTCACCTGACCCCCCACCACCCTCCCTTCCCCCAACCACCAACACGCACACACAATCTTCTTCTCCCTACCTCGTACCCTTCACTTCACCCTGTGGGATTCGATCGTGCAGAAAGAGGGACCCGCTGTGCTTCGAACCTACCAACATTGCGAACGCCAACATTACCAACACCGGACCGGTGCAATTGCATGCCTACAAACCTGCAGCTTCGTCTTCTCGTACAGTGCCCCAGTCGATACTCGGTCAACTCAGAACAGCAAAAATCGCAGCAACGTACTTCATATTCTGTACAACGAAAAGAGCTTGCAAAGATGGGATGAGCGTGGCAAGCGCGAGAGTGTCCAGGGGGACGGAATGGCCATGGCGATCTGAACAAAGGCAATTAATCGCAACTGGATGCCAATCCCTACGAATGTGATGTGATGGCATGGCAAAATTGCGCATGCGTGAGATGAATGGTGGCAACGCTCGCAGACGGAGAAAAAAAGCATCACGATCTAAAGGTCTGGCTTGATTATGATCCTGGCATAACTCCTCAGGCTGGGCAGCATAGTCTTCGCGCCTGGATTGGTTAGCAGCTTCGTATTCCTCCTCAGGCACGATAGCTCGTTCCTGACTCCTTGCGAGATTACCAGCATGACGTAGCTCCTCGGATCGGGCAGTGCGGGCATCACGTCGACGCTTGTTGGCTACTTCCCTGTCTTCCTTGCTCTGGCAAGCTCGCTTTGAGCGCTGGCTGGCGGTGTTGCGGGCCCTCCTGTCCATTAGGACCGTTGCCATGCATCATGGTCGCATTATCCGTGAAGAACTGAAAGCTATTTTTCCGAGCGCCATGCTAAGCCATATGAGGGTCGGCTGGTTACCTCCGAGGAGAGGATTTTCTGATTCAAAATGTCTTGCCGTCATAGTATGGGAGGCAGTTGTGGACATGCTATGAGCGCGCGCGCTTAGCTTAGCGCATCTGCAGTTTTGGTATTTGAAAATTCCGCTAGGCGGGGAGTTACTAGTCGGGTGAACGAAAAGTCGGTTGCAAGTCGGTTACACTCCGCACGCCCACGGCACGTGGGCACGCGATGATGACACCACCACGACCACCACGACCGCGACCATGACCACGACCATGATTTCTTTATATATATAGATGTATGTATGTATGTATGTATGTATGTTACAGACTGTTTGTAAGATGGACCGATAACCGGGCGCACACACCAAATCCCCATAGCCAATGACACGCAGTACGGATGAACACAGGGTCAACCCTTGGCATAACATTTTTTTATGTACTTGTATTTATTGCTGCAGTACATGGGCTTCCCCATAGCATATGACACGCAGTACGGAGGGACACAGGGCCAGCCTTTGGCATAACATGCATTTGTGTATTTATTTTTATTTATTTATTTATTTATTTATTTATTTATTTATTTATTTATTTATTTATCCTCCTTGTATTTCTTGCTGCAGTACATGGGCTTCTCCATAGCAAATGACACGCAGTACGGAGGGACACAGGGCCAGCCCTTGGCGTTTAGAAGGTTGAGGGAGGCTGGCAGCGAGGCATGTATGACCTCAGCAAAGGGAACCGCACAAGTCGCCGACAGTTCTAAGAGGTGTGTCCCTGTCTATAACTAGGGAACGGCAATATGATATCATATGATACCATGTCATCATATTGAAATTGAAAATGTTACATCCGTGTAATACAGTTACTCACAGGACGTGATGTTTAGGACACCACAGCGTAAGCCGGAGCTAGCTATAGTCACCGTATGTCATCATATGTTATCATGTGATGCCTGCAGTCTGGCTAGGCTAAAGTTACCATTTATATGCCCACATTCCTAAACCCACTTTCCTAAACCTTTCTGCATGTCTCTTTTTTTGTTCATCTGTCCAGATCTGACAGTTAATTTTTTCGTTTATGTCTGCTTTTTTGTTCATATGTCAGTTAACTTTTTGTTTATTTCTGCTTTGTGTTCCTTCAGGGTCTCCACTCTGGACGCTGAAAACTGCCCAAAGCGCCCAAAGTGTGATTCAGCTGATGCAGGCGCAACCCTCTTCCCTACCCTGTCTGTCTGTCTGTGTTAGTGTTCAACAGTCACTTTGTTTGTTTGAGCCTCTTATTTACTGTTTTTTGTTCCTTCAGGATGTCCACTCTGGACGCTGAAAACTGTCCAAAGCGACCAAAGTGTGGTTCAGCTGATGCAGGTGTAACCCTCTTCCCTACCCTGTCTGTCTGTCTGTCTGTCTGTCTGTCTGTCTGTCTGTCTGTCACTTTGTTTGTTTGAAACTCTTATTAACTATGTTTTGTTCATTCAGGACCTCCACTTTGGCTGCTGAAAACTGAAACTTCCCAAAGCGACCAAAGTGTGATGCAGCTGATGCAGTCCTAACCCTCTTCCTAACCCTGTCTGTCTGTCTGTCTGCCTGTCTGCCTGTCTGTCTGTCTGTCTATCTGTCTGTCTGTGTTTTTATTCGTCTGTCACTTAGTTTGTTTGATACTCTTATTAACTATTTTTTGTTCATTCAGGATCTCCACTCCGGACGTTGAAAACTGTCCCAAGCGACCAAAGTGCGATTCAGCTGATGCAGTCGTGGAGACGCCAACTTCCGCCCCTGCTGATGCTGCAGATGTGACAGGCACCAAAGAAGGTTCAGCAGCAGGGGCATCAACATCGGCACCTGATGGTGCTGTATCGGGGGTCGGTGGCGAAGGGGAAGTGGTACAAATTTCAGCACACGCTGGAGCTGGAGATGGGGCTGGTGGAGGTGGGCCACCCATATCGGCACCTGCTGGTAGAGGTGCACCAGCGGAGGCATCAACAGCGGCACCTGATACTACCAGCGATAGGAAGACAAACCCGTTGTCCAAAGCTAGGGACCTGATCACGGCGTTCAGGCACACGGAAGACTGCTTTGATCCCGTGAGTCCCGGAGAAGATGGGGAGGAGCAGCTGCCGGAGACCATTCGGATGCTGTACTCTGAGGTGAGTGTGTGTATATGTTTGTATGTGTATGTATGTAAGTGTTTGTGTATGTGTCTGAGTGTGTGTGTATGTTTGTGTATGTATGTATGTCCCGGAGAAGATGGGGAGGAGCAGCTGCCGGAGACCATTCGGATGCTGTACTCTGAGGTGAGTGTGTGTAAGTATGAGTGTGCGTATGAGTGTGTGTGTATGTGTGTGTGAGTGTATTTGTGAGTGTGTGTATGAGTGTGTGTATGTGTATGTACGTTCAGGCACACAGTCGACTGCTTTGATCCTGTGAGTCCTGGAGAAGATGGAGAGGAGCAGCTGCCGGAGACTATTCGGATGCTGTACTCTGAGGTGGGTGTAAGTGTGTGTATTTGTGTTAGTGTATGTATGTTCAGGCACACAGACGACTGCTTCGATCCCGTAAGTCCCGGAGAAGATGGGGAAGAGCAGCTGCCGGAGACCATTCGGATGCTGTGCTCTGAGGTGAGTGTGTGTATATGTTTGTATGTGTATGTATGTAAGTGTGTGTGTATGTGTTTGAGTGTGTGTGTATGTTTGTGTATGTATGTATGTCCCGGAGAAGATGGGGAGGAGCAGCTGCCGGAGACCATTCGGATGCTGTACTCTGAGGTGAGTGTGCGTGTGTGAGTTTGTGTGCATGTGTGTGTTTGTATGTGTGTAAGTGTGAGTTTGTGTATGAGTGTGAGTGTGTGTATGTGTGTGAGTGTATGTGTTTGAGTGTGTGTGTGTGAGTGTATGTGTGTATGTGTGTAAGTGTGTGTGTATGTGTATGTTCAGGCGCACAGACGACTGCTTCCATCCCGTGAGTCCCGGAAAAGATGGGGAGGAGCAGCTGCCGGAAACCATTCGGATGCTGTACTCTGATTTGAGTGTGAGTGTGTATGTAATTGTGTGTGTGTGTACGTGTTTGTGTGTGAGTATGAGTGTGTGTATGTAATTGTGTGTGTGTGTATGTGTTTGTGTGTGAGTATGAGTGTGTGTATGAGTGTGTTTGTATGTGTATGTACGTTCAGGCACACAGTCGACTGCTTCTATCCCGTGAATCCCGGAAAAGATGGGGAGGAGCAGTGCCGGAGAGTATTCAGATGCTGTACTCTGAGGTGGGCGTAAGTGTGTGAATTTGTGTGTGTATGTGTATGTATGTTCAGGCACACAGACGACTGCATCGATCCCGTGAGTCCTGGAGAAGATGGGGAAGAGCAGCTGCCGGAGACCATTCGGATGCTGTACTCTAAGGTGGGTGGGTATATGTGTGTGTGTGTGTGTGTATGTAAGTGTTTGAGTGTGTGTGTATGTGTGTATGTGTGTCTGTGTGTGTGTATGTGTGTGAGTGTGTGTGTGCTGTACTGTGCTGTACTCTGAGGTGAGTGTGATTGTGTGTGTATGTATGTGTGTATGAATGTGTGTGTGTGTGTGTGTGTATGTATGTTACAGTCCAGGTGTAGGCCAAATAGGGTAAAGGGACGGTTGCCCCAACCGTGATAGGAAAGGGCTTCAAAATAAAAAGCATTGATGAACTGAACCCCAAACAATCGTGAGTGTGCTGGAAATGCTTGCTTGCTGCAATATTGCTTATCTAATTTTGAGGATTTGTTGGAAGACCCCTCCCAGATGTTGTGGAGCGGGCTTGTATTGGGTCAGCAATGGCCTGTTGATGACAAAGTAAGGTAATGAATGTAAGTAAATGCAAGGTAATGTAAGTTAAGGTAATGTAATGAAATGTAATGTAACCCAATTTTTTGTGATCCACTTTGTTTGCTCCCTGGTTTCTTTAGATATCGCACCGGGGGACTTGGAAATGTAAGACAGCGAGCAGCCCAGAGTTGGCTGGAAAAAGATGTAACAATCAACATCAAAGCAAAGCAAAGAAAATCCCGAACTTTGGTGGCTGGCCCCAGCATGATCGAAGGGGCTGGCCCCCTCAATCTCACACCTCGTCATTAAGAGTAATATTTATGAATTGTATTTGTTGATGTAACCCATAGCTCAAACTACTTTTTTATGTAACCCATAACCCAAATTAATGTGTGTATTTGTTTCTTCATGTAACCCATAACCCAAACTACTGTGTTTATTTATTTTATTTTTGTATGTAACACATAACCCAAATTAATGTGTTGTGTTAATGTATTTTATTTGTTCATTTAACCCATAACCCAAACTACTGTTTTTTTATGTAACACATTACCCAAACTAATGTGTTTATTTATTTATTTGTTTGTTTATGTAACCCATGACCCAAACTGATGTGTTGTTTTAATGTAAGTTATTTATTTATGTTACCCATAACCCAAACTACTGTGTTTATTTATTTATTTATGTATTTGTTCATGGAACCCATAACCCAAACTACAGTGTTGTGTTAATTTATTTTATTTGTTTATGTAACCCATAACCCAAACTCCTGTGTTTATTTACTTATTTGTTGTATTTGTTGATGAACCCCAAACTATTGTGTTGTCTGCAAGGTAAATTCCAGAAGAATGGCAACAAGGGCCGCAGCATGTGCTGCCACTAAGAAACTGGGACAAAGAATATGGAGGTGTTAACATTGTTGTGCTTATCCTTTGTTGTGCAGGAGCGCTTCCGTGTCTCTCCAGACAAGCAGGAGGATGTTTGTCCCCACTGCCCCGTTCTCGTGCCACGGGGCTACCCCATTGATCTGGAACCCCTGTGGCTGCATGCGACGAAGTACAGCAGTACAGACGGGGAGTGGGCTTTCGAGGCACCGACTGCCAGATTTGGGCATAAGCTGATTTTCGTGGCTGCATGCAACGAAGTACAGCAGTACAGACGGGGAGTGGGCCTTCGAGGCACCACTGCCAGATTGGGCATACCTGGTTTTCGTGGCTGCATGCAACGAAGTATAGCAGTACAGACGGGGAGTGGGCCTTCGAGGCACCACTGCCAGATTGGGCATAGCTGGTTTTCGTGGCTGCATGCAACGAAGTACAGCAGTACAGACGGGGAGTGGGCCTTCGAGGTACCACTGCCAGATTGGGCGTAGCTGTATTCCATCCAGATTATTTATTTGATTTTCGCCCTAAAGGGTGGGTCTCCCTATGCTAGCCCTAATCTCAAAAGATTCCTTGAGCCCCCACGCTGGTTACTTCAGAAGCTATGGTCGCTGTGAGTAAGAGCTCTTTCATGGTATAACTCGATAAGTAGTTGCAAGCCCAAGCGGCTCTTCTACGGACGTCACCACCGTCGGTAAATAATATGTTTGGGGTTCAGTTCATCAGTGCTTTTTTTCTTTTTTTAGCCCTCCCTACACGGCTTGGACGAGTCCCCTTTAGCCTATTTGGCTTACCCCTGGACTGTAACAACATACATACAGTACGCAGGTGGATACTACAGATGGTTCTTTATGTCATCTAGCACTACTTGAACTTGGTTACATATCTTCAGCTCGCAATTTGGCTGCTCGCCGTCTTCGGCAATACAAAAAGTAAATTTAAACATGCGAAACATTTTTTCTCCCCCTTAATTTTTCCCCTTTTGACAGTTACCTACAAGGCCTTTGCAAGGGGACGTCTAGAAGGAATTGGATTTGTAAAATGGCACATGGTTTCAGGTTCGCCCTGTAGGCGACAGACCTACCGGTATGCAGGCGACACCACAGTATTGGTCGATTCGCCGATCCACATTTTTCACCTGTCATATCACACCTTGGGTAGCCCCGGCGCCCCTCCCGCCACACCTCCACAGCTCCAACCTGCACCCCTATAGGCCAGTAGGCCACCCTTACATACCTCCCAGGCCACGTACTTCTAGGGCCGGCAAAATCATATGATGCCGACAAAGACGAGTAATGATAATCCATATGATATCATACAAATATCATATGATTTATATCATATATGATATGATGCGTAGGCCAAAAGTTACCTAGTTAGACCGCCAGCATCATATGATATCATATTGCACCCTATCCTACATACTTCACACACAAGTAAAAAAACGAAACACGAGCCCCAGGGGCTCCAAGGCTGCCCTCCAGGGGAACCACTAGGGCACCCTAACTATTTTTCAGGTAACTCGCAGTCCCCCCCACCCACCCCCCAACCCCCAACCCCCACCCCACCCCCAGAGTGGCAGCAAGGAAAGCAGGAAGGAGGTACCAGGAAACTATGCTTGATGGAAAATATACCAATGGGCATGCCTGTAATGTACGTGAATTCTGTGGCACTGCCTGATCTTATATATGTTATGTGTGTTACAGTCCAGGGCGTATACGAAATAGGCTAAAGGGACTTGCCCAACCGTGATAGGAAGGGTAGCGTAAAAAAAAAAAAAAACATTGATGCTGATAGCTGGGTGAGGTGAGATTGATGCTGATAAGATATAACAGATATATAGAGTACCTTTTCGCATTCAGTGACTAAGTGAAGGGCCTACAGAGGATCCTGCCCCGGCTAGCTTATTGGAATTCGTGCCCAGTGTGGCCATGACCAAGAACTGAACCTGCTGAGGAGCTGGTCATGACCATGGTCATGCGTATGAGTGGTTTAATGCCGGTGAAAGACGTGGCAGGGAGGCGTGGTGATGACGATGCTGATGCACGTGATGTTGGTGAAGTGATGATGGTGAAGCCTTATGGGAGCGTTCTCTCGTAGCGTTTGGCGCCGTGCTTCTAGAAGGAGATCGCTCACTAACTAGGCTGCAACGATCCGTCAGCCAGAAGCTCCCTTGTCAGGTCCGAACCGCGCATTAGAGCTTGGGATCAGCGTAGGTGGTTTTCCTGCACAGTTCTGGAAGGGGAGGATGGCGACATGGACCAAATGCGTCTTAAATGCACTGGGCGCTGCGGAGGAAGGGAACGGGAATGGAAACGAACAGAGGAAACTCTTCTCTTCCCCTCTCTGCTGCCTATAATTTGGGGTGAGCATACGAGTTCTAGGTTTCGGCCAGACCAAAGCGAAATTAATAAATGTTGTTAAGTTTTAGTCGAGCACACAGTACGATTGTACTTCAAAGTGCTACCTAGAAATAGGGAGATACGCCGAAATTCGCGTAGGAATCCAGCGAGGGCGAGGGATGCTTCGCATACTGAAACTCCCTTTGACTGTCCAGATTTGATTTGTGCCCTCTCCTCGTACTGCTTAGAAATTTCCCACATCCCCATGCGCCAGTCAAAAAACGTCAACATACCAAACGAGTCATGTAGAAGGACACTATTCGCTACGCCGCTGCAGACTTTGCGAAGGCTCTTGCTTCTAGCGATGGATCTGAATCGGCTTCTGGGGTAGCCCAGACTCAAGCGCCGAAAGGCGACTCGAACCAGTCGACAACATCGCCAGGATCTCCCCTCCGCTTAAGGCGCCATATCTACCCGCGAATTCTCCCAGGTATAACTTCTCGCTGCGGCCTTCCAGACAGCTCGAATAGGATGAAATGTTGCCCAGGTTTCGTTTGCGCTCTGTGCGCAATACTGTGACCTTCTTCGTTTCAGCGCCAATCTCTCATCCCTCCTTCTGGTAGTACTGGAACCTGCCATGCGAACGGCGGCCCATTCTTACGCTCTCGAACAGTTCGGTTAAACAGCCTGAATCGCGCATCCAAATCTGCCAATCACGCGCACTCCAAAATAACTGTACCTAAGACGGAAACCACCGGTAATAGCGTCTCTCCCGCTCTCTTGCCCAGCTCATTAATATCTTCTCTGAGTGCAGGACCCTGTTTCCTGTGTTGGTGAAAGTTTTTGTGTGGAATAGTGTGCGTTTGTGGGTGGTGTTAGTGGGGTGCGGCGTGTGTTTCAGATGTCCTCGGATAGGAGTACCTAATCATTCTCACTGTGAAATGTGGTCGTCGCAATGGTGTGTGCCTCATGTGTGCTCGCAATGCTACCCGGTACGGTGGTAGAGATGGCTGGCAGAGACTAGGTTGGGAAATTTAATGGAGAACGTCTGGCGGACCAACCGAAAAGTGGGTGTGTGGGATGGTGTAGAGTGGGGTGGGTGGTGGTCATGGAGGTTGGGGCAGAGTTTATATGGTGTGTGTTTTGTGGGTTTGTGTCTAGCGGGGTGTTGAAGTGGGAGGTTGGGCGGGTTTGCGTGTGTTGTGTGTGGGTCTGTGTGTGGGGTGGTGTGGTGAACGGAGGTTTGCCAGGGTGGTGTGTGTTAGTGGGTGGTGTTAGTGGGGGTGCTGGTGTATGTAGGTTGGGTTGTGGTGTTGTTCAGTGGTGCTGATGTATGGAGCTTGGGTCAGGGTGGGTGTGGAATAGTGTGCTTGTGGGGTGGTGTTAGTGAGGCGTTAGTGGTGTATGGAGGCCTGGATTTGAGTTATGTGTGTGTGTGAGGGTGGGTGGGAGGAGTTAATTTATTGGAGGTTGGTGGGGCTGGGTGTTGGGATGGTGTTTGTTGGGTGCTTGGTGTATGGGTGGTTGGGTAGAGGTGGTATGTTGTTAGGGGGTCGCTGGTGCGATGGACGTCGGGCAGGGTGGTGTGTTGTGTGGTTCAAGTTGTTAGTGGGGTGGTGTAGTGGGGTGGGGTCGGTGGAGTATAGAGGTCTGGGCAGAGTGGGTTTTGGGATGGTGTAGAGGGGGGGGTGGTGTATGGAAGGTGGCAGTTTGCGTGTTGTGTGTAGTGGGTGGTGGTGTATGAAGGTTGGGCAGTGCTGTTGTGTGTTAGTGGTGCTGGTGTATGGAGGTTGGGCAGTGTGTTTGTGTGTTAGTGTGGTGGTGGTGTATGGAGGTTGGGCAGTGGTTGTGGTGTTTAGTGGGGTGGATGGTGATGGAGGGTTGGGCAGCCATGTGTTGTGTGCTAG
>CM039463.1:5091547-5231258 GCA_022414725.1 Microglena sp. YARC | reverse complement strand
CCAGAGAGAGATGGAATGGGCACGACACTAAGAAGATCTAAAGGGGTGAGTCTAGAGGCTGTATGTGGGTGTGTGATGTGGGTGGTGTGATGTTGGGTGGTGTGAGTGAATCGTAAAGGGGGTGAGTCTGAGGCTGAGGCTGATCTGCAAGGGCTAACCCTGCTGGAGTGCCCACGTAAATATCAATATATCAATATATAGGAATCTGTGCTAGTAATGTGTGTTGTCAGATGAGCGAAGCTGCCCGAGTGGCCAGGGTCGCGTAGCCTCAGTAAATTTGCCTACCACCCACATCCCTTCACCTCATCCCGCCAACCTCCACCCACGCCAAACCATCCCACATGCCCACACATCCCACACCTCCTGACACACCCATCCAAGTCCACCACCCCCTGCCCACACACCAGACACACCCATATCATCACCGCACATCTCACCAACCCAGACACACCCATCCCTGCGTCCTTACTCTCCATTTCCATCGCAAAACCTAGGAGATAACTCATAATGCTTTTAATGGCCTGTCAAGATTGGGTATGGGCCAACCCACCCCCTAACCCACCCACCCCTAACCCATACCCGCCCACTAATCTCAGCTGCCCCTACCCCCCAGGGGGTCGCATAGACCTCAGAGAATAACCCGCGAGGAGCTCTCCAACTTGCTTTAACATGGCCAGTGAGGGATGCCTGCCAAGCAAAGCTGGTGTAGGCATAAACGTGGCTCAAGCGCCATCTGCCTCTAACCACTTACCACACTCATGCCCTAAAATCCCACGGCCACCCACCCACCACTACCGCCTACACCCAGGGGCGCATAGCCTCAGAGATAACCCGCGAGGAGCTCTCCAACTGCTTTAACATGGCTAGTGAGGATGCTGCCAAGAAGCTGGGTGTAGGCCTAACAGTGCTCAAGCGCATCTGCCTCTACCCACCTTAGGCACTGGCCCACTGCCCTTAACCCACCCCCCACCGCCAACTGTCCCTACCCCGGCCAGGGGGTCGGCATAGCTCAGAGATAACCCGCGAGGAGCTCTCCAACTGCTTTAACATGGCAGTGAGGATGCTGGCCAAGAAGCTGGTGTAGCCTAACAGTGCTCAAGGCGCTCTTGCTCTAACGTCCACTTACCCACCACTGCCCCTAACCCACCCACCCGCCCACGACACTGCCCTAACCACCCACCACGCCCCACTCAGCCACTGCCCTAACCACCCACCCGCCCACACTGCCCCTAACCCACCGCACTGCGGCCCGCCCACCCAGGCTCCACTGCCCCTAACCGCACCTTCCCCGCTCCACGTCCCACTGCCCCTAACCACCCACACCCGCCCACCACTGCCGCCTTACCCCCCAGGGTCGGATAGCTCAGAGATAACAGCCGCGAGGAGCTCTTCCAACTGCCTTTTTAACATGGCTATGAGGATGCTGGCCAAGAGCGCTGGGTGTAGGCCTAACAGTGCTCAAGCGCATCTGCCGAAATTGCGGTGTTGCCCAGGTGGCCGTACCGAAAGCTGAAGAGGCTTGGACGGTTAGTCGCCACTCAATTTAATGTATTAAAAAAAACTTTTTATTTTATAATCAAAATTTGGTGCTCTAGATGGTCTCCCCCAACTTCAAGAGCCTTGACAGGTTAGTCGCCACTCATTTATATAAGCAAAAATACATTTAATTTTTATCGCTAAAGCTCTTTTGGTTTTTCGACCAGAGTGGCGGTGCCACCGGGAAAGGCTCCAGGACTTGGACATGGTTCAGTGCACCACTAAATTTCATCGTATTTTCAAAAAACACAAATTTTAAAACAGCGCATCTGCCAAAAACTTCCTGCATTTCCCAAGTGCGGCTCGTACCGAAAGCTCAGGAGCTTAGACCAGTTATAGTCACCATCTCCAATATATCTATGCGCAAAACATTCGAATCTTTTATGTTAAATTGGGTGTCAGGTAAATATCGGTGTGCCGTAAGATAGCCGTATCGAAACGCTCAAGAGCTTGAGGTTGGTTCACCCACTCAATGTAATTGCTATCGAACATTATTTTTCGAAATATTAGTATTCGATAATATTTGGGTGTGCGCCCAGAATGGCCCCGTGACGGACCCAAGCAGTCAGCAGACTTGAGCACGAGTTAGACGAGCGGGAGTCCTCAAGTTTATTGGATAACGAACAAAAATCAGCATCCTCGCTCGAATCTTTCGGTAGCTCCCCAGATGGGCTGTATCGAAAGCTAAAGAGCTGGACAGGTTAGTTTACCTCCTCAATGTATCTATACAAAAAACATTAAGAATTTTAAATGTTATTTTAAATTTGGAGTTCCCAGATGGCCTGCTCAAGCTCAGAGCTTGAGCAGGTTAGCCGACAATAATTCATGCTTATGCAAAAAGCATTTTTTAAAATTTTATATTCCTATATTTTTGAGTTTCGCTAGGTGGCCCTACCGTCAAGCTCAAAAGCTTGGACAGGTTTAGACACTCTTCGATACAATTTATCTATACAGAGACAAAAAGCGCATCTGCCAAAGAACATTGGTGTGAGACAGAGATGGCTGTCCCACAACAGAAAGCCTTAAGAGCTTGGACAGGTTAGACAGCCATCCAACCTACTGTATAAAATTCATGTATTCAAAAAAACTACTTATTACATTTAATAGCCTAAAATTATTTCGGATCCTCAAGGTGGCCCTACCGCTAAGCTCAAAAGCTTGGACAGGTTTTTGGTCACCTCTCAATTTAATATATACAAATTACATTCGAACGGCAACATTTTGAAAAACTCCTGGTGGCCCTACTCAAGAGCTTTGGACAGGTGAGTCGCCACTTCAATTATATGTATGGAAAAACACATTTTTTCTTAGTGCTCTCTTATATAGCTAAAGCTATAGTCCCTTTTTCATTAAGGGGCCTTGGAGAGAGTGTTTGCAAAATGCTCTATCGTGTGGCTAAGGGCAGAGCCCGGATTTTATGCTATACAAAAAGCGCACTCTGCGAAAAATCGATGTTCCGTAGTGACTGCTACGAAAGGTCAAGAGCTTAGACAGCACGCTTACAATAGTCAACCACTTACAATATATCTATGAAATTGTGAAAAAAATGAATTTTTATAGTTTAAAATTTTGTGGTTCCGAAAATTCGGTGTGCCCAGATACGCTGTACCGAAAGCTCAAGAGCTTGGTGACAGGTTAGTGCAACACGCATCAATGTAATGTATGAAAAACAATTATTTTTCATCGAAATGCTTATATATTCGAAAATTTGGTGTGCCCAGATGGCCGTATACCGAAAGCTCCAGAGCGCTTTGGACAGGTTAGTCACCACTTGTGTCGTCAATGTATGTATGGCAAAAAAGCTAAAAATAAAAATATACTTCACATTTGGTGTAACCGGCCAAGTGCTGTACCGTAAGCTCCAGAGCTTTTGGAACAGGTTAGTCGCCACTCAATGAAGTGTATTAAAAACATAACATCTTTTAAAAGCGCATCTGCCAAAATTCGGTGTTCCAGGTGGAACCTGTTCCCCAAAGCTCAAGAGCTTGGACACAGGTTAGTTTACCACTCATGTTTAATGTATGCAAAAAAGCTTTAAATATCAAGAGCAAACAAATTGAATAACGCACGGTGGCCCTACCGCAAGCTCAATAGCTGCAAATCACACACTCAATTTATGTACGCATACCAAACACACATTTTAACCACTTCTTTAATCCTAATGTTTTGGGTCCCCAAGACTACCTTGACCCCCCCCCCCCCCCCCACACACAGCACACACGCACCTCTTCCCAATACTACCTTGATTGACCCTCTCTCTCTCTCTGCTCTCTCTCTCTCTCCTCTCTTCCTCTCTGCATCATCTCTCTTCTCTCCCGCTCCCCAAACTCACAGCACACTTCAAAATACACACCTTGACCTCCGTCCGCAAATCCACCATCCCACCCGCCCTCTATCTGCCACCACACCAAAAAACTACCCAATCACGACTTCACTATACCACCAAATATTATCGAACTTGACCCCCCCCCCAACCCATATACCGTCTCAAAACCCGTCTTAGCCGGCAATACTTCCTCGACACACTTGCCAAACATACCCCCCTCCACACATACCTTCGCCCACACACCATATCCCCTGCCCCTCCTCCCTGCATCCCCTGCTGTCAGGTTGATCAGCCAACGTAGAGAGCGGACAGATACTCTGGGGTAACATCTAGCACCACATGCCTTCACACGCTCTCTCCCCCCCCCCCCCCCCACCCAGAACTACACCACACCCCTCCACACACAAATACACACACCCTCTCCACACCACCTCTCCAATCCCACTACCTTAACCCCCACCCACCACCCACCCAACCCACCCACACCTCCACCCCTCTCCTTCGCCCGCTCCTATCCCTGATGTCAGGTTGATCACCAACGTAGAGAGCGGACAGGCAATACCAGCACCCACACTACCCTTGACCCCCCCCCCCCCCGCCACCCCCCCCACACACACACCCCCCTCTCCCCCGCCCCCTATCCCTCATGTCAGGTTGAATCACAACGTGAGAGGCGGAACAGGCACATACCAGCACCACACTACCTTGACCCCCCACCCCCCACCCCCCCACCCCACACACACAAACCCCCTCTCCCCCGCCCCGCCATCCTCATGTCAGGTTGATCACCAATGAAGAGAGCGGACAGGCACATACCAGCACCCACACTACCCTTGACCCCCCCCCCCCCCCCCCCCCCCCCCCCCCCACACACACACACACACACAACCCCCTCTCCCCTGCCCCCCCTATCCCTCATGTCAGGTTGATCACCAACGTAGAGAGCGGACAGGCACATACCAGCACCCACACTACCTTGACCCCCCCCCTACCACCCCACCACACACACACACACACACACACACCCCCTCTCCCCCGCCCCCTATCCCTCATGTCAGGTTGATCACCAACGTAGAGAGCGGACAGGCACATACCAGCACCCACACTACCTTGACCCCCCCCCCCCCCCCACACACACACACAACCCCCTCTCCCCCGCCCCCTATCCCTCATGTCAGGTTGATCACCAATGAAGAGAGCGGACAGGCACATACCAGCAACCCACACTACCTTTGACCCCCCCCCCACACACACCACACACACAACCCCCTCTCCCCTGCCCCCCCTATCCCTCATGTCAGGTTTGATCACCAACGTAGAGAGCGGACAGGCACATACCAGCACCCACACTACCTTGACCCCACCACCACCACCACCACCACACACACACACACACACACACAACCCCCTCTCCCCGCCCCCCCTATCCCTCATGTCAGGTTTGATCACCAACGTAGAGAGCGGACAGGCACATACCAGCACCCACACTACCTTGACCCCCCCCCCCCCCCCCCACCCCACCCACACACACACACACACACACACGCACACACACACAACCCCCTCGTCCCCCGCCCCTCCTTATCCCTGATGTCAGAGTTGATCACCAACGTAGAGAGGCGGACAGGCACATACCAGCACCCACACTACCTTGACCCCCCCCCCCCCCCCCACCCACCCACCCACCCACACACCCCCCCCCCCCCCCCCCCCCACACCCACACACACACAACCCCCTCTCCCCCGCCCCCCCTATCCCTCATGTCAGGTTGATCACCAACGTAGAGAGCGGACAGGCACATACCAGCACCCACACTACCTTGACCCCCCCCCCCCACCACCACCACCACACACACACACACACACACACAACCCCCTCTCCCCGCCCCCCCCCTATCCTGATGTCAGGTTGATCACCAACGTAGAGAGCGGACAGGCACATACCAGCACCCACACTACCTTGACCCCCCCCACCCCACCCCACCCCACCCACACACACACGCACACACACACAACCCCTCTCCCCCGCCCCCCCTATCCCTCATGTCAGGTTGATCACCAACGTAGAGAGCGGACAGGCACATACCAGCACCCACACTACCTTGACCCCCCCCCCCCCCCACCCCCCCCCCCACACACACACAACCCCCTCTCCCGCCCCCCCATCCCTCATGTCAGGTTGATCACCAATGAAGAGAGCGGACAGGCACATACCAGCACCCACACAACTTTGATACCTCTCTCCCCCACCCTCCCACCAACCCCCTTTTCCCCAATACTACCTTACCCCCCCCCCCCCCTCCCATAACATACCGGCACCCAGACTACCTTAACCCCCTTCCCCCTCCCCCCCGGTAGTTCCTTGACCCCTTCTCCCCCTCCTCACCCTCATCCTCACCCCCAAAATTTCCTTGACCCCTCCCCCCCTCCCTCATGTCAAGTTGATCACCAACGTAGAGAGCGAACAGATACCTGGGGAGAC
This sequence comes from Microglena sp. YARC, assembly GCA_022414725.1. Lineage (NCBI taxonomy): Eukaryota > Viridiplantae > Chlorophyta > Chlorophyceae > Chlamydomonadales > Chlamydomonadaceae > Microglena > Microglena sp. YARC. The sequence continues at coordinate 5,224,914 of CM039463.1, read as the reverse complement.
CTACCAGCACCCTCACTACCTCGACTCCTCTTGCCCCCCCACCCTTCTCCCCAATACTACCTTGACCCTCTCTCTCTCTCTCTCTCTTCTCTCTCTCTCTCTCTCTCTCTCTCTCTCTCTCTCTCTCTCTCCCCCCCCCCCACACACACACACACACACACACTCTCTCCACCAATACTACCTTGACCCCCCCCCCCTCTCCCCCATCCCTCATGTGAGGTTGATCACCAACGTAGAGAGCGAACAGGCGCCTGGAGAAATATATCAGCACCCACACTACCTTAACACCTCTCCCCATGCCACCCAACACCACCCCCTCTTCCCCAATACTACCTTGACCCCCCACACACCCCCACCCCACCCCACCCCACCCCACACCCCTCTACCCTGCCCCCCGCCCCCCCTTCCTCATGTCAGGTTGATCACCAACGTAGAGAGCGGACAGGCGCCTGGAGAAACATACCGGCATCTGATGAAGTCAGCTGATGAGATTCGAGAACGTCAGGCAGCAATGTGTATGGGACAGTTACAGGACTTGGACGACTCCACCAAGAAGTTGCAGCAGGTGGGTCTTGTTGGTGCGTAGTTAAGGGTGGTGGGTGGTGGTGGTTTGTTTAGGGTGGTGGTGTGCCTGGGTGGTGGTGTGTGGTGTGTGGTGGGGGGTCTGTATGGTCCAGAAACAAGACTTGGACGACTTCACCAAGAAGCTGCAGAACCACTCACCACCCACCACCCACCCACCCACCCACCCACCTACCCACCCACCCACCACCACCACCCTGTGCATGGCAGGCGTACTCCAAGTACAACCACCACCCACCCACCCACCCACCACCACACACCACCACACAACCATCACCACCCCCCTGTGCATGACAGGCATACTCCAAGTACACCCACCACCACCACCACCACCACCACCACCACCACCACCATCCACCCACCAACCCACCCATCCACCCACCAACCCACCCATCCACCCATCCACCTGTGCATGACAGGCGTACTCCAAAGTAGACCCACCGCACACCACCACACACCACACACACACCACCACCACCCTGCATCACCACCCACCAACCCACTCATCCGCTCGTGCATGACATGTGGATGGGTGGGTTACTTACTCCAAGTACCCCCCCCCCCCCCCCCCCCCCCCACCACACACACACACACACACACACACACACACACACACACACACACACACACATACACACACACACATACACACCACCACCCACCCACGCCCACCCACCCATCACCACCACCCACCACCCACCACCACCACCCACCCACCCACCACCACCACCCTGTGCATGGCAGGCGTTTCTCCAAGTAAAACCACAAGCTGCCACCACCCACCACCCACCCACCACCACCACCCACCCACCCACCACCCACCACCTACCCACCACCACCACACACGCCCACCACCCACCACCACCCACACACCACTCCCCTGTGCCTGTCAGGCGTACTCCAAGTACAACCACAAGCTGCGAAAGGAAACGAGAGATGATGACGATCCACTAGATGGGACTGAGGGCTCTCCAGGGCTTGATCCAAAAGCCTATGGTGATCAGCACACCACCACCACCACCACCACACACCTACCACCACCACACACCTACCACCACCACCACCACCACCACACCCTACCACCACCACTACCACACACCTACCACCACCACCACCACACACCTACCACCACCACCACCACCACACACCACCACCACACACCTACCACCACCACCACCACACACCTACCACCACCACCACCACCACCACCACCACCCACCACCTACCCACCACCACCACACACCTACCACCACCACCACCACACACCTACCACCACCACTACCACACACCTACCACCACCACCACCACCACCACCACCACATACCCACCACCACCACACACCTACCACCACCACCACCACCACCACACACACCTACCACCACCACCACCACACACCTACCACCACCACCACCACCACCACACAACCTACCACCACCACCACCACCACCACCACACACCACCACCACACACCTACCACCACCACCACCACACACCTACCACCACCACCACCACCACCACCACCACCACCACCACCACCACCACCACACACACACCTACCCACCACCACCACACACCTACCACCACCACCACCACCACACACCTACCACCACCACTACCACACACCTACCACCACCACCACCACCACCCACCACCTACCCACCACCACCACACACCTACCACCACCACCACCACCACCACCACCACCACACACCTACCACCACCACCACTACCACCACCACACACCTACAACCACCACCACCACCACCCACCACCTACCACCTACCCACCACCACCACACACGCCCACCACACACCACCACAAACACACCACCCCCCTGTTCCTGTCAGGCGTACTCCAAGTACAACCACAAGCTGCGAAAGGCAACGAGAGACGATGATCATCCACTAGACGGGACTGAGGGTTCTCCAGGGCTAGATTCAAAAGCCTATGGTGATCAGCACACCACCACCACACACCACACACCTACCACCACCCCACCACCACCACCACCACACACCTACCACCACCACCACCACCACCACCACCACCACCACACACCTACCACCACCGCCACCACCAACACCACCACAAACCACCACACCACCACACACCAACACCAGGCCTCACACACACACCACCACACACCACCACACACACACTACCACCACCCTGTGCATGGCAGTAGCACCATCACACACCAACACCACCACACACCCACCCACCCCCTGTTCCTGACAGGCGTACTCCAAGTACAACCACAAGCTGCGAAAGGCAACGAGAGATGATGACGATCCGCTGGATGGGACTGAGGGCTCTCCAGGGCTTGATCCAAAAGCCTATGGCGAACAGCTCAGGAGGCGAGATCGGCACTCACGGCATCCTGACCATCAGCACAGCATGGAGCCTAGCACCAGCTTTGGTGGAAGCTTTATTACAAGTGCCTCTCAGGAATTGTCAGCAGGCCAAATGGTGTGTCTGTTTATCAGTGTGTGTTTCAGTGTGTGTGGTGGGGTGAGGTGGGTGGGGGGAATCAGCACTCACGGCATCCTGGCCATCAGCACAGCATGGAGCCTAGCACCAGCTTTGGTGGAAGCTTTATTACAAGTGCTTCTCAGGAATTGTCAGCAGGCAAAATGGTGTGTCTGTATGTATCAGTATGTGTGTCTTTCAGTGTGTGTGTACGTATGTGTAGGTGTAGGTGTGTGTGTCAGTGTGTGTACGTATGTGGCGGTGTAGGTGTGTGTGTGTTTCAGTGTGTGTGTATGTAGGTATGTGTGTATCTAGGTGTAGGTATGTAGGTACAGGTGTGTGTGTTTCCGTGTGTGTAGGTATGTAGGTGTAGGTGTGTATGTAGGTATATGTGCGTGTGTTTCAGTGTGTGTGTATGTAGGTGTAGGTATGTGCTGGTATCCAAAAATTAAAGCAGTGCAATGGATGGTTGGATTGATGAACAGGTCCTCTGATGAGTTAACCTTCAAAAACAAAACTACCTCCAGTTTGCTACTACCCCCACTTCACCCCAACTCCCTATGGGGGGGGGGGGGCTGCACCACAGCCGAAACCCCGATACGTTTTTCGAGACGGGCCGTGCCCTAGCCCTCCCCATGGGCCCAACCCCTCCCACCCCGCCACCACCACCCTGTAACCCTAAAGCATCTCATGTCTCGTCACTACTCACTCACCTCACCCGACCCGACCCCACCCTGCCTCACCCCCACCCCACCCCAACCCCACCTCACCCCAACCCCTCCCGCCCCACCACCACGACCCTGTAACCCTGAAGCATCTCACGTCTCGTCACTACTCACTCACCTCACCCGACCCGACCCCACCCTGCCTCACCCCAACCCAACCCCACCTCACCCCAACCCTCTCCGCCCCACCACCACGACCCTGTAACCCTAAAGCATCTGACGTCTCGTCACTACTCACTCACCTCACCCGACCCGACCCCACCCCACCTCACCCCAACCCAACCCCACCTCACCCCAACCCTCTCCGCCCCACCACCACGACCCTGTAACCCTAAAGCATCTGACGTCTCGTCACTACTCACTCACCTCACCCGACCCGACCCGACCCCACCCTGCCTCACCCCAACCCAACCCAACCCAACCCAACCTCACCCCAACCCCTCCCGCCCCACCACCACGACCCTGTAACCCTAAAGCATCTCACGTCCCCTCACTACTCACTCACTCACCTCACCCGACCCGACCCCACCCTGCCTCACCCTCACCCCACCCCAACCCCACCGCACTCCAACCCCAACCCCTCCCACACCACCACCACCACACCCGCCTCACAAAACCCTACCCCCTTACTCACCCCACCCGACCCCACCCCACCCTGCATCACCCCCACACACATCTGATTTTTTTAGATTCACCCCCTTGAACATGTATTGGCAGATAGCCCAGGAGGCAAGCCATCCATTGACCATGTCACGTTTTTGAAATTCTCAGTCAGCCAAGAGCTATTAGGCTTACAGTGGAAGTGACACTTTCACCAAACCTCCCTCCAGCAGTACAAGTCCAAATCCAATATAACTCTCACCCTAACCCCTTGCTCACCCATGTGTACCGCAGGGCTTGCGGTACAGTGACGCTGGCCAGCATGAGTCTCAGAGAGACAAGCCCCTAACCCTAACCATTGCTCACCCATGTGTACCGCAGGGCTTGCGGTACAGTGACGCTGGCCAGCATGAGTCTCGGAGGTACGAGCCCCTCAACCAACGCAACCACCTGAGCCATGTGGATTCACAAGGCAAGCTACCCCCCCAGCATTCAAATGCGCTCGATCACGCGGGGGGCTCCCTCGCAACAGAGGCAGAGGATGGTGTAGGCCATCACGAGGAGGTAGGTGGCAGCAGCTACCCGGCAGTTGCCGGAGGGGCGATACACGGCATGGCAGCTGGCACTACCGCCATGAGCCCAGTCATGCCCTTTGGTGCCATCCTCCCGCCAGCTCTGGCTAGCATGGGCTTCTTCCAACCACCGCATCTGATGCATCCGTCGTTATCCCAGGTACAGCAGGAAGCTGGTGAGGATGCTGCTGGGCAGCTTCATGGCAGCTTCCACGAAGGAGGGGACGGTCCTTCCAGCCCAGAAGAAGGGGATGAAGCCCGAGACCAAGACCGTAGTGCCCATGCCCACAATCTGCATGATGTACAGCAGCAGCGGCAAGCCCAACATCATCATCAGCAGCAGCGGCAACAAGCACCATGCACTGGTAAGGGCAGCATTGCAGGTCCTGTCCAGGCTGGCATGAGGCCTGCCTCTGGGCCCACAGTGCCTGCCAGCTCAGCAGCTGGCACCGACATCACCCCCACTATCCTCCCCTCCCCTGCTTCCTACCCACGCTCGAGTCCCAACCCTTCCCCTGCCACTGAGCCTGCCACCGCCAACACTGCTGGGCCTAAAGCTGGAGACAGTGGAGCAGATGTCAGGAGCATCAGCGTGGGTGCGGAGGAGGCCGCTGATGTTGATGCAGGTAAGGGATTATTGTTTAGGGGAAAAACAAAACAAATGTTTGACCTTTTTATAACGATAATTTGGGCCCAAACGGGGTCAAAAGTAGCGATCGCTATATACAGCGTGGGTGGGGAGGAGGCCGCTGATGTTGATGCAGGTAAGGGATTTGTTTTTAGCTGTATGGTTCTAGGCATTCTCCAGGAACAGCGTTTTAAAGCTTTTTAGGGCCATTTAGAAAAAAACAAAAAACTGTGTACAACCAAGGGGGGGGGGCAAAAAAAAGTGAAATACACCATCCCAAAAAAGTGCTGAGGCACCCTTCAGCAGACCCCCCCCCCCCCCCCCCCCCCGGCTCTGGATGCCACTGTACAGCTAGTATTTTAGCCACCACTTAGTGTTATGGTGTCTACCCATGCTCATATTACAGGGTTTTTAAAGGCCTATACATTGAGGTTGGTCTTGAGTCCATTGGGGATGTTTGAAGCATAGAAAATCATCATCATCAATGTTACATTGGTTGGTTGGGCTTGGGGGTCAGGGCCACTTGGCCCCTAATGTGCCCACCTTCAAATCCCAATAATCAGGTATTCAATAGCCAGGTATTCAATCCAAGCTTCAATGGGGCATCAAATAATCAGGTCTTCAATAACGACTAATGTACGTATGGCTGAAGGGCATAATGTAGTCCTGCCTAAGACAACATGTGGTCTTAGTTGGTGACGTCATCGACCACCATTCTCCAGAACAATGCCGGCGCGTCTACTAGGGATGTCTCAAGCCGCACTTGAGCTCGCTCCCTTTGCACACACTGATCACGCCATCTGACATTGACCTCCTTGGCAACCACCCCCTCAAACTCAGCCACCTTCAGAGATAATTGATTGATGTCGTCCTCGCTGAGTTGCTGGCCTGGGTGCACAGACTGCATGTGGTGGACCCCCCCCCACACACACACACCTCCTCCTTTCCTCTGACCTGGGCATAATGTGTGGTGGATCTCTCCCCCAATAGCATACATGGACTGGTATTTAGTACAGGAACACCCTAGTTCCACTCCCATGTCATTCTGAGGTCTAGAAAAAAGTGCCTGAAATGTACCTAATTTTTTGAAAATTTCAGATTTTCTCCTCAACCCCCCCCTCCCCCCTCCCCCGCGGCCCCAAACTTTGGAGGACCAACACTTTTTTTCTGCTGGGCCAAATTAAGAAATATAACCTGATTCTTCATCCTCTATGATATCTACAAAGTTGAGGGATGGTGTCATTTTGGTTGGAAGTTGCCCCCCCCCCCCCCCCCCCCCCCCTGTGTACAACTACGACAATTTGGTTGGAAGTTGCCCCCCCCCCCCCCCCCCCCCCCTGTGTACAACTATGACAATTTGGTTGGAAGTTGCCCCCCCCCCCCCCCCCTGTGTACAACTACGACAATTTGGTTGGAAGTTGCCCCCCCCCCCCCCCCCCTGTGTACAACTGCGACAATTTGGACCAAAACGGGTTTCAGCACCAGCGTTGGTGGGGCACCAGCGTGGCTGATGTTGATGCAGGTCTTTTTTTTCATATTTGAAAGTGTGTTATTTCTAGCTGTAAGGTATTATACTTCCTCCAGGGACAGCGTGTAAGTGCTTTTTACAGCTTTTTAGGGCCATTTAGGGGGGGAAACAAAAAAAATGTTTGAACTTTTTATGACGATAATTTGGGCCCAAACGGGGTCAAAGGTAGAGATCGCTATATACAGCGTGGGTGGGAACGAAGCCGATGATGAGGATACAGGTATGGGATTTTTTTGTAGCTCAATGTTTTGGAGCATCGGCGTGGGTGGGGAGGAGGCTGCTGATGTTGATGCAGGCATTTTATTTTTTCAAATCTGAAAGATTTTTTTTGTAGCTTCATAGTTTTAGGCCTCCTCCAGGGCTTTTAAGGACCATTTAGGGCCGATTTAGGGCAAAAAATCATATTATACTTATTAAACTTCTGTATAACGCTAATTTGGGCCAAAATGTTTTGGAGCGTCAGCGTGGGTGGGGAGGAGGCTGCTGATGTTGATGCAGGCATTTTATTTTTTCAAATCTGAATGATTTGTTTTGTAGCTTTATAGTTTTAGGCCTCCTCCAGGGATAGCTTTTTAGGACCATGTAGGGCCGATTTAGGGCAAAAAAACATAATATACTTTTTAAACTTCTGTATAACGCTAATTTGGGCCAAAATGTTTTGGAGCGTCAGCGTGGGTGGGGAGGAGGCTGCTGATGTTGATGCAGGCATTTTATTTTTTCAAATCTGAAAGGTTTGTTTTGTAGCTTCATAGTTTTAGGCCTCCTCCAGGGATAGCTTTTTAGGACCATTTAGGGCCGATTTAGGGCAAAAAAACATAATACACTTTTAAACTTCTGTATAACGCTAATTTGGGCCAAAATGTTTTGGAGCGTCAGCGTGGGTGGGGAGGAGGCTGCTGATGTTGATGCAGGCATTTTATTTTTTCAAATCTGAAAGATTTGTTTTGTAGCTTCACAGTTTTAGGCCTCCTCCAGGGATAGCTTTTTAGGACCATTTAGGGCCGATTTAGGGCAAAAAAACATAATATACTTTTTTAACTTCTGTATAACGCTAATTTGGGCCAAAATGTTTTGGAGCGTCAGCGTGGGTGGGGAGGAGGCTGCTGATGTTGATGCAGGCATTTTATTTTTTCAAATCTGAAAGATTTGTTTTCTAGCTCAATGGTTTTAGGCCTCCTCCAGGGTAACCGTTTTATAGCTTTTAGGGCACACACATAAACTTTAACTTTTGTTTAGCCATAATTGGGGCTAAATCGGGGTCAAACATAGCGATCGCTAAATGAAACGAGAAAGAAATCCCTGATGCAGTTAGGGCGAAGCTGATCAGCACTTATTTTCCTCAACCACCTCAACCACCAACAACTAAAACACCTAAACTTATACTACCTAAAGCCTACACCACCAAAACCTGAAACCACACGAACCCAAGTGCTGACCAGCTTCCCCCTGTCGATGCTGCAGCAGCTGCAGCTCCTGAAGATGAGCTATCCGACGAGCCGTCACCGCATGAGGGAACGTCAGCCTCTGCCGCGCACATGGCATCAGCCTGGGGAGCCTATGGCGGTGAGTCCCTCACCCTGCATCCCTGTAAATGAATAAATTATAAATAAATAAGTAAATAAATAATGAGCAGCTGTAGCTCTTAAATATGGGCTATCCGACAAGCCGTCACTGTATGAGGGAACGTCAGCCTCTGCCGCGCACATGGTATCAGCCTGGGGAGCCTATGGCGGTGAGTCCCTCACCCGTCAACCCTGTAAATGAATAAATTATGAATAAATAAGTAAATAAATAATGAGCAGCTGTAGCTCTTAAAGATGGGCTATCTGACGAGCCGTCACCGCATGAGGGAACGTCAGCCTCTGCCGCGCACATGGCATCAGCTTGGGGAGCCTATGGCGGTGAGTCCCTCACCAGTCAACCCTGTAAATTAATAAATAAATAATGTAGCCACACGTAACCACACATGTATGGCATGTAGCCACACCTACACACGCCAATGGCATGCAGCCACACCTATACACAGCAAGTGCTTCTGCCGTGCACATGGCAGCGGCCTGGGGAGCCCATGGAGGAGGCATGCAGCCACATTATCATGCATGACTGTCATGTAGCCACACCCAAGCACACACCAATGGCATGCAGCCACACACACACACAACAAGTGCTTCTGCCGTGCACATGGTATCAGCCTGGGGAGCCTATGGCGGCGAGTCCCTTCCAGAGCTAGAGCTAGTTCGTTCACTCCCGAAGCTTTTCTGTACTTGTTTACTCCCTAACTTAAGGCATCGCAAGACGCAACGAGCTTATGCCACACGAGGGAGCATCAGCCTCTGCAGTGCACATGGCATCAGCCTGGGAAGCCTATGGCCGTGAGTCCAGGGTAATTCAAAGCGCGCGCGTTTGAGCTTTTGGGCGCTGACTTGTTGACCCCCTCTGCGCTTTAAGCGCAGGTTTTTGCAACTCCTTGTGGGCGCTGCAAGCAATTTTTGCGCTTTTTGCACTAGAAAGCGCAGTTTTTTTGTTTTCAAGTGCGCTAAAGCGCTGGCCAATTTGGCCATTTGAAGTACCCTGGGTGAGTCCCTTCCAGAGCTAGAGTTAGTTTGATCACTACCGAAGCTTTCCTGTACTTGTTTACTCCCTAACTTAAGGCATCGCATGACTCAACGAGCTTTTGCTACACGAGGGAGCATCAGCCTCTGCAGTGCACATGGCATCAGCCTGGGAAGCCTATGGCGGTGAGTCCCTCACCCTGCATCCCTGTAAATGAATAAATTATAAATAAATAAGCAAATAAATAATGAGCAGCTGTAGCTCTTAAAGATGGGCTATCCGACAAGCCGTCACTGTATGAGGGAACGTCAGCCTCTGCCGCGCACATGGCATCAGCCTGGGGAGCCTACGGCGGTGAGTCCCTTCCAGTGCTAGTGTTAGTTTGATCACTCCCAGAGCTAGAGTTAGTTTGATCACTCCCAGAGCTAGAGTTAGTTTGATCACTCCCAGATCTAGAGTTAGTTTGATCACTCCCAGAGCTAGAGTTAGTTTGATCACTCCCAGAGCAAGAGTTAGTTTGATCACTCCCAGAGCTAGAGTTAGTTTGATCACTCCCAGAGCTAGAGTTAGTTTGATCACTCCCAAAGCTTTCCTGTACTTGTTTACTCCCTAACTCGAGGCATCCCATGACCCTACACCCTAAACCCAGGCATGCCAGGTAATCCATCTTGTCTCCCACAACCCACGGTAACCTTACTTCATGCACATTATCCACACACACAAGTTCAATGCCCTTACACCCTGAACCCTCAACCCAGGCATGCCAGGTATTCCATATTCTGTCCAACGACCCACGGTAACCTCATGTCATGCACATTATCCACAGACACAGGTTTGATGCCCCTACACCCTAAACCCAGGCATGCCAGTAATGCCTGATCTTCCATCTTCTGCCCCACTACCCACGGTAACCTCACATCATGCACATTATCCACACACCCAGCTATGATGCCATGCCTGCCAGCAATGCCAAGTATTCCATCTCATTTTTCCGTTTCCCATGGTAACCTTACATCATGCACATTATCCACTCACCCAGCTATGATTCCATGCCTGCCAGAAATGCCAGTAATGCCAGGTATTCCATCTCATTTTCCGTATCCCATGGTAACCTCACATCATGCACATTATCCACACACCCAGCTATGATGCCATGCCTGCCAGTAATGCCAGCAATGCCAGGCATTCCACCTCATTTCCCCCTTCCCAGGGTAACCTCACTTCATACCCAAGTATTCACACACCCAGGTATGATGCCATGCCTGCCAGTAATGCCAGCAATGCCAGGTATTCCACCTCATTTCTGGCTCCCCTGGGTAACCTCACTTCATGCCCATTATCCATACACACAGGCAAGGTACTACTAAGTGCACGCGGCAGCGCCCTGCCGCGCTGCCTTTTTGAGCCCCTCTGCGCGTTTCACGCAGTTTTTCACCCCCCCTGTGGGCGCAGCGCGCAGTTTTTGTGCTTCTTGCACTAACAGCGCTGACCAATTTGACATTTGTGCGCTTTTAGAGCTGACCGATTTAGCAAGAAATCCATTTTATTTCCCGCTTCCCACTTTAACCTCACTTCATGCACATTATTCACACTCCATGCACATATCTCACTTCCCACTTTCGCCTCACTTTACTCTCAGGCATGATGCCAGGCATGCCTAGTAATGCCAGTAATGCTAGTAATGCCAGCTATGACAGGTATACCTGCTTATTTCTCACTTCCCACGGTAACCTCATGTCATGCACATTATCCACACACCCAGGTATGATGCCAGGCATGCAAGGAATGTCAGGAATGCAAAGCATGCAAGCAGCCATGCAAAGCATGTCCGGGATGTCGGGCATGCAAGCAGCCATGCAAAGTATGTCAGGGATGCAAGGCATGCAATCAGGCATGGCAGGCATGCAAGCAGGGATGCAAAATATGTCAGGCATGGCAGGGATGCAAGCTATGTCAAGCATGCCTGGAATGGCAGGAATGGCGGGAATGCAAGGAATGGCGGGAATGCAAGGAATGGCAGGAATGCAAGGAATGGCGGGAATGCAAGGAATGGCAGGAATGTATCCAGGGATGTACCAACAACAGCACGAGGCTTGGGCAGCAATGCAGCAAGGTCAACCTACGGGGGAAGAAAGCTCAAGTGGACAGGTAGGGCAATGGTGTGGCTTTTTAATTAAATTAAATGTATTTTAAATAAATAAAATAAATGTAAATGTAAATACAAAAACGTGTTTAACCTATTAATTTGAACAATAATGTTTTGCTCAGCCTACGGGGGAGGAAGGCTCAAGTGGACAGGTAGGGTGACGGTGTGGCTTTTTTTAATTGCATTTTAAATTTTAATGTGTCTTATAAATGTAAATACAAAAAGTTGTAAAAATATTAGTCTGAAAATACAAGGAATGGCAGGAATGCAAGCCATGTATCCAGGGATGTCTCGACAATCTCAAGAGGCTTGGGCAGCTATGCAGCGAGCTCAACCTACAGGGGAAGAACGCTCAAGTGGACAGGTTGGGCGATGGTGTGGCTTTTTAATTAAATTTAAATGTATTTTAAATAAAAGAAATCTGAATTTGGTGTGGCTTTTTAATTAAATTAAATCTGAATTTGGTGTGGCTTTTTAATTAAATTAAATCTGAATTTGGTGTGGCTTTTTAATTAAATTAAATCTGAATTCGGTGTGGCTTTTTAATTAAATTAAATCTGAATTTGGTGTGGCTTTTTAATTAAATTTAAATATATTTTAAATAAAAGAAATCTGTATTTACATACAAAACAGTTTTTAACATATTGCTTGCTTTGGTTTGGCTTGCTTTGGAACAAGCAGCAGCTTCTAGGCAGCTCCCTGAGTCAGCCACTGGGCCAAGCATCAAGAGTTCAAACATACTGCCAGCAGCAGCTTCTAGGCTTCATGTATTATATTATTTACAGTCCAGGGGTGGCCAAATAGGCTAACGGGACTTGCCCAACCTTGTAAACAGAAAAGGCAGTTTAAGACACAGCCTGTATTGGTGTGTGTGTTTGTGTGTATTTGTACAGTCCAGGGGTAGCCAAATAGGCTAACGGGACTTGCCCAACCTTATAAACAGGAAAGGCACTTCAAAAACTTCAACAAAAAAAACTTCAAAAAAACAAGCAATGGCGAACTGACCCCAACATGTTGGTCAACGTAGGGGGCGGAGTTCTTGCCATGCAGATAATTTAACTTTACTTGAACTTGGTTACGTAGGTCCGGCCAGTAATTTGGCTGCTCGCCGTCTTTGGCAGTAAAAATAACTGCAACCCCATGTACAAGTTAATGATAACGCCTGTATTGTGCCGGTGCTTCCCAACCGGGGTGGAAAACCCCCGTATTAAGCTGCACTGGCATGATGTGGCTACGGTGCCTGCCGGTCAGGCATCGGTGGTAATTCTTTTTACTGAGATGGTCCTACGGTGACTATAGCTAGCTCCGGCTTACGCTATGGTGTCCTTAACTTCACGTCCAGTGAGTAACGGTTCTACACGGATGTAACAATTTCAATTTCAATTTCAATAACGCCTGGTGGGGCGTGGTGTTAAGGGAACCCGTCGTACGCAGGTAGGGAGCGGTTATCTACCTCAACTGGACAAGCTACCATTGCGGTTGACAACGACCTGCAACACCAGGAGCGACCGAAGGGGGAATCGAACCCCCGACTCTTCATCATCAAAGTGATTTGGTCTACCACTAAACCAATGTATATCACTGCAGGGTACTAACCCTACGTAAATTCATCACCGTATCGTAAATTCATCGTAATTAAATTCATTTTCAATTAAATTCGTCGTAAACTAACGTATTGTAAATTCATGTTGCAGGCGGCAGCTGGCTTTTATCCCATGGCCTACATGGGCATGCATCCCATGGCATACATGGGAATGCAGGGGATGCACAGCTACATGCCAGGTATGGGCAGAGGGTTAGGGGGCTGTGGTGAGGGGGGAGTTTTTTTGGGGGGAGGGGGGGGGGGAGGGGCTGCGGTGAGGGGGGAGTTTTTTTTTAGGGGGGGGGGGGGGTTCCTCCCATATTGTGTAGCCCTGTCAGGGCCTGTGCATCACCTCTTGCAGACCATGCTGGCTACAACCCCACCCCACCCATGTATGCAGGCGCCATCACCCACCAAATGGGTTTCTTCTGCCACCTGCATGTGCTGCCACCTCCATGCTAGCATCCCACCTCCCATATTGTGTAGCCCTGTCAGGGCCTGTGCATCACCTCTTGCAGACCATGCTGGCTACAACCCCACCCCACCCATGTATGCAGGCGCCATCACCCACCAAATGGGTTTCTTCTGCCACCTGCACGTGCTGCCACCTCCATGCTAGCATCCCACCTCCCATATCGTGTAGCCCTGTCAGGGCCTGTGCATCACCTCTTGCAGACCATGCTGGCTACAACCCCACCCCACCCATGTATGCAGGCGCCATCACCCACCAAATGGGTTTCTTCTGCCACCTGCATGTGCTGCCACCTCCATGCTAGCATCCCACCTCCCATATTGTGTAGCCCTGTCAGGGCCTGTGCATCACCTCTTGCAGGCCATGCTGGCTACAACCCCACCCCACCCATGTATGCAGGCGCCATCACCCACCAAATGGGTTTCTTCTGCCACCTGCATGTGCTGCCACCACCATGCTAGCATCCCACCTCCCATATTGTGTAGCCCTGTCAGGGCCTGTGCATCACCTCTTGCAGACCATGCTGGCTACAACCCCACCCCACCCATGTATGCAGGCGCCATCACCCACCAAATGGGTTTCTTCTGCCACCTGCATGTGCTGCCACCTCCCATATATAACAGCCTGTGCATCATCCATGCAGGTGCTGCTGGCTACGACCCCAGCTCCTTGTATCCCGCCATCACCCACCAAATGGGTTTCTTCTGCCACCTCCATGTGCTGCAACCTCCATGCTAGCGCCCCACCTTCCATGTTTAGTTTCTCTGTGCATCACCTCTTGCAGGCCATGCTGGCTAGGACCCTACCTTCCCCATGTATCCCGCCATCACCCACCAAATGGGTTTCTTCTGCCACCTGCATGTGCTGCCACCTCCCATATATAACAGCCTGTGCATCATCCATGCAGGTGCTGCTGGCTACGACCCCAGCTCCTTGTATCCCGCCATCACCCACCAAATGGGTTTCTTCTGCCACCTCCATGTGCTGCAACCTCCATGCTAGCGCCCCACCTTCCATGTTTAGTTTCCCTGTGCATCACCTCTTGCAGGCCATGCTGGCTAGGACCCTACCTTCCCCATGTATCCCGCCATCACCCACCAAATGGGTTTCTTCTGCCACCTGCATGTGCTGCCACCTCCCATATATAACAGCCTGTGCATCATCCATGCAGGTGCTGCTGGCTACGACCCCAGCTCCTTGTATCCCGCCATCACCCACCAAATGGGTTTCTTCTGCCACCTCCATGTGCTGCAACCTCCATGCTAGCGCCCCACCTTCCATGTTTAGTTTCCCTGTGCATCACCTCTTGCAGGCCATGCTGGCTAGGACCCTACCTTCCCCATGTATCCCGCCATCACCCACCAAATGGGTTTCTTTTGCCAACTCCATGTGCTGCAACCTCCATGCTAGCGCCCCACCTCCAATGTTTAGCAGCCTGTGCACCACCCATGCTTAATTCCCCTGTGCATCATCTCTTGCAGGTGCTCCTGGCTACGACCCCAGCTCCATGTACGCTTCTGTCGCCAGATGGTTTTCTTCTGCCACCATCCCACCACACATGTTTAATTTTCCTGTGCATCACCTCTTGCAGGTGCTGCTAGCTACGACACCGGCTCCATGTATGCTGTATCCACCACCTAGCAGACGGGTTTCTGCTGCCACCTCCATGTTATCGTCCCACTTCCAATATTTAACAGCCTGTGCATCACCCACACAGGCCCTGCTTGCTACGACCTCAGCTTCCTGTATTTTTGTAGCCACCACCTACCAGATGGGTTTCTTCTGCCACCATCCCACCTCCCATGCTTAATTTCCATGTGTATCACCTCTTGCAGGCCGTGCTTGCTACGACCCTGGCACCATGTATGCTGCCGCCACCCACCAAATGGATTTCTTCTGCCATCTCCCATGTGCTACCACCTCCCATGTTTAATTCCCCTGTGCATCATCTCTTGCAGGTGCTGCTGGCTACGACCCCAGCTCCATGTACGCTGCCGCCGCCCATCAGATGGGTTTCTACGGGCACCCGCAAATGGGGGCGGATGGGGGGGGCCAGGACGGGGTGGAGGGCGACTCAGAGGGCTCGGATGACCCTGCTCAATTATACCAACGGCAGATGGCTCAGATGCAGCAACAGCAACAATTAGCGATGCAGGCAAGTCAACACAGGCAATGATGATGATGATGATAATAATGATGATGATGAATAAATAGTACGCCTTCTAACGAGGCGTGAGGTTGAGGGGGGCAGCCCGTTTGCTTTCACTGGGACCAACCACCAAATGATGATGATGATGATAATGATGATTACATTTTTCTGGTGCCCTACTGCCAGCATCTGATCTATATATTACTTCATCAGATGCAGCAAAAGCAGGAATTGGCAATGCAGGCAGGGCAGGCAATGATGATGATAATGATGATGATGATGACTACATTTTTATGGTGCCCTACTGCCAGCATATGATCTGTATATTACTTCATCAGATGCAGCAAAAGCAGGAATTAGCAATGCAGGCAGGGCAGGGCAGGCAATGATGATGATGATGATGATGATTACATTTTTATGGTGCCCTACTGCCAGCATATTATCAATATAGTATGTGATCAGACGCAGCAACAGCAACAATTAGCAATGCAGGCAAGTCAACACAGGCAATGATGATGATGATGATGACTACATTTGTATGGTGCCCTACTGCCAGCATATTATCAATATATTATGTGATCAGATGCATCAACAGCAACAATTAGCAAATGCAGGTATATATTTTACAGTCCGGAGATAGCAAAATGGGCTAAAGGGACTTGCCCAACCTTCTCAATAGGAAAGGCAGTGTAGAAGGCAATACAAATATATGCATGTGTAGGTAGCCAAATATGCTAAAGGGACTTGCCCCCAACCTTATCAATAGGAAAGGCAGTGTAGTGGGCATTAAAAAGATATGTATGTGTACAGTTCGGAGGTAGCCAAATGGGCTATAGGGACTTGCCCAACCTTACCAACAGGAAAGGCAGTGTTGAGGGCATTACAAATATATGTATGTGTACAGTCCGGAGGTATAGGTCTAGGTATAGGTATAGGTATAGGTTAAAAGGACTTGCCCAACCTTTCCAACAGGACAGGCAGCTTTCAAGCCAGACAAGGCAAATGACACCAACACCACCAACATGCACCTCACAAAGAGCATCCATGCTTACATGCAGGCCTACTACGAGCACACGCAGCAATGGGCTGCTGGAAGTGAGGTAGCCAGGTTTCTAGTCAGACAATGCAAATTACGCCAACACCACCAACATGCCCCTAACAAAGAATTTGCATGCACACATGCAGGCCTACTACGTGCACACACAGCAATGGGCTGCTGGAAGTGAGGTAGTCAGGTTTCCAGTCAGACGATGCAAATTACGCCAACACCACCAACATGCCCCTAACAAAGAATTTGCATGCACGCATGCAGGCTTACTACGTGCAAATGCAGCAATGGGCTGCTGGGCAGCATTCGGCTGCAGCCACGGGGATGATGGGCCTCCCACACAGTGGCATGATGGCTGGGGCTAGCAACTCCCAACAGCACAGTGGCATGGTGGCTGGGGCTAGCAACTCCCAGCTACAACAACAGCAGCAACAGCAACAGCACATTGGTATGGCGGCTGGAGTTAGCAACTCCCAACATCACAGTGGCATGGTGGCTGGGGCTAGCAACTCCCAGCTACAACAACAGCAACAACAACAGCCGCAGTCACAAGGTCTCCAGGGGCAGGCCAGCAATAGGACGTCAGTGCCAGCGCCAGCACCAGCGGCCAGCTCGGGCCAACAGGAGCGGCGCTCTGATGCTGGTGAGTTTTAGTAAGCAGTGAGTTTCACACACTAAGTTTAGGTTTAAACACTAACACACTAATAAATAGTTTAGTTCTTCACACTAATACACTAATACACTGATACACTGATACATAGTTTATTTTTCAGACTAATACACTAACACACTTCACCACAGCCTGCATGCTGTGCGCATGCAAGTGTATGTGTATAGCAGAACATCACTGGATCACAATCATACTATATTCATTCGTTTCGCTGGGCTGAAGAAGGTGCTGGGTTCGAATCCCTACGGGTGCGCTTTAGTGTTCGCGCACGCTCTCAACCGCCATGCAGGGTACTTCTTCTTGGCAAATTGGTCAGCGCTTGAAGCGCACAAACGTCAAATTGGTCAGCGCTTTTAAGTGCAAAAAGCGCAAAAACTGCGCGCTGCGCCCTCAGGGGGTTGAAAAACTGCGCGAAACGCGCAGAGGGGCTCAAAAAGCTGCCGCGCGCGCTTAGTAGTACCCTGCCGCCATGTTAGCACTGTCCAGGTAAAGTAGCAGCCCGTTCTCTACCGCCATAAGACAGGGCTCCCATAATACCACGCCCCACCAGGCGTTATCATTACTACATCCATACCCTATGGGTTCACCATCATGCAGTTGCCATACCAAAGCTTCATCCACATGCTATCTATATCCACAAGCTCACCATCATGCAGCTGCCATACCAAAGTATCAACCCTAACACTCATCGTTAGGGAGCGGCAGGGGGGGGGGGGGGGGGGGGGTAGCTGGCCAGCGCTACCTGCCGCGCTCGCATAGCTGTTTTTGAGCTATTAATGTCGGTATCTTGTCCACAAAGTTGCTATTTGGTACCGATTTTGCATAGCTTTTCACAAGGAATCCGAATTTTGCATTCGCGAAGCGTGATTCCGTTCATACAGCAAGGTAACCCGGAGCCTGTCGTGACCTACCCTTTCTCATGGTCAGATTTTCAATGGCTACATTTGGCTAAGTTAGCTCCCAGCTATTAGGACTAATCCAGCTATTAGGACTATTAGTCCTACTTATGGCTGCGGTTAGGGCTACCTGTCGCTCCCTCCTCATAATCTGGGAATTGTTTACAGCCAGAAGTATCAGTCTCCCCTTGCTAACTATATCCACATCCAACGGCTCACCATCGTGCAGCTGCCATAAAAGTGTTACAAACCTAAGACTCATGTTGTACAGCCATTAGTAATCATTTTGTACAGCCATTAGTAACAATGGGAAAGAAGAAGAAAACATGCTAAGTATATCCATGCCACACTGGCTCACAATCGTGCAGCTGCCACGCCAAAGCTACAACCCTAACACCCATATGTTCCAGCCATCGGTATCAGTCTCCCCTTGCAAACTATACCCATGCCACACAGGCTCACAGTCATCAAGCTGCCACACTAATGCTACAACCCTGAGTTTAATATTTTACAGCCATAAGTGTCAATCTCCACATGCTTACTATATCCATACCCCACGATTTCACAGCATGCAGCTGCCATACCAATGTTACAACCCTAAAGCTCATCGTTTGCAGCCAGAAGTATCAGTTTCCCCATGCTTACTATATCCATACCCCAATCTTGCAGCGCCAAGTCTTGGATCAGAGCGGAAGGAGTCTGAAGGGGACGCTGGCAGTGTTGTCCCAACTATTATGTTCATCGTTTGCAGCCAGAGGTATCCATCTCCCCTTGCTTCCTATATTAATACCCCACAAGCTCGCCATCATGCAGCTGCCATACCAATGCTACAACCCTAAAGCTCATCGTTTGCAGCCAGAAGTATCAATCTCACCATGCTTACTATATCCATACCCCAATCTTGCAGCGCCAAGTCGGGGATCAGAGTGGAAGGCGCCTGAAGGGGACGCTGGTAGTATCGTCACGGGAAAGCGACGGCGGGTGCCCAATTCCAAGTATTCTTCAGGCTGCTATGAGCATACACCCTATGCTAACAGCAATGCTTACAATGCGGGCCTCAAGAGAGAACCCTCGTTAGACGAGCCCGCAGCTCATGAGAGTGCGGAGACTCTAATGCACATGGCAGGCATGTCGTCGCATGTGATGGGGCCGGGCCATGGTGGTGGTCAAGGTGCTCAGGGTGGGGGGGGCAGAGGAGGTCCAGATGATCGTCATGCGTCTGGGTCTGGGGGAGCGGCGGGGGACCAGGCTGCAGGGGGGGCGCAGCCCCCCCCTGGGGCAGAGGCCCAGCACTTTCCTGCTGCAAATTTTGGGATGATGCATGCAGCGGCTGCTGCTTGGCCTCACATGGGACATGTAGTGCCTGGCATGACTGGCATGATGCCCATGGCTCCGATCATGGACATGGGGAGAGGGGCCTCGCTCTGAGCTTGTACTGCCCACATGGGACTTGTAGTGCCTGGCATGACTGGCATGATGCCCATGGCTCCGATCATGGACATGGGGAGAGGGGCCTGGCTCTAAGCTTGTTCTGCCCACGTGTGGCATGTAGTGCCTGGCATGGATGGGATGATGCTCATGGCCCCGATCGTGGACATGGGGAGAGGGGCCTTGCCCTAAGCTTGTACTGCCCACGTGTGGCACGTAGTGCCTGGCATGGCTGGCATGATGCCCATGGCCCTGATTATGGACATGGGGAGAGGGGCCTCGCTCTAAGCTTGTACTGCCCACATGGGGCACGTAGTGCCTGGCATGGTTGGCATGGTTGGCATGATGCCCATGGCCCCAATTATGGACATGGGGAGAGGGGCCTTGCTCTAAGCTTGTACTGCCCACATGTTGCCCATAGCTCGGATCATAGACACAGGCTGGTTTCGGTATCAACTTTCGCCCATATATTTTCTTTTCGGCTACAATTACAGCTTGTAGGCAGCTCCCCTGACTGGCTATGTAGAAACTCGGCATGGTAGAGCAACTTGCTAATGCCGTAGGCCGAGGAGGAGAGGCCACGACCAAACATTGATAGAGGTAGTTTGGTAGGGCGTGAGTAGCACTGCATTTTTCGAGAGAGAGGGTTCGTTACATAAACTCAGTAAATCACTGCCGAGACTGGACAGCAGCACAGCCTGCCGACCATCAAATTTTATAACACGGAAGCACGAGGGTTTTGAAGGCACCCCCACAAACCTGAAAACAAACTAGGCAAATTCACAATTACAGCTTGTAGGCAGCTCCCCTGACTGGCTATGTAGCCAAATCTAACGCTATCTAGTGCACCTTGAAGCTGGCACCATCAACTGTCCAGAACTGCTGGAATATTTGGTTGTAGCACTGTTGCTCGTTCAGGGAGCTGCCTAGAAGCAGCTAAAAAGCTAAAAAGAAAAGACTTTATACATATATAGTCTCTGTGCAATACTAAACTATGTATTGTGTACTATATTATATATAATATAGTGTATTCTATATATAAATTGTGCTATACTATATATAGTATAGTTTACTCTATATATATAGTCTCTGTACAAAACACTATTTTATACACTGTACAAAAGAAATTTGAAGGCTGGAGTAAAACATTGCAGGGTATCTGTGGCGGTCTGTATATACTGTACAAAAGAACACCCGCGCACAGTCGTGACATCCCCTGGTGCATATCAGATTACCATCAAATTATATTACATTGCATTATTGTCATAAGCAGGCCATAGATGACCCGAGAAAAAATGGATGGAGTCAATGTCAAGTGTAACCTGGCTGTCAAGTGTAACCTGTCTGGCAAGTGTAACCTGGCTGGCAAGTGTAACCTGGCTGGCAAGTGTTAACGGCACAAACTGACTTGCACGGGAGCACACCATGGTTGAGAACTTCCTCAAAAATTGGTGTGGAGAATGAGCGTACACGTGCACGTGACTGGCTGCTCGGCCAAAAGTGACGCAACCTGTTACGACTTTGAGGTATTATGCCCTTGTATCGACGACTGGCTCAATGGTAGAGTATGTCGGAACAAGGTGCAGGGTTCGAATCCCTTCGGGTGCGCGTAGTGTTCGCGGTCAATCTCAACCGCCATGGTAGCTTTGTCCGGGTAAAGTAGCAGCCCCTTCTGTACTACCGTAAGACAGGGCTCCCTTAATACGACGCCCCATCCAGCAGGGTTATTCAGGAGGACCCCACCTCTGCGTCCCGAGACGCAACCAATTTTACAGCCTGCGTCCTGAGAAGCAACCGACCCTCAACCGACCCATAACCGACCCATAGCGACGGACCCATAACGGACCCTCCAACGTCGTGCGTCCTGAACAACCCTGCCCACCAGGCGTTATCATTACGCCTTGAAGCTGATTGTCATTTACCAGACCGGAGAAAAGGATGGCCCAATTCTCAAAGAACTTTAAAATCGCGCAAAAACGATTAATTGTGCCTTCAAAAAACACTGAGCTGACATAATCAGCTGTCCAGAACTTATGAAATATTTTGTGTAGCCCACTGGCTGGCTTAGGGAGCTACCTAGAAGCTGCTACAAGAAGCTGAAAAGAAAAGCCCTGTGCAAGTATGTGCTTCTGCAAGTGGATTGGGGAGCTACCTAGAGGCTGCTACGAAAAGCTGAAAAGAAAACCCCTGTGAACCTGCAAGTGGGTTGGGGAGCTACCTAGAAGCTGCTACGAAAAGCCGAAAAGAAAAGCCCTCTGCATGTGTGTGCTTCTGCAAGTGGGTTTGGGAGCTGCCTAGAAGCTGCAACGAAAAGCCGAAAATAAAAGCCCTGTGCATGGATTACATTACATTACATTACATTACATTACATTACATTACATTACATTACATTACATTACATTACATTACATGTCATGTCATGTTAAAGCCTACTTGACACCACGAGGGTGTACGAGACTCTTTGCTTGAGACTCTGTGCTACAAAAAGAAAAGGCACCCACAAAGCAAAAAAAAACCATTACATCAGGGGTGTGTCGAGGACAAACAAACCAGACTCCCGACCACCGTTGTGGTGGCGTTGGTAATGAAACCCCTACAGCAGGACCCAGATCTCAACCAATAACAGTGGCGGAGGTAAGAAGCTAACAAATGAGAAGAATGGTTGTGTTCCTGAAGGGCAATGCGAGACTAGTTGGTCCTACCTATTGAGCCGGTACCCTGCAGTGGGTAGGAACATTGCTAGTCTAGTCTCACTCCCATTCACTTACCTCTTGGCTTGTATCTTTGCATAGGCCTATGCATTTGCGTTTGCATCCTGTCTATTTTTTGTCCGCTTTTCTGTCTTCCTGCTGTTTGTTCATCTAAATGTCTGTGCACCTGCAAGTGGGTTGGGGAGATCGACATTATCTGGTGCTGGGGTAGGTGTCTAGCTTCCACTCCCCCCCCCCCCCCCCCCCCCCCCCCCCCCAAATGAAAATTTGAACATCCAAGAATTGTCACAATGACCTTTAAGGACGTGCCCAGTGGGATTAAGGGAACCGGATCGTAAGTATGCGCTGCTCGAGCCGACATCGCACCTACATGCCAATTACCGTGCCGGTCGACGACCCTCCGGACGGGCCCAAGCGCACTCAAGGGGGTTCGAGCCCCCCACCTGCCTCTGCTCTGCCACTGAGCCATTCGGTCACTCCCCAACATATCGCATATGTCTGAGCCCCTTAAGGGGCCGACCAACTCAGTCCAAAAGGTGAAACAAACCAGAGGCGGAAAAGAGAGCGGAAAGGGGAAGGATGCAAGAGAGAGGATACGTTACATAAATAGTAGGGGGCCCTGGCGGGTCTCCTGGAGGTCGGCCCCGGGGGTGGTGTAATGTTCGTCAAGCAGCAGTGGCAGCCTCCTTGGTGATGGATGCACAAGCAGTTGCTTACTTATCCGTACAATTTAATTTTGGGGGCGTCATGAATCAATGTAGCATGGCATGGCATTATTATTCAACTTGGTGGCCTGTAAGGCTAATGAACTTATTAGCTCACTGACTTCCCGAAGTTCCATGGAGGGAGGTGCAGCAACTCCCGAGGCTACCGTTGCTACTTCGCAACCTGCAGGAACTAGTGCGAAAGAGCAGATTTCCTTGTCAAGCACAATGCGCTGATGCAATGAGCTACGAGAGTCACGAAGAAGCGAGTTCTTCAAGGGGAAATCGTAGATATGCTCCAGGTCCCTAGACTGAGTCCACAGGACAGGAGGGAAACGACAAATGAAAACGCCGCGTCCACAGTCCGCAACCCTGAGATACGTACGCGAAAAAGTGCCCTTAGAGGTAATCCGCCCCCGACGGGAATCGAACACGAGTCGCTTAGAGTTCAGACAGTCAGATTAACCGGCAATTTTGAGCGGCGTTCTTGGGAAATGTGAAGATTTGAAGATTTGACGATTTCGCCTAAGTATCGCAAAGGTCTGTCCCCCTTAGTTAGGGGGCCGACCAACTCAGCAAATCACTGCCGAGACAGGAGTCCTGTCACGAGACAGCAGCACAGCCTCCATCGCAGTAGTATAGCGACAATCCAATTTTATAACAGGAAGCACGAGGGTTTTGAAGGCACCCCCACAAACCTGAAAAACAAACAATGTCAAGTCCAAAAGAGGAAACAAACTAGAGTCGGAAAGGAGAGCGGAAAGGGGAGGCATACAAAGTTATGCAATCTAGAACACCAAGCCCATAAACCGCAAGAGAGGAAGGCCGAACTAAAATAACTATATGCCACCCAAGGGCATGCGCTACGAGCCCCTTAATATGCAGCGATAATGCCCTCAAAGGAAAAAAGCACAAGTCAACCCGACACAACCATCTTGCAGAAAAGGACCGGAGTGTCGAGGGTGATAACCATGGACACCCCATGGCATAAAGGAAATGGGGAGTTCAGCCGAACAAGTTCTATGTAGCGTCGCATGCGAAGCTAAAAATTGGCGGAGAGTGATCGCGGCGGAGCAACAGGTGGCAACGGAAGTGAGTTAGTTACCGTTGGCTGACGTGTCAGGCTTCATCGCGGTCAGACGGTCGGTCGGTCGGACGAACAAATGGGTGAACATGGGGGCTCCCGACCCCTCGAAGAAGGAGCTCCGCCAAAAACAGAGAGGCCAGAAACCAACCTAGCAAGACTTAGTAAGCAGGCACACATAACAGGGAAGGATGCAAAGGTAGGCAAGCCAGATTGTTTTCGAGGAAATCGTTTTGAGAGAGAGGATATTGTTACATACTCAACAAAAATCAATGCCGAGACTGAGCAACGCCGGGGCAGCTGGACAGTTTTATAACAGTGAGGGTTTGGGCAACATACACCTCAGAACCTGGTCAAGGGGGTAACCTCCAAATAATCGTACGAAATAACAAATTAAAAGGCTTGACAACAAGCAAAGCAAACTACCAAGGCAAAGAGAAATGAGCGAATTAAGTGTATAAAAACAGTATATTGTAGAAGGGCTGAGAGCTTATATACAGTATATTGTAGAAGGGCTGAGAGTTGCCGGGGCCTAAAAAGCGAGATTCTACAAGAAGACGTAACAGGACAAAAGGCACAGGAAATTCACCAAACAAACAAGGAGAGAGGCATAGAGCTTTAAACAGGCGGCCTTTAACTCCCTATCTAAAGGCTAACACAAGACCAAGCCGCCAGCCAAAACGCCACAAGGAAAAGCACAGCTAAGAAAGGACACTTAACAGCCCAAGCAGAACTACTAACACGATAAAAAGCGTGTGGAAAAGCGAAAGACCAAGACCAGCGGGGAAAAGCTGAGTGAGTCTATAGGCTATAGCCTATCTGTCAAGAAACCATCAAGCTAAAGAACGGAGAGAGGGCACAGGAGAGCAATCAATCAGGACAAGAGTCAAACGGAGACTCGAAAAGTGAAAACAGAAGCTACCGGCATGGCACTGCTACCCCCATCACCTACACCGCCACAAACAAGACGGTCGCTACAAAGGGACAAGAACAAATCCAAGCTAGTCATCCAGGCTGTCAGGGAGGATCAGGGGAAGAAGCTCATTCTGGGAGAGAAGCAAATGGTCAGGTGAATGGTCCTGGGCCATCGGAGGATCCGCCACTGACATATGTGGAGGGTTGGGAACTCCCATGTTAACACGGGACCCACCATGGCTGATCATGTGAGGGGTGATCATCTCCCACCGTGTCCTCCCACTCAGGAGGGGGCTCTTCTATAGCGACAAAATCAGCAATGCGAGCCCAGAAATCAGCCACAGCAAGTGCTCCAGCCCGCTCCGAGAGGGGGCGAACAGCTGGCACCTGAGGTGGTGGAAGGCCCCACAACTCATCCAGAGTGGCCTGGCGAGGGCCGGAAGTGGCCTCACCACGCACAGAGGAGGCCAGCCTCCACAATTGCCGGCGGCCATGATCCATAGCTGACAGGGCCGCAAGGCAAACAATTCCCCACACATCGGTATCCATGGCTGAGGAGGGGCGGGGGTTGCACACCCAGAGGCTAGCTCTCTAGATGGGGCAGGCAGAAAGGGTGGCCAAGGGAACCTGGAGAGCCTCACGGACCGCTAAAGCAACGGGGCACGTCCAAAAGCAGTGGAGGCGGGGGTCGCAGTCAGAAGGCACATCAGGGCAACACGGGCAGCGGAACTGTACCCGGGAGGGGGCCCCTGGAACGCCATCGGCCATAAGGCGCCACAAAATGTATTTTTGGCTGTTTTCCCAAGGAAGGGACCAGAGTGAAGGAAACAGCCTAGCAAACGCCCTTATCCGGGCAGAGAGGTACCGTGGGCAGTAAGGTGGACCCAAGGCAAGGCTCACGTACGTAGCCCGTGCCTCAGATTGGAGGCCCTTTGTTGCTACACTCTGCAAGGCGGTGCCATGCTTAACCTTGAGTTTGGTTAGAGTGACCGGGAGCCCTGTGGAGTGGGGAGGGGCGGCGGGCGAGCGGGGAAGGACCCATCCTAGCCGTGGGCTGAGGAGGAGCAAGAGGGATATATGGGGGGGGGGGGGGGCTGGAGGAGAAGGCACCTGCCCACTGATAGCGGCCGGGATATCAGGCTGTGCATGTGTCAGGTTGGAGGGAGGAGGAGGAGGGTGTGAGGGGTGAGGAGGAGGAGGTGACCGCCAATTTGGGGGGATGCTATCAAGCAAAGAGCTCAGCAGCCCCTGCACATGGAGGGGGTCCTCTACAAACGTGGACATGGTAAGAGGCATGTGCATGAGGCCAGTGCGGGTAACTTCATTCTGTCAAACGTGGCGGCGGCAGAAGTTACGCCGAACATCACCAGTCCATGCAAGTCGGGAGCACACCCTAAGGGCGGTAGAGAGGGAGGCTGAGATGCGGACGGCATCCGAGACACAGACTAGGGAAGAAATTTGCATCGAAGGATAGAACACATCATCTAGAAAAGTGCCTGGGATACCACTCAAAGGGGCATCATGAGAAGCATCCTGGGGCGGTGGGGGTGGGGCTGGCAAAAGAGGGTTACCCCACAGCGGTGATGCAAGACACCAAGGACCCAGTTATAGTGGGCGATGTGAGACATCCCGCAATGGCCCAGCAGCAGTGGAGAGCGCCATGCGGCGGAGAGGACCGTGGGGGAGGCCTTGGCCACAGGCTGAGGTTTGGAAGCGGGTAGTGTCCCTACAAGCATGGAGAAATCCTAACGCTGGGTTTTGAGAGGCCATATGAGGGGGCATGAGCGTGAGGAGAAGCTCATGGGCTACAATGAGCCAGGGCGGGGAACGGTCATGGATCCCCCTCGCGAGGCCAGGAAGAGGCGTACTCCCCAAACTGCATGGCGACTGGTGATGTGGTGTTGCCAAGGAATACATCCAAACCCGCCCAGCTTCGGAAAGCCAGGAAGGAGAGCGGATGGAACACCTGGAAGTTTGAGGGACGTGGATTCTGGGGCCAGACCCCGGTCCACCAGCTTAGTGGTGAGGCATGACAGTTGCTCTACCACGTCTAAAGGGATGCCTTCAAACTCGGCATGGTAGAGCAACTTGCTAATGCCGTAGGCCGAGGAGGAGAGGCCACGACCAAACATTGATAGAGGTAGTTTGGCAGGGCGTGAGTAGCACTGCATTTTTCGAGAGAGAGGGTTCGTTACATAAACTCAATAAATCACTGCCGAGACTGGACAGCAGCACAGCCTGCCGACCATCAAATATTATATCACGGAAGCACGAGGGTTTTGAAGGCACCCCCACAAACCTGAAAACAAACTAGGTAAATTCAAAAAAAAGGAAACAAACTAGAGGCGGAAAGAAGAGCGGAAAGGGGAGCGTGAAGGGGAGGGATGCTGAGGATGATGCTGCATTCGAGAGAGAGGAGAGAGGATATTGTTACATACTCAGCAAAAATCAATGCCGAGACTGAACAGCGCCAGGGCAGCTGGACAGTTTTATAACAGTGAGGGTTTGGGCAACATACCCCTCAGAACCTGGTCCAGGAGGTAATCTAAAAATTACGTGCGAAAGAGCAAATTAAAAGGCTTGACAACAAGCAAATCGAACTACCAAGGCATAGAGAAACTAGCGAATTAAGTGTATATTGTAGAATTGCATTTTTTTGATATGCTCGTTGGCCATCTTAGGGTCTCTAAGCCTCCGGGCGCGGAATGTATCATCAGCCCGTCTAGCTCAGTTGGCAGAGCGCAAGACTCTTATGCAATTATCATGGCATCTTGTGGTCGAGGGTTCGAGCCCCTCGATGGGCGCTTTCCCCTCCTTAGCTCAATTGGTAGAGCACTGGACTGTAACTGTTTAAACCGGGCAGAAATGTCGATATCCAGGTGTCCCCAGTTCGATCCTGTAAGGAGGGATTTTTTAAGTTCATCCCTACACGGAAAACTCTAGGCCTACGTCAGCCTACGTCGGTAAAACTACTCTTGGGTTCTGTTCATCAGTGCATTTTTCAGTTTAGCCACCGAGGCAGACAAAAAAAAATGACCCGATGCCCCAGATGTGTAGATCTTTTTAAGAGGATGAAGAATCTGGTCTTATTTATTTATTTGGCCCAGTAGGGAAAAAGTGAAGGGCCTCCAAACTTGGGGGAAGGGGGGAGGGGGGGGGGGGGGGGGGGGGGGGGGGGAGAAAAAACTGGAATTTAAGAAAAAATAGGTACTTTCCAGGATTTGTTTTCATAGCCCGCAGAATGACATGGGAGAGGAACTGGGGTGTTCCTGTACTAAAGACCAGTCTCCATTGTGCTATTAGGGCTTCCTCCCCCCACCCCAAACCAAACCAACCCAGCAGTACAAAACGAGGAAGTACAGATTCCGCAACGAACGTACTGGTGCATGCTCTTCTTCCTTCCCATCTCTTCTTTCTATCTGGGACCATTCCATGTTGTCCGATGGACCCCTTTGCTTCTAGCATCGAATGTGACGAATGCAGACAGGAATTGTTGTACAGGCACCATGTGAACGTCGCGAGGCACAAGAACTCGAAGGAGTCTTGGCCATTGTGTGATGGTGTTCCCCCAAAGCAGGCACAACTGCCAAAAGCTGGTGCACAGAGAGATGAGGTGGTGGTATGCAAAGTTCAAGGCTGTAAAAAGAGTCTGAAGATGTCATCCATGCAACTACATGTGGCTGGTCACATCTTGAGGCGTGAATGTGGTCATGCCAATGGCATGTCAACATGTGCTGCTGAGGCTTGTGGCTTTTGTGGTGTTGTCTGCCATGACAGAAGCTCTGGTGTGTGCAATGTGGGCTTGAAGAAGGGATCCACATAAAGTGGTGACGTCTTCATGCCCTCAAGTTTAGTGGAGCGTGGTGCAGCAGTGTTTGTACTACCCATGTGGTTGCATTTTGTACTCAGGAGCGTGGTGCAGTCGTGTGTATACTACCCATGTGACTGTATTTTGTACTCAGGAGAGTGGTGCATTAGTGTTTGTACTACCCATGTGATTGCATTTTGTACTCAGGAGCGTTGTGCAGTCGTGTGTACTACCCATCTGATTGCATTTTGGGGGCTCAATCTAGGGACCTGGAGCATGTCTACGATTTCCCCTGGGAAAATTTGCATCTCCTTGCCTCTCGCAGCTCAGTGCATCAGCGCATTGTGCTTGACAAGGAAATCTGCTGTTTCGCACTAGTACCTGCAGGTTGCGCAGTTGCAACTGTAGCCTCGGCCATGGAACTTTGGGGAGTCAGTGAGCTATTAACTTCATTAGCCTTACAGGCCACAAAGTTTTATAATAATGCCATTCGCACAAACGTTTCAAAGTCAAGCAAAATGCATAATGCAATAACTAATGTGTAACAAAGAAATATTGGTGCGTAATAGTCGTGCTATATTGATTTAGCCACTGCTACTTGACTCGCATTACGCCGACCTCCAGGGGACCCGCCAGGGCACCCTACTATTTATTTGTCAGGTTTGCGGGGGTGCCTTAAAAACCCTTGTGCTTCCTGTTATACAATGAGATGGTCGGCAGGCTGTTCTGCTATCCTGTCTCGACGTTTATCTGCTGAGTTTGTGTAACGATCCCTCTCTCAATGGTGCTGCGCCTGTGCCTTTTGTCTAGTTACGCTTACTTGTGTAAGATCGCTAACTAGGTCATGGTCACTCTTTGCTTTTCTACATTATGCTTGTTACCTAGGCTTGTTCTGCATGCCTTTGTAGCTCGTTCTGTTTGTTCGTTATATCTTTTACATGTTTTTCATTCGTTAGTTCCGCCTATTTAAATTCAAAGAACCCTCCCAGATATTGTGGAGCGGGCTTTTCTTGGGTCAACAATGGCCTGTGGATGACAGTCTTATGCAATTCAAATATGACTGTCAAGCACAGTATCGTACGACACAGCATATAGTATGATATCGTGTACGACATACGACATTTCCAGTCAGTCACAGCACGAAAATTCGTAACCTACGGCAGAGGTGTTGCCGAATAGGCTCAATGCACATGGTCGAATCGTGTCCATCTCCTTCCCACCTGCTCAGGTAGGCACACCTTGAATCAGCAAGCAGGGTCTTGGTCTACTTCTCGTAAGGGAAGAAATGGACCCCTCCCGACTAAAGGGCCACCCTTCCAGAGCTGGAAATCCCGAACCCTGAACAAGTCCTAGTTAATTACGAGACAGTTGGCTTACGTGTCAGGCTTCGTGCCAGTCACACACACACAGGCAGGCAGGCAGACAGATAGACAGCAAAACAGGCAGGCAGGCAGGCAGGCAGGCAGGCAGACAGACAGACAGGCAGACAGACTGACAGAGACAGACAGACAGACAGACAGACAGACAGACAGACAGACAGATAGACAGAGACATACAGACAGATAAACGGCGGGATGGACGGCCGGACGGCCAGCCAGCCAGACAGCCAGACAGGCAGGCAGACAGGCAGACAAATAAAACACACACACAAACACACACACACAAACAAACAACGGGATGACTCTGGGGGCTCCCGGAAGGGGGGGCTCCCCTAAAAATGTATTCCCCCCAATAAATGATATAAATAGAGTG
Source organism: Microglena sp. YARC (assembly GCA_022414725.1). Classification (NCBI taxonomy): domain Eukaryota; kingdom Viridiplantae; phylum Chlorophyta; class Chlorophyceae; order Chlamydomonadales; family Chlamydomonadaceae; genus Microglena; species Microglena sp. YARC. The sequence goes on along the minus strand of CM039463.1, from coordinate 5,193,892 downwards.
TAACATTTTGTTTGAGTAAACTCTGAGCTGCCTACCGTCCACACCCAAATTAACACCCCTGTCGACTTTCAGTGGTGTGTCCACCCTCCTGCGTCGCAAACGCAACGTCGAAGGGTCCGTTGCGTCCCGAGACGCAACGTGGGGAGGGTCCGTTGCGTCGCAGACGCACCTTCAGTGGGTTGGTTGCGTCGCAGGACGCAGGCTATGGGTTATTGGGTAGGTTGAGGGTCGGTTGCGACTCATGACGCAGGCTATGCTGGTTCAATTGCGTCTCAGGAAGCAGGCTCTGGAATTAGTTTCCTCTCAGGACGCAGGCTGCACAATTGCTTGCGTCTCAGCCTCTCAGGACGCAGAGCTGGGGGTCCTTCTGAACAGCCCAAGGGGTTGAAAAGGATCGAACAAGTTAAAGGAGGGGAAACAATGAGCTAGTGGATTAAAGAGTCGCTGGGGTGAAGGCATGGCAATAGATTAGGAACTGAGAAGAAGATGAGGATTATGTGAACGCCTAAAATATGGTTTGGGTAGGTTTGGGTCATCCAATTTTGGTGTCTGTAGCTCTCCTCTGTCTCGAGTTGTAACCACGGTTACACTCAAATACGGGCCAGATATGGCCCACACGGCAACGCACGCCTTCTTCTTTCTCAAAGGGTTCTTTGAATTCCCTTCCGATCGCTACTCCCAAACCTCATTCCTTGATTGCCCTACCCCCCAGCTGCCCCCAAACATGCTTCGCCAAGTTTTGTCCCTGAGGGGTTTGGTGGGGCCTTCCACAGAGGCTACCCTGGGAACCTCAGCCTGCAGCTACGCGACCAAGGCCATTTCTGCGACTCTCTTCCCTGGCGATGGCATCGGACCCGAAATCTCCTTGGCCACAACGCAAATCATCGAGGCCGCTGGTGTAACGATCAACTGGGATACGCAAAACATCGGGTCTACTGTCGACAAGCGCACCAACAGCATGGTCTCACGCGAGAACCTTGATTCAGTCCTGGTGCGTGATACCGAGTTTCGATTATTATCCATTACATGCCCATGCCCAGCCACCATGCACGTTTTTTAGCAACTTCGTGCCCCGACCATGTGGGTTGCGCATCGGCCCAACCATTCATCACCACCGATGCCTAGCTCGATGGTGCTCAGTTACATTCTGCACGCGAGTTGGTATTTCTGATGGTTGTACTTGATGGTTTCTGTGGTATCGCATGGGGGAATTAACTGTTTTCTTCAGATGGGTAGACTTCTGAACGCGAGTAGGACCATTCGCGAATCCTTCTCCTTTTCCTTCTAGTTGCGGGGCCGTAAATATTGTGAAGAGCGATATCAGCAAAGCTGAGCCACGGTTACCCCATTTTCACGTTCTAGTAGCCGGTTACTGATGCACCAGCAACTGCTAGCATCTAGTCCCACTTTTGATTCAATATTCAACCGCTGCTGTTCCAGTGTGCGATAGGACCCTCGCTTAATTCGGGGTCCTATGCTCCGGTAGGTTGCGGTTCTAGCCGCTGCGAGCTAGCCTGCCCAAACGCACAGCTCGGAGTTCGAAACCACATGCCCTACGTGCCCTATGCATGCATGTGTCCGAGCTCGTCCCCAATTTCCTCCATGGCCCCTCACCACAAAGCACACACACATCTTCCCCTCGCATGTTGTGTTGTGACCCCTTTTGGTGGCAATGCATGCGCCATGTCTCTGCGCAGCATACCATGGTGAGCCTCCCCGGGCATTCTCTCCAGGCCGCAACCATGCACACACCCCACCCTAATAACTGATCCATCAGGTATAGCAAGACAACCTCAGCCTAGCAAGTCCTACGCATCCCTGCAAGCAACGCAGAAAATTGGCGGAGTGTGTTGGCAACGGAACGACAGGCGGCAACAGGCTGGAGCTGACTGAAGCCAGCTAGTTATGAGGCAGTTGGCTGACGTGTCAGGCTTCAATCCTTCGGTCGGTCGGTCGGTTGGACGGACACATGGGTAACCCTGGGGGCTCCCACCCCCCAGGAGGGGGGGGCTCGGCCCAAAACAAAGGATGGCAAGCCTCAATTTTCAATATGTATTTGAAACCAGACTGATCAAAACTAATGCATACCAAGCCAGACCAAACCAGATCGAACCTGACGACGCCAAGCCAACCTAAACCAACCAATAAAGCCAAAACCTAAGCCCAACCCACCCAACCCAACCAAACCAAACCCAATACAGCCCAACCCAACCCAACTCATCCCATCCCAACCATACCCTACCAAACCCACTCCAATCCATCCCCATCAAAACCCCATTCAGGCCCACAAGGTCAGATTTCAGGGCCCCATGGGCATCCCCATTGGCAAAGGCTTCGCTCCCTTAACCTGGCCTTGCGCAAGGAGCTAGACTTGTATGCCAACGTGCGCCCTTGAGTCAGCATTCCTGGCTACCTTACCCAACCCAACTCACCCCAACCCACTCCAACCCACTCAAATCCACTCCAACCCAACCTAATCCAATCCATCCCCATCAAAACCCCATACAGGCCCACAAGGTCGGACTCAAGGGCCCCATGGGCACCCCCATCGGCAAGGGCTTCCGCTCCCTCAACCTGACCTTGCGCAAGGAGCTAGACTTGTACGCCAACGTGCGCCCTTGTGTTAGCATTCCTGGCTACCCTACCCGCCACGACGGTGTTGACTTGGTCACCATTCGTGAGAACACTGAGGGGGAGTACTCCGGGTTGGAGCATGTGGTGGTGAAGGGAGTGGTGGAGAGCATTAAGGTGGGTGAGGGTATGGTGGAGGTGTGGGCTGGTTGGAGGTACAGATGTACTTATTTTGTATCTGTGGTGAAGGGAGTGGTGGAGAGCACTAAGGTAGGCTAGGGTATGGTGGCGGTGGAGGTGTGGGCTGGTGGGAGGTACAGATGGTATGTACTTGACATTTTTTGGATCTGTAGTGAAGAGGGTGGTGGAGAGCTTTGATGTAGGTGAGGGTGTGGTGGAGGTGGGGTGGGGTGTGGGAAAGTGGTGGAGGTGTGGACTGGGAGGTACAGATGGTATGTACTTGACTTATTTTGGATCTGTGGTTAAAGGAGTGGTGGAGAGCATCAAGGTAGGTGAGGGTATGGTGGTCGTGGAGGTGGTAGAGGTGTGTGTATGGTGGAGGTGGTGGGGGTGGAGCTGTGGGAAGTGGATGGGTTGGGGGTGTTGTGCGTTTTGGATCTGTGGTGAAGGGAGTGGTGGAGGTGTGTATGGTGGGAGGTACAGCTGGTGGCTGGTGGGAGAGCATCTAGGTGAAGGTATGGTGGAGGCGGAGGCGGAGGTGTGAGAAGTGGTGGAGGTGTGGGCTGGTGGGAGGTACAGATGGTATGTACTTGACTTATTTTGGATATGTGTTGAAGGGAGTGGTGGAGAGCATTAAGGTAGGTGAGGGTGTGGTGTTTGTGGAGGTGGTAAAGGTGTGGGTATGGTGGAGGTGGTGGAGGTGTAGGTGTGGTGGATGTGGATGTGGGTGTGTGGAAAGTGGATGAGTTGGGGTGTCGTTGTGCGAGGGCTTGGGTTTAGTGTTTGGGTTTTTAGGTTTTATTTCAAGGTAGCTGTGGGAATGGTGGAGGTGGAGGTGTGGTCAGTGGTGGAGGTGTGGGCCGGTGGGATGTGCTGGTGGTATGTAATTGAATGATTTCTTAATATAATACAAACAAGCACATAAGTTTACCAGCTTATACACATAAAAAAATAAGCTCATGAGCTTGTACAAATAAACAAAACACACATGTACACTTGTAAGCTTATACAAAGAAACAAAATAAGCTTATAAGCTTATACAAAGAAACAAAACACGCATTTACACTTGGAAGCTTATACAAATAAATAAAATAAGATTATAAGCTTATACAAATAAACAAGACACGCATTTACACTTGGAAGCTTATACAAATAAACAAAATAAGCTTATAAGCTTATACAAATAAACAAGACACGCATTTACACTTGGAAGCTTATACAAAGAAACAAAATAAGCTTATAAGCTTATACAAAGAAACAAAACACGCATTTAAACTTGGAAGCTTATACAAATAAACAAAATAAGATTATAAGCTTATACAAATAAACAAGACACGCATTTACACTTGGAAGCTTATACAAATAAACAAAATAAGATTATAAGCTTATACGAATAAGCAAAGCACGCATATACACGTATAAGCTTATACAAAGAACCAAAACAAACATATACACTTATAAGCTTATACAAATAAACACAACAAGCACAAGCACTTCAAAGCTTATGCAAGTAAATAAGGCATGCATATACACTTACAAGCTAATACAAATATACAAAACGCTTATACACTTGCAAGCTAATAAGGCATGCATATACACTTACTAGCTAATACAAATATACACAACGCTTATAAAAGTAAACAAAACAGACATATACACTTACAAGCTAATACAAATAAACAAAACATGCATATACACTCACAAGCTAATACAAATAAACAAAACATGCATATACACTCACAAGCTAATACAAATAAACACAACAAGCACAAGCACTTAAAAGCTTATAAAAGTAAACAAAACAGACATATACACTTAGAAGCTAATACAAATAAGCACAACAAGCATATACACTTACAAGCTAATACAAATAAACAAAACATGCATATACACTCACAAGCTAATACAAATAAACACAACAAGCACATGCACTTAAAAGCTTATACAAATATACAAAACAAGCACATAAGCTTGTACAAATAAACACAACAGGCACATGCAATTCAAAGCTTGTGCAAGTAAATAAGGCATGCATATACACTTACAAGCTAATACAAATATACAAAACAAGCATATAAGCTTATACCAACTAAGTGGTTTGGGAATATTGAGTTTATCACAAGGACGGCATCAGCTCGTGTGGCAAAAAAATAAATTATAGTCAAAACGAGATCAAAACAAACATACAAATAGTTTGATTAGTGAATATTATATATGAGGTTATGTATGGGCACACCTCAACTTGTGCCTCAACTTGTACCTCAACTTGTACTTCCCTACCTGTGCTGTCCTGGTAGCACCATCGTGACGCCTGGACGACATTAAGCTGTGTGACAGCGTTTGTATTATTATAATCAACATAAACATACAAATCAATTTTTGAAATACGCATAATCACTTACATACAAATAAACACTTGCACATGCATATGAACAAGGCTTATACAAATAATGCAGTTGGTGAATATTCGGGTTATCCCCAGGACGGGATCAACCCATGTGGTGGGATTTTTATTTAGTATAATCAACCTGAACAAATAAATTATACGTATCAATACATATGAACACATACATACAAATTAATGTATAGAAATACATATAAATAGATATACAAGTGCTTAAACAAATAAGGTGGTTGGTACATATTCAGGCTATTACCAGGACAGCATCAACCCGTGTGGCAGAAAATTATCATTATAATCAAAACCAGATCAAAACGAATGTATAAATAATGTGGTTGGCGGATTTTCAAGTTATCACCAGGACGGGATCAACCCGAGTGGCAGCATTTTCATTTATTAGAAAATATTATAATCAGCAAAAGTATATAAGTCATACTTATTATACATATAAAAATGCTTATACAAACAAGGTAGTTGGTGCATATTCAGGTTTATTACCAGGACAGCATCAACCCGTGTGGCAGAAAATTATCATTATAATCAAAGCCAGATCAAAACAAGTGTACAAATACTGTGGTTAGCGGATTTTCAAGTTATCACCAGGACAGGTTCAACCCATGTGGCAGCATTGTTTTTATTATAATAAACATAAACATATAAATCATATATATAAATACAAATAAAAAAGCTTATTCAAGTAATGTGGTTGGCGAATATTCAGGTTATCACCAGGACGGCATCAACCCGTGTGGCAGAAAATCATGATAATAATCAAGATCAGGTCAAAACAAGCATACAAATAACATGTTTGGCGAATATTCAGGTTATCACCAGGACGGCATCAACCTGTGTGGCAGAAAATTATCATTATAATCAAAGCCAGATCAAAACAAGTGTACAAATAATGTGGTTGGCGGATTTTCAAGTTATCACCAGGACAGGTTCAACCCGTGTGGCAGCATTGTTTTTTATTATCATCAACATAAACATATAAATCATACACATAAATACAAATAAAAAATGCTTAGACAAGTAATGCGGTTGGCGAACATTAAGGTTATCACCAGGACGGCATCAACCCGTGTGGCCGAGTACGCCTTCAAGTACGCTCGCGAGAACAACCGCAAGATGGTGACTGCTGTCCACAAGGCAAACATCATGAAGCTGACTGATGGTCTCTTCATCAAGTGTGCCAGGTAATCCTGGGACCATGGGGCTGGCTAAAAAAAAAAACGCCTGCAGGGGCGTGACCCTTCCGTACGCCGCAGCTGGGAAAAGTCACCATGGCAGACATAGTAAGTGTCACCCTCCAGGATGGGGCTGGCTATCCTACAGGTTGTATGTTGTATGTATGTTACAGTCATCCTATTTCGACGAACGGCTCAATGGTACAGTTTGGTGAAACAAGAAGGTGCGGGGTTCGAATCCCTATGTGTGCGCTTTAGTGTTCGCTGTCGCTTTCAACCGCCATGATAGCACTGCCCAGGTAAAGCAGCAGCAGGTAATCCGGGGGCCATGTCATGTGGTGGTAGGATAGTGGTAGGTACAATACCTCAGGAGTTGTATCGCTATCCTAGGTCCTTGTAGGGGGTGAGGTAGCAGGTTGTGTGTGTGTGGGTAGGGGAGGAAGCAGGTTGTGTGTGTGGGGTGGGGAAGGTAGCAGGTTGTGTGTGTGGGGGGGTGGGGGAGGTAGCAGGTTGTGTGTGTGGGTGGGGGTGGGGGAGGTAGCAGGTTGTGTGTGTGGGGGGGTGGGGGGGATGTAACCATGTCAGCTGACGGATGCACCAGCTTGCGCTAGCTTTGATCGAGTAGCCAGGCAGGAAAGCTGCCTAGAAGCTGCTGCATTTAGCCCCCCCCCCCCCCCCCCCAAATACTGGTCAGTGAGAGCTGCCCAAACATCATTATATACATATACATATAAAGTACAACATAAATCTCCAACCTTGTCTCCAGGCACCCCAACAAACAAACAAATAAATAGACAAATGAACCTATAAAACATCACCACCACATCACCCTTCAAGTATCACCACATCACCCTTCCCCTCCTATCCCGGTTGGGCAAGTCTCTTGAGCCTATTGGGCCTAAACCTGGACTGTAACATACATGCACACACCCTTGAAGGAGGTCAGCAAGAGCTCCCCAGAAATCAAGTACAGCCTGAAGGCCCTACCTCCTCCAAGCACTCCAACAAACAAAAACCACAATCAAATCCAAACACAACCCCAAACACCAACCAACCTGACACCAACCCAATCACAAATCAACCCGACACCAACCCAAACACAAACCCATTACTCTGCAGGGAGGTCAGCGAGAGCTACCCAGACATAAAGTTGGACATGAAGGTCCCACCTCCTGCAAGCACCCCACCGAACACCCAAAAAAACGCCACAAATGCCACAAACAAACCCAAACGCAACCCCAAACACAAACCAACCCGACCCAAACACAAACACAAACCCATTACTATGCAGGGAGGTCAGCGAGAGCTACCGAGACATAAAGTTGGACATGGAGGTCCCACCTCCTGCAAGCACCCCACCAAACACCTCAACAAACGCCCCAAACGCCACAAACAAACCCAAACGCCACAAACAAACCCAAACGCAACCCCAAACACAAACCAACCTGACACAAACCCAAACACAAACCCATTACTCTGCAGGGAGGTCAGCGAGAGCTACCCAGACATCAAGTACAACGAGATGATTGTGGACAACGCATGCATGCAGCTTGTCAGCAACCCCAACCAGTTCGATGTTATGCTGATGCCCAACCTGTACGGGGACATTATCTCAGACCTGTGTGCGGGTCTCATTGGAGGCCTGGGCCTCACCCCTAGTGCTAACGTTGGTGAGTGGCGATGAAAATTAACAAAAATAATAATTATTATTAATTGTTTTTAATTATTATTAATAATAATTATTTATTTATTATTATTATTTATCGAACTTTGATGTCATGTTGATGCCCAACCTGAACAGAAAACATCGTCTCTAGCCTGAAAATAGATTATAACCATTGGCCCCCTCATCAGCGCTTGCATGATGTTCCGACACCTGGTATGACTGCATCCCCCCCCACACACCACCACCACAACCACCACCACACACCACCACCACCACCACCACCACCACCACCACCACACATACACACACCACCACCACCACCACCGCACATACACACACCACACCACCACCACCACCGCACACACACACACCACCACCACACATACACCACCACCACCACCACCACCGCACACACACACACACCACCACCACCGCACACACACACACCACCACCACCACCACACATACACACACCACCACCACCACCACCACTCATACACACACCACCACCACCACACATACACACACCAACACCAACACCAGCGCACATACACACACCACCACCTCCACCACCACACATACACACACCAACACCACCACACATACACACACCAACACCAACACCAACACCAGCGCACATACACACACCACCACCTCCACCACCACACATACACACACCACCACCACCACACATACACACACCAACACCAACACCAACACCAGCGCACATACACACACCACCACCTCCACCACCACACATACACACACCACCACCACCACACATACACACACCAACACCAACACCACCGCACATACACACACCACCACCTCCACCACCACACATACACACACCACCACCACCACACATACACACACCAACACCAACACCACCGCACATACACACACCACCACCTCCACCACCACACATACACACACCAACACCACCACACATACACACACCAACACCCCACCTCCAGGACTGAACAACATGATGCTCGCCGAGGCTGTCCACGGAACCGCCCCTGACATCGCCGGCAAGAACTTGGCCAACCCCACCGCCCTCATTATGAGCTCTTGCATGATGCTTCGTCACCTGGGCCATAACGAGGAGGCTGATCGCATCCAGAAGGCTACGCTGGACACTATCGCCGAGGGCAAGTACCGCACAGGTGACCTAGGAGGCACTTCCACCACCACAGACTTCACCAAGGCCATCATGGGCAAGTTGTAAATATGGCTGCTGGTTTTTGTTGGGAAATGCTGGAGTAATCGGACACCTGGGCCATAGTGAGAAGGTCTCGCACATCCAAAAGGCTGCGCTGGACAACATTGCCGTGGGCAAGTACCACACCGGGGACCTAGGAGGCACCTCCACCACCACAGACTTCTCCAAGGCCATCATCGGCAAGTTGTAAATATAGCTGCTGGTTTTGGTTGGGGGATGCCGGAGTACTCCGACACCTGGGCCGGAGAGAGGAGGTCTCGCACATCCAGAAGGCTACGCTGGACACTATCGCCGTGGGCGAGTACAGCACTGGTGACCTAGGAGGCACCTTCACCACCACAGACTTCACCAAGGCCATCATCAGCAAGTTGTAAATATGGCTGCTGGTTTTTTGTTGGGGGGGCTGGGATTTCACCGACGCCTGAGCCATAACGAGGAGGCTGCCCGAATCCAGAAGTCTACGCTGGACACCATTGCCGAGGGCAAGTACCGCACCGGGTACCTAGGCACCTCCACCACCACAGACTTCATCAAGGCCATCATCGGCAGGTTGTAAACATGGCCGCTGTTTTTGGTTGGGGGATGCCGGAGGTTTGTAGGAGTGGCGATGAGTCTGGGGGGGCGGAGGTTTCTAGGGTGGGCAATGTTGGAGGTTGCTGGAGGTTTGTAGGTGGTCATGAGTCTGGGGAGCCGGTGGTTTGTAGGAGTGGCCATGCCAATCTTGTTACATCTTCGGTGCTGCTGGTCGGGAGCTGCTGGTGGTGCTGCTGGTGGTCCTGGTGCTGCTGGTGGTGCTGCACTGCTGGTGCTGCTGCTGGAGCTGGGGGCGCTCCCTGACGCCTTGGGTGGTTAGGACCCACACCAACTCTATGGGTGCTAGGGACCCACCCCAATGCCTAAAGTTATGGGGACCCATCCCGACGCCTTAGGTGACAAGTTCTATGTCGCAAGCGACGCTATAAATTGCCAGAGAGTGTTTGTTACGGAGGGACAGGTGGCAACGGAAACGAGTTAGTTACGAGACCGTTGGCTGATGTGTCAGGCTTCGTCTCGGTTAGACGGTCGGTCGGTCGGACAGACAAGTGGGTAACACTAGGGGCTCACGTCCCCTTGAAGACGGGGCTCGGCCAAAAATCAGCTTAATAGCTGTGGGCATGAGAAGAGTGATCCAAGTTTCAACTTTACTTGGCTTAATGAGTGATACCATACTGTCCTGTGGTGCAGGGGTGTACCCCAGCCCTAAACCACACTGGATTGATAGAGATATAGCTTATTTAGTTATTTGGGGTTTATGACTCAATCAATAACTTGATGTGGTAACGCGTGTTAAGAGGAGGCTTGTGAGATAAATATGCAGGTGATTGTTTGAGGTTGGGCAAGTCCCTTAAGCCCAAGTGGCTATTCCTGGGCAGTACCATACTATTAGGTGATGAACTACTATTTTTTTCATGACGACGGATGCCTCGCTGATTGGTCAATTGGTGTGAGATTGCGCTGGTTTCTGCAGTGCTTGTAAATACACTATTTACCCTGCAAATGGATTGAATTGAATTGTAATATAGTTATTTAGCCAACCCTGGGCTGCTCACGGTCCTCCCTTGCGACCCCAGCTCTGCTGGGCGGGGTCTGTGCGACCCAGGTGCGACCCAGGGCACAAATGACTCACTCGCGGTCGCGCTTCGTGGCGACTAAGGGCCCATTTCGCCCTCGCACACCTGAGGGACGCATGGGGGTCGCACCGTGACGCACGAAGTGCAACTGGTCGAGGAAAAAAACTGGGATGGGCAGATTGTACTACGTCGCTATGAATTTGGAGTGGCAGTCAATGGATCGTGCTATCAGGTAAATGCTAACAGACAAAAATGTACTACCAGGCAGGGAACTGCGCTGATAAATGAAGGGCTAATCCTAGAGTAGGCTAATCGATGATTGTTTGATCAAGCCTCCCCATTTGGTTGACGTCGGAATCGTTACATACTCGTACAAACCCGAACAAACTCCAATTAAATGTTCGGAATATATCCACCCATCCTACGAATCATGAAGTAGCCACCATCATTATCCAGTGATTTTAAACGAATGTTCGCGGTTTCGAATGTTTGCTGCTTCGAATGCTTAGGGCTTCAGAAGTACAGACTTTTTTGCCTGATCCGTAGTCCCTCTTGTGTCGTTGTGTTTTTCGTTTCGTGGTTCTGATGGTGGAAAAGGCAGACAACAGCGGCTTCTTAGCTTGTTACTTTGCTTCGCTTCATTCTCTGTTGTCGCAAGATAACAACCTTCAATTCGAGATGCAAACGTAGCCGAAGGACATTTAGAAGTGGGAGATAACAACCCTGCACTAAACGGAAAGACACTGGTTCCCTAAAAAACTGCAAACATTAGCCCAGACCTTGAACTGGGTTACATAGCTCCAGCCTTTTAGGCTGCTCGCCATCTTCGACAAGAACATAATCAATCCAAATCAAATCATTATTATAAATGATCACTGTAGGCCTCCGTCGGTAAAATGATTGTTTGGGGATCAGTTCATCTGTGACATACATTCATTGTAAAAATACGGTACACTCAATTAAATATACGTGAGCATCAGCCTAGGAGAGCACATATCTAGTATCTACGGTTTCAGGCGGAATCATGAGTATGATGAGAAACATAATATCATGAGTATTGTGAGTACATATTATGAGTACATATCATGAGTATTGTGAGTACATATCATGAGTATTGTGAGTACATATTATGAGTACATATCATGAGTATTGTGAGTACATATTATGAGTACAAATCATGAGTATTATGAGAAACATAATATCAACATCAGGATCACTACTAAGATCAAATGGGTAGGAAGAACACATGGGTACCGGTACTAACATCACATGGGTAGTAAGATCACATGGGTACCGGTACTAAGAACACGTGGGTAGTAAGATCACATGAGTAATAAGATCACATGGGTACTAAGATCACATGAGAAGTAAAGACCAGGGTTGAGCAGAAGGATCCCCAGCTCTGCGTCCTGAGACGCAACCAATTGCATAGCCTGCGTCCTGAGACGCAACTGACCCGCAACCAACTCATAGCCTGCGTCCTGAGACGTAACCAACCCACTGAAGCTGCGCCTGCTCAGAGAACGCGACCCTTCACAATGCGTCTGCGAACAACCCTGGTAAGAACCCTTTTCAGTGCCCTGGTGTGCACAGGAGTGTGAGCACACCACTGAACGTCCACAGGGGTGCTGACTTGGGTGTGGTGGTGACACCCTTGCAAGTGGTGTAATTACATGAGTGTAAACAGGTGGTGTCTTTACATGTGGTGTCTTTACACGAGTGTAAACAGGTGGCGCCTTACAGCAATTCAGGGGATGAACTGGACAAACCGTTTCCGCGAGAACTCGTACTTAGTCGAGAATTTTGGCCTTGAAATCCGAGAATTCTCGACAATTTGGCCTGGGATTCTCGACAATTCTCGACAAAGTACGAAACATTTGTCCAGTTCATCCCCTGAATTGCTATAACAGGTGGTGTCTTTACAGGTGGTGTCTTCACGTGAGTGTAAACACACCACTGAAAGTCCACATGGATGACTATGCATTTTTTTTAATATTTGGGCGTTGGTGGTTGGCCTCAGTGCAAGCAAACGGGCTGGCCCCCTCAACCTCATGCCTCATAATCAGGCGTACTTTTTTATCTATTTGGACTGATTTGGACGTGAACAATTCAGGGGTGAGGACTTCCAGCACTGGAGGGGCAAACCCCAGGGCTTTCCTTTCCAGCTTATCTTAGCAGCTTCTAGGCAGCTCCTTGAGCCGGGCCAATCCCTAATATTCCGGCAGTGCTGGAAAGCTGATTGTGCCGGGCCGATCCCTAAGATTCCAGCAGTGTTGGAAAGCTGATTGTGCCAGCTTCCAGGTACACTAGATTGGAAAGCCAAAAAGAAAACCCCTGCAAGACCCAGCTTGCCTATTCAAGGAGCTTGTACCTGAGCAGGTGGGAAGGACAGGAAAACGATAAAATCAGGGTTGTTCTTAACAATAAGACTAGGGTTGTTCTAAACGATAAGACTAGGCTTGTTCAAAACGATATAACTAGGGTTGCTCAAAACGATAAGACTAGGATTGTTCAAAACGATAAGACTAGGGTTGTTCAAAACGATAAGACTAGGGTTGTTCAAAACGATAAGATTAGGGTTGTTCAAAACAATAAGACTAGGGTTGTTCAAAACAATAAGACTGGGGTTCTTCCAGCTGCGGCGTACGGGAGGGTCCCCTTAGCACCACGCCCCCTCCAGGCGTTATCTTTTTTTTGAAGACTGGGGTTGTTCAAAATAATAAGACTAGGGTTGTTCAAAACAATAAGCCTAGCGTTGCCCACCTCTATCCCTCCCCTACCCCCTTTACCCCCCAGGACCTGCCCCCTTCCAACTCCTTCCCCCTCCCAACGACTCACATAGCATCAATCTCAGACTGGAACTTCTTCTGCAGCTGAGGGCGCTTGAATTTGAATGTGGGAGTGATGAGGCCATCATCCACACTGAAAGGCTCAGGGACCATATGCACTTTCTTGATCATCTCGTAACCCTTCAACTTGTCAGCCTTGCCGGTAGCAGTCAGTTCCTGCACGACATGAAGCGAAGAAGTTAGCATGATAGGTCAGGGTGTGTGCACGAGCTCAGTATGAACCGTGATTGAATAGGGCTCTGGGACCATATGCATGCCTTGATCATCTCGAAACCCGTCAACTTGTCAGTCAGTCAGTCAGTCAGTCAGTCAGTCAGTCAGCTCCTGCATGCCATGAAGCGAAGAAGTGGGCATGATAGGTCAGGGTGTGTGCACAAGCTCAGTATGACGTGTTATTGAACAGGGCCCAGGGACCATATGCACTTCCTTGATCATCTCAAAACCCTTCAATTTCAAAAAAACTTGTCAGCCTTGCCGGTGGCCGTCAGCTCTTGCAAGCCATGACGCGAAGAAGTGAGCATGATAGGTCAGGGTGTGTGCATGAGCTCAGTATGATGTGTGATTGAATAGGACTCAGGGACCATATGCACTTCCTTGATCATCTCGAAACCCTTCAACTTGTCAGCCTTGCCTGCGGCAGTCAGCTTTTGCATGCCATGGATCAAGTACAGCTTTTGCATGCCATGGATCAAGTACAGCTTTTGCATGCCATGGATCAAGTACAGCTTTTGCATGCCATGGATCGAGTATCATCAGACTTAAGGTGAATGGCTGAGAATGTGTGTAAAGAAAATAAATCAGTACGCCAAGTCGGCGTGAATGAAGGGAGCAGTCCAATGGGGGTCCTCGGACAACACAGCGTGGGTGGCGTGGCGCATGCCATGGATCGAGTATCATCAGACTTAAGGTGTATGGCTGAGAATGTGTGTAAAGAGAAGAAATCAGTACGCCAAGTCGGCGTGAATGAAGGAAGCAGTCCAATGGGGGTCCTCGGACAACACAGCGTGGGTGGCGCGGCGCATGCCATGGATCGAGTATCATCAGACTTAAGGTGAATGGCTGAGAATGTGTGTAAAGAAAAGAAATCAGTACGCCAAGTCGGCGTGAATGAAGGAAGCAGTCCAAAGGGGGTCCTCGGACAACACAGTGTGTTCAATTTCAATTTCAATTTCAATGTGGGTGGCGCGGCGCATGCCATGGATCGAGTATCATTATGAATTGTTCTGCAGTACTGGCATACATTTGTTTTTTTATAATCCATTGTTTTCACGGAAGAGGTCGGCAGGGGGGGGTCCGTAGAATCAAACCCGGATTGATCGATGCGACATGGGGGGGAGAAAGGGTTGGGTAGGGTAGAGTTGGGTTGGGTTGGGTTGGGTTGGGTTGGGTTGAAATTTAAAAAATGTAGTACTGCGTGACAGTACGGAGGAAAGCTTTGGCCCAAGATTGTAAGGCTGCATTGGAATCATAATATTGGAAAGCCAATCTCACGTCACATGCCCTTTCCTTGTTGTTGGAAAATGCTGCCTGTCGATTCGTTGGTCCAGGTTCCACTTTACCGGGGAATCGCGCCACGTCACCAACCCACACATTCTCAGCCATCCACCCACACATTCTCAGCCATACACCCACCCACCCACCCACAAATTCTCAGCCATCAGGTACCCCTGGACTTTATCACACCCACAAGTACACCTACCGCCACAACATGCTCCTTGGCCCTCTCATCCTGGCACAGAGCGGCCATGTCTCCCTCAATACCCTCGCCCTTGGCCCAAGTGAGAAGAGCTTCAGAGGGCACCACCACCGCTACCAGAGTGCTTTTCAAACTGTCTCCATACACCCACACATTCTCAGTGATCAGGTTCTTCTTGTATGTGCTCTCCAGCTTCTCGACAGCTACGTACTCGCCTGTGGATTTGCATGGTCAGTACGTCAGTATGTATTTGTGGATTTCAGTATGTTTTGATGTATTTCAGTATGTATTGATGTATTTCAGTATGTATTGATGTATTTCAGTATGTATTGATGTATTTCAAGATGTATTTATGAATTTCAGTATGTATTGATGTATTTCAGTATGTATTGATGTATTTCAAGATGTATTTATGAATTTCAGTATGTATTGATGTATTTCAGTATGTATTGATGTATTTCAGTATGTATTGATGTATTTCAGTATATATTTATGAATTTCAGTATGTATCTCTGTATTCCAGCTGATTTCAGTATGTATGTATGTATTTCAGTATGTATTTATGTACTTCAGTTTGCATTTAGGTGTGAGTGTTTGTGCTTTCCAGCTTCTCGCAGTCACTTACTCGCCTGCGGTTTTGCATGGGTAATGTCAGTAGGTATGCCTGGATGGGTTTGGGTTCGCATGGGCAGTGTTGCATGGACAGTGAAAGAAGGTGCCTGTGTATGGGTAAGTATGAGCGGTGCCAGTAGGTGCGAGTGCATGCGTTATCCAGGTTCTATATGGCCACTTCCACAACTGTGGGTTTGCATGGGCAGTGTTGCATAGACAGTGTAAGAAGGTGCCTGTGTATGGGTAAGTGTGAGCGGTGCCAGAAGGTGCGAGTGCATGCGTTATCCAGGTTCTACATGGCCACTTACACACCTGTGGGTTTTCATGGGCAGTGCCAGTATGTATGCACATTTATATTCGCATGGGCTGTGTTGCATGGGCAGTGCAAGAAGGTGCGAGTGTGTGGGTTTGCATGGGTAATGTCAGTAGGTATGTCTACATGGGTTTGGGTTCGCATGGGCAGTGTTGCATGGACAGAGTAAGAAGGTGCCTGTGTATGGGTTAGTATGAGCGATGCCAGTAGGTGCGAGTGCATGCGTTATCCAGGTTCTACATGGCCACTTACACACCTGTGGGTTTTCATGGGCAGTGCCAGGAGGTATACACATTTATATTCGCATGGGCTGTGTTGCATGGGCAGTGCAAGAAGGTGCGAGTGTCTGGGTTTGCATGGGTAATGTCAGTAGGTATGCCTACATGGGTTTGGGTTCGCATGGGCAGTGTTGCATGGACAGAGTATGAAGGTGCCTGTGTATGGGTAAGTATGAGCGATGCCAGTAGGTGTAAGTGCATGCGTTATCCAGGTTCTACATGGCCACTTCCACAACTGTGGGTTTGCATGGGCAGTGTTGCATAGACAGTGTAAGAAGGTGCCTGTGTATGGGGAAGTGTGAGCGGTGCCAGAAGGTGCGAGTGCATGCGTTATCCAGGTTCTACATGGCCACTTACACACCTGTGAGTTTTCATGGGCAGTGCCAGTAGGTATGCACATTTATATTCGCATGGGCTGTGTTGCATGGGCAGTGCAAGAAGGTGCGAGTGTGTGGGTTTGCATGGGTAATGTCAGTAGGTATGTCTACATGGGTTTGGGTTCGCATGGGCAGTATTGCATGGACAGTGTAAGACGGTGCCAGTGTATGGGTTAGTATGAGCGGTGCCACTAAGTGCGAGTGTATACGTTATCCAGGTTCACGACGGCCACTTAAGCGCCTGTGGGTTTGCATGGGTAATTTCAATGAATACGACCTTTTCTATGGCATCTGCTGTACCATACATACATAGCAGTCAGCATCCTTTGTCAAACTCACCCTTACTGAGCTTCAAGATGTTCTTCTTACATGTGTGTGTGTTCCTATTGAATACGACCTTTCCTATCACATCTGCTATACCATACATACATAGCAGTCAGCATCCTTTGCCAAACTCACCCTTACTCAGTTTCAAGATGTTCTTCTTACATATGTGTGTGTTCCTATTGAATACGACCTTTCCTATGACAACAGATGTAACACACATACATAGCAGTCAGCATCCTTTGTCAAAGTCACGCAGACTGAGCTTCAAGATGTTCTTCTTACAAGTGTGTGTCTTCCTATTGAATAAGACCTTTCCTATGATATCAGATGTAACACACATACATAGCAGTCTGCATCCCATGCCAAGAGCACCCTGACTGAGCTTGAAG
This sequence comes from Microglena sp. YARC, assembly GCA_022414725.1. NCBI lineage: Eukaryota > Viridiplantae > Chlorophyta > Chlorophyceae > Chlamydomonadales > Chlamydomonadaceae > Microglena > Microglena sp. YARC. The sequence continues at coordinate 5,176,211 of CM039463.1, read as the reverse complement.
ATGTTCTTCTTACGCGTGTGTGTGTGTGCTCCTATTGAATAAGACCTTTTCTAAGACATCTACTGTAACAAACATACATACAAACATAGCAGTCAGCAATCAATCCCAAACGCACCCTGACTGAGCTTGAAGATGTTCTTCTTACGGTCGATGATCTTCAGAGAGCCGTGCTGATTCAGCATTCCGATGTCACCTGAGGCCACAAATCAGACAATTGGGAATTGGTATTGGTTGTTGGGCAGTGTTGGGTGGTGTTGGGTTTTGGGTTTTGGGTGTTCGGTGGTGTTGGGTTTTGGGTGTTGGGCGGTGTTGGGTGGTGTAGGGTTTTGGGTGTTGGGCGGTGTTGGGAGAGAGAGAGAGAGAGAGAGAGAGAGATGATCTTGATCTTCAGAGAGCCGTGCTCGTTCAGCATTCCGATGTCACCTGAGGCCACAAATCAGACAATTGGGAATTGGTATTGGTTGTTGGGCAGTGTTGGGTGGTGTTGGCTTTTGGGTGTTGGGTGTTGGGTGGTGTTGGGTTTTGGGTGTTGGGTGGTGTTGGGTTTTGGGTGGTGTTGGGTGTTGCGGTGTTGGGTGGTGTTGGGTTTGGGTGTTGGGCAGTGTTGGGAGAGAGAGAGAGAGAGAGAGAGAGAGAGAGAGAGAGAGAGAGAGAGAGAGAGAGAGAGAGAGAGAGAGAGAGAGAGAGAGAGAGAGAGAGAGAGAGATGATCTTGATCTTCAGAGAGCCGTGCTCGTTCAGCATTCCGATGTCACCTGAGGCCATGCATCAGACAATTGGGAATTGGTGTTGGTTCTTGGGCGGTGTTGGTTGGTGGTGTTGGGTGTTGGGTCGGTCGATGATCTTTAGAGAGCCCTGCTTGTTCAGCATTCCGATGTCACCTGAGGCCATGTATCAGACAATTGGGAATTGGTATTGGTTGCTGGGCGGTGTTGGGTGCTGGGTGGTGTTGGAAGGTGTTGGGTGCTGGGTGTTGGTGTTGGGTGCTGGTGTTGGGTGGTGCTGGGTCAGTCGATGATCTTGAGAGCCGTGCTCGTTCAGCATTCCGATGTCACCTGAGGCCATGTATCAGAAAATTGGGAATTGTTGCGTGTTGGGCAAGTTCCTTTAGCCTATTCGGACTACTCCTGGACTGTAAAAACATACTTGCATAGATACATGTAGAGCCCTCATTGGGGACTGGTAAAATTGAAATCTTCAGAGAGCCGTGTTCGATCAGCATTCTGATGTCTCCTGAGCAGGGACCGGCATATCAAGCTATTTCAGGATATATCAGGCTATTCCAGGTTATTTCAGGCTATTCCAGGTTATTCCAGGTTATTCCAGGTTATTTCAGGCTATTCCAGGTTATTTCAGGCTATTCCAGGTTATTCCAGGTTATTCCAGGCTTTACCAGGCTATACCAGGTTACTCCAGGATATTTCAGGCTATACCAGGTTATTCCAGATTATTTTGGGCCATACCAGGCTATTCCAGGTATTTCGGGCCATACCAGGCTAATTCAAAACTTCAACATGTTCATCATGTGCTCAGGGCACACACACCTTCAATAGTAATGAAACGCAAGCCATCACCTAGGCATGGAAGCAAGCAATTTCACACAGTATAACTAGGGACCCCCGGACCGGCATATCATATGATGTTGACCAAAGGCGAGTATGATATCATATGATGGCATGATACAAATTGCATCCACCCACCCCTCCCTCCCTCCATCCACCCTCCCTCCACCCATCCCATACTCCCATGCATCCATCCAGCTTACCTGTGTGGAACCAGCCATCAGCCTCAACCTCTCCATCCTCCCATCCCTTCCTCCCTAGCATCCATTCAGCTTCGCGTTGTGGAACCAGCCATCAACCTCTCCCTCCCTCCACCCACCCATCCACACCCCCCTCACTGCCTCCTCCACCCACCCCTCCCTTCCTCCCCTGCATCCATGCAGCTTACCTGTATGGAAGCAGCCATCAGCCTCAATCTCCCCCTCCCCCTCCCTCCACCCTTTCATCCCTCCACCCACCCATCCCTCCACCTACCCCTCTCTCCATCCACCCATCCCTCCACCCATCCATCCTTCCTCCGCCCATCCCTTCCGCCCATGCATCCATCCAGCTTACCTGTGTGGAACCATCCATCAGCTTCAACCTCCTCCTCGGTCTTCTTCTCATCCTTGTAGTATCCCATGAAGTTGGCCCCTCCACGAATCAGAATCTGCAGATGGATGAGCATGTCGTACGTGAATGTGGATGGGTGAGCGTGTCGCATGTCACTGTGGCGAGGGTGGGCTTGTTGTATGTGAATGTGGCGAAGGTGTTCTCGACCGTGTAGTATCCCATGCAGTTGGCCCCACCACGAATCAGAATCTGCAGATGGATGAGCATGTTGTACGTGAATGTGGATGGGTGAGCGTGTCGCGTGTCACTGTGGCGAGGGTGGGCTTGTTGTAAGTGAATGTGGCGTGGGTGTTCTCGACCGTGTAGTACCTTATCCCATGAAGTTGGCTCCACCTTGAATCAGAACCTACGGGTTGGTGAGCATGTCGCACGTTGATGTGGATGGGTGAGCGTGTTGTTTGTCACCATGGCAAGGGTGACCTTGTTGTATGTGAATGTGGCGTGGGTGTTCTCGACCGTGTAGTATCCCATAAAGTTGGCTCCACCTTGAATCAGAACCTACGGATGGGTGGCATGTTGCATGTTAATGTGGATGGGTGTGGTTGGCTCCGCCGCAGTCCCTCGAATGTGCAGTGCTCCCACCCAGAAGGAACCCACATAAGCCAAATAAAAGGGTTCCCTAGATCCCCCGAATTTGCAGCGCTCCCACCCAGAATGCACCTGCAGAAGCTAGAGAAAAGGGTGCGGTAGTCCAGATAGACCCCCGAATTTGCAGTGCTCCCACCCAGAATGCCAACACAGAAGCCAAATAAAAAGGGTGTGGAAGACCCTGCAAAATCGCAGTGCCCCACTCTCCCTTGGGCTGCTCATCCAAGGCGTCACATCCCTAAACCCTTTACCCTGTACCGCAGGCTGCTCATCCAAGGTGTCACATCCTTAACCTGAACCCTAAACTGCTGGCTGCTCATCCAAGGCGTCATAACCATTAACCCTTAACCACAGTGCTCACATCTCCCTCGGGCTGCTCATAAAAAGGCGTCACATCCCTAAACCCTGAACCTTAAACCGCAGTGCTCACCTATCCCTTGGGCTGCTCGTCCAAGGCGTCATATTCCTTAACCCTACACCGCTGGCTGCTCATCCAAGGCGTCATATCCCTAAACCCTACACCCTGCGCGTCCAAGGTGTCATATCCCTGGACCCTAAACCACAGTGCTCACCTCTCCCTTGGGCTGCTCATCCAAAGCGTCATATCCCATCTCAGGAACAGACTCGAACCTGAGCTCAGTGGCGGGGGCTGGGGGGCCGACAGTGGAGTTGTGGCCAATCACATCAGGGGCGGCGCAGAAGGATGAGGCAGCTGTCTCCGTCAATCCGTAGCCCTGGATTTTGAATTAGAATTGTCATGTTTTAATTTTTTTTTTTAGTTTTTCATGGGTTTTAATATGCGGTCGAATAATAATGTTGATTGTCATGTAGTAAGGATGAGGCAGCTGTCTCCGTCAATCTGTAGCCCTGGATTTTAAATTGTCATGTTTTTATTGAGCAATCGAATAATAAAGTTTGATTGTAATGCAGTAAGGATGAGGCATCTGTCTCCGTCAATCCGTAGCCCTGAACGAGAATGTGTTTAATGTTATATTGTTTTTTAATGGGGGTTAACGTATCATCAAATAATAATGTGTGCCCTGAATTTAAAATTGTAATGCTTCTAAATGCGCGATCGAACAATAATGTTTGATTGTAATGTGGTAAGGATGAGGCAGCTATCTCTGTCAAACCATTGACCTGATCGAGAATGTGTTTAATGTTATAATGTTTTTTAATGGGGTTTAACGTACCATCAAATAATAATGAGTGCCCTGAATTTAAAATTGTAATGCTTCTAAATGTGCTATCGAACAATAATGTTTGATTGCAATGTGGTAAGGATGAGGCAGCTATCTCTGTCAGTCCGTAGACCTGAACGAGAATGCGTTTTATGTTTTAACTGGTTTTAATGGGGTTTAATGTACCATCAAATAATACTGTGTGCCCTGAATTTTAAATTGTAATGCTTCTTTATGTGCGATCGATTAACAATGTTTGATCGCATTGCAGTAAGGATGAGGCTGCTCTCTGTCAATCCGTAGCCCTGAACAAGAACGTTTTTAATGTTTGTATTGTTTTTTAATGGGATTTAATGCAACAACGAATAATAATGTGTGCCCTGAATTTTAAATTGTAATGCTTCTAAATGTGCAATCGAATAATTATGTTTGATTGTAATGTAGTAAGGATGAGGCAGCTGTCTCCGTCAATCCATAGACCTGAACAAGAATGTGTTTAATGTTTTAACTAGTTTTAATGGGTTTTGATGTACCATCAAATAATAATGTGTGCCCTGAATTTTAAATTGCAATGCTTCTAAATGTGTGATCGAACAATAATGTTTGATTGTAATGTAGTAAGGATGAGGCAGCTATCTCTGTCAATCCACAGACCTGAATGAGAATGTGTTTAATGTTATAATGTTTTTTAGCCGGGTTTAACGTACCATCAAATAATAATGAGAGCCCTGAATTATAAATTGTAATGCTTCTAAATGTGCGATCGAATAATAATGTTTGATTGTAATGTAGCAAGGATGAGGCAGCTGTCTCCGTCAATCCGTAGACCTGGACGAGAATGCATTTAATGTTTTAACGGGTTTTAATGGGTTTTAATGTACCATTGAATAATACTGTGTGCCCTGGATTTTAAATTGTAATGCTTCTGTATGTGCGATCGAATAACAATGTTTGATTGCTTTGTGGTAAGGATGAGGCTGCTCTCTGTCAATCCGTAGCCCTGAACAAGAACGTTTTTAGGTTTTTAATTATTTTAATGGGGTTTAATGCAACAACGAATAATAATGTGTGCCCTGAATTTTAAATTGTATTGTTTCTTAATGTGTAGGGAGCGGCAAAGACCGATAGATCTATATAGATCTATCGGCCTCTCTCTCTCTCTCTCTCTCTCTACATATATATATATATATATATATGCGAAGCCGATATATCTATCGATATCCCTTGTCCGACGCCCCCCCCGGTCCCGATATATCTATATATATCTACATGAGCCGTTTGAGCAGTCGAACTGCTCCACGCTCCTCCTATTTGCCTTCTTCGCCGTGTTCCAAATGAAATCGAATAGCCTTCTGAATGAATCCGGCCTACAAAGTTACAAGAGCGATCGGAAGTCGCCCGCAGCCGTCTTGGCCATTCTCGAGAAAGCCCCAACGGCTTCTAACTGGAGAGCAAACTTCGAAGCACGTATTGAAGAAGGTGGACCTTGCCTGTTGTTTTGCCGCGCTTGTGCCATTGGCGTCAGTCCCAACAACATTAGCAACTCTACGAATGCACACATGAAGGCGTGCAAGGGGGGCTCAACAAACGAAGCCGGCTGCGTTGTGGAACTGGACCTGGACAGCCCGTCAAAGAACACTCGCCAACAAAAAGGTCGGCAGCCTGGGCCCAGGCTTGGGGTCGCAGCTAGTGGGCTGATCACGAAGTTCACGTTGCCAGTAAGGCAGCGTGATGCCTTTGATAAGGACTTCGAATTTCTTGTTCACAACCCAGACACCCTTCTAGAGGATCAACAACAAGTGGCTGCAAAAGGCCATGGGTCGCCTAGGCATCAAGCTGCATGACGAGAAGTGGTACAGGACAACTGCATTGGACAGAGCTGATGCTGAAGTGGTGGAGAAGACTCAGGCTGAGATGAAGGAACTGATGGAGCAGGGAGTGGGCATCATGCTGGCCACTGGTGGTTGGAAGAAGAAAATAGCCAACAAAGGAGAATCTCTTGTCAACGCTATCGCACTCAAGCCATCAGGAGGTGCAGCATTCCTCAAGGTGATCAGGCCGGGCACTTGCTCCAAGGACGGAGAATGGATAGCCAAAACCCATATTGACCTGGCTATGGAAGTGACTAAGGAGAAGCCTCTGCACTTGCTTGGGATGATCATGGACATCACGCATGCCAACCGGAAGGGCATGAGGATTATGGCCGAGCAGTACCCTACATGGGTTCTACTTGGATGTGTGGCGCATGCCCTGAGCCTCTTGTGCAAGAACCTTGCAGACCCAACAAAGTGCCCTGGAGTTGCAGCAGTTCTGAAGGTGGTGCAAACCATGGCTCTAGTTTATGGGGACTGTGCCACCATCAGAGGAGCTCTGCAAGAACTTCAGGTTGGTGGGAAGGTGGGTGGCATTAGGGCTCACTGCCCCACCCGCTTCGCCATTCTGTACCTGATAGCCACCGACGTTCTTCGCATGAAGGTATCCATCAGAGAGATGGTAGAGAGCTCAGACTGGGCTAGTCTGAAGGAAGCATCTGTCAACTCGGCTGTATTCAAGCATGCCACGGATGCAGGTTGGTGGAGGAAGCTTGAGGCTGTAAGGGACTTGATGTCCCCGATAGCCGATGCCATTCATCAACTGGAAGGGGACAAGGCTATGCTAAGCCAGGTCCTCCCCGTGTGGAATTCTCTCATTGACCACGCCACAGCATGGACAACCATGTGGCAAGAAAGTGGCGGTACATCAGTGCTGACTGCCAAGGTTGTTGGAGTCTTTGAGAAGCGGTTCAAGAAACACTACCTTGGGGACTGGGCAGCTGCATATCTCCTTGACCCCATGAATTTCTCGGCCCCCGGTACCGGTACGCATGCCCGTCCCTCTGTGAACCAGCTGACAGGCAAGCAACGGGATGAGGCTCTCAAGGTGGTTCTGCGTCTCAATTGCATGGAGGTGACTGACGCGAACACGGCAGAAGTGGAGAGGGAGCTCTCTGACTTGGAACCAGGTGAATCGCCAGCAGATATGGTGCGGCATAGCAATGCCCTTGTGTCCTGGGAGGAAGTCCCCACACCTGCTGGCCAGCCTGACAAGATCAAGGTGGTCAGTGTTCCCAAGCGTCGCAACTTCTATGCCCTCCCTTCAGCGAGGAGCATGGTGCCCAACATGTGCAAAGCAGCTGGAAAACTGATCTCCATGCATTGCACATCAGCGGCTGCCGAGCGCAATTGGTCTATCTGGGGCATCATCTTCAGGGACGCTCTTCGTAACCGCTTGGGCATTGAGAGGGCTGAGAAGCTTGTGAGGATCAATCCCAACCTAGCAGACCCTACCGACATTGATCCCGAGGGTTCTGATGATGAGCCATGGCACCTTCACAACAGTGCTGGTTTTGATGAACTGGTCAACTTGCCATCTGCACTGAAGGTTGGTGATGCCGCCAAGGCATGGCTTTCAAGGCAGCTTCAGGTTGAGAATGCAGCTTTAGCTAGCAGGAACCAAGCTCTGCAGCGCAGGCTGCAGCGTGAGGTAGCAGTGGAGGCGGGAGATCAAGACGTCGGTGGAGAGGGGGGGGGGGGGGGGCTGCCACTGCCCCTGCCCCTCCTAAGAGGGGTAGGGGCAGGCCCCCTAGCAGTCCTAAGAAACGGTGCTCCGTTGCTGCTAGGGAATAGGGATTCAGCCTATGGCCTTAAGGGGATGATTCAGGGCGATTGCACAATGTGTCCATGTAACCCTACTAGACTACTACCCTAGCGAAGCAATCGCGGCATGATGATGAATTGATGATGATGATGAACTGTTCGGCACCCAGTAGCAGCTTCTAGGCAGCTCCATGTGCACTAGCTTGCGTTAGTTTTGGCTGAATGACCAGCCAGGGGAGCTGCCTAGAAGGTGCACAAATTGTACAGTTTAAAGACTTTTCTAGGAACCTGATGTATGCTGAACTGCTGATGGTGATGAACTGATGATGGAGGATAAAAACCAGTAGCAGCTTCTAGGCAGCTCCCTGTGAACTAGCTTGCGTTAGTTTTGGCTGAATGACCAGCCAGGGGAGCTGCCTAGAAGGTGCACAAATTAGACAGGTTATAGACTTTTCTAGAAACCTGATGTATGCTGAACTGCTGATGGTGATGAACTGATGATGGGGGTGGGGGGGACTTCGCCTAGGTTGGTTCGGAGGCTATATCGTGACCGTCTTGTGTGTGACCGCGCCGGCAGCGAGCTTCACAAGTGATTACTGAACTAAAAATAAATCCTGTATTTTTTATGAAGGTATAAGGCACCTTAATATGATGCAGACTACATGTAAAATAAATCCCAGATTTTTCAGGGGCCTCCTTGAGGTACCGATATACCAGATATAGATCTATTTGCCGCCCCCTATTAATGTGCAATTGAATAATGATGTTTGATCGCAATGTAGTAAGGGTGAGGCTGCTGTCTCCGTCAATCCATAGACCTGAATGATCATAATTTCGAATGGTTTTAATGGGGGATTTAAAGGTTTTTGATGGTTTTCTATTATGCGATCGAATAATAATGTGTGCCATAGCACGTGTGTGCCCTGCCAGGCCGGTAGTTCACCAACACGCCCCCCCTCCCCCCCCCCCCCCCTTATCTCTCTATCTATTTATCCCCTGATATGCCAGCCAGTAGTTCACCACCACCACGCACCCTCTCTCTCTCTCTCTCTCTCTCTCTCTCTCTCACACACTCCACCCCTCCAACAACCGCCCCACCAGACCACAACCTCCACGCACCCTACCAGACCACCACCACCACTCCCTCCTTCCACCTACCCCTCCAACCGCCCCACCAAACCACCACCACTCCCTCCCTCCACCTACCCCTCCAACCACCTCACCAAACCACCACCACTCCCTCCCTCCACCTACCCCTCCAACCTCCCAACCAAACCACCACCACTCCCTCCCTCCACTTACCCCTACAACCGACCCACCAAACCACCACCACACCCTCCGTCCACCTACCTGCACGACCGGACAGCACATGGTCGCACGCAGGAAGTCCTCAACATGGGGGGCGAGGGGGGCGCCGCCACTGACAACAACCTTGACATTGCCCCCAAGAGCTTTAGCCACCTTGCTAAAAACAATCTTGTCGAAGAAGGGAGCAGCCTGTGGGGTGATTGTTGGAGGGGTGCAGTGAGTGAGTGTGTGTTTGTGAGTGAGTGAGTGAGTGAGTGAGTGAGTGAGTGAGTGAGTGAGTGTGAGTGTGAGTGAGAGAGAGAGAGAGAGAGAGAGAGAGAGAGAGAGAGAGAGAGAGAGAGAGAGAGAGAGGGGGTGGTGGTGGTGGGGCAGATGCTGGAAGGGTGGAGTGAGTGTGTGAGAGAGAGGTGTGTGCGGTGGTGGTTGTGGTGGTGGTGGTTGGGCGGTTGTTGGAGGGGGGGAGTGAGTGTGTGAGAGAGAGGGGTGTGTGGTGGTGGTAGTGGTGGGGCGATTGTTGGAGGGGTGAAGTGAGTGTGTGAGACAGAGGGGTATGTGGCGGTGGTGGTGGTGTGGTGAGGCGGGTGTTGGAGGGGTTGAGTGAGTGTGGGGGAGAGGAGTGTGTGGTGGTGGTGGTAGTGAGGTGGGGCGGTTATTGGAGGGGTGGAGTGAGTGTGTGAGAAAGGAGTGTGTGGTGGTGGTGGTAGTGAGGTGGGGCGGTTGTTGGAGGGGTGGAGTGAGTGTGTGAGAAAGGAGTGTGTGGTGGTGGTGGTGGTACTGAGGTGGGGCGGTTGTTGGAGGGGTGGATTGAGTGTGTGAGAAAGAAGTGTGTGGTGGTGGTGGTGTGGTGGGGCGGGTGTTGGAGGGGTGGAGAGTGTGATAGAGAGGGCTGCGTGGTTTTCAATCCACCCTTGGCCTTGGGGGTAGAGGAAGTCATACACTCCGGCCACTTCTCTCACCACCCTCGCACCCTCACAAACCTACCACTTCTCTCACCACCCTACCACCCTCGCACCCTCACAAACCTACCACTTCTCTCACCACCCTACCACCCTCGCACCCTCACAAACCTACCACTTCTCTCACCACCCTACCACCCTTCATCACCAGAGACGGCCAACACCCACGCCCCACCCCACCCCTAATCACGCCCCACTGCCATTACCCACCCACACCATCCACTACCCACCACCAGTATCACCCCCACCATGCACTACCCACCACCACTAACCACCACCACTACCCACTACCACCCACACCATCAACTACCCCCCCCCACCCCCCACCCCCACCTCTACCCCCACTACCCACCCACACCAAGACCCACCGTGTGCTGGGGGACGCCCCTCTCGATGTAGTACAGATTGCAGCATAGCCACCTACCCAAGACCCAACCACACCACCTCCCACCCATACCAAGACCCCCCCACACACACCCCCACCCAAGACCCACCCCCATCAGCCACTACCCATCACCCATACCCACCCACCCACCCAAGACAAACTACCTACCCACTACCCCTACCCACCCAAGACCCCTCCTCCACCAGCCACTACCCCTATCCACCCATACCAAGACCTACTACCCACCCAAGACCCCCCTCCACCAGCCACTACCCCTATCCACCCATACCAAGACCTACTACCCACGCAAGACCCCCCCTCCACCAGCCACTACCCCTATCCACCCATACCAAGACCCACTACTCACCCAAGACCCCCCCTCCACCAGCCACTACCCCTATCCACCCATACCTAGACCCACTACCCACCTAAGACCCACCCACTACCCACTCACACCAAGACCGACCTTGTGCTGGGGGATGCCCCTCCTGATGTAGCACAGCTTAAGGCATAGCCACTCACCCTATACCCTCCTACACCACCCACCACCCATACCCACCCCCACCACCACTACCCACCCCACACACAACCCCCACCACTACCCACCCGCACCAAGACACACCTTGTGCTGGGGGACGCCCCTCTTCATACAGTGCAGCTTACGGTTGTAGCCACCCACCCAAGATCCACCTACACCACCCACTACCCACCCATACGAAGACCCACCCACACCACCCACGACCCCTACCCACCCACACCAAGACCCACCTTATGCTGTGGGACGCCCCTCTTGATGGATTGGAGCTTTCGGTTGTAGCCCCAGTTGAAAAGGAGGCGCTTGACAAAGCCAGCGCTCTTCAAGCCGCCCATGACCTTGGAGTAGATGCGGTCATACACTCGGGGCACGCCAACAAAGTAAGCTGGCTTCAGGGCTTGAATGTCGTCCATGAGGGTGAGCACGTTTCCTTGGAAGTAGCCGATGGTGCCGCCGAAGTAGAGGAACCACTCCTCTTGAACGCTGCATGGTGGGGGTGGGGGTGGCGTGGTGGGGGGGTCAGGGGGGTGGCATAAAGGGTGGGTGTGTGGTGGAGGGGGGGGTAAGGGTGGGGGGGCGGAAGGGAGGGGGTGGGCATGGTGGTGGTGGTGGTGGTGGTGGGGGGGGGGTCAGGGGGTTGGCATGAAGGATGGGGGTGGAATGGAGGTGGGGGTAAGGGTGGGGGGGTGGAAGGAGGGGAGGGGGTGGGGTGGAGGAAGGGGTGGGGACGTCTTCCATGAGAGTGCAGACGCTGCCTTGGAAGTAGCCGATGGAGCCCCCGAAGTAGAGGAACCACTCCTCTTGAACGCTGCATGGTGGTGGTGGTGGTGGGGTGGGGGTGGGGGGGGTAAGGGTGTGGGAGTGGATGGAAGGAATGTGGTGGAAGTGGGGGTGGAAGTGGGGAAGTTGTCCATGAGACTTTCTATATATTAAGGTACTTTAACTCACAGGTCAAAGATATGAGCCAGGGGCAGGTAGGACATGAACCTGTCACCTGGCAAAAATCTGAATTTGAGAAACCTGGCACGAATTTGAATTTGAGACACCTGGCACGAACTTGTAAGTCACCTGGCACGAATTTGAATTTGGGACATTTCTACGTACAAAATTTCCTACTTCAAACCCAAACTTGACGGTCAAAGATGTGAGCCAGGGGCAGGTAGGACGTGAACCTATCACATGGCACGAATTTGTTTTCTAACTTCAACTTTCTATATGTAATGGTACTTCAAGGCAAAATTCTGGTGCCTCGTAAGGTGTTAGCGCGTAACGGGGGGGGAAAGCAGTGAGCAAAGAGGCGGCCTACGCTGACGAGCTTCAGCTAGCGATTTCAATGAAAGGGTGGAAAGAGTCACGGGTCAAAGGTATGTGCCAAGGGTAGGTAGGACAGGAACCTGTCACCTGGAAAAGGTTTGTTTTCTAACTTTAACTTTCTCTATATATGAAGGTACTTTAACTCATAGGTCAAAGATATGTGCCAAGGGCAGGTAGGACAGGAACCCGTCACCTGGCACGAATTTGAATTTGAGACACTTGGCATGAATTTGAATGTCACCTGGCACGAATCTGAATTAAAGACATTTCTACACATATATTTTTCTTCTAAAACCCTAAAAACCTAACTCACCAGTCAAAGATGTGAGCCAGGGACAGGTAGGACAGGAAGCTGTCACCTGGCACGAATTTGAATTTGAGACATCTGGCACGAATTTGATTGTCACCTGGCATGAATTTGAATTTGAGACACCTGGCACGAATTTGAATGTCACCTGGCATGAATTTGAATTTGAGACACCTGGCACGAATTTGAATGTCACCTGGCATGAATCTGGATTTTAGACATTTCTTCACATACGTTTTCCTATTAAAACCCGAAACCCCTAAAAACCTAACTCACCGGTCAAAGATGTGTGCCAGGGGCAGGTAGGACAGGAACCTGTCACCTGGCAAGAATTTGAGGCCTGAGCGCACTCCAAAGAAATGGCTGTTAGCCACGCCAGTGAGAATCGAGGTGTGCGAGAGCATCACACCCTTAGGATCTCCGGTTGTACCGCTTGTGTACATAATGGTGGCCATGGCGTCGGCCTTAGGGGGGACAGGCTCTGCAGGCTTATCCTGGCCCATCTTGATCACCTCGTCAATAGAGAAGAGCTTGTACCCAAAGGATTGGAAGGTCTGTAGGGAGGGAGAGTGGAGTGCTTTCACTTTGCTTCTGGACTGTCACGTTTACATTTTCCGGGTAACGTTTTTTTGCACTGCCAAAGACGGCGAGCAGCTTAATTGCTGGCTGAAGCTATGTAACCAAGTTTAAGTTCAAGTTCAAGTTCAAATTCTGTACAGGGTTAGTTTTTAGGAAAATTGAATTAGGGATATCGTCAGGACCTGTTTGAATGAGTCGATATTGTAACCACTGGATTTGACAGTCTATGGGGTGGGAGAGTGGAGTGCTATTGCATAGCTTCTGTACAGGTGCAGTTTGTGGGTGTATGTATGTATCTCGTAACCACTGGATTTGAAGGTCTATGGGGAGGGAGAGTGGAGTGCTATGGCATAGCTTCTGCACAGCTTCAGTTTGTGGGTGTGTTGAATTAGGGCTATTGTCAGGACCTGTTTGAATGAGTTGATATTGCAGCCACTAGAGTTGACGGTCTATGGGGAGGAAGAGTGGAGTGCTATGGCGTAGCTTCTGCACAGGTGCAGTTTGTGGGTGAGTTAAATTAGGCCTATCTTGATGACCTCGTTGATAGAGAAGATCTCGTGACAACTGGATTTGAAGGTCTATGGGGAGGGAGAGTGGAGTGCTATGGCTTAGCTTCTGTGCAGGTGCAGTTTGTGGGTGTGTTGAATTAGGCCTATCTTAATGACCTCGTCGATACCACGCCGCACAACACAACACCATAAGGAGGCCACATTGCCAACCACGGACCTACCAACCCTTAACTCCATAACACACAGACCTGCTGGCAGAGGGCGGAAACCTACTGCCGTGAGAGACCCACCTCAATGGAAGCAGCGTCAGTCTCGCCCCAGCACACCACAGACTTCAGAACGTCTTTGGTCTTAGGGAGGGCCTTGATCATAGCACGCCACACCACAAAACACCATAAGGAGACCACATTGCCAACCACGGACCTACCAACCCTTAACTCCATAACAAACAGACCTGCTGGCAGAGGGCGGAAACCTACTGCCGTGAGAGACCCACCTCAATGGAAGCAGCGTCAGTCTCGCCCCAGTACACCACAGTCTTCAGAGCGTCCTTGGTCATGGGGAGGGACTTGATCATAGCAGGAAACTTGGTGGTACTGACGAAGGCAAGAGTGGCCTCGCTATGGTTGATAATAAACTCAATGGCGTTTTCGCCCAGAGAGTCATAGAGGGGAACGCAGCAGTAGCTCATGCGGTTGCAAGCCTGGGCGAGGACAGGTAAGATTGATGAGTGAGTTAAGTTCATTTCCTAAACTCAATGGCGTTTTTGCCCAACGAGTTGCAGAGAGTAAGAGAGGTACGCAGCAGTAGCTCATGCGGTTGCAAGCCTGGGCGAGGACAGGTAAGATTGATGAGTGAGTTAAGTACATTTCCTAAACTCAATGGCGTTTTTGCCCAACGAGTTGCAGAGAGTAAGAGAGGTACGCAGCAGTAGCTCATGCGGTTGCAAGCCTGGGCGAGGACAGGTAAGATTGATGAGTGAGTTAAGTTCATTTCCTAAACTCAATGGCGTTTTTGCCCAACGAGTTGCAGAGAGTAAGAGAGGTACGCAGCAGTAGCTCATGCGGTTGCAAGCCTGGGCGAGGGCAGGTAGGATTGATGGTTAAGTTAAGTTCATTTCCTACCTGTGTTCTCCCTATGATATGCACACATAGAATATATTTACTACATAAAAATGTGTTTAGATAGACATATATATAATTAGATATACACATATATTAATTAGATAAACATGTATGTAGATATATAAGAGGGGGGGGGGCAATAAAAAAGCTGCCGTACCGAATCTTCGCTTTAAATAGAGCTTGTCCTCAGGATACAAAAAAACAGTTTTATTGTTTTCGCCAAAAATAAAGTTGAAATAGACATAGAGGGGTCCAAAGTTGTTTTTTGACCCAAAGCAGACAAAATCTAAACTTTGCGATATATCACATTTGGGCAACCCCATGAAAGATGAAAGAGCATAACTGGAATGGGCAATAAAATCTCTTTCGAATGACACCCATTTTAGGGGGGGAAGAGTGAGGTAAGCGTGTATTAGGAGAGGGGTGGGGGGGTAAAAAAGACGTGCTCCCATCTGAATTTCTCCCTTCCTTATGTATGGAACTTCCACAATTCCAACTCCCATCTGAATCGGACACCCTATTGAACATGCGGTCCAAAATCTATCTTTCTGACCCCCCCCCCCCCCCCCCCCCTGGATATATTTAGACATATATTGCCTATATTTTCCCTGTGGAAGCTATGATTTCCCCATATTCCCTGTGACTAATTGCCTACACCAGGTCTACCACTGGACTGAATCATAGACAAACACACGCACACACACACACGAGCTGAACACAGCAACACATACACGAGTTGAACACGGTAACACACACACACACACACGAGTTGAACACGGTAACACACGCACACACACACATAAGTTGAACACGGTAACTCGCACATGCACACACACACGAGCTGAACACGATAACACACACACGCACACACACAAGTTGAACACAGTGACACACACACACGAGTTGAACACGGTAACACACACACGCACAGACACACACAAGTTGGACACGGTAACACACACGCAAACATACACAAGTTGAACTTGGAAACACACACATGAGTTTTACACGGTAAAACACACGCACACATACACAAGTTGAACTCGGAAACACACACATGAGTTTTACACGGTAACACACAAGCACACATACACAAGTTGAACTCGGAAACACACACATGAGTTTTACACGGTAACACACACGCACACATACACAAGTTGAACTCGGAAACACACACATGAGTTTTACACGGTAACACACACGCACACATACACAAGTTGAACACGGTAACACAAACGCACACACAAGTTGAACTCGGAAACACACACATGAGTTTTACCTGCATAGCCTTCATCCACTCAGGACAGTTGGGGCCAAGAATACCGACACGGTCAGTGGGCTTCACACCAAGGGCGTGCATTCCAGAGGCCAGGTCGCTCACATTCTTTCCCACCTGTGTGTGTGTGTGTGTGTGTGTGTGTGTGTGTGTGTGTGCCAAGAGCATGCATGTCAGAGGCCAGGCCGCTCACGTTCTTTCCCACCTGTGTGTTTGTGATCATGTTAGTGTTTAAGATCGTTTTTGTGTTTGAGATCGTGTTTGTGTGTGTAAGTGAGTGTGTTTGTGTTTGTGTTAGTTTTGGTTAGTGTTGGTGTGTTTTAGTGTAAGTGGTGGTACAAGTGTAAGTGTTGGTGTCAGTGTTGGTATTTGGGATCGTGTTTGTGTGTGTAAGTGATTGTGTTAGCATTAGTTTTGGTTAATGCTGGTGTGTGTTAGTGTACGTGGTGGTGCTAGTGTAAGTGTTGATGTCAGTGTTGGTATTTGGGATCGTGTTTGTGTGTGTCAGTGATTGTGTTAGTATTATTTTGGTTAGTGTTGGTGTGTGTTCGTGTGCGTGGTGGTGCAGGTGTAAGTGTTTGTGTCCGTGTTGCTGTTAGAGTTTGTGTTAGAGTTTGTGTTAGAGTTCGTGTTAGCAACAGTGTAAGTGTTAGCGTTAGTGTGTGTGTATGTGTGTGTGTGTGTGTGTGTGTGTGTGTGTATGTGTGTGTGTGTGTGTGTGTGTGCGTGTATGAGTGCATGTGGGGGAGTTGCGTATTGGTTCGCAGGAGTATCTAGTATGAGTCATACATGTGTGGTTGCATGTGTGGTTACAGGTGCATCAGAGGTTTATCTTGGATGATTTTGCACGTGTGGTTGCATGCATGTGGGGTTGCCTGTGGGGTTGCAGGCGGACCTCGGATGATTCATACATGTGGGGTTGCAAGCCAGGGTTCACTCAAGTGGAAGGCTACGGCTAAGGCAAAGGCAAAGGTCTATGTATTTTAAAGACAGGGAGCCCTACCTGAAAGAAAGCTCATATGGAGGTGTACATCGTATGATTCATGCATGGGGGGTTTCAGGTGTACTTGGTATGATTCATACATGTGGGATTGCATGTGTAGTGGGAGGTGTACATTGTATGATTCATGCATGCAGGGTTGCGCGTGGGCCCCCAGGTGCACTTGGTATGGTTTGTACATACGAGGTTGCCTGTGGAGATGCGGGTGCATCAAGGAAGAGTTGTTCATGTGAGGGTAGCAGGTGTATCTAGCATGAGCCTCGTGAACCATATATTTTCAAGGCAAACAACAGGACGGCAGGGGAAAGAAGCACAGGCAGAAGTAAATGCAAATGCACTTGCTTACCCCTGTGCAACCCCCGAGGCTCCTAGTCATACATGATCCATTGCATGCAGAGTCACATATCCTCCCTCTCGATCTATCTCCCTCGACCTCGCGATTTAGGATGAGGATCGACAGCGCACGCAATAGGTTTTTACGTCCTCGTGATGAGTCATCCATGAGCGGTTGCATGTGCAGTCATAGATCCCCGGTTTCATTATATTCATCCCCTAGCTATAGATCTCCGAGTCAACCTCTAGTCATAGATCCCTTTCCCCCAATTTCTCTCCCTCTCTCGACATAGAGTCGCTATCGTTAGCGCTCGCGATAGGTCCTTACCTCCTCATAGGTCTGAAAAACGAACGGCCCAGCTTTGCCGTTCTCTCCCTTCGGCCTGTGACCCAGGCACTCGCTCTTGGCGTACTTGGAGACGCTGTTCGTGAAGAGCTCGTACAAGGTCTCGACATCGAGCTTGGGGAATTCATCCTTGGACGCAGCAGCGCGGTAGATCGAAGATGCAGATGGCTTGGAGTCTGTCGTAGGCCTGGACTCACCCACGATCGCTGACCACTCGGAAACTGGCATGGTGGTGGGGGTAGATTGAAGTTTCGGCTGAAGTGGAGGTAATGTCCAAGGGATCCGATGAGCTTGCTCGACTTCTTGACTGTGATGCGGTGTTATGAACCTGTTTGGGTGAGGTTCTAGAAGAGAACCCTGTAGATGGGACCTGGATAGGACTACGTGTGGTGTTTTTTGTCCAAGCGCCAGAAAACAATAACTCGCTACCCAGCTGCATGGACTGATATCTCACCGCTTCAACTTCGGTACAAGTAACGGGATATATACTTATACATCTATCTACCCGTATCTACCCCGTTTCCCCTCGCGTTACCAACGTTGCCCATGCAGCTCTGCGCATGCAGGCTAGATAGAGATGAATCATCCACTTCCATTGGCGCATGCCGTCATGGCCGATCCAAGAAGCCTAGCCAGCACAGGCACGTGCTGGGGGGGGAGGGGGGGGACACCTGCACCTGTCTGCCAGTTGGCGAAACCTCGCACGACAGGTGGCAACAGGTTGGGAACGGTTCATATACCCCGTACCGTGCAGGCCTCGACTAGGGCGTGGCGCACCGACGGCTGGACCCGGCTGTACTCTAGTAATAGCACGTGCTTTTGCCAAATGCTGAGATCCGGTCCTCAGGCCAAATCGTGGAGCGGTCGATTTTCTTGTCGGTTTATATTACGGATGTCTCTGTCTGTAGCACTACAAAACAGTGCAATAAACGAGGAGGTTTTCAAAATGACAATGCACTAGCAAGTTGCTTCATACCGTTTATTTGTACTACGAATACGGATTTCTTTGCGGCTACCTCTTCTTAGGACTGATTTTATTTTCAGTGTTTTGGGGGCTGGGGAGTGAAGATGAGACAGTGATTCTGACAGTACAATAACAGCTTGTTTCTATTTGTTCATTGAAGCATGTGCATCTCTTTATTTATATTCCAGATTGTTTCTTGGAAGCTACTGTTATTGACTGATTTATATATCAGTCTCTTGAGTCGGCATAATGCACACCGGTACCTTTCCCTCCTGGTACCGTGTTGCCTGCCGCCAGGCCTCAGGCTAGCTGTGGCCTGCACGTGACTGCAGTACCCTGCAGTACACATCTCTATTCTATATGATTGCGCCTGTTGCGCTTAATAGCATCTTCTCCTCTATCGAGCCTATGCCGTTGTAACGATCTTACATTAACAGGTTATGTGCGCCATCTTTAGACGCTAACGAAGAACAGCCGCTGATTTCCGCGTTCGGATTCAGTTCACCTCTGACTTGTCGAAGGCCCGAGTTTTAACTAAGCACCTGGACTCCCTGTGCGGATCCTACTTCCCGCTGCTCCGCCTGCCGCTTCCTACCAAGAATCCTTGGATCTGCCACTGCGTCCTACGACTGGACGGAGCAAGCAAGAGCGACCACAAGTCACCGAAATCTATGAAGTGAGTATAGGACGACGCCCTCACCGAGACCCACACAGTGCTGTATTGATCTCAGACGATCAATTTGTCTACGCCTCCAGCTTAAGAGAAGCTTCTGTCGTCGAACATTGCCGCTTGCAACGTTCATCCACGGTAATCCGCTGGATCCCTTTGGATCGCCGATTCCCACACACACTCCATCCCCTCTTCCCCTGCCCCGCCCTCGTAACTCCCCGTATCCCAACACTCCGACCTACAACGCCAAGACTCCTACACAGAAGACCTCACCATGCAACCTCCCCGTATATTCACCGGCAACAACCACTACAACTGGCGCTGCGCCAGGCAGAATATACTCCTCGCCCTCAAATCAGATAGGGATACCATTGCCATTGCTTTCGACTGCCAACAAGCGGTGGTTGCTGGCGAGCCTGCTGACTCTGATGGTTACCCTGCTGATGACATTACTTACCCTCCTGTTGCGGCTGCTGATCCAGCTGTTCCGGCTGCCCCTAGGATTGGTGTCCCCAACAGGATCTCCACCTGGAAGAACAACAAGGCCTTTAAGATCATCATAGATCATGTATCAGATCCCATCCAGCAGGCCATTCATGCTAACACAGATATGGCCACGAGAGCCTTCAGGTTTCTAGATGCCCTGTACTCTGAGGAAGGCAGCAGGCTAGAGCATACCACCCTGACTGCCATAATGGGATTACGTATGACCTCCACTGAATCCCTGCAGACTTACCTCTCTAGGGCAGCTGATCTGTACTCCCAGATTCCCAAGATACAAGGCACCCACATCGTCTCTACCAGCACCTTCCTGAACCTCATTGTCAAGGGACTGAACTCCCGCTCTGAATATGATGGTTACATCAATCAGTTCAAGCCACCACATGCATCTACCTGACCCTGCCAGACTGCCCCCCCCGTACCCTAAACAGAGCTACTAGACGTAGACAGGGGAGAGGCAGCAAGGCTCCTGTCTTTAAGGCACGGAGACGCCCATGTAAAAAGACGTGGTTCCCTGCCCCCTGCCTCATCGGCATTGGAATCTCCCTGCTCTTATACCACCTCCCGGTTACCACCTGCTTGTATCACCTCATGGCCCCCCAGGCCATCACCAACCTCATCCACCTCACCATCCTCACTAGCCTAATCACACCTCGACCCTCTTACCTGCCCCCCCACCCCACCTGTAGAGGAAGGGGTCAGACCTCGCCCCCACTCCACACCCCCCTACCCCCGCCCCACCCCTCATACTGGGAACCTCAAGTATTCGACCTCTGCCAGCCCACTCTATAAATAGCCAACACGGGGGTCCCCAGGCCACCAACAGCTTCCCCCACCCAGCCATCCCCACCAGCCTATACACATCCAGATCCAACTTCCCACCCCCCCACCCCACGTGTAGAGGAGAAGACCAACCCCCTCTCCCCTCCCTCTTCTCCCTCCCAACCCCACCTCCCATACTGGGAACCCCAAGCATATAATTTCTGCCAGTCCCACGCCATAAATACCTACCTAGGAGGTCCGTACATAGAACCCCTAGCTATCCTTGCATATGCTGAACACCTCCACACCAGCCGCCGTAGAATTAGGGACGAGCACTACACAACTGGACACTGCCAGGGCAACTTCTCAGTCCCCCTGCTTAGCTCCTTCCTGCATCTACACCACCCCATTGTGGGCATCCTCACCCCGTTGTATAACCCCCCTTACACCCCTGCTCAGCTTCCCCTTCCTAACCATGGACATCGAGAGACATACCCCAAGGGCATCATGCCGGGCAGCACAAAGGAACAGATATTAGAGCGCCTCCACCCCCACCAGGCATGCATACTCAACTTCAGCACTGTATTTTGGCCATGCAGCCACAATCAAACACTTCCAGGGTGAGTGGTACTTGATAGACTCTCTCAACCACCAACCCATTCTCCTGAACACCCCTCGTAAATGGCGAGCATCCAGGGCCACACCTATACACTACAACCAGGACAACCCAATGAAGCATGGCTAGATCACAACCCCATCAACCCTATGGAGGAGGACCTCCCGGTGGACCCCATGGAGGAGACCAAGCCACCACCCACACCCCCGTACAAACAACCCAGACCACTCACCGCACCAACCTCCCATATTGGGAACCCCAAATCAACTCCAACTGCCAAATACACTCCATCAACATCTACCTAGGGTACAAAGCTCTTGATCTTGACGAAATCCTAGACTTTTCTGTAAAATTAGACACTCATGTGCGCAACTATACGTGCCAACAATGGACCCTTGAAGGGCACTATGACAGTCTCACTGGTAACTTTACTAGCAATCTTATTAATTTCTCCCTTTCTTCCAACAAATCTCACCTTGGCCTCCTTACTAAGCACACCAACCCAAGATACATTCCCCACCATATTAGCCCCCACACAGAAATTGCAGGGACTTCACTGACCTACTCTGAAGGTATCATGCTGGGCAGCTCACAGATGCAGATCCTACAACGCATCCCTACCAACTGCTCTTGCTTCCTCCTACATTATAACTCTGGATATGGACATGCTAAGGCCATTAAGCAACTGGACGGTGAGTGGTGGGATATGAACTCTGAAGGCCCCTATCCCCTGAAGCCTCCTGACTGGCAACATCTTCAAGGGCACATTTACACCCTTACAGACACATCTGGACTACCCTGCCCTCAACTTTTCCAGCCTGAAATTTACTATGAACCAAACAACCCAACTCACACTATCATTATAGACCTACCTACCACTCTTACTCACAATGCTACAGACTCCTCAGGCCATATAGATCTTACAGACCAGATGGATCTTAAAGACTCCTCACAACTTCAACAACTTCTCTCAGACCTTCCACACCCTACAGATCACATTCACCCTGCAGATCTTACAGAGCCCCCAGCTCCTACAGAAACTGTAGACCTTGTCTCTGATGATGAGGAGCCTCCCAAGTCTAAGAAACCTAAAATAACCTCTACCCGTTGCAACCCCACTTCCCTCCACTCAAACTCTACACATAGATCACCGACCACCAAAAAACCCACCCAGGGATACAACTCAATCTCCCAAATCTCTAACCACAAAACGCTCACACTCTTGCGCAAATCAGATGCAAAACACACCTCTCCCCATACCTAGCAAAATCACCCTCCCGGACTTTACCAAATTTCGCCAAAGCAGAATCTTTGGAGCAGAACCTCCTAACAAGAAACCTGCTCCCCCCAGACTCACCACAAAAACCCTTAAAAAAAAAGAATTAAAATAACCCACACTACTTCTTACCCTGTTCAGCAGCAGCGAACTGCACTCTATCTTACTAACATTATCACTTCCAACTGCAGAGGCATCTTCTCATCCTGGGAAACACTCTACGACCATATTCGAACTAATGAGCCAGACATTGCTATTCTCACCGAAACAAAACTCACCTCTAACAACACATGTATAATTAATATGATCAAACAAGACCTATCTGACTACCACTTTCATCACAGCAGCAAAACCATTAAGCAAGCTACCAATGCAGACAACATTGTAACCCGCTCAGCTGGAGTTATCACACTTATAAAAAAGACTCTTACTACACATCCAATTAAACATGAAGTCCCCACTGACATAGCTGGTCATCTCACTCATCAAACTATTAACAACACTACCCACATTTTAGGCGTCTACATGCCCTGCAATGACCCTGCCAAAAGAGCCCGAATTTATGAACACATTCACCACATTATATCCCAAAACCCCTCTCATCACTATATTGCAGGGGGAGACTGGAATGCAGCCTACTAACTTACTGATAGAAGCAACACAATCAAGCACCTGGAGGACCAGCCCCACTATCAACACCTTAATAAATATCCAATTCACATTCAACCGTCACCACGTCCCCATACTTACTCAGACAACACTTCCTACAGTAGCAGGATAGATGACATCATTTCATCAACCCCCCAACTGCAACCACGGTGACAGAAACTACACACCAAATGGGAGACACACTGGACCACTTGACCCTGGAACAACACATTACCTCCTCTCTCTTTCCCCCTCCTAACCTTGACATACCACCCCACAATCCAACACCTCAACTGCAGCTTCCCCTCAAGCAACAAGACATGGCCAAAGCTAAAGAAGCCATCTCTAATCAATTTCTCCATCAATTTCAGCACAGCCACATTAACATAGATAAAGCCTGGACTATAGCACAAACTTTACTGGGAGAAGATAAAACATCTGCACACATTCAATCTATTAGACAAGAGCTCAAAGCCACCATACCAGAAGACCTTAACAGCATGACAAATCATCTCATGGTCACTCTTCACCAAGCTCTCTCCATCATGACTGACACCTGCCCTACCAAGCCTCGTACACCAGGCACCTTCCTGCCAAGACAAACTGCTAAAACCTACAGAAGACTTAACTATCATATTAAACACATTAAAGCACTCCGAACAGCTTCCAACCACCTTGACCAACAACAATACATGGGACTTAGAAGCACACCTCACACGGCAGGCACATACTCACCCACCACTAAAATTAAAATACAACAGCACTTTCAAAATTTACTCCTCTCTGACTATTGTCTCTCCTTAACTGCTGATATTAAACAAAGCATTACAGAATTACGTCACATGCAGGTTGCACTCAAAGAGGAGAGAGCAACCGCCTCCATTAAGAAATTCCGACGCCGCCTCAGCACACAGGCACGACAAACTCACAGGTATATTTTCTCTCCTGAAAATCACACACACACACCCACTGCTCTACTGGACGCATCCACACACACACTCAGCACTAGCACCCAGGGTCTCCTGGAAGTTATGACTAAACATATGGGAAAACTCATGTCACCTCCCACTCCACCCATCTCAGATGACTATACACGACACGCCACCCCCCCTCCATGGGAAACACACACAGACAAATACCACTTGGAAACTCCAGCCAACTCCATACAAAACACTGCCTCTCCCTACACCTTTCTCTCCTCCTCAACCACCTATGCTGACTGTATTAGGAAACTCTCTACCAACAAAGCCACTGGCCCAGACGGCATACCCAATGAATTACTTATGTGCCTCCCACAGGAAATGCACCTCATAATACACAAACTCATGCAGCTAGTATGGATCCTGGGAGAAACACCAGACTGCTGAAAAACCTCACACACAGTCATGCTCTACAAAAAATCAGATCCTTGCTTACCTCAAAACTACAGGCCAATAGGCCTTAACAATGCTGTAGCCAAACTCTGGACCTCCCTTGTTACTAACACTATTACTACCTACTCTGAAACCAACCACATTCTTAGCGCCTGCCAAGAAGGTTTCAGAAAAGACAAAAGTACCTATAGACAACTCTTGAACCTACTCCACAACATTGAGGACGCTGCCCTCTTCCACCAGGACCTCTATGCTGCCTACTTTGACTTTAGCTCTGCTTTTAACATGATTGACCACCAAAAACTTCTCTGCATCATGCACAGCTTGGGTTACACCCACGACACTATAGACACTATTAAAGTAATATACACAAAACTCTACTACACATATTCTCCTTAACAATACACCTGGCTCCCCCATCCCCATCACTAGGGGCACCATCCAGGGAGATACTCTCTCCCCCCTACTCTTCATTATCTTTCTAGAACCCCTCCACAGATGGCTCCGTTCTGGGGGACGAGGATACAGAGCAGCATCCCTAACCTCCAAAACAGCAGATGAACACCACACCAGCAGCTTGGGGTATGCTGACGACACTGCTGTCCTAACCGGCAGCTCAGAGGACCTTCGCATCCAATGTGGTAAAGTTCAAACTTTTAGCATCTGGTCGGGCATTCCTCTTAACGCCACCAAATGTGTGGTCAGTGGCATACTTCACAAATCACACCCCTCTCAACCTACTGACAACAACACTCTCAAACAAAGGCTAGATAAAATTCCACTGGGAAACTCCTATGCTACCTACCAGCCGCCTGACCAAGCCTACAAATACTTGGGGGTTCACATCTCACTTACCTTAAATTGGAAAACTCAACTCAACTCTACTATTGAAACCATTCACAATAAAGGGCTGAGTATCCTCACCAAAGCTAAAAACAGGGCAACCCCCACCCAATGCTTACGAATAATTTCACAATGTATCAGAGCAGCTATTAAATACCCCATGATAGTAGCTCCCTTCTCACTAACCGACATTCACGTCATTGACAGAGCAGTATTAAAAACAGTTAAACTCTGCTGCTCCCTTCCCAGATCTTTTCCGACAAGAGCACTCCACCTCCCTAAAACAGAGTCAGGACTAGGGGTGCCTATCAGCTTGTAAGCACTCCGTAGAGTGGACAGAGATGCTTGCGTGAAGCAGACGCGCCAATCTATACACGGAGACGAGAATAACGTTACAAGGACTGGAGACCCATCAAGGGGCACCAGAGGAGGAAGGAGCGGCAGCCTGTACCCTGATAAGGGTACAGGCTATACAGTCCGTGTCAGGAGAACCGGTGACGCAGTCCACAGGAAGCTGTCACTACGGGAAGCTGTCACAGTACTGTCAGGGCCGATAGTTCTAAGGGAGTACACAAGGAGTCACCAAGACATAAAACAAATGAGAGCACCGCTATTCATGCTGATACTCCACCTATGACGCAGGTGACATACAATACTAGTACTCCACCTATGGCACTGGGGACATAGAACTATATGTAACAAAGATTAAAAAATAAAAATAAAAGAACTCCAAATGAACGAGAGAACCTCAAATGAACCCCAAAGGGGGGAAAGGAAGGAATGAGACGAGGCAAAAAACCAAAGTTTGCCAAGTGGATAAAAGAGGACAAACTAAATATCAAAGTCGGGTAACAACGGTATAGAAAACCCGATCCGGGAATAGGAACCTAATGCCAATCAATGATAACTAAAAAACGCAAATGTAACCTGGAAAAAAAAAATCCTAAGGAGAAGCGGTCATTCCGAACATGCGGATGAACCGCCAGAACACAGCAGGATCAAGGGGCTTGGTGAAGGGGTCAGCACAGTTGTCCTTAGTGTTAACATAGGCAACATCCAGTGAACCATCCTCCACCAGCTCCTTGATATAGTGATGGATGACATCAATGTGCTTGTTGCGAGGGAGCAGCTGCCAGTCATTGGCCCAGCTCAAGGACCCCAAGTTGTCACCCTGAATGGTAACCAGGTCACAAGGCAGGCCCAGATCAACTCTCAACTTCTTCAACCATTGCACATCCCTGGCAGTCTGAGACAGGGCCTGATACTCTGCCTCACTAGAGCTAATGGCAACAGTGGGCTGCCTCTTGCTCATCCAGTTCACAAGACTGCCCCCAGCAAGCACAGCATAGCCCGTCTGAGATCTCCTGTCAGACGCATCATCAGCAAAGGATGAGTCACTAAAGACAGTGAAAGAGAACTCAGGGCTGTGAGTGTAAGTGAGGCCCAGGTGGGAATGTGTCCTCAAATACAAAAGCAAGCGCTTGGCTGCCCCCCACAGGGGAGCAGTGGGTTGAGCAGAAAACCTGGACAGATAGCTGACAGCAAAAGAAATATCAGGCCTGGTGCAGGTAGCCAGGTATAGCAAAGCACCGACAAGAGAGAGGTACTGGCTATTAGAGGCCAGGGGCTCTCCAGGAGGGTCAGTGATAGTGCTCTTGGCCATGGGAACGGAAAACTTGGGCTTGGCTGCAGCAGTGAGACCAAACTGCTCCACCAGCTCAACAATGTAGGAATGCTGGGAGAGGTTGACCTTGACACACCTGCCATCAGAGTCAAGGGTAAAGTCCATGTCCAAGGAGAGAAACTGAACCGGTACACCCATCTCTTTGACCTCCCAGCCAGCAGCTTCCATCTTCTTGATCAGTAAGGCTTACAAAGCCAGATCACTAAAAGTACAGATGAAATCATCAACATAGGTCAGGACATAGCTCCACCCACCAAAAGAATTCCTCCTAAAATACAGAGCAGGTTCTGCCTTGCACATAGTAAACCCATGTGCAACCAAAACCCGCTTGACATCCATGCTCCAAGCCCTGGGTGCCTGCTTCAAACCATAAAGGGACTTGATCAGCTTGCACACAAGGGGAACACCGTTAGGACCAAGTACCTTAAAGCCCTCAGGCTGGTGGCAGTACAGGTCCAGACCAGGTTCCAGCTTGGCATTCAAAAATGCAGTCTTGATATCCAGCTGCCGAACAAACATCTTCTTATGAGTGATGGCAGCCAGGAGTACCCTCAGACCTGCTTTAGAGGAGACGGGGGCATATACATCATGGAAGTCCAGCCCAGGACGCTGGAGAAAACCTCGTACCACAAAACGTGCCTTAAAGCGCACAGAACCATCAACCCCAAGCTTCTTCACAAATAACCACCTGCCAGACAGAATCTTCTGCTTATAAGGTTGGGGAGTGAGTGCCCAGGTACCGTGGGCATGCAAGGATGCCATCTCGTCCTTCATAGCAAGCAGCCACTGATCCCTGTCAGGGTTGGAAAGATGCATGGCAGCTTTGTAGGTTAGTTCAGTGGAGGTGGAAATGTATGCTCCCACGTACAAGCAGTGTACTTGTACATGAGCAGCGGGGATATCAGTAGTATCAGCAGTAACCGGCAGTAAAGCCCCCAGCGCAGCACTAATGCCTGGTTGAACAGGGCCGGCATTATTTGCCTCTATTTCACTGAATCCTGGGTCGACTGGCACACCCCAGCCATACGCAGTATCAGAGCCGGACCAGTGTTCAAGATCATCGCTCACACTCTCGGTGACGGCTACATCGTCGCAATGCCTTGTCCGGTATAAACCACCAGAGACAGCAGGAGGCGAAGTGATCAACAACCCCTGCGAGCCATCCGAACAGGTGGACGGGGGGTGGCGACATGTAGGCAGCGGACCTGGGACAGGCTCCACTATGACCGAAGGCTGTCCTAATCCTAAAGCTTCACCGACGAACCTAGACGCAGAGGTAGGCCTGGCGACCCCCTGAGATTCGGATAAATCAGAGCTTGAAGGAACATCAGAACCTCCCCCGCCCATTACCTTCGCACGCAATACAGCACCATCAGTCCCTGACCTGGGACGCAAGTTCATCCCATGACCAGTACAGCGG
Source organism: Microglena sp. YARC (assembly GCA_022414725.1). Lineage (NCBI taxonomy): Eukaryota > Viridiplantae > Chlorophyta > Chlorophyceae > Chlamydomonadales > Chlamydomonadaceae > Microglena > Microglena sp. YARC. Next base: position 5,147,905 of record CM039463.1, on the reverse strand, counting down.
TCAACAATTGGGGTCGGTAAAGGGTCTAGGACGTTGTCAGTAGGAGCAAGCACTTGTCCGTTGATAGCGGCAGGGGTGCGAGAAAAATACCGAGATCCATCATAGGGAGATAGCCCAGGTATACAGTTGTAGCTAAACTGTTCATAGAAGAGCACATCACGACTCTCTACTACCTGGCGCAACTTAGGAACCCAAACAAAATAACCCTTGCTCACCAGAGAATACCCAACCAGTCTACCAGATAACGCCCTTTCGTCCAGCTTGTTGCGCTTCTTCCCATTGACTAATGTAACATAGCAAGGGCAACCAAACACTCGCAACAACGACACATCAGGCATAACCCCGAAGAGCAGCTCATAAGGAGTCTTGTCACCCTGGTTGGGCAGCCGATTTCGTAGGTAACAAGCAGCTAGGAAGGCATAGGGCCAAAAGGACTTAGCTAGTTTAGACTCTAAGTGAATCGCCCTAGCTATGTTCTGTAAGACCCCATTGTACCTTTCCACAGTTGCATTCTGCTGAGCAGTGTATGCCATAGATAATTCATGCACAGCTCCTACCGATTTCAACCAAAGCTCGAACCACTCCACTATAAATTCCTTAGCTCTGTCAGATCTCAGGCATTTGAAAGCAAACCCATGTAACTGATTCATCCGTCTGAGGATGATAGTTTGAACTGCTAAGGGAGCTTCACCTTTGGTTCTCAAGCACAATACCTCAGCATAGCCAGAGTATTGGTCTGTGAGACACATGATGTAAAACTCCCCACGCAATCCCCTAATATGAACTGGCCCCATGATGTCCAAGTGAAGACGCTGGAGAGGTGCATTGATCCTAGTCTTGCTTTCTTTAGGAAAAGGGATAAGTTTTGCCTTTGCCTTCTGACAAGCATCACATGGGACATTAGACAGTTTCAGCACTTGTTTGAGGGTGAGGGGTAAGTTGTGAACCAGACCATCCCTGACAAGCTTGTGCATGGCTTCATAGCCAGGGTGACCCAGCCGCCTATGCCAAAGCCACTCAGGAGTGGTAGGAACAACAACACCACCATCCTCATCAACATCAAGAGCAAAAACTGGGTAATGGTTTGCACTATACAGACGGCCAATAGGGTTGACACAGGGACCACAGGTAAACTTGTAGACACCATCACTGGAGGCAGGAAAAGACCAGAGCACACTAGAGTTCTGAGTGGCAGTGCAACTAAGACTATCAAAAGAAACCTGGCAGTGATGAGAGTGAGCCACAGCATTTACCGACAGGAGATTCACAGGACAGTGGGGTATGTAGAGTACATTTGTTAGAGTGATCGGTGTTGGTAACCAATCACTACATAACACAATGGACCCTGCACCCACTGACTTCTGAATCACTCCGTCACCAAATTTAACTGATGGTCCATTTTTGGAAGCATGATACACAGTGAACAAGGAGAGATCACCTGTGATAGACATTCCAGCTCCAGAATCAACATGCCAGACACCCGCAGACAGGCTTGGGCTACAGACGTTAGAGAATTTCGAAGTGCAAGAGAAAATAACAGAGCTTACCTCCTATTTCTGCATAGCAAACCCATCAATCTGAGCCTGCAAGGAGGACATCTGCCTGGGAGTAAGCACAGCTGGAAGAGCCAAGTTGACAGGCATCGGTTCAGTACGCGATGCACCACCCTTGCCCCTTTTCAGATGTGGGTACTTTGTCCAGCACCGTTCTACCGAGTGACCCTCCTTATGAGGGCATGGTCCCCAGGTACACTCCAGGCGCCTCTTGGTAGACCCGGAACCCTGAGAACCAGTGCCCTGCTTGCGCGGTAGTGCAGCATTGGCAGGGAACTGGGGAGAGTTACGGGACCAACCAGGATGCCTGGCGTCATTCCTGGGAGCGCTATGTTAAGAATATCTAGCGTCCTGTAGTCCTCTAGACAGGACCAGTACTCAACAGGCTGCTGGTTATACAGCAAGGTACCATACTTGATCCGCAGCGATTCAAAACGGGGCAGACTCGCACCGTGAACTATGATGCCCATGGCATGACGCTGAGTCTGTGGAAACCCAGCACTGCGGAGGTCAGCACACAGACCGCGAACTCGACGAAAGAAAACGTCAACCTGTTCATGAGGGTCCATGACAGAATCAAGATACTCTTTCATCAAGAGAGGGGCACGAGAGGCAAGGGCATCAGACTGCTGCCTTCGGATATGCAACAAGATATCCCGAGGCGTCGCAAAGTCCTTATATACCTTGACTAACGCATCCGTCATGTTGGCAAGCATCATGGTCAAGATCTTGAACTCCTGACGAGGCAGGGGCAGTGCACTGAAACCCGACAGTGCAGGATCTGCAAGAGACTTACCATGAGAAGCTGAAGTCCCAGCAGCAGGGGCAGAGGCCCTAGGGGCTAGCGAATCACGAATCCCTAGGAAATACTCAGCAGCAAGACCAGCGTCATACGCGCGCTGGTCATCTAAGTTCCTGATAGCTGACAGGGACTGCGCAACACTCAACACTAGCTCGAAGTCAGGTCGAACAGGACAGAAAGGTTGAGGCACCTTGACAAACTGGTACCCCCGCAGGTCATTGTTCCTACGCCCAATGCCCCCAAAGGTCACACCATTCGCAGCAGGGTAGCTAATCCCCTGCTTAACCTGTCCTAGAAACTCCCTGCACTGGATACCAAGCTCTGAGAAAGCCATTACGCGCCTAGGGCGACCATTTTTATCAACATTGGCCTGAGTGGCATGCATATCCAGCCTACTGTACAGAGTGCGGTTCAAGGATTCTCCATCAGAGTGCTCCTGGCGGATCTGACGACAGTCCTGCAGCCGCAGGAGTAGAGGAGGTCCTCCAGTAAGCAGATGCTCCCAAGACGCGCATGACAGCGAAGGACGTCCAGGAGCAGGGGGACCAGGAGCAGGAGGCATCTCCACCGGCGGAGGCGGAGGGGGCACCTGAGAAGTGCCAGCAGAGGATGAGCGTCCAGCCGTAGCAGCAGCGTCTCGAGAACGAGTGTTGTAGCCAAGGAGCCCTCGCTCCATAGGCATGGTGAAAGACGCAGACCTATTCAGCAGAGACGGCTTGGCCACCTCCGGGTGGACCGGTGGAAGAGACACAAGCAGAGGCGCAGAAGAGGGCTCAGGCTTATACACAGGGGAAGGCTCAAGCGGAGGAGCCGACGGATGTTCATACACTGGTGAGACAGGGGCAGCGTGAAACACACGAGTGGCAGTTGACGGAGTAGCTCCAGTCGACGGAGTAGCTCCACCGAAGTCACCACTCATAGCACTCTGCAGATCATCATCATCATCAGTAACATCGTCATCATCGCTGAATCTAGCAGCCGGGGGTGGAGGCTTCCTGGAGTACTCGATAATCTGAGTAGAGACACAGCAGAGACGCATCAGTACGTCCTCAACCTCAGGAGAGAGGCGTCGGACAGGAGGAGAAGAAACCGTGGAGGAGAATAATTGATTGGGGGGGGTTACTTCCACGATGGCGGAAGGATTCTCATGACCGTCAGCAGAGGCCGCTGGCGCACAAACATCTAGCCAATCATTAAGTGGAGCCGGGTCCTCCGTTGGAAGGACTCGGTCGCAGCCATTGCTGATAATGACACTGCGAATCCCGCGCGACCAAGAAAGACCATTTGACTCATGGAGTTTCTCAAAGCCGGCGGGAGGTCCTCGAGGAAGTAGCATTTGAAAAGCAGTGGTAATGTAAGGAGCCCGTAACCTATCAGCTTGTAAGCACTCCGTAGAGTGGACAGAGATGCTTGCGTGAAGCAGACGCGCCAATCTATACACGGAGACGAGAATAACGTTACAAGGACTGGAGACCCATCAAGGGGCACCAGAGGAGGAAGGAGCGGCAGCCTGTACCCTGATAAGGGTACAGGCTATACAGTCCGTGTCAGGAGAACCGGTGACGCAGTCCACAGGAAGCTGTCACTACGGGAAGCTGTCACAGTACTGTCAGGGCCGATAGTTCTAAGGGAGTACACAAGGAGTCACCAAGACACAAAACAAATGAGAGCACCGCTATTCATGCTGATAGTGCCCTCTCTACTCACTGAATAAACCCAGATTACTGCAACAGCCCTCACCCAGTCCATGAACGACCAAGGTCACCTGGGAATCCTCACTAGAGCTCTCCTTAATAAATCAACTTCCTCCATGACCACTCTAGATCCTCTCTCTCTATCCCGCAAGCAACTTAAGTATATGTCCCTAGCCCGCCAGCTGGAAATTATTAAAAAATCTGACATAACAATTTCTTGGAATGACACAGAACTTCTTGACAAACTTAACATACACTCTCTTCCTCTCCCTCCACAGGCAATCCCTGTATCACTCATGACTCCATTCCATGACCTAGACATCTATTCATACCATGACCTGGTCACCCCCATGGGAACTCACCTTGTCAGCACTACAGATCTCTCTCTTATCACCTTACACAAAGTTACTAAACACCACAAACGGTCCCTGAACCGCCTCACCGCTTACCTCTCCTCCCTCCAAACTGTCGCCTCCCCAATACACTCTGACCCACTTCCCCTCTCACACCGACAACTTGCGCCCGGTTACGCAATTGCGCAGAACACAACCGACAACGTTAAATCTCCTGCTTCTATTGAACCCTCCACCCCACCCACCCAGCGTTACCAACCTCACGCCACTGTTACTGACGCAGACTACGAGGCGGATTCCACTGGGGACCTGGAAGGAAACCAATGGTGGGCGTGGCCCACGCAGACCGAAGGCAGTCACGCGCACCAAGCATGGGGCTGCCCCAACAGTGATGCCACCTGGGCAGCACGTCACTACCTGTGCAAATTCTGGATCCGTCACTCCTCCACCTCTAACTTTTACCGTGCATATAGAATAACTCCCACCTCACACCCTGACAGGATCCGCGAGGCCATGACATCCCCCGACAGCAGCGCACCTGCACCACCGGCGCGCCTGCTCCACCTTACCTACGGATCCCAATACAAAGCCCTGCACATCACGAGCTGGCGGGGCAAGCGCTCCTATAACGACGACACACTAGTCACTTCCACTGTTGTCCACGTTCAATGGGCCCCAACCATCATGCACAACGAACATATCAACTCCTACACACACATGAGATACAGCATCCACCACAGCACATCTCTTACCTCCACTACCTCCACCATATATTGGAAACCCCAATCTCACCATGCGTCTCACCTTGTTGAACTTTTGGGACAACCAGCATACGACCAATTAACCCACACTTTTAAAACTACTCCCCCATTAACCACACACCTCAACCCTAGGAAGGACACCCACCTTACTAACCTTCAACAACAAGGCCAATGGGACACCTCCCCAGGATTTAATGCTGACAACCACAACCTTGTTCACAAACTTCTGAAAATTGACACACACGACAGGCACCCAGACTGGGACATTCAACCACCCTCAGCCTACATTATACAAACAGGCATCCTCACCACTCTAGATGACCAATCCACACACACACACACCAACGTTTCATATCTGTATAACCCCACTGGTCACTGTCTTGGGCACATTCCCAACGATAGACTTACCTCTCTCAAACAAAACTATGACCACTTCAAAAATCACCACCCTACCAAATGGAACCAATTGACCCAAGGAGGGACATGTCACACTGACTTAGCTGCCCTCTTCACCAGATACAGAGCTGCTCCTGCCGCCACCAATACTCTTTCTCCCCTCCTCTACCAAGCTGCAGCTGCCCTGGGCATTACTCACCATCGTACTTCTAACCCTCTTAGCTACGACCAAGGCCTCACCAGCTTCTCTTCTACCAGCCCTGCTGATCAGCTCTTTGGCTCTAACCAAGACCCCTTTCTTACCATCTGGACTGGGGGATCCCTGGTGGACATTCCTAACTCCACTACACAAGCACACCAAGCTCTACGGTGGGCCCTAGCCAGTGCTGACCATGCTGAAAATATTCTCAGCCCTACCTGCACCCTGATGCTCCTTCCTGACGACCTTGCTGCCCCCTACAAAACTCTCCTCCATCACTCATGGATTCACTATATTGACTCTAGACCACAGTCTGAATTTTATACTACCTCTGAAATCTTGCTTGGCAGCAAATCTCACACTCCACCCTCCACCCAAAAACTGCACCTCATCTTTATATGCAACCCCCACAGCCAAGATACCTACTTTCCTAAACTCCCAGATTTTATTAACCAATGGACATACTACATACAAAGCCTCTCCTCATCTTGGGAGCCCTCCACTATCACACCACCTCCCACTCTTACCTCCTCTGACATTGTAATTACCTACCCACGGAAACTCAAATCTCTTGTCAAAAAACCCCGGCAAACTGTACTCCACCAACATTCTCCTCCGTCTCTTCTTACCACTACTCACCCATGTCTCCACCTAGCTACCCCCTCCTCAGGCCTCCAGGTCTACACAGATGGTAGCCTAATAAAAGGTAAACCAGGGCACCCTAGCAAAATGGGTGCTGCAGTATATGTCCCGGCTGCAGGACAAAGCTACACCATCAACCCTGGGGGAATAGGGGCCACCAAAACTAACAACAGGGCAGAACTGGTAGCCATCCACCATGCCCTTCTCAACATTGACTATGACAAATCTCTTAAACTCCATACAGATAGCCTCTGCTCTCTTCAACTTATTAAAAAAATGATTCATGACCCTACCACAACAACCCGTTCTATTCATACTGAACTACTGCAATCAATTCAAAAACACCTCATTCAACGCATCCTGCATGGCTCACACACCACTCTTTGTAAAGTCCGTTCCCACACAGGTATCCTTGGAAATGACAGGGCAGACATTCTGGCACGCAAGGCAGCTGAGCACCCTGCCTCCACCAATTTCACTGACAACACTGGGGAAATCCCCCGCCACTATGTCTACTGGCCCACAGTTCAACCTCCTCGCACACCCATGGGAGATATTCCCCCACGCATCCTAGCACCTAACCTTACACAAGGTATCACCTCTAACCTGCCCACCAGCTGCCACCTTGGCCAACACCCTCTTAAAGGGATTTATGCAACCACCTGGGCTGATAACACTCCCCACCAACTTCCTCATGCAAGTAACAAATTTTGGACCTCAACCCTTATCCAACATAAAACTAAATTCCACATCCTTAAAGCCCGCTGGGGTAGTCTGTGGAACCGTAAACTTGCATTCCGCTGGAAACTCCCTTGTATTACCAGCACTCACCCACCCACGAACTCCCTATGCCCCATCTGCCACACCTGTGAGGACGGAGCGGGCCACATCCTGGCGGGCTGCACACACCGGACTTTCAAGGGGCTCTATATCAAGAGACATGACGCCGCAGTGCGACTCATCCACAAGGCCATTTGCACCGGAGCCCTGGGATCCCGCAGAATGATCATGGACGCTGGCAAGGAAGAGGACCTCCCCAGAGGGGTCCTGGGCAAACGTCTCCCTGACTGGCTACGCCCCTCCACTATTACTGTAGAGGACTGGAAGAGAATGAGACCTGACCTCGCTGTCCTACCTGACATAGACTCTCCTACCTGTATGGCTGATAAAGAACTCTGGGTTCTTGAGCTTGGATACTGCTCTGATACCAACCATGCTGCTAAGTTTATCACTAAACACGCCCAGCATGTTGAATTAGTTAATGGCCTTAGATCTGCTGGATACCTCGTTCACTACGAAGTTATCACCGTTGGAACAACTGGTACTATTCCAACCTCTTTTTTGACTTCTATGACCACACTTGGACTTAAGAGACCGTGTGCCCTTAAACTGGCGGACACAGTCCACTCCCACACCATCACTACCTTCCAGAGTATTTTACAGTGCAGACGTTTTATGGAAGCACACCCCGGGTCGATACCCGGGGACTAGCACACAGACCGTCCCCCCTCTCAGGTTTTGTCTTGCCAGCTGCATTGTGCTTGTGCTTCCCAACCGGGGTGAAAACCCCCCGTATTAAGCTGCACCGTCATGATGTGGCCACGATGCCTGCCGGTCAGGCATCGGTGGTGATTCTTTTTACTGAGGTGGCCCTACGTATACGGTGACTATGGCTAGCTCCGGCTTACGCTATGGTGTCCTTAACTTCACGTCCTGTGAGTAACGGTATTACACGGATGTAACAATTTCAATTTCAATTTCAATCAGTTCAACCCCACTGCTGTTACCACCTTTTCTATGCTCCAAAGTACCCTCTTCAACTGGTGCTTAGTGAAGCAAGTTGACCCTGCACCATCCCCTGAAGAGGCTGAGATGGCAGCTGCAGCTTACAGGGCCAGGAAGCCCTTCAACAGCAAGCACCTCCCATTCAGAGACAGGACCATCTCCTACAAGAAGATGACCTGCTGGAACTGTGGGGGAATAGGCCATAGCTCCAGAGACTGCACCAGTGAGGACACTGATCTGGCTTTCAGACCAGCTGACTCAGATGAAGCTGACCATGGATCTAAGTCACCTCCCAAGAACAGATCAGGAGATGACAAGGATCCTGACGACAAGAAGACTCCCAAGAAGACCAGTCCAGACAGGAGGCGTCTAAGAAGATACCCAAGCAGGGGACGCCATGCCCATGTTGCTGATGGTGATCAGTTCACCTCCAACTCTGACAGTGAGGGTGAAGAACACAACTTCCTGTCCCTGGCACTGGATGAGGACAACCTCCAGCCCATGACATTTGCTACACCAACCAGAGGCAAGTCTGTTTCATTTACCTTGCCACCTGACCCCCTGGCTAATACAGCATTCTTTGGACAAATAAGTGCTGATGATGAATGCACTATAGAAGAATATGGAGAAGTTTTCCAGGCAGCTCTGCAGACAGAATGGATTATAGATACTGCAGCACACTCTCATGCAACAAGTAACATCTCCCATCTGCATGACATTCAGGACCTCCAACAGCCTATTAGGCTGCAGCTGGCAGATCAAGACTCTCCACCTATCCTCTGCAAGCAGATAGGGAAGGCCAAGATCAAGGGCCATGGCAGGACTCTGATCATCCTGAACAATGTACTTCTTGCTGACTGCAACATGCCCAACATCATTAGCATTCATGCAGCCACCAGCCTGTGCCCAGACCTCCAAGTTCACCTGTCCAAGTCTCAAGCCACACTCTCCATCCCAAGACCATCTGGTACCAAACTGCTCCTATCATGCCCCAAAAGGCATGGACTCTACCTTACCCAAACTTCACCAGCCCCTGCCAGTAATCCCTCTATCCCTGTGGACCCTACCATTGCCTACATCATGATGGTTACCAAGCCTTCATCAACTCACACTGACTCTGAGACAGGGCAGTACCCACCCACTCATGAGACCTTCCCCAGTAGAGCTGATCAAGACCTCCAGGACTTCCCCTCTAATTCTGATTCATCTGCACCCCACAATGATTCTGAGATAGGGCAGTACCCACCCACTCATGTGGAGGCAGATCAAGACCTCCAGGACTTCCCCTCTACTTCTGCTCCATCTGCACCCCACACTGACTCTGAGATAGGGCAGTACCCACCCACTCATGTGGAGGCAGATCAAGACCTCCAGGACTTCCCCTCTACTTCTGATTCATTTGCACCCCACACTGATTCTGAGATAGGGCAGTACCCACCCACTCATGTGGAGGCAGACCAAGACCTCCAGGACCATCCTCCCCCTCTCTGCCAGTACCATTCCCCTTCCACTGCAGACAATCTGGAAGACTCTATTGATGATACTGACAGTGATGATATGCCAGAGCTCATCCATCCAGAGGTACACAAGCCCCAGGATGACCCTGGACTAGGAGTAGATGACCCTCCTGAGACCACTCCAGACCTCCAACAACAGCTGGACAACCTGGGCCTGCAACGAGCCAGAGCAGAGATGGAACTCCTCAGTGACCAGATCAGGACCAACTATGAGGAATATGATGGCCCCAGAGATGGGGACGGGCCACTCAAGCCATCTGATCTAGACACAGCAACTACCTGGGACCAATGGATACTGGTCAACAGGTCACCAGACATTGGACTACCACTGGGAGAAGTTAATCAGAATGTCAACAACATCCACTTCTCCAACAACTCCAGCCTAAGTCTCACACGTTTTGGATGCACTCTACACCACCTGAACAGCAGGCCTGCTTCACCAGCTTTTAACATCAAGCCCAGGCCTCCACTGTCCAAGCTCATCACAGCATTCACCAGCAAGTTCCCTACCCTGCTAGCTTCTGAAAGAGAACAGTTCCCATACAGGTCAATGCACAAGGAGCCATCTGATGCCTGCAGTCCTATCATCAAGCATAACAGCAGACTCCAGCAAATGGTGCAAGCCTACCCCACTGTTTCTACCACAGCCAGACCCACTCTACAGTGGGCCATTTGTCTCCAAGCTGCCATGGTCAATGCACATGCTCACACACTCTCATTCAGACCGAAGATGATCATGGACCCCAGGAGCTGTGCACATCCTGGAGGCAAAGTGCTATGTGTCAACCACCTCAGCATGACCTGGATCCCCATGGACTTCACATTTATCAACATTCTTACCCCCCCAGCCTAGCTCCCAAGTCATTTTACCAGTTCCTTGACCAGGTCTGCCAGCAACTTGACCTTGATGGCTTCCCCAGCAAGCCAGGCACTTAATTCAGTTTCCAACATTGCTCTTCATCTTTTGGATAGACTTGAACACTCTAGAATTTCTTAAGATTACCTGCCTACTGTACTGCCTCATGTACTTCCACAGGCAGCACCCCTTCTGAATTTAGAATTCTTCTAGTCTCTCCTTGATGTCTTTGCTTTAATTTAGGGCCTACCTAATGTAGCTCACCCAAATTATGGGGGGACTAGTCCAGACATCATGTCTAAATGACAAATCCTCTAGTCTCGGATCATGCAACTTCTCGTAGCCAAGGATATCTTCACAAGCCTTCACCAAGCCTGGACTTTCCTTCCCCAGCTTCCCATAGCAGCCTATCTGCTCTATCCTGCAGCCTACCTGCAGTTTCCTTACACCTTCTCAGCAGCCTCTCTGCTACCTAGCCTGCAGCTTACCTGCAGTTTCCTTGCACCTTCTCAGCAGCCTTTCTGCTACTTAGCCTGCAGCCTACCTGCAGTGCCACTTACATAGCCAGCTACCCCAGAAGACTGACATTTCTTTGAAGACCCCTGCTGAAGTGATTTCTCCCTTTCAGCTACTAGAAATTCTCGAAGTCTCCCTAGTTTTAATATTTTAATTTTCTTATGCCCCTCACTTAATTCCAGGAATTCTTGAGCTCAAGAATACCTTGAATTGGGGGGGATGTTATTGACTGATTTATATATCAGTCTCTGAGTCGGCATAATGCACACCGGTACCTTTCCCTCCTGGTACCGTGTTGCCTGCCGCCAGGCCTCAGGCTAGCTGTGGCCTGCACGTGACTGCAGTACCCTGCAGTACACATCTATATTCTATATGATTGCGCCTGTCGCGCTTAATAGCATCTTCTCCTCTATCGAGCCTATGCCGTTGTAACGATCTTACATTAACAGCTACCACACATCTGCTTGGGACTGAGGACTAGATGCACCACTCCGCCTTTCTGTTCCACCGTTCTACAGCGCTCTAGTTGGTCTGCCCCCCTATTGGTCTTTAGAGAGGAAATCTTGGTCGGCCCCCCTAGGGATGACAGACCTGTGCGATACTTAAGAAGATTACAAGGGGCTCGTGTCCTAGCAGTGAAACAACACCACCCTAATGTCGGACTCGAGAAACCACAAGAAAGATTACAAGGGGCTCATGTCCTAGCAGTAAAACAACACCGCCCTAAAGTCGGACTCGAGAAACAAGAGAGAGAGGATATCGTTAAATACTCAGCAAAAATCCAAAAAAATGCCGAGACTGAACAGCGCCGGGGCAGCTGGACAGTTTTATAACAATGAGGGGTTGGGCAAGATACCCCTCAGAACCTGGTCCAGGAGGTAACCTCCAAAAAGCGTGCGCAAGAGCAAATTAAAAGGCTTAACAACAAGCAAAGCGAACTAACAAGGCATAGTGGAACTAGCTAATTAAGTGTACATTGTAGAAGGGCTGAGAGTTGCCGAGGAAACCACTAAGAGGATATTGTTACGAACTCAGCAAAAATCAATGCCGAGACTGAACAGCGCCGGGGCAGCTGGACAGTTTTATAACAGTGAGGGGTTGAGCAACATACCCCTCAGAACCTGGTCCAGCAGGTAACCTCAAAAAAAGCGTACGAAAGAGCAAATTAAAAGGCTTGACAACAAGCAAAGCGAACTACCAAGGCATAGAGAAACTAGCGAATTAAGTGTATATTGTAGAAGGGCCGAGAGTTGAACCACCCGCCATCATCCGGCAGCAGGACTTAAAATACTTAAGCGAAATCTTCAGATCCATCACATTTGGTAAAAAAAACGGTCAAATCAGCCGGTGAAACCTACGTCCACGCAGCCCATGTTCGATTCCCGTTGGGGCGGATTACCTCGGCGCGCCCTTTTCCACACACGGATCTCAGGGTTGCGGAATGTGGACGCGGTGCTTTCATTTGTCGTTTCCCTCCTGTCCTGTGGACTCAATCTAGGGACCTGGAGCATGTTTAGGATTTCCCATTGGGAAATTCGCATCTCCGTGCCTCTCGCAGCTCATTGCATTTTTGCATCAGCGCATTGCGCTTGACAAGGAAATCTGCTGTTTCACACTAGTACCTGCCGGTTGCGCAGTAGCATAGGTTCGGGAGTTGCTGCACCTGCTTCCATGGAACTTCGGGGGGTCATCAGACACACCCCTGATGTAATGGGGTTTTTTGCTTTGTGGGTGCTTTTTTCTTTTAGTTTGGAGCACAGAGTCTCATACACCCTCGCGGTGTCAAGTAGACTTTAACATGTAATGTAATGTAATGTAATGTAATGTAATGTAATGTAATGTAATGTAATGTAATGTAATGTAATGTAATGTAATGTAATGTAATGTAATTGTCAGCATGAATTGCGGTGCTCTCACGCGTTTTATGACTTGGTGACTACTTATGTACTTCCTTAGAACTATCGGTCCTGACAGTACTATGTCAGCTTACTGTTGACTGCGTCATCGGTTCTTCTGACACGCGCTGTCTAACCTGTACCCTGATCAGGTTCCAGGCTACCGCCCCCCTTTCCTCCGCTGGTGTCCCTTTATGGTTCCACTATCTTTTGTAATAATTATTCTCGTCTCCGCATTTATAGATTGGCGTGCTGCACACACTAAGTCCACTCTCCGGAGTGTTATCCAAGCTGATAGGTTATACGGTCCCTCATTTACTACCACTGCTTTGCGATGCAACTTCCGCGAGGGCCTCCCGCTAATTTTGAGAAACTCCACGACAAGAATGGAGAATCTTGGACGCGCGGGATGCGCAGTGTCATTATAAGCAATGGCTGCGACCGTGTCCTTCCTAAGGAGGACCCGGGTCCTCTTGATGATTGGCTAGACGTCTGTGCACCAGCTGCCTCTGCTAGCGGTCATGAGAGTCCTTCCGCCATCGTGGAAGTGACCCCCCCCAATCAATCCTCCACCTTTACGGCTCCTTCTGCTACTGTCCGACGTCTCTCTCCTGAGATTGAGGACGTTCTGATGCGACTCTGCTGTGTTTCCACTCAGATTATCCAGTACGCAGGGGCGCCTCCACCTCCTGATGCCCGTTTTGACTACGACTATCAAGAACTTGCTCGTCATCGCCGTGCAGATGGCTATGCTGATGACTCTGATGATGGTGATGAAGATCTGCAGAGTGCTATGAGTGGTGACTTCGGTGGAGTCACTCCTTCCACTGCTACTCGAGTGTTCAATTCTACCGTCTCTCCTGTGTATGAGCCTCTGTCGGCACCTGCTCTTGCGCCTTCCCCGGAGTTTAAGCCTGATCCAGTCTCTGCGCCTCTGCTTGCGCCCCTTCCACCTGTCCACCCGGAGGTGGCCAGGCCGTCTTTGATGCAGAAGTCTGCGTCTTTCACCTTGCCTCCGGACCGAGGTCTGTCTGGCTACAATACTCGTGCTCGAGAGGCTTCTGCTGCTGCTGCTGGCCGCGCATCCTTTGCTGGCCCTTCGCAGGAGCCCCCTCCACCCCCCCCTCCGCCTGTGGAGCAGCCCCCTGCTCCTGGCCCTCCGCCATATGTGCCTCCTTCGCTGTCATGCGACTCCTGGGAGCATCTGCTCGATGGCGGACATCCTCTGCGTCTATCCCTGCAGGAATGCCGTCTTATCCGCCAAGCTCAACATGCTGGGGAATCCTTGGACCGCACTCTGTACGGTAGGCTGGATATGACTGCCACTCAGGCTATGGTTGATAGCAAGGGTCGCCCTAGGCCTAGGCGTGTGATGGCTTATTCTGAGCTAGGTCTAGAGTGTCGGGCTTTTCTGGGACCTGTTATGCCAGGGATTAACTACCCTCCTGCTAATGGTGTGACCTCTGGAGGGGTTGGGCGTAGGAACAGTGACCTGCGAGGTTACCAGTTTGTTAAGGTGCCACTCCCTTTCTGTCCTGTTCGTCCTGATTTCGAGCTCATTGTGCGTGTTGCGCGTTCCCTAGATCTCATCAGGAACTTAGATGACCAGCGCGCTTATGACGCTGGTCTTGCTGCTGAGTATTTTCTGGCGATTCGTGAGTCTTTAGCTCCTCGGTGTGCTCCTCCTGCTGCTGGAAATTCGGCCTCTCATGGTGAGTCTAGTGTCGATCCTGCACTGTTGGGTTTCAGTGCGCTTACCCTACCCCGCCAAGAGTTCATGATCTTATCCATGATGCTTGCCAACATGACGGATGCCCTAGTCAAGGTGTATAGGGACTTTGCTTCACCTCGGGATATCTTTTTGCATATCCGGAGGCAGCAGTCCGATGCCCTTGCCTCGCGTGTCCCTCTCTTGCTGAAGGAGTATCATGCTTCGGCCATGGGCACTCATGAGCAGGTTGACGCTTTCTTTCGTCGGGTTCGCGGTATGTGCACTGACCTGCGCAGTGCTGGGTTTCCGCAGACTCAGCGTCACGCCATGGGCATTATAGTACAAGGTGCGAGTCTGCCCCGGTTCGAAACGCTGCGGATTAAGTATGGTATCCTGATATACAACCAGCAACCTGTTGAGTACTGGTCCTGTCTAGAGGAATATAGGCAGCTAGATATTCTTAACATAGCGCTCCCTCAGTCGGATTCCAGGCATCCTGGTTGGTCCCGGACCGCTCCTCAGTTTCCTGCTAATGCTGCATTTCAGCGGCGGCAGAAGACTGGTGGTGGTTCTGGGTCGAACAAGAGGCGCCTGGAATGCACCTGGGGACCATGCCCCCACAAGGATGGTCACTCGGAGGACCGTTGCTGGACGAAGTTCCCTGCCCTGCGAAGGGTCCCTGGTCGTGCAGAACCAACGCTTCCTTCACCGTTGCCTGCTAACCTGGCCCTTCCAGGTCACCTTACTCCAAAGCAATTGTCTTCCTTGCAGGCTCAAATTGATGGGTTTGCTATGCAGAAGTAGCAGGTAAGCCCTGTCCTATTCTCCTGCACCTCTAGGTTCTCAAATGTGTGTAGTCCGAGCCTGTCTGAGGGGGTCTGGCATGTGGATTCTGGAGCTGGAATGTCCATCACAGGTGATAGATCTTTGTTCACTGTGTTTGATGTTCCACTGAATCTGCCATCAGTTCGATTTGGTGATGGTGTGGTTCAACGGGCAGTAGGTAAGGGATCCATTGAGTTATGTAGTGATTGGTTACCAACACCAATCATTCTAACTAATGTTCTCTACATACCTCACTGTCCGGTGAACCTCCTGTCAGTAAATGCTGTGGCTCATTCTCTCCACTGCAAGATTTCTTTTGATAGTATTAGTTGCACTGCCACTCAGGGCTCTTCTATTCTCTGGTCCTTCCCTGCCTCCAGTGATGGTGTTTACAAGTTTGCATGTAGGCCTTGTTACACCACCAGTGGCTGTTCGTTTGGTGCTGACAATTACCCAGCTTTTGCACTTGATGTTGATGAGGACGGTGGAGTTGTTATCCCTATCACTCCTGAATGGCTGTGGCATAGGCGGCTGGGTCACCCCGGCTATGATGCCATGCACAGACTTGTCAAAAAGGGTATGGTTAAGAACTTACCCCTCTCACTCAACCGGGTCCAAAAACTGGCTAAGATCCCTTGTGATGCTTGTCAAAAGGCTAAGGGCAAACGTCTCCCTTTTCCTAAAGCAAGCACTACTCCGATCAATGCACCTCTCCAACGCCTTCACTTGGACATCATGGGGCCAGTTCATATTAGAGGTCTGCGTGGGGAGTTTTATATTCTGTGCCTCACAGACCAACACTCTGGCTATGCTGAAGTGTTGTGCTTGAGGACCAGGGATGAAGCTCCCTTAGCAGTTCAGACTATCATCCTCAGATGGATGAATCAGCTGCACGGATTTGCCTTTAAGTGCCTGAGGTCTGACAGGGCTAAGGAGTTTATAGTAAAGTGGTTTGAGGATTGGCTGATATCGGTTGGGGCAGTGCATGAGTTATCTTTGGCATACACTGCACAGCAGAATGCAACTGTGGAGAGGTACAATGGGGTCTTACAGTCTATAGCTAGGAGCATCCACCTGGAGTCAAAGCTAACTAAGTCTTTCTGGCCCTATGCCTTCCTAGCTGCGTGTTACCTTCGTAATCGCTTGCCCAATCAGGGAGATAAGACTCCTCATGAGCTTTTCTTTGGGGTTCAGCCTGATGTGTCGATGTTGCGCGTGTTCGGATGCCCTTGCTACGTTACGTTAGTCAATGGGAAGAAGCGCAACAAGCTGGACGAAAGGGCGTTATCTGGTAGACTGGTTGGGTATTCCCTGGTGAGTAAGGGTTATTTTGTTTGGGTTCCTAAGTTGCGCCAGGTAGTAGAGAGTCGTGATGTACTCTTCTATGAGCAGTTTGATCATAACTGTATTCCTGGGCTATCTCCCTATGACGGGTCGCCGTATGTCTCTCGCATCCCTGCCGCTATCAACGGACATATGCCTGTGCCTACGGTTAATTCCCTTGACCCTTTGCTAACCCCAATTGTCGACCGCTGCCCTGATCATGGGATGACCTTGCGTCCCAGGTCAGGGGCTGATGGTGCTGTATTGTGTGTGAAGGCACTGGGCGGGCGAGATTCTGCAGTTCTTTCAGATAAAATCTTAGCCGAATCGCAGGGGGTCGCCAGGCCCTCCTCTGCGCCACATTTCGTCGGTGAAGATTTAGGATTACGACAGCCTTCGATCATAGTGGTACCTGGATCAGGTCCATTGACTAATAGTCGCCAACCTCCGACCACCTCGGATGACTCGCGGGTGTCGTTCATTCAGACGCCTCCTGTCGTCCCTGGTGGATTACTCGGGTCAAGGCCATGTGATGAAGTAGCCGTTGCCGATAGTGCAAGTGATGATCTGGAACACTGGTCGGGTTCCGATACTGCGTATGGCTGGGGTGTTCCGGTCGACCCAGGCTTCGTTGATATAGAGGCAAATAAGGCCGGCCCTGTTCAACCAGGCAGTAGTTCTGCGCTGGGGGCTATACTACCGGTTACTGCTGATACTGCTGATATCCCCGCTGCTCATGTACAAGTACACTGCTTGTACGTGGGAGCATACATTTCCACTTCCACTGAACTGACCTTCAAAGCTGCCATGCTTCCCACCAGCCCTGACAGGGATCAATGGCTCCTTGCTATGAAGGATGAGATGGCGTCCCTACATGCCCATGGCACTTGGGCGCTCACTCCACTGCCTCCTAAACAGAGGGTCCTGTCTGGCAGGTGGTTATTTGTGAAGAAGGTTGGGGTTGATGGTTCTATTCGCTTCAAGGCACGTTTTGTGGTTCGTGGTTTTCTGCAGCGTCCTGGGTTGGATTTTCATGATGTATATGCCCCCGTTTCTTCTAAAGCAGGTCTGAGGGTGCTCCTGGCTGCCATCACTCATAGGAAGATGTTTGTTCGGCAGCTGGACATCAAGACTGCATTTCTGAATGCTCCCCTTGAACCTGGTCTGGACCTGTACTGCCACCAGCCTGAGGGCTTTAAGGTACTTGGTCCTAACGGTGTTCCCCTTGTGTGCAAGCTGATCAAGTCCCTTTATGGTTTGAAACAGGCGCCCAGGGCTTGGAGTATGGATGTCAAGCGGGTTTTGGTTGCACATGGTTTTTATTATGTGCAAGGCGGAACCTGCTCTGTATTTTAGGAGGGATTCTAATGGTGGGTGGAGCTATGTCCTAACCTATGTTGATGATTTTATCTGTGCTTTTAGTGAGCTGGATAGGTATGTTTTGCTGATCAAGGCTATGGAGAAAGCTGGCTGGGAGGTCAAAGAGATGGGTGTGCCGGTTCAGTTCCTCTCCTTGGACATGGCTTGTACACTTGACTCTGACGGCAGGTGTGTTCAGATCAACCTCTCCCAGCACTCCTACATTGTTGATCTGGTGGAGCAGTTTGGTCTGACTGCTGCTGCCAAGCCCAGGTTTGGTGCCCCCATGGACAAGTCCACCGTCACTGACCCACCTGGAGAACCCCTGTCCTCTAATAGCCAGTACCTCTCTCTTGTTGGTGCTTTGCTATACCTGGCTACTTGCACCAGGCCTGATATTGCCTTTGCTGTGAGCTACCTGTCCAGGTTTTCTGCTCACCCTACCGTCCCCCTGTGGGGGGCAGCCAAGCGTTTGCTTTTGTATTTGAGGTCACATTCCCACCTGGGACTCACTTACACACACAGCCCTGATTTCTCTTTTACTGTCTTTAGTGACTCATCCTTTGCTGATGATGGGTCTGACAGGAGATCTCAGACTGGCTTTGCTGTCCTGGCTGGAGGGTGCATAGTGAACTGGATGAGCAAGAGGCAGCCTACAGTTGCCATTAGCTCTTGTGAGGCTGAGTATCAGGCCCTGTCTCAGGCTGCCAGGGAGGTGCAATGGTTGAAGAAGTTGAGGGTGGATCTGGGTCTGCCTTGTGATTTAGTTACCATTCAGGGTGACAACATAGGGTCTCTGAGATGGGCCAATGACTGGCAGCTCCTCCCTCGCAGCAAGCACATTGATGTTATTCATCACTACATCAAGGAGCTGGTGGAGGACGGTTCACTAGATGTTGCCTATGTTAACACCAAGGACAACTGTGCTGACCCCTTCACCAAGCCCCTTGATCCTGCTGTGTTCTGGAGGTTTATGCGGATGCTTGGGATGACCGCTTCTTCTTAGGGTATATAATTTTTTTTTTGTTACATCGGTTTCTTTGGTTATCATTGTATGGCATTAGGTTCCTATTCCCGGATCGGGTTTTCTATACCGTTGTTACCCATCTTTGATATTCGGTTTTCATCCTTTTCTAACTTGGCAAATTTTGGTTTTTGCCGTGTTTCATTCCTTCCTATAAACCTTTGGGTTTCCATTTGAAGTTCTCTCGAATTTTCGGAGTTCTTTGATTTTTTTTTTTTTTTTTTCAATCTGTTACATATCGTTCTATGTCACCAGTGCCATAGGTGGAGAAGTAGTATTGTATGTCACATGTGTCATAGGTGGAGTGTCAGCATGAATTGCGGTGCTCTCACGCGTTTTATGACTTGGTGACTACTTATGTACTTCCTTAGAACTATCGGTCCTGACAGTACTATGTCAGCTTACTGTTGACTGCGTCATCGGTTCTTCTGACACGCGCTGTCTAACCTGTACCCTGATCAGGTTCCAGGCTACCGCCCCCCTTTCCTCCGCTGGTGTCCCTTTATGGTTCCACTATCTTTTGTAATAATTATTCTCGTCTCCGCATTTATAGATTGGCGTGCTGCACACACTAAGTCCACTCTCCGGAGTGTTATCCAAGCTGATAGTAATGTAATGTAATGTAATGTAATGTCGAGGGGGGCAAGGAAAAAGATTTCGTACCGCATGTTCGATATGGATAGATGGAACCGCGAGCAATAGTCGATACAAAAAAAAATCATGTCAATACACCCACGGGCGGCCGAGATACGAGGGGGGGGGGGGGGGGGGGGGGGAGGGGGGGGAGGGGGGGGAGGGGGGGTCCGACCGTTTTCCCAATTTTATTTGTACCTCGCCCGTACCTCGTGTAACTTTTCTTGCCAGTTCGCACGAGCGGCAGTTGGCGGCGAAAAAAGGCGCGCGCGCAACGCGTTTGGATGCGCGTTCTGAACTCTGGTCCCCTACGAGGTTCCTAAAGCAGTGGACCCCCCCACCCCCACCCCCACCCCCACCCCACCCCCACCCACCCACACACCCACACACCCACACGCACACCACACACACACACGCACGCACCCACACACCAGACACACACACCACCCGAGCAGACCATCAGGCTCCAGAATACAAGTCGATTAAGCCATGATAATGATGATAATAAAGTTAGATACGGTAGACAGATAAATAGCGCCTTCAGTCCTTTACATACCTTTGTGATCTCCTCCAAGGGTGCGGACGACTGCGGAGCGCTCAAGAAAGTTGTAAAAATACTGAAATCTAAATAACTTTGTCCAAACTTGATATATGTATCTTTTGGTTGTATGGTTGGAAAGGCCTTGACGAGATGATGCTCATGGACCCCCTTTTCACTATGTTATACTGCCTGGGTGTTCAGATATGAGGTCTCAAAGGGGGGGAGGGAGGGGGGGGGGGGGGGGGGGGGGGGGGTCCAGGGGTCAATATAACAACCTCCGAACATGCGGTCTGCCATCTTTATTCTTGCCCCCCCCTCGTGTAATGTAATGTAATGTAATGTAATGTAATGTAATGTAATGTAATGTAATGTAATGTAATGTAATGGAATGTAATGGAATGTAATGTGATGTAATGTGATGTAATGTGATGTAATGTGATGTAATGTGATGTAATGTGATGTAATGTGATGTAATGTGATGTAATGTGATGTAATGTGATGTATATAATGTGATGTAATGTGATGTAATGTGATGTAATGTGATGTAATGTGATGTAATGTGATGTAATGTGATGTAATGTGATGTGATGTAATGTGATGTAATGTAATGTAATGTAATGTAATGTAATGTAATGTAATGTAATGTAATGTAATGTAATGTAATGTAATGTAATGTAATGTAATGTAATGTAATGTAATCAGTGAGCCATTAAGTTCATTAGCCGTACAGGCCACCAAATTGAATAATAATGCAATGACATGTTATATTAATTCTTGGCACCCCAAATATTAAATTGGTCGGATAAGTAAGCAACTGCTTGTGCATCCTTCACCAAGGAGGCTGCCACTGCTGCTTGACGAACATGACACCACCCCCTGGCCCGATCCCCAGGGGACCCGCCAGGCCCCCTACTATGTTAGTGTACGTTCAGTGTGTGTGCTGCTTTAGACCTTTTTTGACGAGTTCTCTGGCCCTCAGGCCAGCCCTGTCACCGAGCAGCTAGTCCATGGCTATTTTGTGATTTTAAATAACTTGATTCTCGCTGCCCACCATTCCGCTTCTCTTTCATACCGTTCTGAACATCACTCCGTTCTCCATGTGGCATTCGGATATTCTGCTGTGGCCTTGCTGAACTCTAGAAGAAAGTATCAGAAATCTGGGATGTATACTCCCACGGTATATGTTAAACAATCCAGAAGTGTAAGGTCGTGCGAAGTTACCTCTGTTTATCCACTAATGTATGAAGAGATCGGACCAGGTATATGTTGAGGTGAATGCTTAGTTCTAGATTGTAAACAAAAAGTTCACGTTATGTCCTGGTAAAAACATGCTTACTACCAAAGACGGCGAGCAGGAAATTTTCTGGCTGGAGCCATGCAAACAAGTTCAAGGTCAAGGATTACACAATGATAGGTGCCGTACACACACATTTACATTTCCCTGTTTTGGTGTTTAAAACGGCGAGCAGCCAAATTACTGGCTGGAGCCATGTAACCTAGTTCAAATTCAAGTTCACACCCGTGAAGGACCGACAGTCCACTAGAGCATCTAAGTGCAAGGATGCATGAACAACGGGCGCCACACACGTGTAAACGAAAAGCAGGCAGTGGTAGGTACGTAGGAATATATGTATAACAGGTACCCCAGCACCCACCCACCCCCTCCCATCCAACCACACACATACACAGGTATATATGTATATTAGTGGCAAGTATTGGAGCATTACAGTGCAAGGATGCCCCACATATGGGTACCCCAAGTATTGGTGACCCAAGTATGGGTGTCACATAGCTACCTTAGGTTCGGCGAAACGCATGAGAGAAATCCAGGCTTGGCTTGTCCAACTAGCCATAGAAAACTAGCCCTTTGGAAACTAAGCCTTGGGTAGGTAGGACTAAGCAAATTAGCCTTGGGGGATCTAAGCCTAGGTGTAGTCTACTAACCTTAAGGAAACTTAGCATGGGCAAAGTAGGCAGCGCTTCAAAAGTAGGCGCAATCCCGAGGCCCACGGGAATCTAGGCATCAGCATAGTAGGCTTTAGACAACTAGAATTCAAAAACTCAGGTTGCGCGAGCTTAGCCTTGGCAAAGCTGTCCGCCATCGCATGAGTAGGCGTAATCTTGAGGCCCATAAGAATCTAGGCCTCAGCATAGCAGGCTTTAGAAAACTAGGCTTCGAAAACTCAGCTTGAGCGAGCTAAGCCTTGGCAAAGCTGATGGCCATCGCATGAGTAGGAGTGATCTTCAGGCCCACGGGAATGTAGGCCTCAGCATAGTAGGCTTGAGACAACTAGGCTTTGAAAACTCAGCTTGAGCACACTAAGCCTTGTAGGGTAGGGGCTTTGCCCATTCTCGAACAATCCGAGGGCTACTTTTGGGTGCCCATAAGAAACCGCCTTAAGCCTTGGCAAAGCTGATGGCCATCGCATGTGTAGGAGTGATCTTGAAGCCTTGGAGGCCTGCGAGTCCCCCAGCACTTTGAGCCTCGCTCTCGAACTCAACAAAGGCGATTCCGGGGCGTGCATCCACCATTCGAACCTGTGAGAGTGTGTGTGTGTGTATGTGTGAGTGTGTGTGCGTATAAGTGTGTGTGTGTATGTGTGTGATTGTGTGTGCATGTGTGAGTGATTGTGCCCTATCTTGGCCCAACTTCAAGAGGGCCTCAGCAGCAGAAAAGCATACATTGGAATGGCAGATATCAGATATGTATGGGTGTGCGTGTGTGTGTGCCATTTTCGTGCATCCACCATTCAAACCTGTGTGTGTGCAGGTGTGAGTGATAGTGCCCTATCTTGGCCCCACTTCAAAAGGACCTCGGCAGCAGAAAAGCATACATTACAGCGGCAGATGTGTATGGGTGTGCGTGTGCCATTTGCGTGCATCCACCATTCAAACCTGTGTGTGTGTGCATGTGTGTGTCCATGCGTGAGTGATTGTGCCCTATCTCGGCTCCACTTCAAAAGGACCTCGGCAGCAGAAAAGCATACATTATAGTGGCAGATATGTATGGGTGTGTGTTTGCCATTTGCGTGCATCCACCATTCAAACCTGTGTGTGTGTGCATGTGTGTGTCCATGCGTGAGTGATTGTGCCCTATCTCGGCCCCACTTCAAGAGGGCCTCGGCAGCAGAAAAGCTTACATTTGAGTGGCAGATATGTACGGGTGTGTGTGTGCCATTTGCGTGTATCCACCATTCAAACACAGGTTTGGGTTTATGCTTTAGGGTTGGGGGTTTAGGGTTCAGATGGATGATCTCATGGAGCTTGAAAGTATATGCAGTTGAGATGAAAGTAACATTCAAGTGCTCTCTTCTGGTGTGGTCCTAGTACTGCCGTTGCGGTACCACGTTCCGCTTCTTAAAGCCACGCCTACTACAAACATTATACTCTCTCTCTAAAAACCCTCCTGCGGGCCCGCAAGCTCTCCAATGTATTTTGATGGACACAGGGGTTCGGCTTCTAGCCATCCAGCGGATGATTTGCATTTGGGTTTTCAAAACACTTTGTCGTTCGCAGTTAGTACCTCTAAGGTCAGAATTTGGCCTGAGAATCAAGAAGTCTAAGAATGTCCGAGAAGTCAAGACCCAAATCCGAATGAATTGCTATTATGGGTTATGGCTTTCAGGCTGAAGGATTCAAGTCCAGATGAATCATTCCCAATTTGTTATGAGTTAACAAGCTAAGTTAATGGATGGTTCATTAGGACTCATCCTATTTGGTCTACCCATGGACTGTAACAACTACTACTATTTTGAGGGGTGTGACACTGCGGCTCTGTTCCATTGACACCCACAAGCTAAGTTAATGGATGGTTCATTAGGACTCATCCTATCACGTCAAATGCAGCATAGGCTGTTTTGGATGTTGGCCATTCTTTGGCGGCAACATGTACATTCGCGCTATTTGAAGAGGTTGCAAGTACAGTGTTTGCATTTGCAGTATTTGCATTGCCAGTACAGTGTGTGAAGAGGTTCCAAGTACATTCACCTGATCAGATGATGGTGAAACTTTGTCTTTTCTTCATCCATTCTTTGCCTATTTTTTGTTCATTCTTTGTCCATTCTTTGCCTATTCTATGTGTACTATTTTTCTATTCTGGCGTATTCTGTCAGTAAGGACATGTGCAGCTACAGCTCCATAACTACACTCTCGTAATAGACCAGAGCAATTTTTTTGTTTTATTTTCATATTTGTGTTTTATTCTCTCGTAATAGACCAGAGCAATGTTTTGTTTTATTTTTGTTTTTGTGTTTTTATACTCATGTCATGGAATAGAGCAATGTTTTGTTATATTTTCATATTTGTGTTTTTATACTCTCGTGTTAGACCAGAGCAATATTTTGTTTTATTTTCATATTTGTGTGTTTTTATACTCTCGTAATAGAACAGAGCAATGTTTTGTTTTATTTTCATTTTTGTGTTTTTATACTCTTGTCATGGAACAGACGTATGTTGTGTAAGTTTAAGCTCTTTTATACTCATGTAATGTTATATTGTTTTTAATGTGACTCTGTTCTCACCAGCATTACAATTTATCCCTCCTGCATTAAAATTTCACTGTAGTACGAGCTCAGGCCCCCTTTCAGTAAAACGATTCTTTGGGGTTCAGTTCATCAATGCCTTTTCGTTAACGCCCCTCGTGTCATGGTTGGGCAAGTCTCTTTAGCCTATTTGGTCTACCCATGGACTGTAACAACTACTACTATTTTGAGGGGTGTGACACTGCGGCTCTGTTCCATTGACACCCACAGCTTTCCTTTTCTGCTAAGCAGAAGCTTATAGACAACTCCATGAGCCAGCCACTGGGCTAAGCTGCAAGAATCAATTAGTACTGGAACGATGATTCTGTCAGCTTCAAGGTACACTACGTTGCTCA
Source organism: Microglena sp. YARC (assembly GCA_022414725.1). Taxonomy (NCBI): domain Eukaryota; kingdom Viridiplantae; phylum Chlorophyta; class Chlorophyceae; order Chlamydomonadales; family Chlamydomonadaceae; genus Microglena; species Microglena sp. YARC. The sequence goes on along the minus strand of CM039463.1, from coordinate 5,122,644 downwards.
AGGTTTTGTTCGGTAGCAATCCAGGGGAGCTGCCTAGAAGCTGCTGCTCATAGCGGAAAAGGAAAGCTATGGTGACACTCCATTCTGGTGATACTATGTACGTGGAGCAACTCCAAAGCTCTGTGTTGGAAAGCCCCTATGCATTACTATCACATTGCATTTCAATTGTCATACGCAGGCCAGTGTTGACCTAAGACACCACTTCTCCATGTGTTTGTATGTGTATGCATGTATGTATGTATGTATGTGTTTGTATGTGTGTATGCATGCATGTATGCGTATGTGTATGTGTATGGTAATCACATCTAATCCTTTGAGTTTTGGGATAGCCCGGGGATACCCACCCAGGCGAAAATCCTCCACTACGTAAGTGCGCCTACTCTTTTGTAGGAGTGGCAACACCATTCAAACTGAAACCTCGGTGTCGCTAGTTAGTGACGGGAGACCCACCTCCTGGGGTGACATATCTTTCGAAACTTAAAAAAATATGCTCCTACCTCTTTGAACCCTGCGTACTGCTGGAAGAGCATAGCCAGCATTTGCTCGTTGGTCGCCTCAGGGAGGTCCTGCAGTCAGATGGTCAAATCGCACAAAATAAATGTATAATGAATTCATTCAGGCAGGACATTTTGGGCTGCTCAAGATTAATGACCTCGGGGAGGTTCTGCAGTCAAATGGTCAAATCACACAAAATAAATGGATAATACATTCGTCTAGGCAGGATGTTTCTGGCTGCACAAGATGAATGAACTTGGGGAGATCCGGCATTTAAATGATCACATCATATCACGCAAAATAAATGTACACTAAATTCATTGGGTCAGATGATCACATCACATCACACAAAATGAAGGTGTAATGAATTCATTTGGTCAGAGGACCATATCAAATCACACAAAATGAAGGTGTAATGAATTCATTTGGTCAGGTGACCACATCACATCACACAAAATAAATGTCTACTAAATTCATTATGTCAGATGATCACATCACATCACACAAAATAAATGTTTAAGGATTTCTTTCGGGCAGGATTCGGGGTTTTACAAAATTAAAGAAGGCAGACCAACTCATCCCTAATTGACTAAGAGCACTAGGTGATCACACTCTATACTCGGGAGTACACCCGTTCAACTAAGAGCACTAGGTGATCACACTCTATACTCGGGAATACACCCGTTCAACTAAGAGCACTAGGTGATCACACTCTATACTCGGGAGTACACCCGTTCAACTAAGAGCACTAGGTGATCACACTCTGTACTCGGGAGTATACCCGTTCAACTAAGAGCACTAGGTGATCACACTCTATACTCGGGATAATTTCACTCGGAGGTTCAACTAAGAGCACTAGGTGATCACACTCTGTACTCGGGAGTAAACCCGTTCAATCTAAGAGCACTACGTGATCACACTCTGTACTCGGGAGTATAACCCGTTCAACTAAGAGCACTAGTGATCACACTCGTACTCGGGAGTATACCCGTTCAACTAAGAGCACTAGGTGATCACACTCTATACTCGGGAGTACACCCGTTCAACTAAGAGCACTAGGTGATCACACTCTATACTCGGGAGTACACCCGTTCAACTAAGAGCACTACGTGATCACACTCTGTACTCGGGAGTATACCCGTTCAACTAAGAGCACTAGGTGATCACACTCTGTACTCGGGAGTATACCCGTTCAACTAAGAACACTAGGTGATCACACTCTATACTCGGGAGTACACCCGTTCAACTAAGAGCACTAGGTGATCACACTCTGTACTCGGGAGTAAACCTGTTCAACTAAGAGCACTACGTGATCACACTCTGTACTCGGGAGTACACCCGTTCAACTAAGAGCACTAGGTGATCACACTCTATACTCGGGAGTACACCCGTTCAACTAAGAGCACTAGGTGATCACACTCTGTACTCGGGAGTAAACCTGTTCAACTAAGAGCACTACGTGATCACACTCTGTACTCGGGAGTATACCTGTTCAACTAAGAGCACTACGTGATCACACTCTATACTCGGGAGTACACCCGTTCAGCTAAGAGCACTAGGTGATCACACTCTGTACTCGGGAGTAAACCTGTTCAACTAAGAGCACTACGTGATCACACTCTGTACTCCGGAGTATACCCGTTCAACTAAGAGCACTAGGTGATCACACTCTATACTCGGGAGTACACCCGTTCAACTAAGAGCACTACGTGATCACACTCTGTACTCGGGAGTACACCCGTTCAACTAAGAGCACTAGGTGATCACACTCTGTACTCGGGAGTATACCCGTTCAACTAAGAGCACTAGGTGATCACACTCTGTACTCGGGAGTACACCCGTTCAACTAAGAGCACTAGGTGATCACACTCTGAACTCAGGAGTAAACCTGTTCAACTAAGAGCACTACGTGATCACACTCTGTACTCGGGAGTACACCCGTTCAGCTAAGAGCACTAGGTGATCACACTCTGTACTCGGGAGTAAACCTGTTCAACTAAGAGCACTACGTGATCACACTCTGTACTCGGGAGTATACCCGTTCAACTAAGAGCACTAGGTGATCACACTCTATACTCGGGTGTACACCCGTTCAACTAAGAGCACTAGGTGATCACACTCTGTACTCGGGAGTAAACCTGTTCAACTAAGAGCACTACGTGATCACACTCTGTACTCGGGAGTACACCCGTTCAGCTAAGAGCACTAGGTGATCACACTCTGTACTCGGGAGTACACCCGTTCAGCTAAGAGCACTAGGTGATCACACTCTGCACTCGGGAGTATACCCGTTCAACGAATGACAGAGTTTAGAGGACATGAGGAGACCAGGAACGAAGTCAATAGGAGACCAGGAACGGAGTCAATAGGACAGGTAGAACCAACGAACAGCTAAAGCTGACAACAAATGGCTCGATTGCAGAGCTCCTTGAACAGCGAAGGTGCTGGGTTTGAATTCCCACAGGTGCACCATAGTGTTCGCAGCCGCTGCCAACCGCCATGGTAGCTTTGTCCAGGTAAAGTAGCAGCCCTTTCCCTACCGCTTCAATTTTCTCTGGAAATATAAGGGGGGCAAAGCCCCCCTTAGAAGCTTTTTTTCAAAAAGATAATTTCATTCCAACCCCTCATTCAAATAAGCCGCTAGACGGGGCTCCCTTAATACCACGCCCCATCAGGCGTTATCATGACTCAAGAGTGTGGTGTAGTAGTGTTTATGCTGCCGATTTTTACTCCAACCAGAGAGAGTGAGCATGTACTCAATACAAGAACAGCCCGTATCTGGGTAATACAAAAACAAAATAAAGGGGTATTGGCCGTCATACTAGCTTCCCAACTTCCTTGCACTCTTAGCATCTAAAGTAATGTTGATATTTGAAGGGGGGGGGGGGGGGGGGGGGGGGGGGTATTCTTTCGGGGTCCCATCCAACCCCTCCCCCCACACCCCTCGTCCCCCCACAGGTGCTGGGTGTAAGCTCGACTTGGATCAACACTGGCCTGTGTAAGACACTATGGAGAAGAAGTTACTTACTTGAACGAACAGAATCTTGTTGGGAGGAGCAGTCATATCTGGTTGAGCAGGCACGGCACGAGGCTGCAAGGTAATAGGGTTGAGGGTGGGGGTGAGTTGAGGGTGGGGATAGGTGATAAGGCAAGATAGGGGGCAGGTGAGATGAGGGTGGGTGGCAGGTGAACAGGTGAAGGTAGGGGGCAGGTGAGGGTGGGGGGCAGGAGTATCTGGTTGAGCAGGCACTGCAAGAGGCTGCAAGGTAATGGGGTTAGGGGGCAGGTGAGGGTGGGGGGCAGGTGAGCAGGTGAGATAGGGGACAGGTGAGATGAGGGTGGGGGAAGGTGAGATGAGGGGTTGAGGGCGAGTGCAGATAATTCATACTCTTAGTGTGAGGGGTTCCATTGTTGAGGTGCGTGCCATCCATCCATTCACCCATCCTTGCATTTGTCTGCCCTTCCTTCCATCCATCCATCCCTCTACCCTCCAACTATCCATCCATCCATTCTTCTACCCTTCTATCCATCCATAAAACAGACCATGCATGCACTCATCCCCTTGTATATTTATTCTCTAGCACTCCTCAGCAACTGGTGTTGACAGTTAACAGTCAAAATCTGCTTTACTTACCATGTATGTATCAGTCCAGGGGTAGGCTAAATAGGCTAACGGGACTTGCCCAAGCGTGGTAGGAAGGGCTTAAAAAGAAAAAGCATTGATGAACTGAACCCCAAACGATCGGTTAACGGGCGGGGGCCTTGACCTTGTGTTACAGCGATCATTTAATTCTACAATATAATCAAATCATCATCTAATCTGGGATGATAATTTAATTGTGCGCTTCTTATCGCATTTTTACTTACCATAGCTGGAGAGATCCCTGCAGCCCTATCTTGGCTCTTCTTCATGAGGGCATCTGGAGCACAGAGGCATAGATGGGAGTGTCCGTTATTTGTGTATGTGTCAGTACATGTGTCTGTGTCAGTGTGTTTGTATGTGTTTATGTGTGTGTGTAAGTATGTGTATTTGTGCCCTTTCTTGGCTTTTCTCCATGAGGGCCTCTGGAGCACAGAAGCATAGATGGGAGTGTCAGATATGTGTGTTTGTGTCAGTATGTGCGTCTGTGTTTGTGTGTGCATGTGTCAGTGTGTTTATATGTGTTTATGTGTGTGTGTCAGTGTGTGTGTGTATTTGTGCCCTATCTTGGCTCTTCTTCATGAGAGCATCTGGAGCACAGAAGCATATATGGGAGTGTCAGGTATGTGTGTGTCGGTGTGTCTGTCTGTGTGAATGTGTGTGTGTGTTTGTGCCCTATCTTGGCTCTTCTTCATGAGGGCATCTGGAGCATAGAAGCAAATATGGGAGTGTCAGTTATGTGTGTATGTGTCAGTATGTGTGTCTGTGTTTGTGTGTGTATGTGTCAGTGTGTTTGTATGTGTTGATGTGTGAGTGTCAGTGTGTCTGTGTGTATTTGTGCCCTATCTTGGCTTTTCTTCATGAGGGACTCTGGATCACAGAAGCATAGATGGGAGTGTCAGTTATGTGTGTATGTGTCAGTATGTGTGTCTGTGTTTGTGTGTGTATGTGTCAGTGTGTTTGTATGTGTTCATGTGCGTGTGTGTGTCAGTGTGTGTATTTGTGCCCTATCTTGGCTTTTCTTCATGAGGGCCTCTGGAGCACAGGAGCATATATTTGAGTGACAGGTATGTGTGTGTCAGTGTGTCTGTCTGTGTGTATGTGAGTGTGTGTATTTGTGCCTTATCTTGACTCTTCTTTATGAGGGACTCTGGAGCACAGAAGCATATATTTGAGTGGCAGGTATATGTGTGTGTGTCAGTGTGTGTGTCTGTCTGTGTATGTGAGCGTGCCAGTTGTGCGTGTGTGTCAGTGTGTCTGTATGTGTTCGTGTGTTTGTATTTGTGCCTTATCTTGGCCTTTTTTCATGATGAACTCTGTAGCAGAGAAACATAGATTGGAGTGACAAGTATGTGTGTGACATGTGTGTGCATGCATCAGAGTGTATGCATGTGGCTGTGTGAGTGTGTGTATTTGTGCCCTATATTGGACCCACTTCATGAGGGCTTCTGCAGCAGAGAAGTATAGATTGGAGTGTGTGTAAGTGTGTGTCTGTCTGTGTTTGTGTGTGTATGTGAGTATGCCAGTTGTGTGTGTGTGTGTGTGTGTGTGTGTCAGTGTGTCTGTATGTGTTCATCTGTGTTTGTGTGTGTGTATTTGTGCCCTATCTTGCCCCCTCTTCATGACAGCTTCTGCAATGGCTGCATATGACAGTGTGTGCAAGCCTTGCTTATCTTGTGTACGTGTGTGTGTCTAGTATGTCAAGTCAGTGTGCATGTGTGTGGGTTTGCATGTCTGTGCGTGTCTGTGTCCACAACCTATTGCTGCATGTGATAGTGTGTGCGAGGATTGCTTGTCTTGTGTGCGTGTGTGTGTGTGTAGTCCGTATTTCCTGTGCCTGTGTGTGGGTTTGCGTGCCTGCGCGTGTCTGTGTACACCACCTCTGGCTGCATGTGACAATGTGTGTGAGTATTGCTTGTCTTGTCTTGTGCACATGTGTGTGTGTGTAGTCAGTATTTCCTGTGCTTGTGTGTGGGTTTGCGTGCCTGCGCGTGTCTTTGTACACCACCTCTGGCTGCATGTGACAGTGTGTGCGAGCCTTGCTTGTCTTGTGCACATGTGTGTGTGTCTAGTATGCCATTAGTGTGCCTGCGTGTGGGTTTGCGTGTCTGCCTATGTCCGTGATCCAGCCCAGTCAAAGGAAAAACTACTTATATAAGCATTCAAAGCTGTGTATCGAAGCATATCGACACCAAAAGGTACGAGTTGCTGATACTGAATGAAGGAAAAAGTGCTTTGTTTGCGTTTACATTTTCCAGGTATTTGTTTTGTATCGCCGAAGGCGGCGAGCGGCCGAATTCCTGGCTGAAGCTATGTAACCAAGTTCAAGTTCAAGAATAAAGCTATGTAACCAAGTTCAAGTTCAAGAATGAACCCACCTCTGGCTGCAGCATTCTTCTTGGAACGCTCCCCCTTAGCTGCCTTGAAGCTTCCATCAATCTTGGCGATAGCATCCGACTTGGTCTTAGCAAAGGTCAATTTCTGTGTGAGTGGAAAGGCAAGCAGCTCATCAGAGAGACAGAGAGACGGAGACAAAGATAAGAAGAAAGTTATTTCGTGACGGCGTACTGTCTTGTGTATGCCTGTGTGTGTGTGCCAGGTGATTCTAAGCATTAAAAAGGCAAGCAGCTCATCAGAGAGACAAAGACATGAAGCAAGTTGTTCCGTGCTGTCTTACGTGTACCTGTGTGTGTGTCTAGTATGTGTGCCTGTATGTGCGTGTGTCTAGCATGTCATATGTGTGCATGTGTGTGTGTGTGTGTCTAGTATGTCATTTGTGTGCATGTGTGTGTGTGCCTAGTATGTCATTTGTGTGCATGTGTGTGTGTGAGTGTGTTTTGTGATTCTAAGCATCGAAAAGGCAAGCAGCTCATCAGAAAGGCAAAGACATGAAGCAAGTTTTTATGGGCTGTCTTATGCGTGCCTGTGTGTGTACCTAGTATGTCATTTATGTGCATGTGTGTGTGTCAGGTGATTCTAAGCATTAAAAAGGCAAGCAGCTCATCAGTGGGACAGAGAGACAAAGACATGGAGCAAGTTGTTCCGTGTTGTCTTGTGTGTGCCTGTGTGTGTACGTGCCTGTGTGCATGTGTGTGCGTGTGTGTCTAATATGTTTTATATGCGCCTGTGTGTGTGCGTGTGTTTCTCGTATGTCACTTGAGTGCATGTGTGCGTGTGTGTGTCTAGTATGTTGTATATGTGGCTGTGTGTGTGCGTGTGTGTTTCTCGTATGTCATTTGAGTGCATGTGTGTGTGTGTGTGTCTAGTCTGTCTTGTGTTATTATTGACATTAAAAAGGCAAGCAGCTCATCAGAGAGATGGAGAGACGAAGACATGGAGCGAGTTGTTCCGTGTTGTCTTAAGTGTGCCTGTGTGTGTATGTGCCTGTGTGCATGTGTGTACGTGAGTGTCTAGTATGTTTTATATGTGCCTGTGTGTGTGCGTGTGTTTCTCGTATGTCATTTGAGTGCATGTGTGTGTATGTGCATGTGTGTGTGTGTGTCTAGTCTGACTAGTGATTCTAAGCATTAAAAATACAAGCAGCTCATCAGAGAGACGGAGAGACACAGACATGAAGCAAGTTGTTCCGTGCTGTCTTGTGTGTGTGTGCCTAGTATGTCTTATGTGTGCCTATCGCGTGGTGCCTGCCGCTTGAAGGTCTGAGCTCAGGCGCAGTAGGGGTCAGCAGAAGCAAAACACACAGTTACCATTCCCCAGTGCAAGCGAGTGGGAAGGTTACTTCAACCTCACGCCCCTTGGCAAAGCATAACAATTTTCATTGTTTAAAGCAAGTAGTTGAAAATTAGCTACGGTCAAGGTGGGTGCACACTCCCCCCCCCCCCCACCCACCACCCACTACAATTAAGGTGGGTGCACACTCCCTCCACCACACACACACACACACACAACAATTAAGGTGGGTGCACACTCCCCTCCACCACCACCCACACACACACTACAATTAAGGTGGGTGCACACTCCCCTCCACCACCCCTACCCCCCCCCACACACACCACAATTAAGGTGGGTGCACACTCCCCCCCCACCCCCCACCCCACCCCACACACACTACAATTAAGGTGGGTGCACACTACCCCCCACCCCCCCACACACACACTACAATTAAGGTGGGTGCACACTTCCCTCCACCACCACCACTACGATCAAGGTGGGTGGGTTTTTGCCTTTTGGAAGGAGAAACATCAACAGTCTCTCTCTCTCTCTCTCTCTCTCTCTCTCTCTCTCTCTCTCTGATGAACATTGTTACACAATGTAAACCTAAACACCAAGAATCAACTCAAGGAATCTGTTATGTAGTCAACCCTATGATAGAGGAAGTATGATAGGCAATCGGACTTCAGATCTAGGGGGAAGTTCTTCCAAAATCAAAATCAAAATTGAAATAAACTTGAATATAATGCCTCTCCGCCCTCCTCTCTCTTTCTCTCTCTCTCTCTCTCTTACACACAGACATACTGACACATCAAACAAACACACACATTCCCTACGGCAGCCTGCACCTGTCCAGGTTGTTCACCAGGTGTTCAGGGTGTTCAACACCTGTTTGACACCTGCATGTTTAGCCAATGATTTACATACACAGGTGTTTTACACCCTGAACATCTGTTTAACAAACTGAACAGGGTGCAGGCTGCCGTAGGGATTAGCAAAGCAGCACTGTCAAATCAGGGACCTACAATAGGCTTGTCGAAGAAAGGGAAGCCCTGCATTGTGCGAACTGCATTTTCTGCTGCTGCCTTGTCTGTGAAAACTACCCAAGCTTGCCCACGCAATCGATACGTCTTAAGGCAGACGACATCCAGAATTTTTCCGAACTGGCCAAACAGTGCATGGATGCATTTCTTCAAATCTGGTGGGGAGGCATGACAAGGGCATGAGGGGGTCAAAACTGAATGAAGTTGGTGAGAGCAGCTATGAGGTGGGGATTGTGTTCTTGGATTTGGTGAGAGAGGGGATGTGTGAGAAGGTGATATGGTTTGGCTTGGGATGGTTGATACTGCATTGGTTAGGCTTGCTTTGGCATGATTGATATTGATTTGGCTTGGTATAGATTGGCTTGGCATGTCTGAGAGTTATTTGGGTTGGTTTGGACTAGCTTGGCATGGCTGATATTGGTTTGGCTTGGCTTGGTCTAGAAGGGAGGCTATTGATGTCAATTGCCATATGGCCCATCCTTTTTGATGAGAGACTGCGAGCGCATTGCCAGGGCTACTGGAAATCAGTCCGCCCTCCGCGGCATGTCTGTCGAGGGATTTGGGCAGACGATGCACGAATCTAAAGAGCGCAATCGAAAAGTGGTGCTGTAGACCCGGAAAGCATTGCTATGGAAAAGGATGGCAGATCGATACAACTAAGAGAGCTACGAGGCTGAGAGTTCCCAGGTTACCTTCTTTGCACAACTTTTCATACAGATTGTTTACGTAGACAGTTGGCGACGGAGAAGCATCCATATTGACAAGGCACTCGACTACGCTAAGCAGATCGCGAGACGTGACATCGACCGAGTAAGAGACGACGATGGCGATGCTGGTCTGGACCGACAGGTACAGCTGTGGCTAACGTCCGTAAGCCCTGGCGTCCGACTGGCAGCCCATTCATCAATTATGCTTAAGAGGTGCGTTTCAAAGGACAGTGCCACTAGAGTATTGTCCTAGAGACTTTCTCCTCGTTCCCTCTATGCTTCTATCTGGTCGTGATAGTTGCCCTGTCGTGTAGCGGTGCTCTGCACCTCTTGCTGCAACTGTAAAGCTGTCCTCCTCTCGATGGACAAGCATTTTGATCATCCGGATATCATCAGGTCGCACCTGGCCGCCGGCATCGAATTCCGCTGCTCCTTTCTAAGCATTCCAAGCTTGCTCGCCAGGCAACGATTATATTATCGTCTTCTCCTCGAATGCAACTCCCCTCGCATCTGATCCTTGGATTTCGACACGCATCTTCTATTTCTCCCGATCCCGACCTCCCACTGTCCTCTTTCTTTCCATCCTTTCCTCCAGTTCTTGCGACTTAATTCGGCAAAGGAAGCCGCCGATCTCGACCATTGCACTTGAACCGCCCGGTATCTTTGATCAAGACAGCCGATGCCTATTTCACCCCTCTGCAACCACCTTGGACGCTTGATCTCTCTGGCGGGCCTCTTCTCTCTGTCAACCTGTCAACCTGCTTGGGATTTTGTTTGTATGTTCCTTACTTCCTGTACCTTCACATTTACAAGCTAATGCAGCCTACCCACATAACTCAACGAATCATTATTACTGCCGCCCTTGTGATGCCTGTGTCAAATGACCCTAGAACTTTGCCAGATGATGAAAGAACTGGAATCCAATGCCGAACTACAGCGTTTGGAATATCCAATCGAGCTTTTTAATACGGATGGCTCTTTAGCACAGCCTTCAACTGTCCTGAGACTCCTCATGCATACCAGTGGATGCACGTCACTTCAACCTAAGCAAGCATCCATCTTTCCATGCATCCATCCATCAGTCCATGTATGCATGCATACCACCATGCTCCCTTGCTGCCTGTATCTTCATTCATGTATGTAATCCTCCTGCATCTGCTGCCCCTCCATTTGCCAAAGGATGAGATCACTGAAATCCAATTCTGAATACCAACAGGTGGATTTTTCAAACGAGCTTTTTAATACTGATGGCCATCCATGTTGTTGACTACATGATCATTGTCAACATGGTAAAAATCTTGCATTTCATCCGTACCTTCACACCTTGTGCTGCAAGCATCTATAGTTTCTTGCATGTCTGGGAATGCCTTCCGTGTACGTGCACAATGATGTACATTTTCATTCCCTTCTTGCCTCGTCTGCCATTTGCCAAAGGATGAGATCACTGAAATCCAATTCCGAATTCCAACAAGTGGATTTTTCAAACGAGCTTTTTAATACTGATGGCTATCCATGCTGTCGCTGACTGACATGATCGTAGCAGCACGCAATTGTCTTGCATTTCATCAATTTTCTGTTGCGCACAATTCCATTGTCTTGTTGCCTGTATTGCCAAAGGATGAGATCACTGAAATCCAATTCCGAATGCCAACAGGTGGATTTTCAAACGAGCTTTTTAATACTGATGGCTGTCCATGCTGGTGTTGATTAATATGATCATCACAACGTGCAACCATGCTGGTGATGATTAATATGATCATCACAACGTGCAATTGTCTTGCATTTCATCAATTTCCTGTTGCGCACATTTCCATTCCCTTGATGCCTTTAACGCCAAAAGATGAGATCACTGAAATCCAATTCCGAATTACAACAGGTGGATTTTTCAAACGAGCTTTTTAATACTGATGGCCTTCCATGATGACTCACATGATAGTATTCAACATCGCAATTGTCTTGCATTACATGCATGTCTTCACAACTTGTGGCGCAAGCATCTACCGTTCCTTGCATGTACTTGCACAATGTTGCGAATATTTCCAGTCCTTTTTTTCCTCCTTTTCGACTTGCCAAAGGATGAGATCACTGAAATCCAATTCCGAATTCCAACAAGTGGATTTTTCAAACGAGCTTTTTAATACTGATGGCCATCCATGTTGTTGACTACATGATCGTTGTCAACATGGCAATGATCTTGCATTTCACCCATATACCCACACCTTGTGCGGCAAGCATCCTCCGTTCCTTGCATGTACGGGAGTGCTTGCCTTGCGTGTACTCGTGCAATATTGCCCGCATTTCCATTCCTTTCTTGTCTCTGTTGCAATGTGCCAAAGGATGAGATCACTGAAATCCAATTCCGAATTCCAATAAGTGGATTTTTCAAACGAGCTTTTTAATACTGATGGCCATCTATGTTGTTGACTATCATGATCGTCGGCAGCATGGCAATAATCTTGCATGTACCCACACCTTGTGCGGCAAGCATCTTCCGTTCCTTGCATGTAAGGGAGTGCTTGCCTTGCGCGTACTCGTGCAATATTGCTCGCATTCCATTCCTTTCTTGCCTCTGTTGCGATGTGCCAAAGGATGAGATCACTGAAATCCAATTCCGAATTCCAACAAGTGGATTTTTCAAACGAGCTTTTTAATACTGATGGCCATCCATGTTGTTGACTTTCATGATCGTCGGCAGCATGGCAATAATCTTGCATTCACCCATATTTCCACAATTGTTCTGCATGACACAATGTTGAGCACATTTCCATAACCTTCTTTACCCCCTGCCATTTGCCAAAGGATGTGATCACTGAAATCCAATTCCGAATTCCAACAGGTGGATTTTTCAAACGAGCTTTTTAATACTGATGGCCATCAATGCTGTTCTTGACTCGCATGATTGCCGCAACATGCAATTGTCTTGCATTTTATCAATTGTATGTTATATTTTGTGCTGCAAGCATCTTCCATTGTTATACATGATTGTTGTCGACATGGCAATGTTCTTGCATTTCGCCCATATTCCCACACCTTGTGCCGTAAGCATCTTCCATTCCTTGCATGTACAGGAAAGCTTGCCTTGCATGTATGAAAATGCCCGCCTGACAAGTACACGCACAATGGTGTGCTCATTTCCGTTCCCTTGTTGCTTTCATTTGCCAAAGGATGAGATCACTGAAATCCAATTCCGAATTCCAACAGGTGGATTTTTCAAACAAGCTTTTTAATACTGATGGCCATCCATGTTGATTAACATGATTGGGGTCAACATGGCAATAATCTTGCATTTCACCCATATTTCCCCTTGTTCTTGCATTTCACCGATATCTTGCATTTCACATACATCATAATCTTGCATTTCACCCGTATTCCCCCATGTTTCCCCTTCAGCTGCATGACTGTAAAGCGCATTATTATGCACATTTCCGTTCCCTTCTTGCCTCCATTACCATTTGCTAAAGGATGAGATCACTGAAATCCAATTCCGAACGCCAACAAGTGGATTTTTCAAACGAGCTTTTTAATACTGATGGCCATCCATGTTGACTAAGATGATCGGTCAACGTGGCAATAATCTTGCATTCACCCATATTTCGATACCTCGTGCTCAGAAATCCATTCCCTGCTTGTTTCTTCTGCCATTTGCTTACCAAGAGAGAGAGAGAAAGGGAAGAAAGCATTAGTGATATGTGGAAGAGATTCTTTACCTGTAAGACGGTTTACTGACCAGGGTTATGTTGTACCAATTTTTGCCAAGTAGAAACCACTCTGCCTTTCAAATGTAAATGCACTGGTTCAGAATATATTTTGCTCCTGTTTCAAGTGTACTCAACTTAGTTACGTGGCTCAAGCCTTAAAGGCTGCTCCCCGTCTTTGACAGTAAAACAATCAATTCAGGGGTACTCGACGATCTTCGTCTTGCTACTCAAGGGCTGTTGGCTGAGGGGAAAACTACTGGCTTACGGGGAGAGAAGGGTTAGCTTTTTCTGAAGTAGTGAAAGGAATTTCACCCCAGTAGGTGGGTCTCGCTACTTGAACTTGGTTACATAACTTCAGCCAGCAATTTGGCTGCTCGCCGTCTTCGGCAGTAAAAATGTTTTTACCGGGGGAATGTAAACTGGAACCAATCACTTTTTTTTCCTTTTCACGTTCTCTCTACAGGTGGGTCTCGCGACACGAACCAGCGACACCTAGGATTAACTTCGAATGGCGTTGCCTGACTACAAGGCGCACTCAGATAAAAGGTGGGAGATACCGACCCTGGACCAGAAGAACATTCAACAGTTCACCACTACCCCATTATTGACCACGACAGACAAGCTCCCTGCCATTTTTGTTTAGGAGGAGCCAATGAGGCATAACTAGACAACCACCTCGAGGGCAGAAATCTGACAGTACTTCATTACAAGGGTTGCTTAGGGCCAGGACGGCCCAATACTGAGGAATCGAACCTCACCACTTCCTACTCTCGCAAGTAGGACCGATACAGCAAGGGTACTGTGAACCACATCACACTTCTAACTCAGCCTGCTTGTCCTGCAATCTAACGCCGCCCCCTAACTGTCAAGGTAAACATAGGAAAGACAGAAAATACCGACAATTCAGGTTTAAAGTTAGTCACGGTAGTCACTGACTGATTGATCCTGCATCCTTTACTTGACACAAATGAATTGTTCGCGTTTACATCTCATGGTAATACTTTGTTTTTACTGCCAAAGCCGGCTAACAGCCAAATTGTGGGCTGAAACTAAGTAACCAAGTTCAAGTTCAAAATTTACCTTCAACAATCCAACTTCGACCAGTATCAGAGTATGTGATACAGGGTAGTGCAGGACTCAGCGTCCTGCCTCGCAGGACGCAACATGGGGAGGGTCTGTTGCGTCGCAGACGCAACGTGGGGGGGTCTGCTGCGTCCCGGACGCAGGTTCAGGATGTTGGTTGCACCGCAGACGCAGGTACATGATGTCGGTTGCGACTCACCCGTCAGTTGATTGGACCACCGCCACTTCATTGCCGTGGGCTACGGGTTCTGTTGATAGTATGACGCAGTCTTCAGATTTGACTGCGTCGTACCGATTTGGATGCGTCCCAGGACGCAACCCCTGGGGTCCGTTTGAAGTACCCTGATGTGATCCTGCCATCACATAATTTGCAACACAGAGCCACCCAGTGGTGTAGTAGGCAGGTATTTCAGCAGTGTAGACATCAGGGCACTACAAAACGTTCGTTTTAGACAGCGAGCAGCCAAATTGCTGGCTGAAGCTATGTAACAAAGTTTAAGTTTTTACGTGACAGAACGTCAGCTTTTGGAGCCCATCTACATTTCAATCACGAAAACAAACGCGAAGCCTGGAGTCCCAAAGTTATGTGCCAGGCACTGCCAGCACGTAACTTAAACTAAAGATCCCCATCTACATTTCCACGAAAACCAAAGATGCAAAATGTAATACCCTGGCAGACATATATCGTCAAATATGATTACTCGTACATTTTATATACCTTGGCTACGCCTTAACCAGCTAGACTGTAAAACACACATAAACGAGACAAATAAAAATACATGTGTTCAACATTTGTAGCTAAGACCAACGATCACATGGTGGATGAGCCTACTGCACAACACAACTGTACTGGTACATGATCCCAACTTCGATTCCAATATAAGCAACCATAATACTCCCAAGCGCTGTAAGAAACAGCAATATGCTCTAGACATTAAACCCTAAACTGCATGTTTGGGGTTCAGTTCATCATTGCTTTTTCTTTTTAGGCCTTCCTGTCACGGTTGGGCGTGCCCCTTTCGCCTATTTGACGTACCCCTGGACTGTAACATACATACACACATACGCCACCAAGAAGCAGGGGTCAGATTTTAGGGGGCAGGTTTTTTCCTGCCAAAGACGGCGAGCAGCCAAATTGCTGGCTGAGGCTATGTAACCAAGTTCAAGTTCAAGTTCAATACAGTAGCCACCAAGAAGCTGGGGTGTGGCCCAGGTTTGTGGGAAGGGCCGGGGGGGCGGGGAGGGCCATGCCCAAGACTGTAACATACATACAGGAGCCACCAAGAAGCTGGGGTGTGCTCCAGGTTTGTGGGCAGGGCCGGGGAGCCGGGGAGGGCCATGCCCAAGGCCTGCATGTTGGCTTGGGACACTAGCGGGGCCGGAGGCAGGACCCCCTTAGCCCAAGCTCAAGTTCAATACAGAAGCCACCAAGAAGCTGGGGTGTGGCCCAGGTTTGTTCAGAACGCTGTGTCTTGCATCGAAGGCGTAACATGTGGAGAGTTCGTTGCGCCACAGACACAGAAATTGGAGGGCCCGTTGCATCTCAGAGGGTCTAGGTGCGTCGCAGACACAGATTTTTGAGGGTCCCTTGCATCTCAGAGGGTTTGGGTGCGTCCCAGACGCAGATTTGGGGGGTCCGTTACGTCTCAAGAAGCAGATTTTGAAACAGGCTGAGTCTCAAGAAGCAAATTTGGGGGTCCCCATCAGGGATGTTCAGGACGCCGTGTCCTGTGTCGCAGACACAACGTCAAAGGGTCCGTTGCGTCCCACGTCTTGGGACGCAACGTTGGGAGGGTCTGTTGACCAGATGGAAGGTTCCGTTGCTTCGCAGGACGCAGGCGATTCAATTGGTTGCGTCTCAGACAGCAGTGCTGGGGGTCCTCCTGAAGTACCTTGGTCCCCATGCACAACCCTGGTGTGCTCCTCTGCCCTTTCACACGTCCTCATAAACCGTTACAGTACCGCACGGTTGAAACTAGCTGTCCCTGAGCCTTTTCCTTGGATTGGATTAATCCATGGTTTTAGGCCAACTCTGGACAGTTCACCGTCTTCCAGTTCAACCTTTTACTTGGATTGGATTATTTCATGGTTTTGCAGCCAACTGAGGACTGCTCACCGCCTGCCAGTCCAACCCTTGCTTTGGATTGGATTGTTTCATGTTTTTTTGCGGAGCCCCCCCTTCTGGGGGGCGGGAGCCCCGAGGATTACCCATGAGTCCGTTTGTGCGTTCGACCGACCGAAAAATTGAAGCCTGACACGTCAGCCAACTGTTTCACAACTAACTGGCTTCGGTCAGCTCCATCGTTGCCACCTGTCGTTCCGTTGCCAACACATTCCACCAATCTTCCGCGTCGCTTGCGACGCTGCATAGGACTTGTTCAGCCAACTCTGGACTGCTCACCGCCTTCCAGTCCAACCCTTTACTTGGATTGGATTGTTTCATGGTTTTGCAGCCAACTCTGGATAAGTCACCGTCTTCCGATCCAACCCTTTACTTGACCTCGTACCACGTCCTGCTGGCCTCATACACCTGAGAAATCAAAACAGGGTGTAGTTATTGTTTTGTTTTGCTTCCATGGAAAAAATAACAAGAAGAAGAACAAATTATAAAATGAAAACAATGATTTGTTCGTGTTTACAGTTCAAGTTATGGGCTTGTTACACAGGCTAAATGGCATGCATGGCTTTGGGGACCATTGACCCCCACCCACCCACCCCACCCTTGCACCCTCAATCTCCCCCCTTATACACACACACTGCCCACCACCACCACACAAATATCTCGTACCTTGCCAACATCTTGGGCCAAGTCCATATATCCCTCTTGGGCCTTGGCTACTTGAGCCATGTAACCAGGTTCAAGTTCAAGTTATGGGCTCCTTACACCGGCTAAACGGCATGCATGCGTTTGAGGACCATTGCCCCGAACCCACCCACCCACCTTTGCCCCCCCCCCCCCTCCTCCCTTGACAAACACACTGCCCACCACCACCACACAAATATCTCGCACCTTGCCAACATCTTGGGCCAACTCCATGTCTCCCTGTTGAGCCCTGGCTACTTGAGCCATGCAACCAAGTCCAAGTTATGGGTTACTTACACAGGCTAAACGGCATGCCTGTGTTTAGGGACTGTTGCCCCACATCCACCCACACCCACCCACCTCCGCACCCTCAATCTCCCCCCTTAGACACACACACTGCCCACCACCACCACCACACAAACACCTCACACCTTGCCAACATCTTGGGCCGAGTCCATATATCCCTCTTGGGCCTTGGCTACTTGAGCCATGCGACCAGGTTCAAGTTCAAGTTATGAGTTTTTTACACAGGCTAAATGGCATGCATGGCTTTGGGGACCATTGACCCCACCCACCCACCCTTGCACCCTCAATCTCCCCCCTTAGACCCACACACTGCCCACCACCACACAAATATCTCGTACCTTGCCAACATCTTGGGCCAAGTCCATATATCCCTCTTGGGGCCTTTGCTACTTGAGCCATGTAACCAGGTTCAAGTTCAAGTTATGGGATTATTACACAGGCTAAACGGAATGCATGGGTTTGGGGACCATTGCCCCACATTCACCCTCACCCACCCACCCTTCCACCCTCAATCTCTCCCCTTGGACACACACACTGCCCACCACCACCACACACAGGCATCTCGCACCTTGCCAACATCTTGGGCCAAGTCCATATATCCCTCCTGGGCCCGGCCGACTTGGGCCTGCCTCTCTTTCAAGACCCCACTCAGCCTCTCCTTCTCCGCAGCGACCTGGCAGGGGTTCAGCAAGGCATGTAATCAAACCATGTATAAAGGGCTGTTAAGTAAGATATCGTATACATAACGATATGAAACGATACGTATCTATCTATCAATCAATCAATCAATCTATCAATCAATCTATCAATGAATCTATCTATCTATCTATCCATGCTGTGCGCCTGTTTACGCTATTGTATCTTGTACTGCGTGACACATAACGATACATGTATGTAGATAAATGCCGTGGTCAAAAAACAAAAGACCCCACTCAGCCTTTCCTTCTCCGCAGCGACCTGGTGTGGGTTCAGCAAGGCATGTGATTAGGGACCTGAAAATCATATGATGTTGACCAAATGCGAGTATGATATCAAATGATGTTGACCAAAGGCAAGGGGTTCGGCAAGGCATGTGATTAGGGACCGGCATATCATATGATATTGACCAAATGCGAGTATGATATCAAATAATGTTGACCAAAGGCAAGGGGTTCGGCAAGGCATGTGATTAGGGACCAGCATATCATACGCTGTTGACCAAGGCGAGTATGATATCATATGATGTTGACTAAATGCAAGTATGATATCATATGATGTTGACCAAATGCGAGTTTGACATCATATGATGTTGATCAAATGCGTGTATGATATAATATGATGTTGACCAAAAGCGAGTTTGACATCATATGATGTTGACCAAAGGCGAGATTGCTATCATATGGTGTTGACCAAAGGCGAGTATGATATCATATGATGTTGACCAAAGGTAAGTATGATATCATATGATGTTGACCAAAGGCGAGCATGACATTATATGATGTTGACCAAAGGTAAGCATGATATCATATGATGTTGACCAAAGGCAAGTATGATATCATATGATGTTGACCAAAAGCGAGTATGATATCATATGATGTAGACCAAAGGTGAGGGGTTCAGCAAGGCATGTGATTCAGGACCTGCCGGAGTCAGTGGGGCTTGAAATGCACACTGTGGGGCGGGTGAGAGTGAAATGTGTAGGGACCGGCATATCATATGATGTTGACCTAAGGCGAGTATCATGTCAAATGATGTTGACCAAAGGCTAGGGGTTCAGTAAGGTTTGTGATTAGGGACCTGCCTGAGTCAGTGAGGCTTGAGGGTGATTAGGGGGTTTGGGGGTGATTAGGGGTTTGGGGGTGATTAGGGGGTGGTTAAGAGGTGATTAGGGGGTTAGGGGGTGATTGGGGGTTAGGAGCTGATTAGGGGATGAGGGGGTGATTAGGGGGTACACAATGGAATACGCCTAGGGATTATCGTTGCGTCTGTCGTTGAGGCATTGCATTGGGCAACCGACGCCGCAAATTAGGCTGTACACATTTGAAAAATGGGCACTGCTGGAGTCAGTGGGGCTTGAGGGTGATTAAGGGGTTAGGGGGTGATTAGGGGGTACACAATGGAATGCGCATATGGATTATCGTTGTGTCTGTCGTTGATGCTCTGCACTGGGCAACTGACGCCGCAACTTAGGCTGTACAAAATTGGGGAAATGGGCACTGCTGGAGTTAGTGGGGCTTGAGGGTGATTAAGGGGTTAGGGGCTGATTAGGGGGTACAAAATGGAATACGCATATTGATTATCGTTGTGTCTGTCATTGAGGCATTGCACTGGGCAACTGACGCCGCAACTTAGGCTGTGAAAAATGGGGGAAATAGGACCTGAAAAATGGGAGTCAGTGGGGCTTGAGGGGCGCACTGTGGGGTGGGTGGGAGCGAAATATGTAGGGACCGGCATATCATATGATGTTGACCAAAGGCGAGTATGATATCATATAATATCATACACATTGCATCGTATGCTATTGTATTTAAATGGTAACTTTAGCCTAGTCAGCCGACATCATATGATATGCGGCATCATGTGATATCATATTGCCGTTCCCTACATGTTATATTATATACATATAACCATGTATTATGAGCTGTTAAGTACGACAATGTATACTTAAAGATATACTTGTTACTGTTACTTGTTACTGTTACTTGTTACAGTAACTTGTTACAGTTACTTGTTACTGTTACTTGTTACTTGTTACTGTTACTTGTTACTTGTTACTGTTACTGTTACTTGTTACTTGTTACTGTTACTGTTACTTTACTTGTTACTGTTACTTGTTACTTGTTACTTGTTACTGTGTTACTTTGTTACTTGTTACTGTTACTTGTTACTTGTTACTGTTACTTGTTACTGTTACTTGTTACTGTTACTTGTTACTGTTACTTGTTACTGTGTTACTGTCTGTTACTTGTTACTGTTACTTGTTACTGTTACTTGTTACTGTTACTTGTTACTGTTACTTGTTACTGTTACTTGTTACTTGTTACTTGTTACTACTGTACTTGTTACTGTTACTGTGTTACTGTGTTACTGTTACTTGTTACTGTTACTTGTTACTGTTACTGTTACTTGTTACTGTTACTTGTTACTGTTACTTTGTACTGGTTACTGTTAATTTATACTTAACGTTATACTACTGTTACTTGTTACTGTTACTTGTTACTTGTTACTTGTTACTGTTACTTGTTACTGTTACTTGTTACTGTTACTTGTTACTTGTTACTTGTTACTGTTACTTGTTACTGTTACTTGTTACTGTTACTTGTTACTGTGTTACTGTTACTTGTTACTGTTACTTGTTACTGTTACTTGTTACTGTTACTTGTTACTGTTACTTGTTACTGTTACTTGTTACTGTTACTTGTTACTGTTACTTGTTACTGTTACTTTTACTGTTACTTGTTACTGTTACTTGTTACTTTACTTGTTACTGTTACTTGTTACTGTTACTTGTTACTGTTACTTGTTACTGTTACTTGTTACTGTTACTGTTACTTGTTACTGTTACTTGTTACTTTACTTGTTACTGTTACTGTTACTGTTACTTGTTACTGTTACTGTTACTGTTACTTGTTACTGTTACTTTACTTGTTACTACTTTACTTGTTACTGTGTTACTGTTACTTGTTACTGTTACTTGTTACTTGTTACTTGTTACTGTTACTTGTTACTGTTACTTGTTACTGTTACTTGTTACTGTTACTACTTGTTACTGTTACTTGTTACTGTTACTGTTACTTGTTACTGTTACTTGTTACTGTTACTTGTTACTTGTTACTGTTACTGTTACTGTTACTTGTTACTGTTACTGTTACTTGTTACTGTTACTTGTTACTTGTTACTGTTACTTGTTACTGTTACTGTTACTTGTTACTGTTACTTGTTACTGTTACTTGTTACTGTTACTTGTTACTGTTACTTGTTACTGTTACTGTTACTTGTTACTGTTACTTAGTTACTGTTACTTGTTACTGTTACTTGTTACTACTGTTACTTACTTGTTACTGTTACTTGTTACTTGTTACTGTTACTTGTTACTGTTACTTGTTACTTGTTACTTGTTACTGTTACTTGTTTGTTACTGTTACTGTGTTACTTGTTACTGTTACTTGTTACTGTTACTTTGTTACTGTTACTTGTTACTGTTACTTGTTACTGTTTACTGTTACTTGTTACTGTTACTTGTACTGTTACGTTACTGTTACTTGTTACTTGTTACTGTTACTTTACTGTTACTGTTACTTGTTACTGTACTTGTTTACTTGTTACTGTTACTGTTACTGTTACTTGTTACTGTTACTTGTTACTTGTTACTGTTACTTGTTACTGTTACTGTTACTGTTACTTGTTACTGTTACTTGTTACTGTTAAGTTGTATACTTAACGATATACTGTTACTTGTTACTGTTACTTGTTACTGTTACTTGTTACTGTTACTTGTTACTGTTACTTGTTACTGTTACTTGTTACTTGTTACTGTTACTTGTTACTGTTACTGTTACTGTTACTGTTACTGTTACTTTACTTGTTACTGTTACTTGTTACTACTTGTTACTCTTGTTACTGTTACTTGTTACTGTTACTGTTACTGTTACTTGTTACTGTTACTTGTTACTTACTTGTTACTGTTACTTGTTACTGTTACTTGTTACTGTTACTTGTTACTGTTACTTGTTACTGTGTTACTGTATACTTTTAACTTGTTACTGTTACTGTTACTAGTTACTTTACTGTTACTTGTTACTGTTACTTGTTACTGTACTTGTTACTGGTTACTGTTATTGTTACTGTTACTGTGTTACTGTTACTTGTTACTGTTACTTGTTACCTGTTACTTGTACTTGTTTACTACTGTTACTTGTTACTGTTACTTTACTTGTTACTGTTACTTGTTACTGTTACTTGTTTACACTGTACTGTTACTTTTACTTGTTACTGTTACTGTGTTACTGTTAAGTTACTTGTTACTGTTACTGTTACTTGTACTGTTACTTTACTGTTACTTGTTACTGTTACTGTTACTGTTATTACTGTTACTTGTTACTGTTACTTTACTTGTTACTGTTACTTGTTGACTGTTACTGTTACTGTTACTGTTACTGTTACTGTTACTTGTTACTGTGTTACTGTGTTTACTGTAAACTGTTACTTTTACTTGTTACTGTGTTACTGTTATGTTACTTGTTACTGTTACTGTTACTGTTACTTGTTACTGTTTACACTGTTACTGTTACTTGTTAGTTACTTGTTACTTGTTACTTGTTACTGTACTTGTTACTGTTACTTGTTACTGTTACTACTTGTTACTTGTTACCTTGTTACTTTTACTGTTACTTGTTACTGTTACTGTTTACTGTTACTTGTTACTGTTACTTGTTACTTTGTTACTTGTTACTTGTTACTTGTTACTTTGTTACTGTTACTTGTTACTGTTACTTTTACTGTTACTGTTACTGTTACTTGTTACTGTTACTTATACTGTACTGTTACTGTTTGTTACTTGTTACTTGTGTTACTTGTTACTGTTACTTGTTTACTGTTACTTGTTACTGTTACTGTTAACTTGTTACTGTTAACTACTTACTTGTTACTGTTACTTGTACTTGTTACTTGTTACTTGTTAACTTTGTACTGTTACTTGTATTTACTTGTTACTGTTACTTGTTACTTGTTACTGTAACGTTACTGTTACTTGTTAACTTGTTACTGTTACTTGTTACTGTTACTTGTTACTGTTAACTTCCACTGTTACTGTTACTGTTACTTGTTACTGTTACTTGTTACTGTTACTTGTTACTGTTACTTGTTATGTACTTGTGTTACTTGTTACTGTTACTTGTTACTGGTTAACGTACCACTGGTTAATACCACTTGTTACTGTGTACTGTTTACTTGTTACTGGTTACTGTGTACTGTTACTTGTTATGTTACTGTTACTGTTACTGTTACTTGTTACTTGTTACTGTTACTTGTTACTGTTACTTGTTCTTGTTAGTTACTTCTTACTGTTACTTGTTATGTTACTTGTTACTGTTACTTGTTACTGTTACTTGTTACACTGTTCTGTGTTACTACTGTTACTGTACTTGTTTACTGTTTACTTGTACTCTGTACTTTACTTGTTACTGTTTCTTGTTAACTGTTGCTACTGTTACTGTTTGTGTTACTTGGTACTTGTTAACACTTGTTAACTTGTTTCAAGTTAACTGTTACCTTGTTACTACTGTTACTTAATTAACTTGTTTGTTACTTGTACTTATGTTTGTACTGTACTTGTTACTGTTACTGTTACTTGTTTGTTACTGTTACTTGTTATCTTGTTACTGTTACTTGTTACTGTTTACTGTTAGTTAACTGTTACGTTACTATTGTTACTGTTACACTTGTTACGTTAACTGTAACGTTATTGTTACTGTTACTTGTTATTTATTGTTGTTACTTGTTACTTGTTACTGTTACTTGTTGTTACTTGTTACTGTTACTGTTACTTGTTACTGACTTTTACTGTTACTTGTTACTGTTACTTACAACTTGTACCACTGTGTTTTATGTTATTTTACTTGTTATGTTAACTTGTTATACTTGTACTGTTACTTGTTAACTGTTACTTGTACTGTGTACTGTTTTGTTACTGTTACTGTTCTACTTGTGTCTACTTGTTATACTGTACTGTTTTTGTTTAGTGTTCGTTACTGTACTTGTTACTTTACTGTTACTGTTACTGTTACTTGTTACTGTTACTGTTACTGTTACTACTTTACTCTACTGTTAACGTTACTGTTACTGACTGTTCGTTACTGTTGTTACTTGTTACTGTTATTGTTACTGTTACTTGTTACTGTTACTTGTTACCTGTTACTTGTAACTGTACTTTTACTGTACTTGTGTTACTCTACTTGTTACTGTTATGTTACTACCTGTTACTGTACTACTGTTATGTTACTTGTTATGTTACTTGTTACTTGTTACTTGTTATGTTACTTGTTACTGTTACTTGTTACTGTTACTTGTTACTGTTAATTGTTACTGTTACTTGTACTCTGTTACTGTTACTTGTTACTGTTACTTATTGTTACTACTGTACTTGTATACTTACTGTACTTGTTACTTTACTTGTGTTACTTTACTGTTACTTGTTACTTTACTGTTACTGTTACTTTGTTACGGTTACTTAACTGTTACTGTTACACTTGTTACTGTTAATACTGTTACTTGTTACTGTTACTTGTTACTGTTACTTGTTACTGTTACTTGTTCTTGTTATGTTACTTGTACTGTTACTTGTTACTGTTACTTGTTTACTGTTACTTGTTACTGTTACTGTTACTGTACTTGTTACTTAACGATATACTGTTACTTGTTACTTGGTACTTTGTTACCGTTTTGTTACTGTTGTTACTGTTACTTGTACTTGTTACTTGTTAATGTGTTACTTGTTACTGTTACTTGTTACTGTACTTGTTACTGTTACTGTTACTTGTTATGTTACTTTTACTTTTTGTGTTACTTTTACTTGTTATTGTTACTGTTACGTTGTTACTGTTGAGTTGTACTGTTACTTGTTACTGTTACTTTTACTGTTACTGTTATGTTACTGTTAACTTGTTACTGTTACGTTGATGTTATGTTACTTGTTACTTTACTTACTTGTTACTGTGTATTGTTACTAGTACCACAATATACTGTTACTTGTTCTGTTTACTTGTTAACATGTTATTGTATACACTAGTTACTGATACTTGTTAGTGTTTCCTGTTGCTGTACTTGTTACTTTACTGTTACTTACTTGTTACTGTCACTTCTTACTGTGTTGTTAAGTCCCACAATGTGGATTAACATATACTGTTACTGACTAGTGTTATGTACTTGTTAATTGTTACTTGGTTACTGTTACTATTGTTACTTGTTACTGTTAACTATGGTACTTGTTTATCTTACTGTTACTGTTACTTGTGTACGTTACTTAGTTACGTTAAGGTCCACAAATTGTGTATTTAAGATATATTTTAACGATAATATTACTGTTATGTGTTACTATGTAATTGTTACTGTTACTGTCTATTGTATGAATTTCTTGTTATTTACTAGTTACTTAGTTACTTCAAGTCCAAATGTATAACCCTGAAATACTTACATTGAATTATGTAACTGTTACTTTACTTGTTCACTTGTTTATGTACTTATTTGTTAATGTTATTTTTGTTATGTACTATCGTATTTGTTATTCTAGTCTGTACATTGTTACGTTTCCCATGTGTTTAACGAATTGTTAGTGTTCATTAGTTACTGTTTATTGTTAACTGAAGTACCAAATGATGTTTTAGACAGTATTATGTTATTGTTACTGTTAGTTGTTACTGTTAACTTTACTTTGTACTCGTTTAATGTTACGTAATTGATCTACTGTTATTTACTGTTAGAATTACTTTTTACTGTTACTGTTACTGTTAATGTTACTAGTTATTAGTTACTTTACTTGTGGTAAGTTTACTACCAGAGTTACTATGTTGTTAACTTGTGACTGTTACTTGTTACTGTTTACTATTTACTGTTATTAATTTACTTTACTTTCTTTTACTGATTATTGTTATCATGATTACTTGTTTACTGTTAAAGTACACAATATGATGTTATACCTTAACGATAAACTGCTTATTTTCTAGTTACTTTTTATACTGTTACTTTGTAATATTTGTTAACTTACTTGTCCATAGTACTTGACTGTTACTTGCTTACTGTATAATTGTTATCTGTTCTGTTACTTGTTACTTACTTGTTACTTGTTGTACATGTTACTGTTTATTACTTTTACTGTTACTTGTTACTGTTACTTGATTCCTCGTCTAATCCACAACAGAAGTTACAGATATACATATATAGTATACTGTTAAAAATGTATTAGATATATTAGTTAATATATTAGTTAATAATAATGTTAATGTTACTTTTACTGTTCATTATTTGTTACTGTTTACTTGTTACTTTACTTGTTACTGTTACTGTTACTTTACTGTACTTGTTACTAGTTATTGTTTACGTTACTTGTGACTGTTCTTATACTTGTTATAAGACCTACACAATGTAATATACTTAACAGTTACTGTAAGTTTTACCACATGTATCTTAAGACAACGACTTGTTATGTTATTGTACTGTTATGTTTTGTTACTTTTATGTTAATAGTTATGTTAAAATGTATATTTAACATTTTTACTTGTTAAACCGTTAATGTATCATACAATGGAGAGGATATACTTTGTCTGACAAGTACTTTGTACTGGTTACTGTTACTGTTAATTATTAATTTTAACTGTACTTGTTATGTTAAGTCGACTAAATAACAAAGCGATATAATTGTACTGTTTACTGTCTTTACTGTCTTTAGTTTACTTGTTGGTTACCCGTTATTGTACTTTGTTTACTAAGTTACTGTTACTGTTATTGTATGAATTAAAAAATAATAGTCATACTAGTATGGTACTGTACGTATGTCTGTCAAGAGCGCCTCTGTGTGCAGCAAGCTATTACGAAGATCGTTAACGTGTTACAGATTCTCGTGTATAGTTAAGTACCGACAATGTATACTTAACGATTACTTTCTTGTAACTGTTACTTGTTATAGTTACTTGTTACAGTTACTTGTATGTTAACTGTTAAGTACAACAATGAATACTTACGATATGTTACTTGTACTGTTACTTGTTACTGTTTGTTATTGTTTATTTGTTATTTTACTTATACTTGTACTTGTAGGTTACTTGTCGTTACTTGTTACTTACTTGACTGTTACTGTACTGTTAGTCAACCACAGATGTGGTTTAACGATATACTGTTATGTTACTGTTACTTTCTGACTGTACTGTTACTGACTTGTTACGCACTGGTTAGTACTGTATGTACTTTAGTTGTTACTGACCTTGTTACTGTATTGTTACTTGGTAGCTGTACTTGTTACTTGTTATTTACGTACTTTTACTTGTTACTGTACTTGTTACGTTTGTTACGTTTACTGTTACTGTTACTTTACAGTCTACTTACTGTTACTTGTATGTTACTTGTTACGTTAGTACAAAATGTAATACTAACGATAAATACTTTATTTATGTTATGTTATCTGTTATGTTATACGCTTGTTACTGTTACTTGTACTGTATTGTTACTTTTAGGGTAAGACACATTAGATTAACGATTAACGTCTACTTAGATATGTTATTGGGTTATAGTACTTGTTACTTAGCTGTACTTGTTACTGTTACATTGTTACGTGTTACTCGTTACTTGTTATGTACGGTGTCGTAGTGTTACGTATTGACTTTACTGTTACAAGTTCTACTGTTACTTGTTTAGTAAGACCACAATGATAACTATAACGAAGTTTAACGTTACTTGTTTACTGTAATTTTAATGTTATTGTTAGGTACTTGTTACTGTTATTATTATGTTTTGTGTTTACTGTTTATAGTTTACTTGTTATGCTATTGTACGTTTAAGTACACATGTATATTTATTTTTTACTGATTATTGTTACTTAATGATAACTGTTTACTATCTTGTACTGTACTGTTACCTTGTTATGTTACTTGTTACTTGTACTTCTGTACGTCTTGTACTGTTACTTTGTTCTGTACTTGTAATGTTACTTTTATCTGTTTAAGTACACAAGGTATTTACATATACTCACTTTACTGGGGTACGTACTTGTACTGTTACGTACAGAAATGTACTGTTAAGTAGCACAATGTGTATGTAAGAAACTGTATTTACTGTCTCCGTTACTTTATGTAGTTACTGTTACTGTCTTGTTACTTGTATTACTTGTTACTCTTTACTTGTTACTGTTACTTGTTAGTACTGTACTGTTAAGTACACAAGTTATTTAACATATGCTGTTTACTTGTTATGTTACTTTTACTGTACTGTACGGTTACTGTATTTGTTACCGACTGTACTGGTACTTGTACTGTACTTGTTCTGGATACCACAAGAAACTTAAGATAAACTGTTACTTTTACTGTTGACTTTTGTTACTGTTACTTTTAGTACTTTACGTTACTGTTACTTACTGTTACTTGTTATGGTTACTTGTATGTTACTTGTACTGGTACTTGTTACTGTTAAGTACACAATGTGTATTGTTTAACGAATACGTTACTGTTACCGGTACTTTTATGGTACCTGATATTAGTACGGTTATGTTACTTATAAACCCTTGTTCGTTATGTATTTTACTGTGTTAACGTTATTTTTACCTGTACTGGTACGTCTGTAAGTACCGACAATGTGTATTAACTTAACGAATACTGTTACGTTACTTGTTATGTTAATATTTACTGGTTACTAGTTAGCATTACTGTATGTACTGTTTGTTACGTACTTGTACGTTACTGTTAAGTTACTTTAAGTTGTACTTTGTACTGTATTTATTTTACTGTAATACCACAATGTATACTAACGATAAACTTACGTTATGTTACTGTTACTGTACTGTACGTACTGTACGTACTTGTACGTACTTTTACGTTACTGTTCTGTTACTTGTTTCGTACTTACTGTTCTTTATTGTTACTGTGTTACTGTATGTTACTGGTTAGTACACAATGTGTATAACGAAATGACTGTACGTTACTTGTACTTGAGTGTACTTAGTACACAAGAAATACTAATGATAACGTATGTACTGGTACTTTACAGTACTTGTTACTGTACTGTACTGGGGTTACTTGTACTGTATTGACTGACTTTACTGGGGTACTTGTTATGGGTACTTGTTACGGTTAATACACAATGTAACATATAACGTATGTTACGGTCTTTACGTACTTCGGTACTTCTGTCTTTAACCTGTTACTTTACGGATGTTACTGGTTACTTTACTGGTGATACCAATGAATACTATAAAACTTTATTGTATTTACTTGACTGTTACTTGTTACGGGGTACTTGACTGTACTTGTCTGTTACTGTACTGGGGAACTTAGGGACTGTAGTCGTGTCGACTGTATGTAAGTACCAAATGTATAACAGAATACTTTTACTGGTACGTACTGAATGTTACGTATTTTACTGTATTTACGGATTACTTCTGGTTACTTGTACTTCTACTGTAGTAACTTGTTACTGTACTGTATGTAAGTAACAGTGTAAAGAAACTGTTCTTGTATTATTGTAGCTTTAACTGTATTTATGGGTACTTTTTACGTACTGGTAGTACGTGGACTTGACGGTGTGGTATTGGTAGATTTGTTAACCTTTTGGACGGACTGTACTTATGTGAATTATGTTACTTTATGACTATTAGTACTAATAAAATGATAATAAGATAGTGTTAGTGATATATTAATTGATCGGTACTTACGTATTACCGTACGATCTGTACGGAATAAAAGATTACAAACTTATACGGTAGTTAGTCTATAACACTTTATCGATTGAAACCACTATACTACAATATTGTCGCGGTTACTGTATTTGTACTTATTAAGTAACATGAACTAACGAATACGATAACGTTCTTATTACTGATTAGTACGATTATTTATGTACTGTTACGTTACTTGTATGTACTGTACTTTACTGTTACTTTACTGTACTTGTTAGTGTTACTTGTTACTGTTACTTTACTGTACTGTGTACTCGTTACTGTTAAGCTACGACTGTACTTGTTACTTGTCTGTCTTTAGTTATGGGTTACTTTTATGTTACTGTACTTGTAATGTTACTTGTATGTTACTTGTTACTTGTTACGTTTTGTTACTGTTATTGTTACTGTACGTTACTGTACGTACTTTACTGTACTGTTACTGTAACGTATAGTACCACAAGTACTTAACGATATACGTACTTACTGTACTGTTACTGTATGTGTACGTTCTTGTTACGTTACTGTTACTGTTTAAGTACCACAATGTATACTAAGATATACTACGTTACTGACGTTACTTTAGTACTTGTTACTTGTTACTGTTACTGTTAACTTGTACTGTTACTTGTTACTGACATGTTACTGTTACTGTATTTTCTCGTAAGTACCACAATTAGACTAACGAATCGTTACATGTTACTGTACTTGTAATGTATGTACTGTTACTTGTTAGTACTTGTACGTTTACCAACAATGAATACGAATATAAACTGTATGTCTGTTACTTGTTTATTGTTACTGTACTTGTTACTTGGTTACTGTACTTGTTACTGTGCTTGTTACTCGTTACTTTTACGTACTTGTTACTGTTACTGTACGTTAATTACACAATGGTAATTAACATATACTGTTACTTGTTACATGTTACTACGTTACTGTTACTGTACTGTACTTGTTAGTAAGTTACCACAATGTGATTTAAACGATATACTTACTTTACCCCGTCATTTTAACGTACTTGTTACTGTTACTGTAGTTACTTGTTACTGTTACTGTTACTTTATCGTTACTTGTTTACGAAGTACCAACAGTGTATTTAACGATATAACTTTATGTACCGTTACTTGTACGTACTTGTTATGTTACTGAGTTACTCGTACTTTTACTTGTTACTTGTTACTTGTTAAGTACACATGAATACTAATGAAAACTTACTTTGTACTGTACTGTTACTGTTATTGTATGTACTTGTT
>CM039463.1:5012773-5090547 GCA_022414725.1 Microglena sp. YARC | reverse complement strand
TTATACCGATCATACTGTTAACATTGTTACTGTTACTTGTTACTGGGATGTTAATGTACTTGTTACTTTAACTTGTTCACTGTTAAGTAACACAAATGGATATACTTAATTGAATATACTGTTACTATGTTACGGTGTTACTTGTTACTGTTACTTGTTACTTTTACTGTTACTGTTACTTGTTACATTGACTTACTTGTTACTGTTAACTTGTTACTACTTATTGTCACTGACTTAGTTACTGTCTACTTGTTACTTTACTTGTACTCTAGCTTTTACTGTTACTTGTTACTGTACTTCGATACTGTTTACTTGTAGCTTGTTACTGGTACTATGTTACTTGTCCTTATTATTGTAACGTTATGTTACAAAAGTATAACCTAACGATATCACTCTTACTTCATACTGTTTCACTTCGTTACTTGTTACTCGTTACTTGTTTACTGTTTACTTGTAACTGTTACTTGTTACTTGTTACTTGAGTTACTGGTCTACTTGTCTACTGTTACTGTTACTGTACTTGTTACGTTCCTTCTTACTTGTACTGTTAAATTGTTTGTTACTTGTTACTATTACTTTACTGTTACTTGTTAACTTGTTACTGTTACTTGTACATTGTATACTGTTACTTGTGTACTGTTACTGTTACTTGTTTTACGCGTTACTTGTATTACAGTTAAGTACCACAATGCTATACTTACACGATTATACTGTTACTTGTTACTGTTACGTGTACTTGATATACTGGTAAGTACCACAAATGTATACTTAACGATAACTGTTATTTATACTGTTACTTATTAACTGTTAACTTGTTACTGTATTGCTTACTGTACTTTTACTGTTAGAGTACGCACAACTGCTCAGTACTTAACGAGCTTAATGTTACTGTTGACTTGATTCTACTGTTACTTGTTACTGTTAACTTGTTAATGTTACTTGTTTACTGTTACTTGATTACTTGTTACTTGTTACTGTTAAGTACCACGACATGTACTATTAGATGAGTCATACTGTTACGGTTACTGTGTACTTGTTACTTCTTAATCTGTTTCTTGTTACTTGTTACTTTTACTGTTTACTTTATACTGTTACTTTGACTGTTACTGTTACGTGTTACTGTTACTTGTTACTTTTCACATTGTTACTGGCTATCTGTTACTAGTTATGTACTTTATTAATGTATACTTGTTACTGTTAATTGGTTATGTTATGTGTTACTTAATTAAAGTAGGGGACATGTTTATTAACGATATAACTGCTTACTGTTACTGTTAACTTGTAAGTTTGTATATGTTGTTAAGTTGTTGACTGTTTAACTTGTTTTACATTATTGTTACTGTTACTTGTTATGGTTAAGTACCACCGTGATACAATGTATACTTAACGGGATATACTGTTCCTTGTACTGTTACTTGTTAATAGTTATCTGGTATCTATTTCTTGTTACTTGTTAAGTCCAACATGTATACTTAAACGATTTACTGTTATTGTTGATTACTTGTTAATTGTACTATGTTTACTTGTTACTCTGTTACTGTTACGGTACTTGTTTTTACTGTTAAGTACGCACAACAGTGTATACGTTACGTCACGATATGTTTACTGTTACTGTTACTTTGTTACTGTTACTTGTTACTATTGTTACTTGTTACTGTTACTTGTTACTAGTTAAGTACACAGAAGTGTAGTACTTAACGAATGATACTGTGGTACTTGTAATGTTAACTTGTTTATGTCACTTGTTACTGTTACTTGTTACTCGTACTTTGTTTTACTGTTACTTGTTACTGTTGCGTAAGTACCGTAAATGTAACAACGAACAAATGTTTCCTTGTTATGGTTATTGTTAATGTTGATCTTACGACTGTTATACTACAATGTATAATTACGTAATATTCTGTTATCTTGTAATGTGGTACTTGTAAATGTACTTGTTACTCGTTACTTTTTTCTTTGTTACTGTTAAGTACACAATGTAAATACTTAATCGATATAGCTGTTGACTGTTACTGTTACTGTTAACTGTTACTTGTTACGTGTTAACTTACTACTAAGTTACTGTTACTTAAGGTATAATTACTAAGATTACGTGTTAAACACACCCACACATTGTATACTTAACGATTATGCTGTTTACTTGTTACTGTTATCTTGTTACTTACGTTACTTGTTAAATGTTACTTGTTACTTTGTTACTGTTACTAGTTACGTTGTTAAGGTACACAATGATACTTAACGTATACTGTTAAGAGAAGAATTGTACTGTTACTTGTTACTTGTTACTTTGTTATGTTACTTGATACTTGTTACTGTTACTTTTACATGTTACTGTTACTTGTTACTGTTTACTTGTTACTATTATTTTTACTTGTTACTTGTTAGTGTGTCTGTTATGTTTTGTTACTGTTACTTTTACTTGTTACTTGTTATCTTGTTACTGTTACTTGTTACTTGATACTGTTTACTTGTTACTGTTACTTGGTTACTTGTCACTTGTTTGTACTTGTTATGTTATGTACCAAAATGTATACTAACACACGATATACTGTTACTTTATTACTGTTACTGACACAATGTTATTAGTTACTTGTTCACTAGGTTATTGTTACCCATGTTATTTATTACTGATATGCGGCCTTACTCTTAGGCAGTTATACTTGTTACTTGTAGGCTGTACTGTGGTACTGAGAGTACTTGTTACTGTTTACTTTTACATGTTGCATCCTTAGGGTTACTGTTACTGTTACTTGACTGTTACTTGTTACTGTGTTACTAGTTACTTGTTTACTTCATTACTTAACCAAAAGTTACTTGTTACTGTGTTTACTTGTTACATTATACTGTTACTGTTACTTATGTGTTACTTGTTACTGTTACTTTACTTGTTACTTGTTATCTTGTTACTTGTTACTTTGTTTTGTACGTATACAGCACTTACTTTGTTTACTGTTACTTGTTCACTTGTTACTATTGATCTCTGTTACTGTTGTTACTTTTCTTGGTATGACCACAATGTATATACTGTTAACGTATTTGTTACTTGTTGCTTGTACAATTATACTTAATATCGATTACTGTTCGGGTTACTTATTGTTAACTGTTACTTGTTTGTTACTGTACGTTGTTTACTGTTACTATGTTACTGGTTACGTGTGTTACGTAACTTATACTGTTACTTGGTTACTTGTTAAGTTACTGTTACCCACTGTTAAGACTGTATACTGTTAACTGTTGACTGATTTACTGTTACTGTTGACGTTGTTACTGTTACTTGTTACTGTTACAAGTACTACTTGTTACTTGGTTATTATGTTTTGTAGCTGTTACTGTTACTTGTTGTTACTGTTACTGTTACTGTTACTGTTACTTGTTCTGTTACTGTTACGTGGGGTTACTTTACTTTGTGGAGTACCTGTCTACGTGTTACGGGTTACTTACTTGTACTTTTACTTGTTAACTTTGTCTGTACTGTTAGCTGTGTTACTATGTTACTTGTTTACTGATTACTTTGTTAATTACTGTTAACTTTTACGATATTTACTTGTTACTGTTACTTGCTTACTGTTACTTTGTTATTTTTAAACTCTTGTGTACTTGTTCTTTGATAAACTGTTACTTGTTAGCTTGTTACTTGTTACTGGTTATACTGTTTTGTTACTGTGTTAAGTACTTACTTAACGTTACTTGTAAAACCTGTTTACTTGTTAATGTTATTGTTACTGTTACTCGTCTACTTGTTTACTGTTATATACTAATTGTACTGTGTTTGTTCTTTATGGGTTACTTGTTAATGTTATTGGTTACCTGTTCCGTGTTAGTTGTGTGGTGTGTTACTGGTGGATGGTTTAAATAGGCTATGGTTACTTAGAGTACTTGTTACTGTTACTACTACTAATGTTACTGTGTTACTGTTACTGTTACTGTTACTGTTAAGTATCGTTCACTTGTTACTGTTACTTGTTACTGTTACTTGGTACTGTTACTACTTGTTACTCGTTACTTGTTCTGGTTAAGGACACAAATGTTACTATTACTTGTTGACTTATTGTTATACACTGTTACTTGGTTTGTACTTGTTAACTTGTTACTGTTACTTAATACCTGTTACTGTTACTTGTTTACTGTTACCTTGTTACTTGTTACTTGTGTTACTGTTACTTGTTAATGTTACTTGTTACTGTTACTGTTACTGCCTTACTTACCACATGTTACTATCACTGTTACATTGTTACTGTTTACTTGCTTTCATTGTTACTGTTACTTGTTACTGTTACTTATTTTGGTACCTTAACTTGTTTACTGTGTGTGTTTGCTGTGTACTGTACTTTTACTTGTTACTGTTGCCTTGTTATACTTGTTACTTTATTGTTACTTGTTACTGTTTAACACCACAAATGTTTATACTGTTACTTGTTACTGTGACTTGTTAATATTGACTGTTACTGTTACTTGTTACTGTTACTTTTACTGTTACTTGTTACTGTTACTTGTTAGCTACTTTACAGTTACGTTAAGTAACACAATGTATACTTAAATATAAGTTGTATATGTTAACTTGTCTTGTTATGTTACTGTACTGTTACTGTATAACTTGTTACGTTAAGTACCACAACTGAATATTATTCTGTTATACTGTTACTTGTTACGTTACTTGTGTGTACTGTTACTAGCACTGTTACTTGTGTTACTTGTTACTGTTACTTAGTTATGTTTACTTGTTACTGTTACTGTTAACTGTTACTTTACTTGTATAACTGTTACTTGTGTTACTGTTACTGTTACTCGTTACTTGTTACTGTGTACTTGTTACTGTTACCACTGTATACTTGTTACTTGTTACTTGTCTGTTTACTCGTGTTTACCAGTTACTTGTTACTGTTACTGTACCAACAATATACTTGTTGTTACTTGTTAACTGTTACTTTAACTTGTTACTGTTACTTGTTACTGTTAACTTGTTACTGCTTAAGTTACTGTTACTAATGTTATTGTTACTGTTACTTGTTACTCGTACTTGTTACTGTTACTTGTTACTTGTTACACTGTTATTGTTACAACGACTGTTACTTGTTACTGTTATTGTTACTGTTACTGTTACTTGTTACTGTTACTTTGTTTACTGTTACTGTTACTGTTAAGTGTACAGGTTACTTGTACTTATTACGATTGTTTGTGTTTACATGTTACTCGTTAACCAACAATGGTATAACTTAACGTGTTCTGGTTACTTGATATACTGTTACTTGTTACTGTAATTTACTTGTTAATGTTCCTGTTACTTGTTACTTGTTACTTTACTTGTTACTAGATGGTTACTTGTTATCTGTTATAAACAAGTTATATCTTGTGTTACTGTTACTGTTCTTGTTTAGTTAGCTGTTACTGGAATTATGTTTTATGTTACTTTTGTTACTTGTTACTTGTACTTGTTCTTTTACTTGTTTCGCGTTACTTGTTACTGTTTACTTGTTATACGGTTACTTGTTACTGTTACTTGTTACTGTTATGTTACTTGTTAGTGTTAGGGTTACTGTGTTATGTTAACTTGTTTTTTTAACTTGTTAACTTGTTACTCTGTTACTGTTATGTTCATTTACAAAAATGTATACTTAAGATATACTGTTACTTGTTATGTATTGTTACTTACTTGTGTTACTTGTTACTGTTAAGGTACCAAAATGTTACTACTACCTGTTACTTTGTTATTCGTTACTGTTTGTTACTGTTGTTACTGTTACGTGTAATACCACAATGTAACTTAACGATACACTTGTTACTCGTTACTTGTTAATGTGTTATGTTACTTGTTACTGTGTTTACTGTGTAAGGTGTTGTACTACTTAGTACTGTTACTGTTACTTGTTATGTTACTGTTACTTGTTACTGTTAAATACTGTATACTTAACATATACTGTTTCTTGTTACTGTTACTTGTTACTTTACTTGTTACTGTTTGTTTGTTATGTTTCTTTATTACTTGTTACTTAGTTACTTTATTGTTACTTGTTTTGTTCTTTACTTGTACCAACAATGTTACTGTTACTTGTTATTGTTACTGTTACTTGTTACTGTTACTTGTTACTTGTTACTGTTACTTCCATCTGCGTCTTGTACTGTTACTTGTTAACTTATACCAAACGTATACTTTTCCTTTACTGTTACTGTTACTTGTTACTGTTACTTGTTACTGTTACTTTACTTGTTTTTTACTTTGTTACTTGTTACTGTTACTTGTTACTGTTACTGTTACTGTTACTTGTTACTGTTAAGTTACCACAATGTATACTTAACGATATACTGTTACTTGTTACTGTTACTTGTTACTGTTACTTGTTACTTGTTACTGTTACTTGTTTATTGTTACTGTTACTTGTTACTGTTAAGTACCACAATGTATACTTAACGATATACTGTTACTTGTTACTGTTACTTGTTACTGTTACTTGTTACTGTTAAGTACCACAATGTATACTTAACGATATAAAACGATACATATATAGACAGATAAAGCCGTACGCTATCGTTTCTTGAATTGCGTGACACATAACGGTATGTATAGATACATATCGCACACAATCATATCTTGCATTGCGTGATACATAAAAATATACATAGATATCAATATCGTACGATATCGTACCTTGGATTACGTGATACATAATGACATTTATCTATATCTATCTATATACACCACCTACTCAAGGCTAACCTGCAAGTACGCCAGCTCAGCAGCACATTACCACCACCACCACCACAGCAGGACTGCTGGGCACTGATGCACGCCTCTGCCTCTGCTGCTTTCCTGTATGACCCCC
This sequence comes from Microglena sp. YARC, assembly GCA_022414725.1. Taxonomy (NCBI): domain Eukaryota; kingdom Viridiplantae; phylum Chlorophyta; class Chlorophyceae; order Chlamydomonadales; family Chlamydomonadaceae; genus Microglena; species Microglena sp. YARC. Next base: position 5,083,729 of record CM039463.1, on the reverse strand, counting down.
AACACTTTCACAGGTACAGGCGTACTATTGATTTATTTAAGTTATTCGAGAGGAGCACCCACATTCTCAAGGCTAGCCTGCAAGTACCCCAACCCTTGTGCACGCAGTGTTTGACGACCCTAAACACTTTTTATGACCCTACACACTTTTTATGACCCTACACACTTTTTATGACCCTACACACTTTTATGACCCTAAACACTTTTTATGACCCTACACACTTTTTATGACCCTACACACTTTTTATGACCCTACACACTTTTTATGACCCTACACACTTTATGTACAATCCTAATCACGTCCACACAAAGTTTTTCATTCAAGGGGAGCAGCCACCTTATCAAGGCTAGCCTGCAAGCACGCCAGTTCAGAACCACAGACAGTGTTTGACGACCCTAATCACTTGTTTTATGACACTAAACACTTCACGTATGACCCTAATCATGGCCACACAAAGTTGTTCATCCAAGGGGAGCAGCCACCTTCTGAAGGCTAGCCTGCACGTACGCCAGCTCAGCACCACACCACCACCACCACGGCAGGACTGCTGGGAACTGATGCACGCCTCTGCCTCTGCTCCCCTCATTTATGACCCCCAACACTTTCACACACATGCATACTATTTATGTATTTAATTTATTCAAGAGGAGAACCCACCTTCCCAAGGTGAGCCTGCAAGTACGCCAGCTCAGCACCACACCAACACCACAGCAGGACTGCTGGGCACTGATGCACGCTTCTGCCTCTGCTCCCTTCATGTATGACCCCAAACACCTTCTCACGTACAGGTGTACTATTGATGTATTTAATATGTACTATTGATGTATTTAATATATTTGAGAGGAGCACCCACCTTCGCAAGGCTGGTCTGCAAGTACGCCAGCTCAGCACCACATTACCACCACCACCACCACAGCAGGATTGCTGGGCACTGATGCACGCCTCTGCCTCTGCTCCCCTCATATACGACCCCAACACTTGCACAGGTACAGGCGTACTATTGATTTATTTAATTTATTCGAGACGAGCACCCACCTTCCCAAGGCGAGCCTGCAAGTACGCCAGCTCAGCACCACACCACCACCACCACTGCTGGGCTGCTGGGCACTGATGCACGCATCTGCCTCTGCTCCCCTCATATACGACCCCAACACTTTCACACGTACAGACATACTATTTATTTATTTAATTTATTTGAGGGGAGCACCCACTTTCTCAAGGCTAGCCTGCAAGAACGCCAGCCCAGCACCACACCACCACTACCACTGCAAGACTGCTGGGCACTGATGCACGCCTCTGCCTCTGCTCCCCTCATGTATGACCCCAACACTTTCATACATATAGGCGTACTGCTTATGTATATATTTAATTTATTCAAGACGAGCACCCACCTTAGCAAGGCTAGCGTGCAAGAACGCCAGCTCAGCCTCCTGGGCACTGATGCACGCCTCTGTCTCTGCTGCTTGGACATAGGCCATCCCATCGGTTTGGCTGCAATGCATTGCACAGCATGACATGGTTTGTATATATATTGCAGCCTGCACCCTGCCAACCCTGCTGGTTCATCGGAATTCCCATTATCCACCGGAATTCCCACCAACCCTGGTATTTCATCGGAATTCCCACTGGTTCGCCTGCAATGCAATGCACTGAGGGACATGGTAAGTAGGCTCTGATGCATGCATCTGTCTGTGCTGCTTGGACATAGGCCATCCTATTGGTTTGCCTGCAATACATTGCACAGCATGACTTGGTTTGTTCTTATTGAAACTTCCATGTATGAGTATTTTGTCAGTCAGTTTAGAAGGTGGACCAGAAACATGCATCCCCCCCCCCTTTTTTTAGAAGGCAAACCAGAAACATGCCACTCCCCCTTTTTTGTTTTGATTTTGTTTTTTTAAAAGGCGGACCAGAAATATGCAACTCCCCTTTTTTGATTTCAGGATTTTGTTTTTTAGAAGGCGGAGAAGAAACATGCAAGTCCCCTTTTTTTCTTTTTTTCTTTTTTAGAAGGCGGGCCAGAAGCACGTAAGTCCCCTTTTTTATACTTCAGGTTTTATATTTAAGAAGGCGGACCAGAAACATGCAGCTTCCCTTATTTTTTATTTTAGGAATTTTCAACCCAGGAATGGGACACGTCCACGTCCACAAAACACGAAGCACAAACATCGCCCACTGAGGATTGGGAAAGAAAGGCCGAGAAACTTCCAACTCTTAAGCTGCGAGCGCGACGCAAAGCGCGCAAAGTAAAGATTATCCAGAGTAAAAAATTATGATAACGCCTGGTGGGGCGTGGTGTTAAGGGAACCCGTATTACGCGGGTAGAGAGCGGTCTTCTACCTCAACTGGACAAGCTACCAACACGGTTGACAACGACCTGCAACGCTAAGAGCGACCGTAGGGGGAATCGAACCCCCGACTCTTCGTCCTCATAGTGATTTGGTCTACCACTGGACCAATGTATATCACTGAAAAGGGCTATCCTGAGTACAAATTACCCGCCTGCTTGGTGGTTCGCCCCAGGGATTGTTTTTTCAGCTCAGTAAGTGGTTTTTTCAGCTCAGTAAGTGGTTTTTTTGTAGCTTTATGGGTTTAGGCCTCCTCTATTGACAGCGTCCTTATAGCTTTGCATAGCTTTCTAGGGCCATCTATTGTTTTTGCATACCTTTGTATAGCTTTTTAGGGCCACATATATTTATTGCTCAACTCTTATCCTGTCTAGGTCCATTCCTTCTTACATGTTGCCGCCCTCCAACCCTCACCCTCACCCTAAACTTTGTTCAGCCCTCACCCTCACCCTGACCCTGACCCTAACCCTTGCTGAACCCTAATCCTGCCTGTTTCACTCCCTCTTACCAATTGCCGCCCTCCAACCCCAGCCCCTTGCTCAACTTGGCCCCACCCTACCCGTAAACCCCACCCTTGCTCAACCCTTATACTGTCTGGACGTGGACACGTCCTTCAACTAACTAATGCTGTCTATTTCACTCCCTCTTAGCTGTTGCCGCCCTCCAACCCGTGCCCCTTGCTCCTATTGGCCTTGTTCAAGCCTACCCCTAACCCCCACCCTTGTTCAAGACTACACATAACCCCCACCCTCGATTAACCCTCATCCTATATGTTTCACTCCCTCTTAGCTGTTGCCGCCCCTCCAACCCGTTTCCTTGCTCCTATTGGCCTTTGCTAAAGCCTACCCCTTACCCCCCACCCTTGTTCAACCCTGATTCTTTCTTACCTGTTGCCGACCTCCAACCCTCACCCTCGCCCTAACCCTAACCCTTGCTCAACCCGAATCCTATCTGTTTCACTTTTACTTACCTATTGCCGCCCTCCAACCCTAACCCTCGCTCCAACCCTTGTTCAGCCCTCATCCTCACCCTAACCCTTGCCCGGCCCTCGCCGTAACCCCAACCCTTGCTCAGCCCTCGCCCTCACCCCAACCCTTGCTCAACCCTAATCCTGTCTGGCTCACTCCTTACCTGTTAGCGCCCTCCAGCCCGTGCCCCTTGCTCATCTTGGACGCAGCTCCATCGATACTATTCAATGCAAGATGTTCAAACCCTCGCCCTGATCCCAACCTTAGCTGAACACTTATCCTTTCTGGCTCACTTCTTACCTGTCGTCCCCCTCCAGCCCGTGTCCCTTGCTCATCTTTGACACAGCTGCATCGATACAACTCAATGCAAGACACGGTGCATGGTTGATTGAAATACCATGTAACAATCAAATCCAAACTAACCCTGCCTGGTTCACTCCCTCTTACCTGTCACCACCCTCCAGCCGGTGTCCCTTGCTCATCCTGGCCTTGTTCAAGCCTACCCATACCCCCCACCCTTGTTCAAGCCTACCCCTAACCCCCACCCTTGATCAACCCTGATTCTGTCTGGATTTGGACACGTTGTTAAACAAACTCATCCCGTCTGTTCCACTCATTCTTACCTGTTGTCGCCCTCCAACCCGTGCCCCTTGCTCATCTTGGACACATCTCCATCGATACTATTCAATGCAAGATGTTCAAACCCTCGACCTTACCCCCACCCTTGTTCAAACCCTCGCCCTGACCCCAACCCTTGCTCAACACTTATCCTGTCTGGTTCACTCCTTCTTACCTATTAGCGCCCTCCAGACCGTGCCCTCACACTAACCCCCGCCCTCAAAACCTCACCCCCACCCTCATACTAGCCCCTTGCTCAACTTAGTCTTGTTCAAGCCTACCCCTAACCCCCACCCTTGATCAACCCTGATTCTGTCTGGACTTGGACACGTTTTAAAACGAACTAATCCTGTCTGTTTCACTTTTTCTTACCTGTCGCCGCCCTCCAACCCGTGCCCTTTGCTCATCTTGGACACAGCAGCATCGATACAATTCAATACAGTTTAATGCAGACACGGTGCATGGTTGATTGAAATACCATGTAACAATCAAGTCCAAACTAATCCTGTCTGCTTCACTCCTTCTTACCTGTTGCCGCCCTCCAACCCGTGTCCCTAGCTCATCCTGGCCTTGTTCAAACCTACCCTTAACCCCCACCCTTACTCCTCAGCATCTGACTTAGTTGGAAGCAGTTTACTAGCCCCTTGCTCAACTTGGCCTTGTTCAAACCTACCCTTAACCCCCACCCTTACTCCTCAGCATCTGACTTAGTTGGAAGCAGCTTATTAGCCCCTTGCTCAACTTGGCCTTGTTCAAGCCTACCCCTAACCCCCCCCCTTGCTCAACCCTAATCATATCTGTTTCACTTCTTCTCACCTGTTGCCGCCCTCCAAACCTCACACTCTCCCTAACCCCAGCCCTTGTTCAGCCCCCCCCTCCCCCCCCCCGCCCCCCCCCTTGATCAACCCTGATTCTGCCTAGGTCCATTCCCTGATACCTGTAGCCGCCCTCCAAACCTCACCCTCACCCAACCCCCACCCTTGATCAGCCCTCACCCTCACCCTAACCCCCACCCTTGATCAGCCCTCGCCCTCACCCTAACCCCCACCCTTGATCAGCCCTCACCCTCACCCTAACCCCCACCCTTGATCAGCCCTCACCCTCACCGTAACCCCAACCCTTGATCAGCCCTCACCCTCACCCAAACCCCCACCCTTGATCTGCCCTCACCCTCACCTTAAACCCCGCCCTTGATCAGCCCTTACCCTCACGCTCACCTTAAACCCCGCCCTTGCTCAACCCTGATTCTGTCTGGACTTCCGTAAACAAACTAATCCTGTCTGTCTCACTTTTCCTTACCAGTTGTCGCCCTCCAGCCCGTGTCCCTTGCTCAACCTGGCCTTGTTCAAGCCTACCCATACCCCCCACCCTTGTTCAACCGTACCCCTAACCCCCACCCTTGATCAACCCTGATTCCGTCAGGAATTGGACACGTTAAACAAACTAATCCCGTCTGTTCCACTCATTCACACCTGTTGTCGCCCTTCAGCCCGTGCCCCTTGCTCATCCTGGACAGCTTCATCGATACAATTCAATGCAAGATGTTAAAACCCTCGACCTACCCCCCACCCTTGTTCAAACCCTCACCCTGACCCCAACTGTTGCTCAACACTTATCCTGTCTGGTTCACTTCTTACCTGTTGTCGCCCTCCAGCCCGTGCCCCTTGCTCATCCTGGACAGCTTCATCGATACAATTCAATGCAAGACCCTCGACCTACCCCCCACCCTTGTTCAAACCCTCACCCTAACCCCAACCGTTGCTCAACACTTATCCTGTCTGGTTCACTTCTTACCTGTTGTCGCCCTCCAGCCCGTGCCCCTTGCTCATCCTGGACAGCTTCATCAATACAATTCAATGCAAGACCCTCGACCAACCCCCCACCCTTGTTCAAACCCTCACCCTAACCCCAACTGTTGCTCAACACTTATCCTGTCTGGTTCACTTCTTACCTGTTACCGCCCTCCAGCCCGTGCCCCTTGCTCATCTTTGACACAGCAGCATCAATTGCAAGGAGCTTTTCTTCCACGTTGAACTCCCGGCAAATTTGAACCATCTCAGCCTGCAACATCAACCAGCCATATATCAACCATAAACCAACCATTGAGTTTAGACAATCTTAGCCGGCAACATCAACTAACCAACCAACCACATGTCAACCATTGAGTCTCAACCATCTCAGCCTGCAACATCAACCTACCATACGTCAACCATATTTCAACCATCTCAGCCTGCATCATCATTCAACCATACGCCAACCATTGAGTCTCAAACATCTCAGCCTGCAACATCAACCTACCATACATCAACCATATTTCAACCATAAATCAACCATTGAGTTTCAACCATCTCAGCCTGCAACAAGCAATCGACCACAAATTAGCAACACGAATCAACCAAAAGCGAACCATCAAGTTTCAACTATACCAGACTGCACTACAGATCAACCATACATAAGGATAGGCAACATGATATCATATGATATCATGTCATCATACGATATCATATGATATCATATCATATGATGCCAGCAGTCTGACTAGACTAGAGTTACCATTTATACACGATATCATGTGATGCAATTTGTATGATATCATATGATATTATATGATGTCATACGCGCCTTTGGTGAAAATCATATGATATGCCGATCCCTAACTATACATGAGCCATTACGTTTCAACCACTCCAGCCTGAAACATCAACCAACCATATTTCAACCATCGAGTTTTGACCTTAGCCTGCAACAAGGAATCGACCGCAAATTAGTCCCCAGACAAGTCCTATGCAGCGCCGCAAGCGACGCGGAAAATTGGCGGAGTGTGTTGGCAACGGAACGAAAGGTGGCAACGATGGAGCTGACCGAAGCGAGTTAGTTACGCGACCGTTGCCTGACGTGTCAGGCTTCAAGTTTTTGTTTGGTCGGACAAATGGACAAATGGGTAAACATGGGGGATCCCGCCCCCTTGAAGACGCCAATAAGTGAGCCATCAAGTTTCAACCATATCAGATATATTGCCAAGTCAACAGGAGAACATCTAGGTACACTAGGAACATCTAGGTACATGGCATGTACAGCAGACGACTTAGGCAAGGTTGTATCGAGACAAGCACCTCAGCAACCACACATCTTTGTTAGGCTTACACCACACAGCACACTGTGTTTTGTTCTGCCTATGCGAATGTACGTTACATTCTGTAACCCATGTGAGCCGGCACCCCATGTACAGCAGACGACTTGGGCAAGGTTGTATCAACACAAGCACCCCAGGAACCACTCATCTTTGTGCAGCTCACATTGCACTGCACACCATGTTTTGTTCTGCTTAATCAAATGTTTGTTACTGTTGTTAGCCCATGTGAGCCGGTACCCAATCATGGGGTATATGGCTTGTACAGCAGGCGACTTAGACAAAGTCTTATCGACAAGAACAGCTTAGGAACCACTCATCTTTGTTAGGCTCACATTGCACAGCGCACTGTGTTTTGTTCTGCTTAATCGAATGTATGTTGCAGTCGGTAGCCTATGTGACCAGGTACCCAATCATGGGGTATATGGCATGTACAGCAGACGACTAGGGCAAGGTTGTATCAACACAAGCACCTTAGGAACCACTCATCTTTGATCGGCTCACGTTGCACAGGGCACTGTGTTTTGTTCTGCCTATGCGAATGTATGTTACAGTCGGTAGCCCATGTGAGCCGGTACCCAATCATGGGTTCATGTAGGGATCGGCATATCATATAATGTTGAGCAAAGGCGAGAATGATATCATATGATATCATACAAATTGCATAATATGATTTTGTATATAATGGTTCCTTTGGCCTGGTCAGACTGCCGGCATCGTATGCTATCATATGACGTCATACTGCCGTTCCCTAGGTACATGGCATGTACAGCAGACGACTTAGGCAAGGTTGTATCGAGACAAGCACCTCAGCAACCACACATCTTTGTTAGGCTTACACCACACAGCACACTGTGTTTTGTTCTGCCTATGCGAATGTATGTTACATTCTGTAACCCATGTGAGCCGGCACCCCATGTACAGCAGACGACTTGGGCAAGGTTGTATCAACACAAGCACCCCAGGAACCACTCATCTTTGTGCAGCTCACATTGCACTGCACACCATGTTTTGTTCTGCTTAATCAAATGTTTGTTACTGTTGGTAGCCCATGTGACCTGGTAGCCAATCATGGGGTATATGGCATGTACAGCAGACGACCTAGGCAAGGTTGTATCAACACAAGCGCCACAGGAACCACTCATCTTTGTTAGGCTCACATTGCACAGGGCACTGTGTTTTGTTCTGCCTACGCGAATGTATGTTACAGTCGGTAGCCCATGTGACCTGGTACCCAATCATGGGGTATATGGCATGTACAGCAGACGACGTAGGCAAGGTTGTATCAACACAAGCACCTCAGGAACCACTCATCTTTGTTCGGCTCACGTTGCACAGGGCACTGTGTTTTGTTCTGCCTATGCGAATGTATGTTACAGTCGGTAGCCCTTGTGAGCAGGCACCCCATCATGGGGTAAATGTAGGGATCGGCATATCATATGATGTTGAGCAAAGGTGAGTATGATATCATATGATATCACACAATTGCATCATATGATTTTGTATGTAAATGGTTATTTGTAAGGATAGGCAACATGATATCATATGATATCATTTCATCATACGATATCATATGATATCATATGATGCCAGCTGTCTGACTAGGCTAGAGTTACCATTTATGTACGATATCATGTGATGCAATTTGTATGATATCATATGATATCATACGCGCCTTTGGTCAAAATCATATGATATGCCGATCCCTAGTTATTTGGCCCAGTCAGACTGCCGGCGTCGTAAGATGTCATATGAATATATATGATGTCATATCATGCCATGATATCATATGATGTCATACTGCCGTTCCTTAGGTACATGGCATGTACAGCAGACGACTTCGGCAAGGTTTTATTGACACGAACAGCTTAGGAACCACTCATCTTTGTTAGGGCTCATGTTGTACTGCTCACCTTGTTCTGTTCTGGTATTGTACTGTATGTTACAGTCCAGGGGGTAGTCAACTAGGCCAAAGATGTGTACGATGGCATTTGCCCACCTTTGCATTGGCTTTAATGTTGAGCAATACTTGGCGGTACAAATCCCACCCATTGGCCCACCTTTGAATTGGCATCAATGCTGAGCAATACTTGGCGGTACAAATCCCACCTATAGACCCACCTTTGAATTGGCCTCAATGTTGAGCAGCACTTGGCGGTACAAATCTTGTAGTGCCTCCACCACAGGCTCGGGCATATCGGGAAACCAAACAGCAAACTCCTGAGGAATGATAGGAGGGGTTGGTTGGAGGGGCTAATGGCGTGTGTGTGTGTGTGGGGGGGGGGGGGGGAGTTTTTCCCCCCAGAGTGGGTGTGTGTGGGGGGGAGGTCAGGGAGTGTATTTGTGTGTGGGTGTGGGTGTGTGGGTGTGTGGGGGGGTTAAACAGGAATAGGGCGGATGGGGTAGTTGGCCTGCGAGGTAGTGTGTGTGTGTGTGGTGTGGTGGTGGTGGTGGTGGTGGTGTGTGTTTGAGGGGGGGGGGGGGGGGGGGGGGGGGGTATGAGGGTAGATAGGAGGTCAGTTGAAGTCGATATTACTGAGGGAGATATCCAAACTGGAAGTGCCGAAGTTGTACCCCGAGCGTTCATGCATGCTTGCATTCACATTGCCCAGTGCTGTTATTGACGCTTATGTAGAGCTCAGCCCAGCCAGTTCGCGTCTGTCAATTCAAAAATGTGGAGCGAGCATTTGAAAAGCAGCAGGCCGAGCGCGCGCACCTGAAGAGATGGGTTCTTCAGTCCATAGCTAAGGCATTTGTTAAAAGACTCGAAGAGCAGGTCTGTTCGTTGCGAGCTTGCGTCGACCTCCATGTTTGTAGCTAGTTGTACCGATAGTCGATGGCGAAAAAGCAGCCCGAGGTTCAAAGGGGAAGGAGACCGGGGAACGGTTGGGGAAGAGAGAAAGATGCTGGGAAATAAAATCGACAGTGCGAGAACGGAGGAGAATGGGAATCGGGGAATCTCTTAGCATGAGCACGAGCGCGAGCGTGATGGGAGCCTGGATGGGAGGGCCCGGGAGGAGGGGCAAGGCCCACCACATCCGACCACATCCGCTCTGCTGCCATGCATGCATGCATGCCCCGTGCCCCGTCATGCCCCCCCATCCTAAGGGCAGTAGCTTCTGGTAGCTTCGCCTTCCCCACCACCCAGGGAGTCAACGAACGGGAGCATGCCCACGCCCATGGCCCCTGGCAGTAGCCTTACACACATACCTACCACCCTAGGGCAATGGTCACGCATCAGGATTTTAACTGCTAGCGCTGCCCCGTTAGACGATGCGGCCGATAAAACGATTTTCTATTTTTTCACAGGTTTCAAAAATCTAAGAAAAGTTACACATGTAAGAATCAAGGGCAGAAAACCTATATTAAACAGCAATAATCAGGAGGCGCCAAGGCCACAGAATTTTCAGTCAGGCCGATCGATTTTTTCTAAGAACGAGGCTGTAATGGCATGTAACTACCGTAGGCGATATTAAAAGTAACTTTTCAGGTCATTCTGAGCACCTCATTTAAGGGGGGGGGGGGGGGGGGGAGGGGGGGGGGGGGGGGGTCAGCCCTCATTTGTTTTTTGCTAACTTTTTACTCAGACCTCCAAATGAAATTCTGAGACCACTTGTAAGTAGGCCTTGGTAAGGGTAATCTATTGGCACCACTTTGGACCTCATGCAATGAGTATTTACGCTATTAAACAGCAATAATATAGGTTTTCTGGCCTTGATTCTTACATGAGTAACTTTTCATATATAGTGATCGCAACCCGAGACCCCGTTTAGGCCAAAATTATCGCTATATGAGACCCGAATTGAGATCCCAGCTCTAGGACCCAAATCGCTACCCAGAACCCGAATCGACACGACAACCCGGCCAGACCACTGGCCACGCATCCCCAAGCAGGCATGCACCTCTGCCACTTTTCTTCTTCATGGCTACTGGCTATTTGAACCGAGATTGCGATTTCCCGATTGCAACCGGTTGCAAATTTGAGGGGTCGTCATCAGCACCCTTTTCCGCACCCCAACGGCACCCTTCTTCCCATAATACAATCGTTCAGACCCCGAAAGGGTGCTTTCTGGGCTTGCAGGGTGCAATTCGAGGTGCGGGACGCCGGGACGGGGTGCCGAAAGTCCGCATACTTCTTTGGAGGTGCCGAACTGGGCTTGGAGGGTCGTTACGCAAGCTGCCGACCATGCATGCATGTGAGGTATACCTCATCACAGGTCCCGCTCGCACGGTTCGCACGGTTCGCCATGAACTACCTTGAGGTGACATTGGCGTGCCTGGCCTGAATGACAGGCGTTTACCGTAGGTTCAAGTGGGTTCAACTTTCAAAGCCCGCGTCAGCAGCGAATGGTCCAAAGGATCGATTGATTGCAAAAGTGAGTGTGCTAGGGGGAAATGGCTGGCTTTTGGTGTACATCAGCGCATCCAAGCGACTCCTGCGCGCATGACTTCGAGCGCTGAATGCAAGGCGCATCTAGCTGCATGCTCAGATGTGCAGACATCACGCAGTTAGCTGTTTTTGAAGTCGAAGGGGAAAATAGCAGGGTGCCCTGGCGGGTCCCCTGGAGGTCGGCCCAGGGGGTGGTGTAATGTTCGTTAAGCAGCAGTAGTGGCAGCCTCCTTCATGATAGATGCAGAAGCAGTTGCTTACTTATCCGTACAATTTAATATGGGGGGGGGGGGGGTCAAGAATCAATATAGCATGGCATGGCATTATTATTCAACTTGGTGGCCTGTAAGGCTAATGAACTCATTAGCTCACTGACTTCCCGAAGTTCCATGGAGGCAGGTGCAGCAACTCCCGAGGCTACAGTTGCTACTTCGGAACCTGCAGGAACTAGTGCGAAAGCGCAGATTTCCTTATCGAGCACAATGCGTGGATACAATTAGCTACGAGAGTCACGAAGAAGCGAATTCTTCAAGGGGAAATCGTAGACATGCTCCAGGTCCCTAGATTGAGTCCACAGGACAGGAAGGGAAACGACAAATGAAAACGCCGCGTCCACAGTCCGCAACCCTAATATAATAAGATACGAACGCGAAAAAGTGCCCTCCGAGGTAATCCGCCCCCGACGGGAATCGAACACGAGTCGCTTAGAGTTCAGGCCAGTTAGATTAACCGGCAAATTTGACCGGCATTCTTGGGAATTGTGAAGATGTGAAGATTTGACGATTTCGCGGAAGTCTCGAGTAGGTCTTTCCTTCATAGGGGGCCGACCGTGGTTGGTTTATATCCTCTCTCTCTCACCAACCACGGTGGAAAAGTTGAAACCAGGAGGAAAACGCACCCATGCTACGGATGTGTGATGCGTTTTTCCGATACACCCACCACCTACCACCCATGCTCGCCCACGCTACGGATGGGATCCCCAACATCACGCAGTTTGCTGTTTTTGAAGTCCAAGGGGGAAACCACAGGGAAAACGTTGAAACCAGGGGGGAAACGCACGGATGTTTTTCCCGATACACGGACATTTTTTCGATACACCCACCACCCAATGCTTCGGATAGCATCACACAAGTATATAATAATAACTGGTTTACTAGTTGGCCATATCTTTTGCAGAAATCATTCACGGATCTCCTCTATTTTCTCATCGAGGTGAGAAGCTCCCGGATAGTCAATCGTGTCAGACCCGCCTCAGTTTGTCGCGTCTGCCCAGTTTGTCATGTCTGTCAGTGTTTGTCGTGTCTGCCCGGTGTACCCATGGCCGACGTCGGGCCTCCAGTGGACGGAGTCCGTTCTTTCAGAGTTTCAGTGCCGTGCCGATTTGTCGCCTGATTAACCAGCACCTCGCCTATAGTAGTCCACGAGCCGAGCGCTTGGCGCTGGCCTGCAAGCCTCCCAGCGCGCACGGTTCCTCCCAGAACATGCGGTTCGTCCCTGTCCACCGGCGCCCCCGAGCTATACCGGTGTTTTCCAGCTGGGGAGTCCCCAGCCCGGGAGTCCCTACCTCGATCCGCTGTCCCATGCTCGGTCCTCGATGCATCCCATTATTGTTTTTAGCATACGGTGCATGCAGTTTGAATGAGGAAGGTCGGCGAGCTTGCCAGTGTTTCTAGCTGCTTGCTTCCCGCCTGCTCCCCCCTAATCCCAACCCCCCCGACTAACCGCCCCCCGATGCCCCCAACCCCTAGGAACGAAAGACAAAACCACACTATCTAGGTCCCTGTATCCGTATTGATGAATCCTGTCGTCTCCACCCTGCCTGCAATTGCTCAGATCCCTGCCTAGCTACCCGCTTGCTGTGGCCCTAGCTAGCTCTCTTGTCTCGACCCCTGCCTGCTAGGACCCCTGCTTGCTCACTGCCCTGTCTGGTCATCATCCTCTATGTTAAGGTGGCACAAGCGCATTTTCACAGGCCACATATCTTGTTGCCACATGCAGATGATGCCCTTCAAAACTTCAGCAATGCCCTGGGCTTTCATTGTGCTCCTTTTGGCCACAAGCAGCACATGCAGTGGAAACAGTGCTCGCAGAATGCTAGACGAAGTCAGCGATGCCGTCGCTGCCACAGCTGCCACCGCTTCTGCCGCCACTGCAGAGGCCGATGCCGCCACCACTGCCGCTTCCGCCACCGCCGCTGCCCTAACCACCGCTGACACCGCCGCAGCCACCTTAACTGCAGTCGCAGCCACAGCCGCAGCCACCACCACTGCCGCCGCTGCCACCGCCGCCGGATCTGGCCGCAGGTTGATGCAAGCAGATGCTCCTGCTACCCTCACTGATGCCACCGCAGCCACTGCCGCCACAGCCACTGCCGCCACAGCAGCAGCCGATGCCGCCACCACTGCCGCTTCCGCCATCGCCGCTGCCTAACCACCGCTGACACCGCCGCAGCCGCACCACCTTAACTGCAGTCGCAGCCACAGCCGCAGCCACCACCACTGCCGCCCTGCCACCCCGCCGGATCTGGCCGCAGGTTGATGCAAGCAGATGCTCCTGCTACCCTCACTGATGCCACCGCAGCCACTGCCGCCACAGCCACTGCCGCCACAGCAGCAGCTAGAGCAGCCACCACCTCCGCCACCGCTGCCGCAGATGCCGCCACCACCGCAGCAAACGCAGCCGCCGCTGCCACCTTAACCGCAGCCACAGCTACAGCCGCAGCCACCACCACTGCCGCCGCTGCCACCGCCGCCGGATCTGGCCGCAGGTTGATGCAAGCAGATGCTCCTGCTACCCTCACTGACGCCACCGCAGCTACTGCCGCCACAGCCACTGCCGCAACTGCAGCAGCTAGAGCAGCCACCACCTCCGCCACCGAGGCCGCGGATGCCGCCACCACCGCAGCAAACGCAGCCGCCGCTGCCACCTTAACCGCAGCCACAGCTACAGCCGCAGCCACCACCACTGCCGCCGCCGCCAGTGCCACCGGTGCAGGCCGTAGGCTGCAACAAGGTGCTGGTGGTGACAGTGCGAGGCTTGTGATTTAGGAAGTGGATATGCATGTGTGTACTCCAGTTCATTTATGAAAAGTTTGTGTTGGTGTGCAGTGTGTACCATGTGCAATTTAACGTTGGGTGCATATTTGGCAATTTGCATTGGTATTTTGCGACTTTGTTCAAAGCTATTATCCTGTGCATATATGGCAGCCAAATCCTTTCCGTTGATTGATTTCCGTTTGGGGGGTATTGACAGGGTGGGGTTATGATTGGTTCAGTGGTGATTGGTGCCATTGGTGAATTGTGATTGGTCCGTTTAACCTGTGTACTCGACAGTTTTCCGTACTAACATTTCTCGTTTGGTGTGAAATAAAGCCGGATTATTTGTCTGGCCAACAGCTTGTGATAACCGACAGTTTGACGATAATATCTCCTCAAACCGGTGGTCATATGTTGGATTGGACAGTTTGCCTGTGCAGGAGTCGGTTGGTTTCTCCTCAAACTGGTGGTTATATATTGGATTGGACAGTTTGCCTGTGCAGGAGTCGGTTGGTTTCTCCTCAAACTGGTGGTTATATATTGGATTGGACAGTTTGCCTGTGCAGGAGTCGGTTGTTCTCCTCAAACTGGTGGTTTTATGTTGGATTGACAGTTTGCCTGTGCAGAGTCGGTTGGTTTCTCCTCAAACTGGTGGTTATATGTTGGATTGGACAGTTTGCCTGTGCAGGAGTCGGTTGGTTTCTCCTCAAACTGGTGGTTATATGTTGGATTGGACAGTTTGCCTGTGCAGGAGTCGGTTGGTTTCTCCTCAAACTGGTGGTTATATGTTGGATTGGGCAGTTTGCCTGTGCAGGAGTCGGTTGGTTTCTCCTCAAACTGATGGTCATATGTTGGATTGGACAGTTTGCCTGTGCAAAAGTCGGTTGGTTCTCCTCAAACTGTGTGGTTATATGTTGGATTGGGACAGTTTTGCCTGTGCAGGAGTCGGTTGGTTAGGGATTTGACTTTCAATAATATTTTGACCGTTGCAACATGAGTAGGATACTGTCGTAAACCCTGTGGTTCATGTCCAGAGTTGGACAGATTCAACCATAATAACCTGACTCACTTACGCCAACCCATATTGTTATTGTCTCTGATGTACCTGTACTACACCATTTTGTATTGCCATATTGCAGTAGGGGCAGGAGGTATATCATCCCACTGCTACTCCCTGTATGGTATGTTAATATGCAACTAGCTTCCTCCTATGTAACAAGTCTGTGATTCAACAACCGTTACATGATATAGGCCCTGTCAAGAGATGATGGGCACTGCTTGTACCGCACGTCAGTACACAATGGTGCATTTGTTTGTATACAGCTACACCACAGAGAGTATAACACCTAATGAACCTTATCGCTAGTTGAGTCTGTGGCCTACAGACTAGTAATGGAAGGGGCTTCCATGATAAAATATATACTTGGGATTTAGAACTGGCAAAGTAACAAATTGCATTCTAACCGACTCTAGGGAGATATGCAGCAATGAAAGAAAGAGAACCAAATGCTAGAGGTGGACATCCGGATTTGATTCATCGACTGTGGAGAGGCGTTTGAAATTCTGTGGTAACCAGGTGTGTGTGTGGTGTGTGGTGGTGGTGGACTGTGGTGGTGGTGGGTGGGGTGGGGGGTGGGGGGAAGCTTCGCTTAACTTGCTACAAGGAATAATAATAGACAATCTGGGAAGGCCAAAACAACCTCCCCCAGGTTTGGCACCTTTCAAAACCCTGGACATCCGTTGCCACAGTACGTGGGGCACATTTGCTGCCACAACAAAGCAAGGGGGGTCCCGGCTACATACAAGGATTGATAATAAGTTAATAACACAATCTGGGAAGGCTAAAAACAACCACCCCCCAGATTTGGGCACCTTTCAAGCCCTCCATATCCCTTGCCACAATACGTAGGGCGCATTTGCTGCCACAACAAAGCAAGGGGGGTCCTGCAGTTACCCTAACCAACGTACTGCTGCCACAACAAAGCAAGGGGGGTCCTGCAGTTACCCTAACCAACGTACTGCTGCCACAACAAAGCAAGGGGGGTCCTGCAGTTACCCTAACCAACGTACTGCTGCCACAACAAAGCATTGGGGGGCCAGAAGAACAAAGAATTCGGTATTAGATGCTTGACATGAGAAGAGGCTGAGATGATAAAGCATCTCAACGGCAGATGGTAGGCCAGGGGAAGTAATTTGTAGTTACTTTTTTCTCGGAAGGCCAGGGGAAGTACTTTTTAGTTACTTTTTTCTCTTCAAAATCAACGGCCGATGGTAGGCCAGGGAAAGTTTCCAGTCCATGGCTTATCGGCGGCCTACAGGTACGAAGCCATAGCTGGCACTGGCCTAGGTAGGCCAGGGGAAGTTCCAGTCCAGGGCTCATCGGGCGGCTACCGGTACAAAGCCATAGCTGGCACTGGCCTAGGATCCGGTAGGTAGTCACCCTGCCTGTCACGCGGCTTCATGTATCACTCTATGCCACGGCTATACACCGTGGCATAACACAGCTACCCGAACCAACGTACATCACCACTTACTGAGGTGGATATCCTACCACATGAGGCTAGGCTGGTGTATGTCCCAGGCGAAACGAAAAATGCAGAGCATAACTGGCTGTAAGTATTTGAGCTTGGTTAGATTCAGCCAGCAATTTGGCTGCTTGCCGTCGTCGGCAATAAAATGTAAACGAGAACAAATAATTTCCCCCCATTGGTCGGTCCGAAGGCAGCCAGACCTATGCATCGACACCACAATACGGTTATTGAAATCGCCGGTATTCGTCGAGACCACCGGTCGAAACCACAATACGTAGGTAGGAACATGGTAGGTTTGGCGAAACCACCGGAAATTGCTGAAATAACGGTCGAAAGTTCGCCTGTAATATGCAATGTATAACGACATTACCGACCATACCAAACTTCCCTGCTTCTTCTTCAGAGAAAGCCCTCGTCCCCCCCCCCCCCCCCCCCCCCCCCCGTACCCGGGACCCGGTTGACTCGAGGCGGCCGCTACACCTCCTACACCCATCGCCGTTCATTACTTTCTTTCCCTCTCCTTCATAAGTGGCATCCCAACTCAGCACCCATCATAGCTACCCGTGTATTCCGACCCTTAACTGAATGCATACAATAGCTAATGGCCCCCGTAACTACAACCTAATAGTCCGACTCACCCTAATAGTCCGACTCACCCTAATAGTACGACGCACAAGCCCCAGGGCCGACCTCCAGTGGACCCGCCAGGGCACCCTACTATTTTATAACCCCCCCCCCCGCCCCCTTTTTCTTCGATGGGGAGGGTCCGTTGATCAGAAGGAAGGGTCCATTGCGTCGCAGGTCGCAGGCTATACAATTGGTTGCGTCACAGGCAGCAGAGCTGGGGGGCCTCCTGGACTCCTGAAGTACCCTTGGGGGTGATGACCCAAGACAAACCCACACATCCGCTTCCGGAGGGTCTTCTTACTATCTTTCTTATGGCAACCTCCATGACCTAGTATTTCTTCAGTTTAGAAGGCAGATCAGAAACATGCATCTCCCCTTCTTTTTATTTTTTATTTTTTTCCTTTTATAATGTTTTTAATTAGAAGGCAGACCAGAAACATGCATCTCCTCAGATCTCCCATTATTTTATATTTATAATGCTTTACAGTGCTTTATTTTGAAAGGTGGACCAGAAAGATACATCTCCCCTTTTTTCATCGTTTTATTTATTTATAATGTTTTATTTTGTATTTCTTTTAGAGGGCGGACCAGAAATATGCATCTCCCCAGATCTCCCCTTCTTTTTTTATTTTAGATTTGTTCATTTTAGACAGTTTTATTTTATAGGGCGGACCAGAGGCATGCATCTCCCCTTCTTTTCTTATTTTAGGATTTTCAACCCAGGAAGTGGGACCACATCCACGTCCACAAAGCACAAAGCAAAAAACAGCGCCCACTGAGGATTGGGGAAGAAAGGCGGAGAAACCTCCAACTCTTAAGCTGCGAGCGCGACGCAAAGCGTGCAGAGTTAACATTATCCCGAGTACAAATTACCCGCCTGTTTGGTGGTTGCCTTTTTTCAGTTCAGAAAGTGAGTTTTTTCTAGCTTTATGGGTTTAGGCCTCCTCCAGGGACAGCGTCCTTAGAGCTTTTTAGGGCCATATAATGGGGTTCTTTGATAGCCTTTTATAGATTTTTAGGGCCATATAATGGGGTTCTTTGATAGCCCTTTATAGATTTTTAGGGCCATATAATGGGGTTCTTTATAGCGACAAAAACGGGGTCAAAAGTAACAAAAGATATGTTTAGTGTGAGACAAAATCTCTGGTTGGCCCCAATAAAAGCTAATGGGCTGGCCCCCTCATCTTCTCGCCCCGTCATAAGGCCTGCTATTCACTTATGTATTTAATTATTTATGTATTTAATTATTTAGTACCCCCTCTCCTCTTACAGTCCCACGATCTTTATAGCACCATTGTTTCTTTTTACAAGTAGTTTTAGGTACAAGTAGCAGCTTCTAGGCAGCTCCCTTTCTCCGTCCTTGAACCAAACCTGAAGCTATCTAGTGCGCCCAAAACCTGATGCGACAGGCATTTCAATGCAGCTGAAGGCTTTGGTTTTCACCCAGTGTCTGGCTAATGGAGCTGGATTGAAGCTGCAGTGTGCAGCCCAAACAAGTCCTAAGCGGCGTCGCAAGCGACGCAGAAAATTGGCGTAGAATGTTGGCTATCGGAACGACAGGTGGCAGCGGAATGGAGTGGACCGAAGCCAGTTAGTAACCAGACAGTTGGCTGTCGTGCCAGGGTTCGTCTTGGTTGCACGTTGGTCGGTCGCACAAACAAGCGGACAACGGGGTGACACTGGGGGCTCCCGCCCCCCAGAAGGGGGGGCTCCGCAAAAAATAAAAAGTTGATAGCACTCCAACTAAGATCCTCCTTTGGACACTGTATGTTTACGATTCGCTGTCTGACGCTAGCTGGCTGATTTGCTGTCTGACGCTGGCTGGCTGGCTGGCTGGCTGGCTGGCTGGCTGGCTGGCTGGTTGGCTGGCTGGCTGACTTACGGTTCGCTGTCTGACACTGGCTTGCTGACTGGCTGACTGGCTGACAGCTGACAATTCGCTGTCTGACTGGCCAGCTGGCTGGCTGACTAGATCAAGTGTTTGTTTCAATTAGCCCCCCCCCCCCCCCCCCCCCCCTCCACGCCGCCGCCCCGCCGCTAATCTAGCGTTCACCCAGATTGTTGGAGCTCGGGCAAGCCCCTCTAGCCTATTTGGCTACACCTGAAATTAACTAACTGATGTTCAATCCAAGCCCTCACCCTCACCCTTGGTTAACCCTCATCCTATCCCTAACCAACGTTCAACCCTAACCCCCTCCCCCCACCCACCCACCCGCACTCCCCCCCCACCCTCCCCCCACCCCACCCTGTGGGTGTCTAGATCCTTGGTTCACCCCCATCCTATCCCAAACCAACGTTCAACCCTAACCCCCAGCCTATCCCAAACCAACGTTCAACCCTAACCCCCAGCCTATCCCAGACCCAAGCCCTCATCCTTGTTCAACCCCTATCCATAACCCTCACCCTAACCCTCGCCCTTGCTGAACCCTAATCATGTCTATGTCCATTCCCTCTTACCTATTGCCGCCCTGCAAACCTCACCCTCGCCTAACCCTACCCTTCAGCCCTCATCCTAACCCCAACCCTTGCCCTTGCTCAACACTAACCCTGCCTGCTTCACTCCTTCTTACCCATTGCCGCCCTCCAATCCTCACCCTCACCCTGACCCCAACCCTCGTTCAGCCCTCACCCTCACCCTGGCCCTAACCCTTGCTCAACCCTAATCCTATCTGCTTCACTTCTTCTTACCTGTTGCCGCCTTCCAACCCTCACCCTCGCCCTAACCCACCCACTTGCTCAACAATAACCCTGCCTGGTTCACTCCTGAATCTGGATCCTCGGTGTTGCTGGTTTGGGTTGGGAGACCTCCTGGGGTGAAATACCTTTCACAACTTCAAAATAAAAATCAATACTTACCTATTGCCACCCTCCAACCCGTGCCCCTTGCCCATCTTGGCCTTGTTCGAGCCTACCCCTAACCCCCACCCTTGCTCAACACTAGTCCTGTCTGCTTTGCTCCTTCTTACCTGTTGCCGCCCTCCAACCCGTGTCCCTTGCTCACAGCTGCATCGATCCAATTCAATGCAAAACACGGTGTGCGGTTGATTGAAATACTATGTCACAATCAAATCCAAACTAATCTTGTCTGGTTCACTCCTTACCTGTCGCCGCCCTCCAGCCTGTGTCCCTTGCTCATCCTGGCCTTGTCCAAGCCTATCCATACCCCGCACCCTTGTTCAACCCTACCCCTAACCCCCACTCTTGATCAACCCTGATTCTTTCTGGACTTGGACACGTTGTTATACAAACTAATCCTGTCTGTTCCACTCATTCTTACTTGTTGTCGCCCTCCAGCCCATGTCCCGTGCTCATCTTTGACACAGCAGCATCAATTGCAAGGAGTTTTTCTTCCACATTGAACTCCCGGCAAATTTCAACCATCTCAGCCTGCAACAAGGAATCAACCACAAATTAGCAACACAAATCAACCATTAGTGGACCATCAAGTTTCAACTATACCAGACTTCAATAACAGCCTGCATCAACTATTCATGAACCATTACGTTTCAACCATACCAGAATGCAATACAGATCAACAATACCAGCCTGCAGTACAGACAGATCAACTTTCATGAACCATTACGTTTCAACCATACCAGAATGCAATACAGATCAACAATACCAGCCTGCAGTACAGATCAACTATTCATGAACCATTACGTTTCAACCATACCAGAATGCAATACAGATCAACAATACCAGCCTGCAGTACAGATCAACTATTCATGAACCATTACGTTTCAACCATACCAGAATGCAATACAGATCAACAATACCAGCCTGCAGTACAGATCAACTATTCATGAACCATTACGTTTCAACCATACCAGAATGCAATACAGATCAACAATACCAGCCTGCAGTACAGATCAACTATTCATGAACCATTACGTTTCAACCATACCAGAATGCAATACAGATCAACAATACCAGCCTGCAGTACAGATCAACTATTCATGAACCATTACGTTTCAACCATACCAGAATGCAAATACAGATCAACAATACCAGCCTGCAGTACAGATCAACTATTCATGAACCATTACGTTTCAACCATACCAGAATGCAATACAGATCAACAATACCAGCCTGCAGTACAGATCAACTATTCATGAACCATTACGTTTCAACCATACCAGAATGCAATACAGATCAACAATACCAGCCTGCAGTACAGATCAACTATTCATGAACCATTACGTTTCAACCATACCAGAATGCAATACAGATCAACAATACCAGCCTGCAGTACAGATCAACTATTCATGAACCATTACGTTTCAACCATACCAGAAATGCAATACAACAATACCAGCCTGCAGTACAGATCAACTATTCATGAACCATTACGTTTCAACCATACCAGACTGCAATACAGATCAACAATACCAGCCTGCAGTACAGATCAACTATTCATGAACCATTACGTTTCAACCATACCAGAATGCAATACAGATCAACAATACCAGCCTGCAGTACAGATCAACTATTCATGAACCATTACGTTTCAACCATACCAGAATGCAATACAGATCAACAATACCAGCCTGCAGTACAGATCAACTATTCATGAACCATTACGTTTCAACCATACCAGAATGCAATACAGATCAACAATACCAGCCTGCAGTACAGATCAACTATTCATGAACCATTACGTTTCAACCATACCAGACTGCAATACAGATCAACAATACCAGCCTGCAGTACAGATCAACTATTCATGAACCATTACGTTTCAACCATACCAGACTGCAATACAGATCAACAATACCAGCCTGCAGTACAGATCAACTATTCATGAACCATTACGTTTCAACCATACCAGACTGCAATACAGATCAACAATACCAGCCTGCAGTACAGATCAACTATTCATGAACCATTACGTTTCAACCATACCAGAATGCAATACAGATCAACAATACCAGCCTGCAGTACAGATCAACTATTCATGAACCATTACGTTTCAACCATACCAGAATGCAATACAGATCAACAATACCAGCCTGCAGTACAGATCAACTATTCATGAACCATTACGTTTCAACCATACCAGACTGCAATACAGATCAACAATACCAGCCTGCAGTACAGATCAACTATTCATGAACCATTACGTTTCAACCATACCAGAATGCAATACAGATCAACAATACCAGCCTGCAGTACAGATCAACTATTCATGAACCATTACGTTTCAACCATACCAGAATGCAATACAGATCAACAATACCAGCCTGCAGTACAGATCAACTATTCATGAACCATTACGTTTCAACCATACCAGAATGCAATACAGATCAACAATACCAGCCTGCAGTACAGATCAACTATTCATGAACCATTACGTTTCAACCATACCAGAATGCAATACAGATCAACAATACCAGCCTGCAGTACAGATCAACTATTCATGAACCATTACGTTTCAACCATACCAGAATGCAATACAGATCAACAATACCAGCCTGCAGTACAGATCAACTATTCATGAACCATTACGTTTCAACCATACCAGAATGCAATACAGATCAACAATACCAGCCTGCAGTACAGATCAACTATTCATGAACCATTACGTTTCAACCATACCAGAATGCAATACAGATCAACAATACCAGCCTGCAGTACAGATCAACTATTCATGAACCATTACGTTTCAACCATACCAGACTGCAATACAGATCAACAATACCAGCCTGCAGTACAGATCAACTATTCATGAACCATTACGTTTCAACCATACCAGAATGCAATACAGATCAACAATACCAGCCTGCAGTACAGATCAACTATTCATGAACCATTACGTTTCAACCATACCAGAATGCAATACAGATCAACAATACCAGCCTGCAGTACAGATCAACTATTCATGAACCATTACGTTTCAACCATACCAGAATGCAATACAGATCAACAATACCAGCCTGCAGTACAGATCAACTATTCATGAACCATTACGTTTCAACCATACCAGAATGCAATACAGATCAACAATACCAGCCTGCAGTACAGATCAACTATTCATGAACCATTACGTTTCAACCATACCAGACTGCAATACAGATCAACAATACCAGCCTGCAGTACAGATCAACTATTCATGAACCATTACGTTTCAACCATACCAGAATGCAATACAGATCAACAATACCAGCCTGCAGTACAGATCAACTATTCATGAACCATTACGTTTCAACCATACCAGAATGCAATACAGATCAACAATACCAGCCTGCAGTACAGATCAACTATTCATGAACCATTACGTTTCAACCATACCAGACTGCAATACAGATCAACAATACCAGCCTGCAGTACAGATCAACTATTCATGAACCATTACGTTTCAACCATACCAGAATGCAATACAGATCAACAATACCAGCCTGCAGTACAGATCAACTATTCATGAACCATTACGTTTCAACCATACCAGAATGCAATACAGATCAACAATACCAGCCTGCAGTACAGATCAACTATTCATGAACCATTACGTTTCAACCATACCAGACTGCAATACAGATCAACAATACCAGCAGTACAACTATTCATGAACCATTACGTTTCAACCATACCAGAATGCAATACAGATCAACAATACCAGCCTGCAGTACAGATCAACTATTCATGAACCATTACGTTTCAACCATACCAGAATGCAATACAGATCAACAATACCAGCCTGCAGTACAGATCAACTATTCATGAACCATTACGTTTCAACCATACCAGACTGCAATACAGATCAACAATACCAGCCTGCAGTACAGATCAACTATTCATGAACCATTACGTTTCAACCATACCAGACTGCAATACAGATCAACAATACCAGCCTGCAGTACAGATCAACTATTCATGAACCATTACGTTTCAACCATACCAGAATGCAATACAGATCAACAATACCAGCCTGCAGTACAGATCAACTATTCATGAACCATTACGTTTCAACCATACCAGAATGCAATACAGATCAACAATACCAGCCTGCAGTACAGATCAACTATTCATGAACCATTACGTTTCAACCATACCAGACTGCAATACAGATCAACAATACCAGCCTGCAGTACAGATCAACTATTCATGAACCATTACGTTTCAACCATACCAGAATGCAATACAGATCAACAATACCAGCCTGCAGTACAGATCAACTATTCATGAACCATTACGTTTCAACCATACCAGAATGCAATACAGATCAACAATACCAGCCTGCAGTACAGATCAACTATTCATGAACCATTACGTTTCAACCATACCAGAATGCAATACAGATCAACAATACCAGCCTGCAGTACAGATCAACTATTCATGAACCATTACGTTTCAACCATACCAGACTGCAATACAGATCAACAATACCAGCCTGCAGTACAGATCAACTATTCATGAACCATTACGTTTCAACCATACCAGAATGCAATACAGATCAACAATACCAGCCTGCAGTACAGATCAACTATTCATGAACCATTACGTTTCAACCATACCAGAATGCAATACAGATCAACAATACCAGCCTGCAGTACAGATCAACTATTCATGAACCATTACGTTTCAACCATACCAGACTGCAATACAGATCAACAATACCAGCCTGCAGTACAGATCAACTATTCATGAACCATTACGTTTCAACCATACCAGACTGCAATACAGATCAACAATACCAGCCTGCAGTACAGATCAACTATTCATGAACCATTACGTTTCAACCATACCAGAATGCAATACAGATCAACAATACCAGCCTGCAGTACAGATCAACTATTCATGAACCATTACGTTTCAACCATACCAGAATGCAATACAGATCAACAATACCAGCCTGCAGTACAGATCAACTATTCATGAACCATTACGTTTCAACCATACCAGACTGCAATACAGATCAACAATACCAGCCTGCAGTACAGATCAACTATTCATGAACCATTACGTTTCAACCATACCAGACTGCAATACAGATCAACAATACCAGCCTGCAGTACAGATCAACTATTCATGAACCATTACGTTTCAACCATACCAGACTGCAATACAGATCAACAATACCAGCCTGCAGTACAGATCAACTATTCATGAACCATTACGTTTCAACCATACCAGACTGCAATACAGATCAACAATACCAGCCTGCAGTACAGATCAACTATTCATGAACCATTACGTTTCAACCATACCAGAATGCAATACAGATCAACAATACCAGCCTGCAGTACAGATCAACTATTCATGAACCATTACGTTTCAACCATACCAGAATGCAATACAGATCAACAATACCAGCCTGCAGTACAGATCAACTATTCATGAACCATTACGTTTCAACCATACCAGATGCAATACCAGAGTTTCAACCATACCAGACTGCAATACAGATCAACAATACCAGCCTGCAGTACAGATCAACTATTCATGAACCATTACGTTTCAACCATACCAGAATGCAATACAGATCAACAATACCAGCCTGCAGTACAGATCAACTATTCATGAACCATTACGTTTCAACCATACCAGACTGCAATACAGATCAACAATACCAGCCTGCAGTACAGATCAACTATTCATGAACCATTACGTTTCAACCATACCAGAATGCAATACAGATCAACAATACCAGCCTGCAGTACAGATCAACTATTCATGAACCATTACGTTTCAACCATACCAGACTGCAATACAGATCAACAATACCAGCCTGCAGTACAGATCAACTATTCATGAACCATTACGTTTCAACCATACCAGAATGCAATACAGATCAACAATACCAGCCTGCAGTACAGATCAACTATTCATGAACCATTACGTTTCAACCATACCAGAATGCAATACAGATCAACAATACCAGCCTGCAGTACAGATCAACTATTCATGAACCATTACGTTTCAACCATACCAGAATGCAATACAGATCAACAATACCAGCCTGCAGTACAGATCAACTATTCATGAACCATTACGTTTCAACCATACCAGACTGCAATACAGATCAACAATACCAGCCTGCAGTACAGATCAACTATTCATGAACCATTACGTTTCAACCATACCAGAATGCAATACAGATCAACAATACCAGCCTGCAGTACAGATCAACTATTCATGAACCATTACGT
Source organism: Microglena sp. YARC (assembly GCA_022414725.1). Taxonomy (NCBI): domain Eukaryota; kingdom Viridiplantae; phylum Chlorophyta; class Chlorophyceae; order Chlamydomonadales; family Chlamydomonadaceae; genus Microglena; species Microglena sp. YARC. The sequence goes on along the minus strand of CM039463.1, from coordinate 5,056,936 downwards.
TTCAACCATACCAGACTGCAATACAGATCAACAATACCAGCCTGCAGTACAGATCAACTATTCATGAACCATTACGTTTCAACCATACCAGAATGCAATACAGATCAACAATACCAGCCTGCAGTACAGATCAACTATTCATGAACCATTACGTTTCAACCATACCAGAATGCAATACAGATCAACAATACCAGCCTGCAGTACAGATCAACTATTCATGAACCATTACGTTTCAACCATACCAGACTGCAATACAGATCAACAATACCAGCCTGCAGTACAGATCAACTATTCATGAACCATTACGTTTCAACCATACCAGACTGCAATACAGATCAACAATACCAGCCTGCAGTACAGATCAACTATTCATGAACCATTACGTTTCAACCATACCAGACTGCAATACAGATCAACAATACCAGCCTGCAGTACAGATCAACTATTCATGAACCATTACGTTTCAACCATACCAGAATGCAATACAGATCAACAATACCAGCCTGCAGTACAGATCAACTATTCATGAACCATTACGTTTCAACCATACCAGAATGCAATACAGATCAACAATACCAGCCTGCAGTACAGATCAACTATTCATGAACCATTACGTTTCAACCATACCAGAATGCAATACAGATCAACAATACCAGCCTGCAGTACAGATCAACTATTCATGAACCATTACGTTTCAACCATACCAGACTGCAATACAGATCAACAATACCAGCCTGCAGTACAGATCAACTATTCATGAACCATTACGTTTCAACCATACCAGAATGCAATACAGATCAACAATACCAGCCTGCAGTACAGATCAACTATTCATGAACCATTACGTTTCAACCATACCAGAATGCAATACAGATCAACAATACCAGCCTGCAGTACAGATCAACTATTCATGAACCATTACGTTTCAACCATACCAGACTGCAATACAGATCAACAATACCAGCCTGCAGTACAGATCAACTATTCATGAACCATTACGTTTCAACCATACCAGAATGCAATACAGATCAACAATACCAGCCTGCAGTACAGATCAACTATTCATGAACCATTACGTTTCAACCATACCAGAATGCAATACAGATCAACAATACCAGCCTGCAGTACAGATCAACTATTCATGAACCATTACGTTTCAACCATACCAGACTGCAATACAGATCAACAATACCAGCCTGCAGTACAGATCAACTATTCATGAACCATTACGTTTCAACCATACCAGAATGCAATACAGATCAACAATACCAGCCTGCAGTACAGATCAACTATTCATGAACCATTACGTTTCAACCATACCAGACTGCAATACAGATCAACAATACCAGCCTGCAGTACAGATCAACTATTCATGAACCATTACGTTTCAACCATACCAGACTGCAATACAGATCAACAATACCAGCCTGCAGTACAGATCAACTATTCATGAACCATTACGTTTCAACCATACCAGACTGCAATACAGATCAACAATACCAGCCTGCAGTACAGATCAACTATTCATGAACCATTACGTTTCAACCATACCAGACTGCAATACAGATCAACAATACCAGCCTGCAGTACAGATCAACTATTCATGAACCATTACGTTTCAACCATACCAGACTGCAATACAGATCAACAATACCAGCCTGCAGTACAGATCAACTATTCATGAACCATTACGTTTCAACCATACCAGACTGCAATACAGATCAACAATACCAGCCTGCAGTACAGATCAACTATTCATGAACCATTACGTTTCAACCATACCAGAATGCAATACAGATCAACAATACCAGCCTGCAGTACAGATCAACTATTCATGAACCATTACGTTTCAACCATACCAGACTGCAATACAGATCAACAATACCAGCCTGCAGTACAGATCAACTATTCATGAACCATTACGTTTCAACCATACCAGAATGCAATACAGATCAACAATACCAGCCTGCAGTACAGATCAACTATTCATGAACCATTACGTTTCAACCATACCAGAATGCAATACAGATCAACAATACCAGCCTGCAGTACAGATCAACTATTCATGAACCATTACGTTTCAACCATACCAGAATGCAATACAGATCAACAATACCAGCCTGCAGTACAGATCAACTATTCATGAACCATTACGTTTCAACCATACCAGAATGCAATACAGATCAACAATACCAGCCTGCAGTACAGATCAACTATTCATGAACCATTACGTTTCAACCATACCAGAATGCAATACAGATCAACAATACCAGCCTGCAGTACAGATCAACTATTCATGAACCATTACGTTTCAACCATACCAGAATGCAATACAGATCAACAATACCAGCCTGCAGTACAGATCAACTATTCATGAACCATTACGTTTCAACCATACCAGAATGCAATACAGATCAACAATACCAGCCTGCAGTACAGATCAACTATTCATGAACCATTACGTTTCAACCATACCAGACTGCAATACAGATCAACAATACCAGCCTGCAGTACAGATCAACTATTCATGAACCATTACGTTTCAACCATACCAGAATGCAATACAGATCAACAATACCAGCCTGCAGTACAGATCAACTATTCATGAGCACCAGAGCAATACAGATCAACAATACCAGCCTGCAGTACAGATCAACTATTCATGAACCATTACGTTTCAACCATACCAGAATGCAATACAGATCAACAATACCAGCCTGCAGTACAGATCAACTATTCATGAACCATTACGTTTCAACCATACCAGAATGCAATACAGATCAACAATACCAGCCTGCAGTACAGATCAACTATTCATGAACCATTACGTTTCAACCATACCAGAATGCAATACAGATCAACAATACCAGCCTGCAGTACAGATCAACTATTCATGAACCATTACGTTTCAACCATACCAGAATGCAATACAGATCAACAATACCAGCCTGCAGTACAGATCAACTATTCATGAACCATTACGTTTCAACCATACCAGACTGCAATACAGATCAACAATACCAGCCTGCAGTACAGATCAACTATTCATGAACCATTACGTTTCAACCATACCAGAATGCAATACAGATCAACAATACCAGCCTGCAGTACAGATCAACTATTCATGAACCATTACGTTTCAACCATACCAGACTGCAATACAGATCAACAATACCAGCCTGCAGTACAGATCAACTATTCATGAACCATTACGTTTCAACCATACCAGAATGCAATACAGATCAACAATACCAGCCTGCAGTACAGATCAACTATTCATGAACCATTACGTTTCAACCATACCAGAATGCAATACAGATCAACAATACCAGCCTGCAGTACAGATCAACTATTCATGAACCATTACGTTTCAACCATACCAGAATGCAATACAGATCAACAATACCAGCCTGCAGTACAGATCAACTATTCATGAACCATTACGTTTCAACCATACCAGAATGCAATACAGATCAACAATACCAGCCTGCAGTACAGATCAACTATTCATGAACCATTACGTTTCAACCATACCAGAATGCAATACAGATCAACAATACCAGCCTGCAGTACAGATCAACTATTCATGAACCATTACGTTTCAACCATACCAGAATGCAATACAGATCAACAATACCAGCCTGCAGTACAGATCAACTATTCATGAACCATTACGTTTCAACCATACCAGAATGCAATACAGATCAACAATACCAGCCTGCAGTACAGATCAACTATTCATGAACCATTACGTTTCAACCATACCAGACTGCAATACAGATCAACAATACCAGCCTGCAGTACAGATCAACTATTCATGAACCATTACGTTTCAACCATACCAGAATGCAATACAGATCAACAATACCAGCCTGCAGTACAGATCAACTATTCATGAACCATTACGTTTCAACCATACCAGACTGCAATACAGATCAACAATACCAGCCTGCAGTACAGATCAACTATTCATGAACCATTACGTTTCAACCATACCAGAATGCAATACAGATCAACAATACCAGCCTGCAGTACAGATCAACTATTCATGAACCATTACGTTTCAACCATACCAGAATGCAATACAGATCAACAATACCAGCCTGCAGTACAGATCAACTATTCATGAACCATTACGTTTCAACCATACCAGAATGCAATACAGATCAACAATACCAGCCTGCAGTACAGATCAACTATTCATGAACCATTACGTTTCAACCATACCAGAATGCAATACAGATCAACAATACCAGCCTGCAGTACAGATCAACTATTCATGAACCATTACGTTTCAACCATACCAGACTGCAATACAGATCAACAATACCAGCCTGCAGTACAGATCAACTATTCATGAACCATTACGTTTCAACCATACCAGAATGCAATACAGATCAACAATACCAGCCTGCAGTACAGATCAACTATTCATGAACCATTACGTTTCAACCATACCAGAATGCAATACAGATCAACAATACCAGCCTGCAGTACAGATCAACTATTCATGAACCATTACGTTTCAACCATACCAGAATGCAATACAGATCAACAATACCAGCCTGCAGTACAGATCAACTATTCATGAACCATTACGTTTCAACCATACCAGAATGCAATACAGATCAACAATACCAGCCTGCAGTACAGATCAACTATTCATGAACCATTACGTTTCAACCATACCAGAATGCAATACAGATCAACAATACCAGCCTGCAGTACAGATCAACTATTCATGAACCATTACGTTTCAACCATACCAGAATGCAATACAGATCAACAATACCAGCCTGCAGTACAGATCAACTATTCATGAACCATTACGTTTCAACCATACCAGAATGCAATACAGATCAACAATACCAGCCTGCAGTACAGATCAACTATTCATGAACCATTACGTTTCAACCATACCAGAATGCAATACAGATCAACAATACCAGCCTGCAGTACAGATCAACTATTCATGAACCATTACGTTTCAACCATACCAGAATGCAATACAGATCAACAATACCAGCCTGCAGTACAGATCAACTATTCATGAACCATTACGTTTCAACCATACCAGAATGCAATACAGATCAACAATACCAGCCTGCAGTACAGATCAACTATTCATGAACCATTACGTTTCAACCATACCAGAATGCAATACAGATCAACAATACCAGCCTGCAGTACAGATCAACTATTCATGAACCATTACGTTTCAACCATACCAGAATGCAATACAGATCAACAATACCAGCCTGCAGTACAGATCAACTATTCATGAACCATTACGTTTCAACCATACCAGAATGCAATACAGATCAACAATACCAGCCTGCAGTACAGATCAACTATTCATGAACCATTACGTTTCAACCATACCAGAATGCAATACAGATCAACAATACCAGCCTGCAGTACAGATCAACTATTCATGAACCATTACGTTTCAACCATACCAGAATGCAATACAGATCAACAATACCAGCCTGCAGTACAGATCAACTATTCATGAACCATTACGTTTCAACCATACCAGAATGCAATACAGATCAACAATACCAGCCTGCAGTACAGATCAACTATTCATGAACCATTACGTTTCAACCATACCAGAATGCAATACAGATCAACAATACCAGCCTGCAGTACAGATCAACTATTCATGAACCATTACGTTTCAACCATACCAGAATGCAATACAGATCAACAATACCAGCCTGCAGTACAGATCAACTATTCATGAACCATTACGTTTCAACCATACCAGAATGCAATACAGATCAACAATACCAGCCTGCAGTACAGATCAACTATTCATGAACCATTACGTTTCAACCATACCAGACTGCAATACAGATCAACAATACCAGCCTGCAGTACAGATCAACTATTCATGAACCATTACGTTTCAACCATACCAGAATGCAATACAGATCAACAATACCAGCCTGCAGTACAGATCAACTATTCATGAACCATTACGTTTCAACCATACCAGACTGCAATACAGATCAACAATACCAGCCTGCAGTACAGATCAACTATTCATGAACCATTACGTTTCAACCATACCAGACTGCAATACAGATCAACAATACCAGCCTGCAGTACAGATCAACTATTCATGAACCATTACGTTTCAACCATACCAGACTGCAATACAGATCAACAATACCAGCCTGCAGTACAGATCAACTATTCATGAACCATTACGTTTCAACCATACCAGACTGCAATACAGATCAACAATACCAGCCTGCAGTACAGATCAACTATTCATGAACCATTACGTTTCAACCATACCAGACTGCAATACAGATCAACAATACCAGCCTGCAGTACAGATCAACTATTCATGAACCATTACGTTTCAACCATACCAGACTGCAATACAGATCAACAATACCAGCCTGCAGTACAGATCAACTATTCATGAACCATTACGTTTCAACCATACCAGACTGCAATACAGATCAACAATACCAGCCTGCAGTACAGATCAACTATTCATGAACCATTACGTTTCAACCATACCAGACTGCAATACAGATCAACAATACCAGCCTGCAGTACAGATCAACTATTCATGAACCATTACGTTTCAACCATACCAGACTGCAATACAGATCAACAATACCAGCCTGCAGTACAGATCAACTATTCATGAACCATTACGTTTCAACCATACCAGAATGCAATACAGATCAACAATACCAGCCTGCAGTACAGATCAACTATTCATGAACCATTACGTTTCAACCATACCAGACTGCAATACAGATCAACAATACCAGCCTGCAGTACAGATCAACTATTCATGAACCATTACGTTTCAACCATACCAGAATGCAATACAGATCAACAATACCAGCCTGCAGTACAGATCAACTATTCATGAACCATTACGTTTCAACCATACCAGACTGCAATACAGATCAACAATACCAGCCTGCAGTACAGATCAACTATTCATGAACCATTACGTTTCAACCATACCAGAATGCAATACAGATCAACAATACCAGCCTGCAGTACAGATCAACTATTCATGAACCATTACGTTTCAACCATACCAGAATGCAATACAGATCAACAATACCAGCCTGCAGTACAGATCAACTATTCATGAACCATTACGTTTCAACCATACCAGAATGCAATACAGATCAACAATACCAGCCTGCAGTACAGATCAACTATTCATGAACCATTACGTTTCAACCATACCAGACTGCAATACAGATCAACAATACCAGCCTGCAGTACAGATCAACTATTCATGAACCATTACGTTTCAACCATACCAGACTGCAATACAGATCAACAATACCAGCCTGCAGTACAGATCAACTATTCATGAACCATTACGTTTCAACCATACCAGAATGCAATACAGATCAACAATACCAGCCTGCAGTACAGATCAACTATTCATGAACCATTACGTTTCAACCATACCAGAATGCAATACAGATCAACAATACCAGCCTGCAGTACAGATCAACTATTCATGAACCATTACGTTTCAACCATACCAGAATGCAATACAGATCAACAATACCAGCCTGCAGTACAGATCAACTATTCATGAACCATTACGTTTCAACCATACCAGACTGCAATACAGATCAACAATACCAGCCTGCAGTACAGATCAACTATTCATGAACCATTACGTTTCAACCATACCAGAATGCAATACAGATCAACAATACCAGCCTGCAGTACAGATCAACTATTCATGAACCATTACGTTTCAACCATACCAGAATGCAATACAGATCAACAATACCAGCCTGCAGTACAGATCAACTATTCATGAACCATTACGTTTCAACCATACCAGACTGCAATACAGATCAACAATACCAGCCTGCAGTACAGATCAACTATTCATGAACCATTACGTTTCAACCATACCAGACTGCAATACAGATCAACAATACCAGCCTGCAGTACAGATCAACTATTCATGAACCATTACGTTTCAACCATACCAGAATGCAATACAGATCAACAATACCAGCCTGCAGTACAGATCAACTATTCATGAACCATTACGTTTCAACCATACCAGAATGCAATACAGATCAACAATACCAGCCTGCAGTACAGATCAACTATTCATGAACCATTACGTTTCAACCATACCAGAATGCAATACAGATCAACAATACCAGCCTGCAGTACAGATCAACTATTCATGAACCATTACGTTTCAACCATACCAGACTGCAATACAGATCAACAATACCAGCCTGCAGTACAGATCAACTATTCATGAACCATTACGTTTCAACCATACCAGAATGCAATACAGATCAACAATACCAGCCTGCAGTACAGATCAACTATTCATGAACCATTACGTTTCAACCATACCAGAATGCAATACAGATCAACAATACCAGCCTGCAGTACAGATCAACTATTCATGAACCATTACGTTTCAACCATACCAGACTGCAATACAGATCAACAATACCAGCTGCAGTACAGATCAACTATTCATGAACCATTACGTTTCAACCATACCAGACTGCAATATAGATCAACAATACCAGCCTGCAGTACAGATCAACTATTCATGAACCATTACGTTTCAACCATACCAGAATGCAATACAGATCAACCCAGCCTGCAGTACAGATCAACTATTCATGAACCATTACGTTTCAACCATACCAGAATGCAATACAGATCAACAATACCAGCCTGCAGTACAGATCAACTATTCATGAACCATTACGTTTCAACCATACCAGACTGCAATACAGATCAACAATACCAGCCTGCAGTACAGATCAACTATTCATGAACCATTACGTTTCAACCATACCAGAATGCAATACAGATCAACAAAACCAGCCTGCAGTACAGATCAACTATTCATGAACCATTACGTTTCAACCATACCAGAATGCAATACAGATCAACAATACCAGCCTGCAGTACAGATCAACTATTCATGAACCATTACCTTTCAGCCATACCAGACTGCAGTACAGATCAACTATTCATGAACCATAACGTTTCAACAATACCAGACTGCAATACAGATCAACCTAATCAGACTGCAATATGAATCATAAAACAATAAGCAACATGAATCAACCATAAATGAATAATTACGTTTCAACCGTATCAGACTGCAGTACACATCAACCATACCAGACTGCAGCATGAATCAACCATACCAGACTGCAATACAGATCGACTATATCATACTGCACTTCAGATCAACCATGCATGAACCATTACGTTTCAACCATACCAGCCTGTAACATGATTCAACCATGAATCAACCATACATGTACCGCCCGTGTCTCTTGCTCATCTTGAACACAGCAGCATCTATTGCAAGGAGCTTCTCTTCCACGTTGAACTCCCGGCAATACAGATCAACCATACCAGACTGCACTACAGATCAACCATACATGAACCATAACGTTTCAACCATATCAGACTGCAATACAGATCAAGTACATCAGACTGCAATACAGATCAACAATACCAGACTACAACATGAATCAACCATGAATCAACCATACACGAACCGCCCATGTCCCTTGCATATTTTGAACACAGCAGCATCTATTTCAATGAGCTTCTCTTCCACGCTGTACTCCCAGCTTCTCTTCCACGCTGTACTCCCAGCTTCTCTTCCACGCTGTACTCCCAGCAATACAGATCAACCATACCAGATTGCAATACAGACCAACCATATCAGCCTGGAATACAAATCATAAAAAATAAGCAACATGAATCAACCAAGATTGAACTATAAATGAATAATTGCGTAAACCATTTCAGACTGCAATACAGATCAACTATCTCAGCCTGCAACACAAAACACACCAATAAGCAATATGAATCAACAACAACTTAACCATTACGTTTCAACCATCTCAATCTGCAGCATAGATGAACCATAAACTAACCATTACGTTTCAACCATCTCAGCATACAACATAGATCGACCATAAATCAAACGCTAAGTTCCAACCATCTCAGCCTGCTGCATAATCAACCATAAACAACAATTTACTTTCAATAATGTAAGTCTGCCAACCATCAATCATCCAACAAGTTTCAAGCATCTCGGCATACAAAATGAAACATTCATAAATCAACATTTAAGGCTCGACATCTCAGCCTGCAGCATAGTCCGACCATAAATCTGCATAAATCAACCATATCAGTCTGCAACAGGAATCAACCATGAATCAACCATATCAGTCTGCGACAGGAATCAACCATAAATCAACCATATCAGTCTGCAACAGGAATCAACCATACATCAACCATATCAGTCTACAACAGGAATCAACCATAAATCAACCATATCAGTCTGCAACAGGAATCAACCATACATCAACCACATCAGTCTGCAACAGGAATCAACCATACATCAACCATATCAGTCTGCAACAGGAATCAACCATAAATCAACCATATCAGTCTGCAACAGGAATCAACCATAAATCAACCATATCAGTCTGCAACAGGAATCAACCATACATCAACCATACCAGTCTGCAACAGGAATCAACCATACATCAACCATATCAGTCTGCAACAGGAATCAACCATAAATCAACCATATCAGTCTGCAACATAGATCCCCCATAACAGTCTGCAATATAGATCAATCATAAATTTGAATTTTAGCCGTCTCAACCTGCAATAATAATGTTACATCAATCAAGCTGCAATAATAATGTTACATAAATCAAGCTGCAATAATAATGTTACATAAATCAAGCTGCAATAATAATGTTACATAAATCAACCTGTAATAATAATGTTACATAAATTAAGCTGCAATAATAATGTTACATAAATCAAGCTGCAATAATAAGGTTACATAAATCAACCATGAATGCACCATGCATCATCAAACATAAATTAGCCATGAATGTACCATGCATCTTCAACCATAAATCAACCATGAATGCACCATTACTCTTCAAACATAAATTAACCATGAATGCACCATAACTCTTAAACCATAAATCAACCATGAATGCACCATGCAACTTCAACCAGAAATCAACCATATGATTCCATGAATGAAATATTAATTTCCAATCATAAATCAACCAAAAACCGGGGGGCCCTCAGGAAGTTGCTCGTGTACCGCACGTTGAAATCCGGGGCTAAAGGGGTCGAAAGCCCCGAAAAAATCGAAAAAGTCGAAAAATGTGTCGGTGTGGGGGGGGTAGATATCGACCCTCAAAAAGGGGGGGGGGGGGGGGTCCAACGGCTTTCAGAAATATCCTCTGGTGAAAACTGTTAGAGGCCAAAACTTCCTCAGGACTCGGTCTCTGATAAAATTAAGCAGACCTATGACACAAGCTCGACGAGATCTTTCCGAATCCATGCTTATTTCCGACAACGAGTAAATATGGAGGCGTGATCCTCTAGATCCAAGTCGAGGCACCTGCCAGGCTGGCAGATCCTAGTACAGAAGTCGAGCCGGTTTCAGTAATATCTTCGTAACTTCCTCACCTGACGGAATCTGACGAAGTTAAGCATACTCACGAAACTGGTTCTACGAGAGCATTCCGAATCCACACTTGTTTCCGAGACTGAGTAAATGTGTCGTGGTAGTGCTCGAGTAGTGGCCTCCACAGGTTCCAAGTACACCAAGTGTGAAAGTTGAGTCAAAATAGAAACTCAATATTTCATCCCCAAACTTCTTGGGTATAAGGAGAGTACTTAGGCATGCAACTTAGGCTTAACCTTCAAATTCTCAAACACCAACACTAGCTAGCCCAGCTCAGAATCAGGACTAAGAAAGGGTGTTTGCTTGACCATGTTGTGAAACTTTGATCAAATCCAAATTGAAGACCACAAATGGATAGAGCTCGTCGAAAGGATCACTATAGACACTACTTTGACCCCCTAATTTTAATTCCTGAAGGAGATATGGGCCTTTGGGGGGGGGGGGGGGGGGGGTGGGGGGGGGGTAAGGCAGATTAAAAAAACTTCCAACGTAGGTTTATGAAAAAAACTTCCTAAGGGCCCCCTGCAAAAACCAGCCATATATTTTCAAACCCGTTGATCAATGAAATATGGCATTTGATTATGGCAGGGATTTGTTTTTCAAATTTGAAAGTGGTTTTTTTTCTAGCTTTATGGTTTTAGGCCTCCTCCAGGGGCAGCGTTCGTATAGCTTTCATAGCTTTTTATAGCTTTTTTAGCGCCGTTTAGGGGAGAACACAAAAAAACGTTTTTACATTTGCATACCGATTATTTGGGCCAAAACGGGGTCCAAAGAAGCGATCGCAATATATAGCGGGAAAATAAATCCCGCGGGCTCTTCCCGCAAGCATCTATTGATCTATTTACCCATATACTTATTTATCTATTTATTTCTCTGCATGCGAAGTGGTCTAAAACATGGCTTTTCTTTTCGGGTACGAGCAGCAGCTTCTACGCAGCTCCCTGAGACAGCCACAGCCACAAGATTTGAGCACTGCTGGAAAGACGATTCTGTCAGCTTTCAGCTGCAATACATTGCCATAGGTTTGACTAGGTAGAAATCCAGGGGAGCTGCCTAGAAGCTGCTGCTGGTAACTGTAAAACAACGATATGTGTACATTCTGACAGAAAGAGCCATACTTCGAATTGGCCTTTGAATTGGCCTCAATGTTGAGCAATACTTAGCGGTACAAATCCCACCTATTGACCCACCTTTGAATTGGCCTCAATGTTGAGCAATACTTAGCGGTACAAATCCCACCTGTTGACCCACCTTTGAATTGGCCTCAATGGTGAGCAATATTTAGCGGTACAAATCCTACCTATTGACCCACCTTTGAATTGGCCTCAATGTTGAGCAGTACTTGGCGGTGCAAATCTTGCAGTGTCTCCACCACAGGCTCGGGCATATCGGGAAACCAAGCAGCAAACTCCTGAGGAGCGGTAGGAGGGTTTGGTTGGAGGGGGGCGTGTGCGGGGGGGGTGGGGAGGGAAGGGAGTTGTTTTTGGCGGAGCCCCCCCTTCTGGGGGGCGGGAGCCCCCAGTGTTACCCATTTGTCCGTTCGTCCATCCATCCATCCATCCGTCTGACCGTGATGAAGCTCGACACGTCAGCCAACGATCTCGTAACTAACTCCCTTCCCTTGCCACCTGTAGCTCCGTCGCGATCACTCTTTGCCAATTTTTAGCGTCGCAGGCGACGCTGTATCGAACTTGTCCCCAAGTGGGTGGGGTGGGGTGGGGTGGGTGGGGTGGGGTGGGATGGGGTGGGGAGGGAAGGGAGTGTATGTGTGTGTATGTGTTAGTGCGTGTGTGTTTGTGTGTTTGTGTGTGTGTGTGTGTGTGTGGGGGGGGGGGGGGGGGGGGGGTGGGGGGGGGGGGGGGGGGGGGGGGGGGGGGGGGGGGGGGGGGGGGGGGGGGTAAAGCAGGAATAGGGGTAGTTGGGTCTGCGAGGTAGTGGTTGCGGCGGATAGTGGCTTAGCGGGTAGGTATTTCGTTTGTGTGTGTTTTAATGTGTGTGTGTGTGTGTGGTGTGTGTGGTGGTGGTGTGCGTTTGAGGGGGGGGGGGGGGGGGGGGGGGGGGGGGGGGGGGGGGGGGGGGGGGGGGGGCGGGGGGGGGGAGGGGGGGGGGGGGGGGGGGGGGGGGGGGGGGGGGGGGGGGGGGGGGGGGGGGGGGGGGGGGGGGGGGGGGGGGGGGGGGGGGGGTTGGGGGGGGGGGGGGGGGGGGGGGGGGAGTATGAGGGTAGATAGGGAGGTCTGTTGAAGTCGTTATCACTGAGGGAGATATCCAAAATAGGAGGGGCGAACTTGTACCGCGAGCGTTCATGCATGCTTGCATTCACACTACCCAGTGTTGTTATCGACGCTTATGCTCAGCTCAGCTCAGCCAATTCGCGTCTGTCAATTCAAAAATGTGGAGCGAGCATTTGAAAAGCAGCAGGCCGAGCGCGCACGACAAGAGATGGGTTCTTCAGTCCATAGCTAAGGCATTTGTTAAAAGACCCGAAGAGCAGGTCTGTTCGTTGCGAGCTTGCGTCGACATCCATGTTTGTAGCTAGTTGTACCGATAGCCGATGGCGAAAAAGCAGCCCGAGGTTCAGATGGGAAGGAGACCGGGGTACGGATGGGGAAGAGAGAAAGATGCTGGGAAATAAAATCGACAGTGCGAGAACGGAGGAGAATGGGATTGGGGGAATCTGTGAAAAGAAAAGAAAACCTGCACGCCTAGTCGGCGTGATTTAAGGAGCGTGATTTAAGGAGCGTGAGCACGAGCGTGATGGGAGCCTGGATGGGAGATTGGGAGGGCCCGGGAGGAGGAGGAGGGGCGGGGAGGAGGGGGAGGGACGGGGAGGGAGGGGACCGAGGGAGTAGGGACGGGGACGGACGGGGAGTAGGGAGTGCAGACCCGAGTGCGGGGTGGTTGAGTACTGGAGTGGGGGCAGTGCCTCTGGCCCAGAGGGGGCAGCCACAGTCAGTCACCGAGTGGGAGAATATCTTGGGGCGGAATAGTTTTTTGCAAGGGAGTCTGATCCAACTCTGACCCAGATCCGAGTTAAATTTAAACCGAATGTCAACCAAATTTGGGCAATTTAACATGCATTGTTAAATGTATTGTTACACACAAATGGCACTTCAAGCGAGCAGCCAAAAGTGTTTTTTAACTGAAATGAGAAATAGTGCCAACAAAATTGGACAGCCTTGGCGTACGTTTGTATGTTACAGTCCAGGCGGGAGAATAAAACACAAAAAAAGGGGGACACCTATCCCTTGAAAAGCCTGAGGGGGGCTGACCCCCCCCCCCCCCCCCCCCCCCCCCCCCCCCCCCCCCCATTTAAATCGAAATACCCCCTTTTGAAAAACTTAGATATGGATTGTGGGGGGTTAAAGTATGGCGCACATAATGGCATCCTCGGAATTCCCACACAGGGATTGTCTGATGGTCAAAATTCAGTTTTTTCAACCCCATTCACCCAACAGCCCACCCATCCACCCACCAAAGGGGTAGACACTCATTGCAGAAGGTCCAAAGTGGTGCCAATGGACTGCTCTTGCCAAGGCCTACTCATGGGTGGTCTCAGAATGTCATTTGGAGGTCTCAGTAAAAAGTTAGAAAAAAACTGAGGAAGGCTGACCCCATTCACCCACCCACCCAAGGGGCAGATACTTATTGCATTCACCCACCCAAGGGGTAGATACTTCATGCACAAGGTTCCAAAGTGGTGCCCAATGGACTGCCCTACCAAGTCCTACACAAGGGTGGTCTCAGAATGTCATTATGAGGTCAGAGTTAGAAAAAAACCTGAGGAGGGCTGCCCCCCCCCCCCCCCCCCCTAAATGAGGGTGCTCAGAATTACCTGAAAATGTCTCATAATATTGCAATGATACATGCGATTACAGCCCCATTATCAGAAAAAATCAATGGGCAGAAGTAAAATTATTGAGGCCTTGACACCTCCTGGTCCAGGCGTAGGCCAAGTAGTGAAATAGGCCAAAAGGACTTGCCCAGCCGTGTTAGGAAGGGCTATAAATAAAAAAGCAATGATGAACTGAACCCTAAACTATCGTTTTACTGACGGGGATTCCGACTTCGTGCTATAGTGATCATTTAATTCTACAATGTAATTAAATCATCATCTCATCTGGGATGATAATTTAATTTAAGGATTCTTATCGCATGTTTTTATGAATTGTATTAAGTATTTCCATCCTTCAAAAGAATCAGGATTCATTACAAACTTCATGCTGGATTCTTTATCCACCATTCAGGTTCAATGTTCATATTCTCAAAATAATGTTTCTGTCGTCACACTTCTATCGTCAACCACCACATCACAGCACCTGCAAACTCTACCAAAACTTGAGGCACTCATTTCTGATTCAACATTCAACTTGTGAGCTCGAAGACGTAGTCTTGCTATGCATTTAATAGCATCCCTATTATTTATATGGCGTACTGACCTGGACATGTCATGAAACTGTATGCGCTTGTGTGCTAACATTACAGCCTCTACTCAGGAGTGTGGCACACTAGTCTTTATATGAGTATATTACCCATCTATATTCCGCCCGCAGGGGGTGAGCAGCCTGGACACTGGCATGCCACATAATTACATTACATTACATTACATTACATTACATTACATTACATTACATTACATTACATTACATTACATTACATTACATTACATTACATTACATTACATTACATTACATTACATTACATTACATTACATTACATTACATTACATTACATTACATTACATTACATTACATTACATTACATGTTAAAGTCTACTTGACACCGCGAGGGTGTATGAGACTCTGTGCTTTAAACAAAAAGAAAAAGCACCCACAAAGCAAAAAACCCCATTACATCAGGGGGGTGTCGAGGACAAACAAACCAAGCTCCCAACCACCGTTTTGGTGGCGTAGGTATAGGCTGGACCAGGATTACCCGTATTTCTATTTAATTCTGTATATCCTATGTGAAGAAGGATACATCCCCTTGGATATGGTTTGCAGTTAGGACCTTTTACAAGTAATTTAATGTCGTGTTGCATGTCCATCCTTCTGTAAGCTGAGCCTTCTCTCCCCATGCCCCAAATGGAATGTAAATAGGCTATTGACATTGCACACACGCCACTAGACTATAGCTTTAAAAAATGAAAGTGAACGGACCAAGTTGCAAGCTTTGTTTGGGTAGCCACATGGCATGTTTGGGGCATGCATGGAGTACACATACATGATAGGTAGAGCTGCCAGATGTGTGCCCTGGGCCACACACTTGCTAGTATGTGCCAGATTACCCTACCTAAGCAGCCCTATTTCGGCATACCAAGATAAGAATCACACATGGTGTCCATGAGGCATATCCAGACCTACCCGCCCACATTTGTGTGTACTCAATGCACCCCCCAAGTATGCCATGTGGCTACCCAAACCAACCTTTCAACTTGGTCCGATGACTTCACCATTTAAACGTCGCATCCCGGTTATAGATCACCACGTGGGGCCGGCCCGAGTGCCGATCTCACGCGACCACCGTGCCTGGCCTTAGACATGAAGAAAACTGAGAGGGTAGAGGACACGCTCAGCCTAGGTTGTGCAGAAATGGTGCGGTATGGAAGATGAAATTCGCCAGAAACGTCGATGGGGTTGGTTACAAGCGTAACCATACGGGTAATCCTGGTACGCCCTAGTATTAAACCCCCAAGAGCCGGACCCAGATCTCAACCACTTACAGTGGCGGAGGTAAGAAGCTAACAAATGAGAAGTCACAAGGAGAAAAGAAAAAAAGGGATAATAAATTACGGTGCCACTAAGCAGTCCAGGGCTTCCTGTCTTGCTCTTATACAAGTAGAAAGATAGTCGGCTAGGTTGCTCCAGAAAGTCTTAGTGCCATTTCCATTCATAAAGGTTCTGAATGTGGAATCGCAGAATTCCACATTCCATACGGTTAAGTCGGTATCCTCATGGACATGCCTACAAATATCTGTAAACAGCTTCTGGTAGCGGAGGCGAATATCATTATAAAAAGAGCACTCAAACATATGCATTTCATCCTCGGGTTTTTGGAACCCACACATTTGACAGTGTCTCATTGAACGAGGGGTGTGTGCTCTATCCACCACCCTCATTCTTTCTGTGTTCAGCCAATGGGAACCCATTCTAAACTGTGCTATAGAACGAATCTGATCCTGCTTACCGGTATGTAAGGCAGATGTAAAGGGAATCAAGCCATTCTCATCATTGCTGTTGGCTGCGAACCATTTCCGGTATCGGAGGCGTTTAAAGCCAACCAAGCCAGCCAAGCCAGCCAATAATGACATAAGCTAACCAAACCATGGCATAGAGATGGTCTGGTCACGCAGCACGTTCTGCATCACTGTGTGCAACAACACATTCGAATGACATCCAGATGAGGAAGCTTGCATCCATGAGGGTGGGGCCCATCTCAGTGAGTGAGTCGGTCCACAGTCCTCGGTCCTCGGTCCTCGATCCTCGGTCCACAGTCCACAGTCCACAGTTCATCTTGATGCTTGGTGCTTCATCATAACACTATATTGTCATCGACAGGCCATTGTTGACCCAAGACAAGCCCGCTCCATAGCATCAATTGCAAGTTTGGCAACATGAAGTGGGAAGTACACTTGAAGTTTAGAGTGGGGCATCCCTTGGACTGTTGGGCAGATCTCCCACACCTCACATCTGCTTCTTCACAATCGACTTCTAGGCAACGGCCTGCTTGGCAGTGGCCCTCTTCTTGCCCTGCTTGGCTGCGACCTTCTTTTTGCCATACTTCTCTGCCAGTATCTGGGTCCAGTTGCTCTTCTTGCTGGCGCCTTTTTTCGTGCCGGCCCGCTTCTTGGCCTCGAGCGAGCCCCTCCAGAAGGAAAGCTTCTTTTTGCCTGTGTTCTTCCTCGCCTGAAGGAGTTTCCTATCGAAGGAGCTGGAGACTTGGACGCGGGCTGCAGAGTTGACGTCCATCAAATTGTCAAGCAGGGCATCGTTGATCGGAGCAATGCCCTCAAGGATGTTGATAGACTGGTCGTCGTCGCGGGCGTCAACTCCAGCCAACGCCAGGCAGATGGCAATAAGCAGGAGGAGAGAGAGGCGAGGGAGAGAGCTCATTGTCGAGGCGCTGCGTGGGAAGGTAAGGCTTCGGCAGAGAGGCGAGTTAGGGGCTTCGGCTGGGAGGCGAGGTAGGGAGGCGAGGTAAGGAGGCGAGGCACGGACGCCAATTCCTTCTGGCGAGATGTCTTTTCTATCGGGAATTGGAAATCGGAGTGATTGCAAGTTTGCAACTTCTGGTTGTGCGTGGTTAAATACCTGTGGAGGGCTCAATATGGTAGTTGAGATTCACCAGGCCAGGGGCGGTCCAAGAAAAGCGAAATTCGAGGTAAAACTGCAAGATGTAGGGCGCACCAGGATAAGCCGTAGTGTTAAGCCTGTAACCACACCTGTCGACGTTTCTGGTAAATTTCATCTTCCATACCCAGTCCATACCGCGCCATTTCTGCACTACTTAGGCCGAGCTCGACGTGCACCCTCTCAGTCGTCTTCATGCCGAAGGCTAGGCTCGGTGGTCGCGCGAGATCGGCACTCGGGTCGGACCCCGCTTGGTGATCAATAGCCGGGCTGCGACGTTCAAATGGTGAAGGATAGCGATCTGTCCAATGGTGAAGTCATCGGACCGGGTTGAAACGGAAACGGAAACGTGCCACTCCTGTTCTTCTTATTCTCTGCCTACTGCGACTCAGACACTCTCTCGTCTTATGTTGACCGGAACCTTTCCCAATTGACAGGGACTTCCCGACTCGCACGAACCTCGAAACTGGGGAAGCCACGCCAACGCTCGTTTAGCGGCACGCCCTTGACGTAATTTCCCCTGCCTCTCCCATCTTGGCATGGACTCGATAAATAAATCCTCTCCTTCTTTGAGAGCATCACCTACCAATTGATTCCCGAATATACGCATTTATTGCCTCCTACCTTCGATGCCCGCTGTCTAACGTAATCGCCTTGCCAGTCTCCACATTTCGCACCCTGCCTGGCCCGTGAGTCCACCTACCCAGCACCTTCTCCCGGCAGACTCCCAGCTGAAGCCAAACCACCTGGCGTGCTCTTTCTTTCTCCTCTAGTACTCTTTTCTCCGAGTCCGATTTTCTCTTTATCCTCACGACGTCTTTAGCGCGTGCTTATCATCATCATGGTCGTCGGTACAACGGTTCCCAGCATCTCGGGCCTGACATGGATTAAAGGGGGGCCTATCAACATCGACGATCCCAACGCCGGAGTGCTAATCCTCGAGTTCTGGGCGACATGGTGCCCCCCATGCCGAGACACGATCCCGGTATGTCATGAACTCACACGAATGTTAGCTACAATTGCGTGGTTAAAAGTATGAAGTATACTTGGACTAAATCTCTGTGTGGTTGTGTGGATTTCCTGCATGCATGCATGCATGCATGCTGACTGGATGATGGTTCAGTTGGAGAGGTTTGACACTTATTTGTAACGGCACTCTCGTCCTGGTTACATAATCCAGGCATGCATGGTGGTGTATGATAGCATGATTTTACAGCATCCAGTATACTTGGGCTGCACAGTTGGGTGAATTTCCTACTTGCATGCATGCCGACTGTATGATAGTGCAGTTGGGGAGTTTGGATGCAAAGTTATAATTGTACTCCCGTTCTGTTAGTCTTATCCATGCATGCATTGTGAGAATGTATGTTGGCATGCTTGGGCTGCATGATTTGATTATTTTCCTACATGCATGATGGCTGGACTGGATGATGGTTCAGTTAGAGAGGTTGGGCACTTAGTTGTAACAGCATCCTCGCCCTGGTAACATGATCGTTGTGATAGTGCATGTTGGCATGATTATACAGCATGATGCGTGCTTGGACTGCGTGATTAGGAGGATTTGTTTTGTGTGCCACGCGTCGCAAATTGAGCGACTCTGTGCGATTCCAGTACAACGTGCTCGGGGGGCATTTCTGACTACCGCAGTTTAGCCAGACCCATGTTTTGCCATGCAGCAACAGAATGGCGACGCGCCATCGGAAAAAAACCAATGGGGGATTTCCAGTACGTATAAATGCATCTCATTTTAAGCAGACAACTTAGACAAGGTCTTACCCACACGCCAGTTTGTTTTACGACGACGCGTCGCCACTGCGCCGCCATTCCGTCGTCGCATGGTGACGCATGGGTTTGGCAAAATAGTCAGAATTGGCCTTCCGTCGCCCACTGAGCAATGGAAAATTATTGGCAAATGGCTTTCCGTGGCACACGCGCACCTCAGAAATCACTCTGCTCTGCAAGGTTCACTTGTACTATTTTGAGGATATGTGTGGCAGCTTCTTGGCAGCTCCTATCCCCCGTCTTTGGGCCAAACCTGAAGCTAGCTATTGTGTCTAAAAGTTTTTATTACGGGCATTTCACCGTGTTTGTCCTGCCTATTGAAATGTATGCATGAGATGGCCTTTTATTATTAACTATGGACCGGCATATCATATGATGTTGACCAAAGGCGAGTATGATATCATATGATGTTTCATATACATGGTAACTTTAGCCTAGACAGACTGTCATATGATATCATACAAATTGAATCATATGATTTTGTAAATAAATGGTAACTTCAGCCTAGACAAACTGCCGTCATCATATGCTATGATGACATGATATGATGACATGATATCATATTGCCTTTCCCTTCTTATAACTCAATGTTGAAGACTCCATTAATATTATGCATGATGAGATGATGGCTGAATGTTGATGGCTGTTTATATATATATATATATATATATATATATATATATATATATATATATATATATCCTTATATTCTTGTTAATAGCCCCTCCATATAATCTAGAATTACCTTTAATATCTTGATGTGTTGAGGTTATGTAAGTCCCTTTAGCCAAATTGGCTGCCCCCTGGACAGTAACAAACGAACAAACAAGCAAACAAACAATCAAACAAGCAAACAAACAAACAAGCAAACAAACAAACAAACAAACAAACACATTCCACTAGTTCACCCTGTGTAATAAAAATCCCCCCACCCTTGCTCCTCAGTATCCCCCCACCCTTGCTCCTCAAAATCCCTCCACCCTTGCCCTTCAGCATCTGACCCAGTTGCAAGCAGCTTACAAGTCCAAAGGCGTCCGCATCATCGGCATCACAACTGAGCAGGATGTGACGGTAAGTGCACTGACAGTAGTGTGAATCAACAACTAGAACCATGGATGCATAGGTGCATAGGTGCATAGGTGGCGAAGCTTCATTCATAGATGGTGAACTTTCAAGCATAGCTTCATGTATGCATGGATAGCGAACATCCATTCATGGATGCATAGCTTCATAGGTGCATAGGTGGTGAAGCTTCATTCATAGATGGTGACCCTTCATGCATAGATTAATATTTGCATAGATAGCAAACCTCCATTCATAGCTTCATAGCTTTGTAGGTGCATAGGTGGTGAAGCTTCATTCATAAATGGAAACACTTCAAGCATAGATTAATATATGCATAGATAGCAAACCTCCATTCATATCTTTATAGGTGCATAGGTGGTGAAGCTTCATTTATAGATGGTGAACCTTCAGGCATAGTACACATGTATTTCCTTCATGGCAAATATCAGCACGCTGACAAACATATTTGCATTATTTACTTCATGGCAAACGTGTAAATGCTGACAAGCATGTTCACATTTATTTCATTCATGGCAAAGGTCACCATGCTGATGCACATCTGTGTATTTGATCCCTTCATGGCAAACGTCAACATGCTGATGACATGAACATGTTTATATTACGGACACACATATACATATGCATGCATGCCTGCATCTGCATGCGTGCTTTTATTTTGAATACATGCAGACATATTTTGAAGAGGCTTTTTCTAATGTACGCAGAAAGTCAAAAACTTTGTGGACGGCCAGGGCAGCTCTATGGACTACGCCGTTGCTGTCGATACTTCTGGATCAGCCCAACGTAAGTGATCGATAATAGCTTTCCTTTTCAGCTACGAGCAGCAGCTTCTAAGCAGCTCCCTGAGCCAGCCACTGGGCTAAGGCAGCACTATGGATTATGCTGTAGCTGTTATACTTCTGGATCAGCCCAACGTGAGTGATCTATAATAGCTTTCCTTGTCAGCTACGAGCAGTAGCTTCTAGGCAGCTCCCTGATCCAGCCCCCAGGCTAAGCCCCAAGACCTCAACAGTATTGGAAAGATGATTGAGACAGCTTCCAGATGCACTTTATTGCTACATGTTTGGCTTGGTAACAAGCCAGGGGGGCTGCCTAGAAGCTCCCGCTAGTAGCTGAAAAGAAAAGTTACAAGACGGATTACCCATGAGTTCGCTAGGGATAGTCGATGGTTGGGAATACCGGGCAATGCTGGCCTGCCTATATCAATGCCAAAGCAAGCCAGGGGAGCTTTACGCTTTGTTGGGGTTCATTACGTTTACGCTTTGGGGGGGTTCATTACGTTTACGCTTTGTTGGGGTTCATTACGTTTACGCTTTGTTGGGGTTCATTACGTTTACGCTTTGTTGGGGTTCATTACGTTTACGCTTTGTTGGGGTTCATTACGTTTACGCTTTGTTGGGGTTCATTACGTTTACGCTTTGTTGGGGTTCATTACGTTAACGCTTTGTTGGGGTTCATTACGTTTACACTTTGTTGGGGTTCATTACGCTTACGCTTTGTTGGGGTTCATTACGTTTACGCTTTGGGGGGGTTCATTTCACCAGTGATTGTTGGTCGGCCCGAAGGCAGCCAGACCAATGCATCGGCACCACAATACGGTTGGTGAAATTAGCGAAACGTGCGAGACTATGGCGAAACTACCGGTCAAAACCACAATACAGGCGAAACAACAGGCGAAACCA
Source organism: Microglena sp. YARC (assembly GCA_022414725.1). NCBI lineage: Eukaryota > Viridiplantae > Chlorophyta > Chlorophyceae > Chlamydomonadales > Chlamydomonadaceae > Microglena > Microglena sp. YARC. Next base: position 5,033,528 of record CM039463.1, on the reverse strand, counting down.
CCTGGATTCGTCGAAATCACAAGTTGAAATAATAGGTTTGGCGAAACCACTGGGATTTGTTGAAACCACCGGTCGCAAGTTCGCCGGTAAAGCATTGTATCACGACATTACCGACCAAATAACGGTAGGGGGAAGCTACCCTCCAGTGAGCTAGCATCCACAAGCCAGATCCTCCTCGGGTTTAGGGTTTAGGATATATGGTTTAGGTTTTAGGGTTTAAGGTATAGGAGATCTAGCTTGTGGATGCTAGCTCACTGGAGGGTAGCTTCCCCCCTCCTCAAATAACCAACTACCCTGCTTCCCTTCAGGTACCCTCGCACCAAACCCGTACTCGGGACCCGAACGATCGGAGGCGGCCTCTACACCTTTGACCCATCGCCGTTCAGCACTCTCTTTCCCTCACGCGCAACGTTCCTTCATAAGTGGCATCCCAACTCAGCTCCGCGCTCCCATCATCGCTACCCGTATATTCCGACCCTTCATAGACAGAACAGCATGTGTACAATAGCTCAACGCCCCCGTTACTACAACCTAATAGTCCGACTCACCGAGTACGACGCACGAGCCCCAGGGCCGACCTCCAGGGGACCCGCCAGGACACCCTACTATTTGTATACAGTCCACTCCTATTTGTTTGCACTCCACTCCACACCCAACCCAACCCAACCCAACACCACAACACACCACACCACACCCAAAACCACACCCAAACCAACACTCCACACCCAACCCAGCCCAACCCAACCTAACCCAACCCAACCCAACCCAACCCAACCCAACCCTACCCAACCCAACCCAACCCAACCCAACTCAACCCACGCACTACACCAGTACACCACACCAGTGCACTTCACAATACCCCCAACACCCAACCCAACCCAAAACCACACCCAACCCAACCCACAGAGCTGATGACAAAAGCTGGCGCCTCAGGAATCCCTCATGCTTTCATTGTGGACGCTACTCGTAAAATCGTTTTCAGCGGCCACCCATCCGACCCCGGTTTTGACAGTGCCCTGAAGACAGCTACTGCTGGTGCGGCTGCGGCAAAAGAGGAGGTCGCCCTCCCCCTGGTCACAGAATCGTTTGAGGAGCTGATGACAATGAGTGCTAAGCAGATTAAAGAGATTCTGAAAGATCGAAATATTGGTTTTGCAGATTGCTTTGAGAAGGAAGACCTGGTGCGGAAGGTTTTGGACCGATGTACGAAAGTGGTGTACTACAAGTAACTCAGTGACCTAGAGCCCAAGGTTTTGGACTGATGTACACAAGTGGCGTACTACAAGTAAATCAGTGACCTAGAGAGCAAGGTATCGGACCGATATTCAAATGTGGTGTCCTACAAGCAACTTTATCTGCTACCTGAAGCTTAAGGTTTTGGACCAATGTACAAAGGTAGTGTACTTCAAGTAACTCTGTGACCTAGAGCGCAAGGTATTGGACCGATATTCAAATGTGGTGTCCTACAACTCTATCTGCTACCTGCTGCTCAAGGTTTTGGACCGATGCTCAAAAGTGGTGTTTACGAAAGGCTGTAAGAAGCACATTTTGTGCGGAGCTCCTCCTTCTGTGAGGCGGGAGCCCCCAGAGTTACCCCGTTGTCTGATTGTCTGTTTGATTGTCATTTGTCCGTCACGCTCCACCCCTGGCCCTGTCGTAAACCCTGGCTTCGATCCGTTGCTTTCTGGTGCCACCTGTCGCTCCGATAGCCAACACTCTCCGCCTATGTCCCACGTCGCTTGCAATTCGCCTAGGACTTGTTAATGTAATAACAAACTTAATAAGGGGACCTACCCTGTAACATTGCAGACCTACCATGCACCTACCTTGTAATGTTGCTCTATAAGGGGGTCTACCTTGTAACGATGCAGATCTACCCTGTACCTACCCTGCAACGTTGCTTAATAAGGGGGCCTACCTTGTAACATTGCAGAAGTACCCTGCACCTACCCTGTAATGTTGCTTTATAAGGGGGCCTACCTTGTAACATTGCAGGACTACCCTGCACCTACCCTGTAACGTTGCCTAATTGGGGGCCCTACCCTGTAACCTTACATACCCCTTCCCCCTCCCCCATAAGGCTTGTCGGATTGAATGATCACTGTAGCTCGAATTCAGGGCCCCCGTCGGTAGAACGATTGTTTGGGGTTCAGTCCATCAGTGCTTTTTCTTTTGAAGCCCTCCCTATACGGTTGGGCAAGTCTCTTTGGCCTATTTGGCCTACCCCTGGACTGTAATATACATACCTACATACCTTACATACCCCTTCCCTTCCGACCATAGGGCTGTCTAGGTCGTCAGTTTATTGGTATCATAAGTTGTATTAGGACAACTGGCGCTAAACTTTGACAGGCCACTGACCCATTTAGCCAACCACCAAGTAAAATACCATTTCATTACATTGCTGGTTGGCCCCAGTGAAAGCAATCGGGCTCTCTCCCCTCGTAATGAGGGGTACTTTTCATTTATTTATTACATTACGTTGACATAGGCAGACCAGTGTTGCCCGTAGCTTTTCTTTCCAACTATCAAAGGTAGCTTCTAGGCAGCTCCCCAAGCTTGCTGCCGAGCCAAACATACAGCGAAGTGCATCTGGAAGCTGACCATTCCCAGTACTGTTGTAACATATTCCCAGTACTGTTGGGATCTTGGAGCTTGGCCCAGTAGCTGGCGCAGAGAGGTGCCTAGAAGCTGCTGCTCGTAGCTGAAAAGGAAAGCTATGATCTGTCTGTGTAGCTCAGTTGGGACTTGGGAGCAACTAAGCAAGGTTAGTGAGACGGAGGGCGTTTCCTAGGGGTTGTTCCCCCCAAAGCGACCAAGGGTGGTCCGCGGTATCGTGTGCCGCGAACTATCGAGAGCGGTACACTCTTATATGCCTGCCTATCTGGATAGATAGGCAGGCATTAGTCTCTCCAGGGTCTAGTCTGCTCACTACATACGGCAGCACACGATGAAAGCAACCGCGCGAATGGCAGGTGGTAGTTGGAGAAGCCACTTCGGGCGCTGTCCTGACGTTATCGTGCACGTGTACGGGTAGACGAGAGCTCGCAACTGGGTTCTTCTTCGGTGTGGAGATACCGGTCGAGATTTATTTTGGTGCCCGTTAGTATGCCCGTAGCCTCCGCTAAGATTGTTTACTCCCAGAAACGAACGGAAAGGCAAATTTTACAAAGCCTGTGATCTCTTCAGATATGAGCTACTGGAAAGCTTTGAACACGCGCTATAATCGAACTAGCGGTAGCGTTGTTGAGTGTCAATCTGTTAAAAACGACCAGTGAACTACCCGGTCAGATCAACATGCTGGCAAGTAGTTCCTACGACTTCTAATTTCTGCTACTTCTGCCGTAGTTCGAAGATGCGCGCCGAGTGCAGCGAGCGATTCCACAATTCACTTTCGCCATCTTCACTTCTTTAACGTGCGTAGCTTTCTATTCTTCAATTCTGTCTACGCAGGCTCGCTGGACTACGCACACCGTTACTGTATCGGACCTGCAGCGGGCTTCACCCACGCCGCTCTATCACTGGACACACCCGCAGCGGGCTTCACCCACGCCGCTCTATCAGACCGCCTAGGGGAGCGCACAAGCCAAAACCGATGACCTGCACTCTCGATTCATAGGACCTACAACGAACAGCACACAGGCATTCTCCGTTGACCCCCACCCTCTCTCCATCAGACCGCCCAGGGTAGCTCACAGACCTAAGCCGTTGACCCGCACACTCGCCCCTCTGGACGTGCAACGAGCTGGGCCATAGCCGAGTCTTCTTCGGTCTCCCGACGGGCTCTGCAGACCGCCGGTCCTGCGCAGTGGACCTGCCCCGTTGATTGACAACGTTGCTCCGTACACCATAGAACCTCCGATGGGATGTCCCTCGTCGTTTGTTGCTTCAATCATGTGCTAGCTCCAGCCGTGAATGCTGCTCGCCTTGTTGGGCAGTAACATCCATCCCGTAGCTTGGCGACACATTGATATCCGTGGAGGAACGTTGAATCACCAGGCCGCACTGTAGTGCTTGATAGATCATGGAACACCAGGAAGGATTCAAGAAGCAATTCAGCTCCCGTCCCGCCACAGTGCCTGAGCTGGGGGTCATCAAAAACAAGAGGCTAGACTGGATGAAGAGGCGAAATAAGGTGTGAAAGCATGCTTGTGTGTTGGCGTTTGTGATCTTTATTTCCATCCATCCATGCATCCATCCATCCATCTATCCCTCCTTCCCTCCTCCTCCTCCCCCCCCCCTCTCCTCTCCCCCCCCCCCCATCCCTCCCTCCCTTCATTCATATATTTGAAGCAAGCCAAGCTATCTTAAGCTTTATCTTGGCCAAATAAACCAACACTGCTGTCCTGTCCTGTCCTTCAGACCCGGGCAAGGTTCTTTAAACTGTCTTGCTGACCTGTACTGTCATCCTGACCTGGGCAAGTCTTTAAATTGCCTAATCCGCTCAGTGTGCTTCCTGGTTTCTGTGGTATTGCACGGGGGGTCATGGAATAGGAAGACAGTGAGCAGCCCAGAGTTGGCTGAAAAAGAATGTAACAATTAAAATTAAAATTAAAATTCTGTCTTGCAGAGTTGTCTCTCTACAGTCACAGAGTTCCAGAAAATTGGAAATTGTCACACCTTGCAACGGGCATGAGTGTGAAAGAACCTTCCCATTCGCTTGAATGGGGGAATGGTTACTGTGGGTTTTGCTTTCGCAGTCCGCTGCTGCGCTCAAGAAATAAAACTGTTCTCCTGTCCTGTTTGAGTTGGCTGAAAATGTAACAATTCAAATTCAAATTCAAATCCAAGAAATGAACACTGTTCTCCTGTCCTGTCTTGAGTTGGCTGAAAAATATAACAATTCAAATTCAAATCCAAGAAATAAATGCTGTGTCCTGTCCTGTCCTGTCTTGCAGTTGGCTGAAAAAATCAAATTCAAATTCGAATTCAAATTATTTCTTGCAGAATTTGGGCCCTACATTCACTGAGTCCCAGAACAAACTATTGAAAGACTGTTTCAATCTCATGGATGAGGATGGGAGTGGTTCAGTCGAGCTTGATGAGCTAGATATGGCCTTCAAGCTTTTGGGTGAGTAACACTGTTTTATATTTCAGATACACTTCCACTCAGCTCTGCACTCAACCCATCACTTCCCACCACAATATAACACAGCACAGCACATCAAAGCATAACCCAACACCGTATAAGCCAATGCCACCTGATCATCAGCCTCACTGCATTGTCCAACACTTGCAATCTCTGTTGCAGATACACTTCCACTCAGCTCTGCACTCAACCCACCACTACCCACCACAACATAACACAGCACAGCACATCAAAGCATAACCCAACACCGTACAAGCCAATGTCACCTGATCATCAGCCTCACTGCGTTGTCCAACACTTGCAATCTCTGTTGCAGATACACTTCTACTCAGCTCTGCACTCAACCCATCACTACCCACCACAGCACATTAAATAAGCAAATTGGCCTATTTACCTAAATTTGCCTATTTAGCAAGTAAATAAGCCCTTTTGGCTGCATATGTATCCAAAATGAAATGCACGCTTTTGCTTGTCAGTTTCTGCCTCATGGATAAAGTTTCTGTCTCATGGATAAAGATGTCTGGGGTTGGTTCAAATGAGCTTTATGATATAATAAAAAAAGCGTTTATAAAAAGCATAGCGTTTATAATTTTTTTTATTAGCATTATATAAAATTGACATCGGGATAGCCTTCAAGCTTTGGGGTAAGTAACACTGTTTTGCATTTCAGCTAAATATTTCAGCTACGTATTTCAGCTACTTATGTCAGCTACTTAGTTCAGGCACTTATAACAGGCTCCAGGTATCCCTCTTGACCTCATATTTATAAAGAAAGGCCATTTGATATCATATGGTGTCAAGTCATCATATGATATCATATGATGCAGGCAGTCTAACTAGGCTAACGTTACAATTTATGTATAATATAATATGATGCAGGTTGTATGATATCATATGATATTGTATGATATTGTATGATATCATACTCACCTTTGGTCTACATAATATGATATGCAGGTCCCTACATATTAAGCCAACATGAAGCTGGCTCTTTTGAGGATATTTAGCAACCATATTTGGCAAGCATACTCAGCAAGTATTTTTAGTAAGCATATTTGGCAAGCATATTTAGCAAGCATCTCCAGCAAGAATACTTAGCAAGCATATTCAGACAGCTTATTTAGTAAACATATTTAGCAAGCATATTTAGCAACCATATTTGGCAAGCATACTCAGCAAGCATATTTGATATTTATCAAGCATCTCCAGAAGGCATACTTAGCAAGCATATTCAGAAAGCTTATTTAGTAAGCATATTTTGCAAGCATATTTGACAAGCATATTTGACAAACATATTTTTGACAAGCATATTTAGTAAGCATATTTAGCAAGCATATTTAGCAAGCAAATTTGGCAAGCATTTCCACCAAGCATCTTTAGCAATCGTATCTATCAAGCATATTTAGCAAGCATATTTGGCAAGCATTTCCAGCAAGCATATTTATCAAGCATATTTATCAAGCATATATGGAAAGCATACTTAGCAAGCATATTTAGAAAGCATATTATGCAAGCATATTTAGTAAGCATATAAGGCAAGCATATTTAGTTAGCATACTTAGCAAGCATATTTAGCAAGCTTATTAGGCAAGCATGTTTAGGAAGCATAGTTAGGAAGCATATTTAGAAAGAATAATAGGCAAGCATATTTAGTAAGCATATTTAGTAAGCATATTTAGCAACCATATTCAGCAAGCATATTAGGCAAGCATATTTAGTAAGTGTAGGATTTCATGTGTACACACAGCTGAGATTAAGGAGGTATTTAAAGCAACCTCGAACAATCAACATTAATTATAGTTTCTGTGACTTGTGCAGGATTTCCTTTTTCCACAGCTGAGATGAAGGAGGTCGGTAGATCAACCTCAAACAATCAACTTTAATTATAGTTGCTGTATCTTCTGCATGATTTCCTTTTTACACAGCTGAGATTAAGGAGGTATTTAAAGCAAACTCTAATAATAAAAATTAACTATAGTTGCTGTACCCTATGTAGGATTTTATTTTTCCACAGCTGAGATTAGGGAGGTCTTTGAATCAACCTCAAACAATCAACATGAATCATAGTCGCTTAATATTTTGCAGGATTTCCTTTCCCCACAGCTGAGATGAAGGAGATCTTTAAAGCAAACTCAAACAATCAACATTAATTATAGTTGCTTTACCCTGTGCAGGATTTACTGCGTCCATAACTGAGATTAGGGAGGTCTGTACATCATCCTCAAATGATCAACGCTACCGTAATTATAGTCACTTTATATTCTGCATGATTTCCTGCGTCCATAACTGAAATTAGGGAGGTCTGTACATCATCTTCAAATGATCAACGCTAATTATAGTCGCTTTATCTTCTTCATGATATCCTGCGTCCATAACTGAAATTAAGGAGGTCTTTAAAGCAACCTCTATTAATGCACATTGATCATAGTTGCTGTGCCTTGTGCAGGATTTCCAGTGTCCCCAGCTGAGATTAGGGAGGTCTGTAAATCATCCTCAAACAATCAACATTAATTATAGTTGTTTTATCTTCTGCAGGCTTCCAGTGTCCCCAGATGAGATTAAGGAGGTCTGTAAATCATCCTCAAACAATCAACATAAAATATAGTTGTTTTATCTTCTGCAGACTTCCAGTGTCCCCAGATGAGATTAAGGAGGTCTGCAAATCATCCTCAAACAATCAACATTAATTATAGTTCTGTTATCTTCTGCAGGATTTCCAGTGTCCCCAGCTGATATGAAGGAGATCTTTAATGCAATCTCAAACAATAAATATTAAATATAGTTGCTTTCTCTTTTGCAGGATTTCCAGCCTCCCCAGCTGAGATTAAGGAGGTCTTTAAAGCGGCCGATTCAAATAATTCAGGAGGTCTCGACTGGCACCAGTTCAGACATGCGATGACAAACTCCGTCAATGCACTCTGTGCTAAAAACATAAAGTCAACCCAGGGGCTGATGAATCACACAGCAGAGCCACCGGACGGCAAACAAGGCCAAGCCAACTACAGGACTCCTGTGAAATGGAGTGAATCACCTCTGGTAGGTGCCTGCACCCTTATTAAGTATTAATTTAGTATCTATTTAGTATATATTATTTGTAGGGTTGGCTATGTTTATATATATTAGGAATAAATAATATCATTTAATATTATATAATTTTGAGTCGGACGAGCCGTCGCCTCACCAGAATTTCACATTTATTTGAAAACCTAATATTATTGTGACACTGGTAATAATATTAGTTAATATTAGTTTTTTAAACAGCTGATAATTTAGTTTGCCAGTTCGTACTTATTTGCCAATAGATAGTGAATAATGATAAATTGTGAAGCAGACAGCAGAGCAACCGGGGGTGAGTGGGTGAGTAAGTGAGGTGGATGGGTGTGGGTGGGTGGTGTGGGTGGTGGTGGTGGTGGTGGGGTGTGTGGGGGGTGGGGGGGAGGGGGGGGGAGGCAGCAGAGGCACCGGGGGTGAGTGAGTGAGTGGATATGTGGGTGTGTGGTGGTAGTGGAGTGTGGGTGGGTGGTGGGGGTGGGTGGTGTGGGGGGGTGGGGGGGTGGGGGGGGGGGCAGCAGAGCCACCGGGCGGTAAACAAGGCCAAGTCAACTACAGAACTCATGTGAAATGGAGTGAATCACCTCTGGTAGGGTGCCTGCCACCCTTGTTTACTTATTTGCCAATAGATTGTGAATTTATGGTAACGAGTGAAGCAGACAGCAGAGGCACAGGGGTGAGTGAGTGAGTGGATGGGTGTGTGGGTGGGTGGTGGTAGTGGGGTGTGGGTGGGTGGGTGTGGTGGTGGTGGTGGTGGTGTGTTGTGGGGGGAAGACAGCAGAGCCACCGGGTTGAGTGAGTGGATGGTGGGTGTGATGGTGTGTGTGGGGGGGGGGGTGGCGGCAGCAGAGCCACCGGGACGGGCAAGCAAGGCCAAGCCCAAATACACCGATGGGTGGGTTTGCCTGTGAAAATGGGTGAGTGAATCACCTTTGGTAGGTGCCTGCACTTTTTATTTGCGCCGTGTCGCCATTCCATGGCTGCATGGCATCACAATGGGGTCCAGTTGAACTAGGTCATAAATGCCCGGTCAAAACACCCCGTGCTCCATGCTCCATGGAGTTTGGGGGGGGCAGCGCGTCGCTTCTGGGGGATCGCACCAATTCGCTCAATTTCAATGCGTCGTAGACGGAAGAAAAACAGTGGGCACGCTGCTCCTTATCTGCCAACAGATGTGATGACATACATGGTATGAGAGACACTGTAATATTGTATACTGTGACATAATCTCGTGAGCCACAGACGGACAAGAGAGGCAAGCCAAACTAACAGATTGCTGCCAAACGGAGTGAATCAACTCTGGCAAGCACTGCACCCTTATTTGCTTCTAGATTGTGAATTTGTATGAAGAACGTGAAACGTGATGATATAATATTGTGAGACAGTAGCTATATATTCACCCTCATCATCATCATCATCATCATCATCATCATCATCAGCATCATCATCATCATCATCATATCATCATCATCATCATATCACCATGGATCATTACGCACAGCAGCAGCAGCAGATGGGCCCAAGAGGGAGACCACACTTCGCTCGCGGCCCCCCCCTGTAGTACCCAACACACATTTTAACCCTACCCAACACTCATATCCTCTCACTGTCTGTTCTAAATGCCTATGGAGTGGATGTGCAAGAGCATGAAGATGGAGACTGATGCAGATAGTGAGCACACACCTCCAATCCCCCCCCGGCACACACACCCACACCACACACACTATCCATCCCACTCAGCCTACCCCCTGACCCCCCCACGTCCCACCCCACGCTCACATACGCGCCGCTCCCGCCCCCTCACCTCCCCCTCACCCCCACCCGCACCCACACCTTCAACCCCCCACCCCACCCCCTGGACACACACAAAGCTAACCTTCTCATATCCCTGTCTTCACTGTCTTTATCAGATGCCCTTTGAAGCTGGCTGCAAGAGTAACGAAGACGGAGACTAATGCAGATAGTAACTGACGAAAGAAGAAGGGCGGTAGCCATTTGCAACGGAGCATGTGGATTGGGCAGTGTGTCTTCAAGACAAGCAATGCTCAACTCGCCAACCCGCCTCCAACCAATGCATCACCAGGAGGTGCTTCGAAGTCAGGGAACATAAGAAAGTTGCTATCTTTACAACGACGGAAGTGTTGGAGCTGTCTGCAAAAGCAGACAGATGTGCAACAGTAGCAACAGCATGAAGACGCACAGCAGCAGCAGCAGCAGCAGCAGCAGCAGCAGCAGCAGCAGCAGCAGCAACAGCATGAAGACATACAGCAGCAGCAGCAGCAGCAGCTGCAGCATAAAGACATACAGCAGCAGCAGCGATCCCTCCTTGAAAGGCAGAGGCACCAAGAGCAGGAGCAGTTGAATATGTATCAGCTGGAGCCTGAGGAGAAGCAGCTGCAACAGCAGCAGCAACAAGAAGACACAAAACAACAGCAGCAGGATCTGCTTAAGGGCCAACGACAACAACTACGATTGAGTCAGGATCAGGAAGAGGATAAGCAGCAGCAACAGCAGCAGCATCAAGAAGACACCAAACAACAGCAGGCCCAACGACAACAACTACGATTGAGTCAGGATCAGGAGGAGGAGGAGCACAAATGTATGGAAGCGTTCCAGCAGCTTTGAGCTACCAAACAAGACTTTAACAGCAAAGCAACAGCATAGCAGCAGTAGCAGCAGCAGGATCACCACACAGCACCGTCACCAGCAGCAGCAGCAGCAGCAGCAATCTGCAGCCAACAGTAGGGAGGATGAAGCCTACAGGTGTGAGATACAGCAAGCTGGTAACAGCACTGTACCGTCAGCAGTCTGTCCAACCTAAAAGGTGAGGGTTCAAGCATCCAAATAGTAAGCATGTTATCCTGACAAGCTATCAGAGTGATAGACTCATGATCCCATCAATGGGACAGAAAAGAAGCCTTCAGCTCCAGAGTGGTAGCCTAGCTGTCCAACAACACAACGGAGTGGAAGCCTTGCAGGCTTTCATAGTGATATCCATGAGTCCGAAGCAGGGCTGAGTAGAAGCTTTTAGGCTTGCAGAGTGGTAGCCCTAGTTGTCCAACAGCAGAGTTAGGGATTGACACCCTGCATGGCTCGTGGGGCTTTCAATTGACAGCCCCATGAGTCCAGAACAAGGCAGAACGGAAACCCTTTAGCCCGCAGACTGATAGCCCTCGCTTCCAAAACGAACACATTGGAAGCCTTGCAGGCTTGCCGATTGATATCCCAAACAGTCCCAAAAACAAGGCGCAGTGGAAGCCCTTGGCCCGCCAGGCTTGGTAGCCCAACGATTCCGACAATGGGACAGAACGGAGCCCTTTAGCCCGCCAGAGTGATAAACCCTCCGCTGCCCAACAACGCAACACTTGGAAGCCTGCAGCTTGCCCAACTGATATCCCAAACAGTTCCAAAAGCAAGATTCTCGGGCCCCCTTTTAGGCTGGTAGCCCCAAGATTCCGACAATGGGACAGAACGGGAGCCCTTTAGCCCCCCAGAGTATAGCCCTCGCTGCCAAAACGGAACCACATTGAAAAGCCTCTGCAATTTGGCTGGAACCAATTAATTCCGATATCCCAAACAGGAACAATTGGATAGCTTGCAGGCTCTGGCCAAACAAACAGGGGACGCAGGTGGAAGCCCTTTGGCCCGCCAGGCTGTTAGCCCCAAGATTCCGACAATGAACAGAACGGAGCCCTTTACCGCCAGAGGTGAATACCCTCGCTGCCCCAACAACGCGAACAACATTGGAAGCCTTGCAGCTTGAAGATAGGCTGTTAGCCAAGATTTATAGTTGAAGCCTTGCAGGCTTGCCAAACAAGAGCAGTGGAAGCCTTTGCCCGCCAGGCTGGTAGCCCCAAGATTCCGACAATGGGACAGAACGGGAGCCCTTTAGCCCGCCAGAGTGATAGCCCTCGCTGCCCAACAACGGAACACATTGGAAGCCTTGCAGGCTTGCCAATTGATATCCCAAACAGTTCCAAACAGCGCAGTGTAAAAGCCTTTGGCCCGCCAGGCTGTTAGCCCCAAGATTCCGACAATAGGGACAGAACGGGAGCCCTTTAGCCCGCCAGAGTGATAGCCCTCGCTGCCCAACAACGGAACACATTGGAAGCCTTGCAGGCTTGCCAATTGATATCCCAAACAGTTCCAAAACAAGGCGCAGTGGAAGCCCTTTGGCCCGCCAGGCTGTTAGCCCCAAGATTCCGACAATGGGACAGAACGGGAGCCCTTTAGCCCGCCAGAGTGATAGCCCTCGCTGCCCAACAACGGAACACATTGGAAGCCTTGCAGGCTTGCCAACTGATATCCCAAACAGTTCCAAAACAAGGCGCAGTGGAAGCCTTTGGCCGCGCCAGGCTTGGTTAGCCCAAGATTCCGACAATGGACAGAACGGAGCCCTTTAGCCCGCCAGAGAGTGATAGCCTCGCTGACCCAAACAACGGAACACATTGGAAGCACTTAGCAGGCTTGCCAATTGATCATCCCAAACAGTTCCAAAAACAAAGGCGCAGTGTAAGCCCTTTGGCCCCGCCAAGGCTGTTAGCCCAAGATTCCGACTTGCAATGGCGACAACGCACGGGACCCCCTTTAGCCCCCAGAGTGCTTGCATACCCTCGCTGCCCAACAACGGAAGAAGGAGAGCACATTGGAAGCCTTGCAGGCTTTTCAGCAGGCAATTGTTAGCCCCAAGATTCCCAAACAGTGCCCCGCCAAGTCCAAAACGGAAGCGCTTGCAGAACCACATGGAAGCTAGCAAACAGTTCAAAACAAGGCGAGTGGAAGCCCTCACACCAATCACTTCTTATCGCCGAATCACACAATTCCAAAACAAGGCTGACCCGCCAGTAGCCCGCAAAATCCCCGACAATGGGACAAATGAACAGGAAGCACTTTAAGCCCCGCCAGAGTGATGGCCCTAGCTGTCCAAAATCAGAGCAGAGTGGAAGCCTTGCAGGCTTGCAGATTGATATCCCTGGCAGTTACAGAACAGGGCGATAGTGGAAGGCCCTTTAAGCTTGTGAGTGGTAGTTCCATGAGTCCCAAAACAGGGAGCAGAGTGGAAAGCCCTTCAGCCCTCGGAAGAAAGCACTTCAGTGGTTTCAGGATTAGCAGCCCCGTGAGCACTACGAGGGGTGACAAGAAGGCTAGTTCCCCGGGACAAGTTCCCGATGGATTAGTTTCACTCTATCGGGGGCATTCAGATTTTCGTCATCACCGTGCTCAGGTGGATGCGACTAGATATGCGACCCTAGACGTGACACTGCACAGACGTGGAACCCACGATGGTACATGCATACTCAGCTATAGGCGTAATGGAATGGGCGCGTAATCGGCCTACATGTCTTCGTTCAGGGTCCTCCAGACCCAGCATATCTCTACTCAGGTGCAGAGGGCGGCGCTGAAGCTAGACGCAGGCCTTGCATGTCTTTGACAGGATCAGATGAGCCTCTTATACCACGCTATTGTCTGCACAGCCCACTTGCAAGACCCAGCCAACCCGAGCAAGTGGAATGGGTTGGCAGCAGTGAGTTCCAGCAAAAATAGATGCAGCAGCTGTGCCACTCCCTCCACTCATATATTTCTGCACAATCAGCCCCCCATTCTCTGCTCCAGATTCCATGTTTGGCTCTGATGATAACATCGCTGATGTACAGAGTGTGGGTGTGGGTGTTATCCCCCCTGATCACCCTGACTATCCCAGTCCCTCTATCCCAGTCATGACTTCGGATCACCCTATCCCCGCGGTACAATCCCAGTCCCACCAGCCTGGGACTTGTCAGCGTATACTACTAGGACACGAGTGCCTTATTGGCATCTGATCTGACTCGTGTCCTAGTAGTATACGCTGACAGGACTATCCCAGTACCATACCCTATTAACTCCTCACCGTCTCCCTCAGTATCCCCTACGGCTGCACACATGCCAATGCCCCCTCGATCTCCAGGGCCACAGCCTCCCCACCACCGCTCTCACGAGCACAGACACCCATTACCTCAACCCACACCTGCAGTCACCCTCAGCCTCTGGATCCCGACGTAACATCTCCATCCACTACCCTAATCAAACCATCATAGGCCTCAGCTGCGCAATCATAGTTTCTAAGCCATCCCACAGGAGCTTGTCCGGACAGGCAGGTCCCTGCTTTAGCCACCCCTGTCAATGCCAGCCACCCCTGCCACAGACAGGGTTTCACCAAAATTATTCAAGGTTGGGATAGTCGTTAATACAAACACATTCGAAGGATAATATGTACTCTTAGTCCGCAGGGATGAGCATCTGTGTATGGGATATTGAATGTGGTTTAAAATGGAACCGCCAATGCATGATATTATTGTCGCTCCACATGTTTTTAATTGCCGCCAGTTAGGCACATATTATTTTGTTCATTGATTTTCAACCGCCAATCTCAAAGACCAACCCAACAATTCAGATGCCTACAGTAGCTCCCTGGTTTCCGTGATAGTAACGGAGTATGCCCGTAGGTGCTTAGGGGTACTTGTAAAAGGATCTCGTTGAGCTGTCCGGATCTGGCTGTAACCCCATGTAATAGTCAAATTTAGTCCACGGCTGCAGAGACACACGAGGTGCCACCAAGAGGAGTCTGCATCTGCCCTCAGTCGAAGTGACAGATTAATTGACGGTGTCTCGTAGCTAGCTAGAATGCCTGACGTGCTCCGTGGGACATCCACGGCCGCAGAGACACATGCAGCCATTAAGGCGCCACCAAGAGGAGTCTCCATCTGCCCCAGTTGAAGTGACAGATTGGAGTGTTCATCCCCGCTGCCTCCAGGAGTTAAACTTGTGTATCTAATTATATTACAACTGATACAGATAACGATGTTTGCATTTTTACAGTCTAGGGGTAGCCAAATACGCTAAAGAGACTTGCACAACTTTAAAAACAGGACAGGCAGTTAAAAAAGAAGCATTGTTGGACGGAACCCCAACAAATCATAAACGATGGGGGCCCTGAGTTCGTGCTAAGCAGATAACTTAACATTTCTTATCAAATTTATTTTAGTAATAAATACAGTCTCTTTATCGATATCACATTTCCGATACTCGACAAAGACAACGCAGTACAACATTGTATTGCAGGTAGTCTCCATCAGGCAACACAGTACACCATCATTTTACAGATAGTCTCCATCAGGCAACACAGTACAACATACTATTACAGATAGTCTCCATCAGGCAACACAGTAGCTTACAAAGAACCTATTAACATAGTCTACATTCAAGGCAACACAAGCTACAACATCCTATTACAGATAGTCTTTATCAGGCAACACAGACAACATCATGATTACATATAGTTCTCCATCAGGCAACACAGCACAACGTTATATTATAGATAGTCTCCATCAGGCAACCACACGTTACAACATCCTATTATAGATAGTCTCCATAAGGTGGAGTTGAGGGGAGGTGTTGGGGAGGAGGGGAGTGCTGATGGATGCTTGGGAACCCGCTGTATACTGCTGCTGATTGCTGCATAGGAGGGGTGGTAGAAAGGCGGAAGGAGGAGGAGGAGGAGGAGGCAGGAGCGTATTGCTGGTGCCCATTTGTAGTGTTTATTGCTGTCTGTTGTGTGTACTTGCAGCTGTCCAGCCTGGGAAGATGCGTATTGCAGACCCCCGTATGTGGGGAGGGAGGGCTGACCCAGTTGGCCTCTGGTAGTGTGGCGGGGGGGGCTGGCTGTAATGGGCTTGTTGTGCTGGAATTTTGATCCCGTACTGCATTTGAGAGAGGGCCTCATGGGTTAAAAAGGGGGCCACAACACGGGTTTGATCCGTATCATGCATCTGAGGGGGGGGGCCCATGTGGTGAAGGGGGGCCTCCAGGGATTTGATTCCGTACTCTCTGCATCTGAGGGGGGGGGCCCGTATGGGGAGAAGGGGGGGCCCTCATAGGAGGATTTTGATCCATACCGTGCATCTGGCGTGAGGGGGGTACCATTGGGTGAAGGGGGGGCCTCCAGGAATTTTGATCCCGTACAGCATCTGTAGGGGCGGGGATCCCATGGACGTGGAGGGGGTCCTTACAGGATTTGATCTGTACTTGATCTGAGGTGGGGGGGCATGCGAGAGAAGGGGGCCCTCTAGGATTTGAATCTATATTACTGCATCTTGAGGGGGGGGGCCCATGGACTTGGAGGGGGACTCCTTCAGGATTTGATCCTGTACTGTATCTCGAGGGGGGGGCGCCATGGGAAGAAGGGGGGCCTCCCAGGATTTGCGTCTGTACATGCATCTGAGGGGGGGGCCCATGGTGAGAGGGGCCTCCGTCAGGGGGGGTGGGGGTACAGGGTAAGCACCTGGCAGAGCAGCACTGGCTCCTGGAGGAAGCAGGCCCACTGCCTGGATCCTCTGCGCCAGCCTGTCAGCCTCTCCGATCCCTCCACGTCTATCAATCTCCTGCCTTGTGAGGACAACATGGTAAAACATGGATGTTAGTAAATGATGGATATAGCCTGGTACGGCGTACTTTCCGGTGGTATTAAGGGAGCCCCGTCTTCGGCGGAAGGCGAATGAGCCTTTTACCTTTACCTGTGACAAAAGCTACCATGGCGCGTTGACAGGGACTTGAACTTGGTTACATAGATTCAGCCAGCAATTTGGGCTGACTCACCCGTACAACCAGCGCCCCCCCCTCGCAACCAAGGGTCAGGCTACACACACACACACACACACACACACACACACACACTCACACACACTAAACACGCAACCTGTTGGCAAGCGCATGCATTTTGCGACCAATCTGTTGATCCCAAGAAGTCATGCCTAGAGCTAGGAGAGTGTTGGGCGATTCCTTCATCCCACCTGTAGCCCCCCCCCCCCCCCCCCCGCCCCACACCCATCCACCTACACCAATCCCCCCAGGGGCTCACTGAGCTAGGAGAGTGTTGGTGCGATTCCCTCATCCACCTGTAAGCCCCCCCCTATCCCCCCCCCCCCCCCACCCTCCCCCCCCCCACACACACTCCACCCACAGACACACACCACACACAAACAACACGCCATCCACCCCAACCCATCCCCCCAGGGGCTCACCGTACTACAGGGCCCGGTTCGTGCTATTCAGCTGTAATTCAACAAGTATATATGCAAAATAGTAGAATTGATTCCCCACCTCTTCAATTCATTGTATTCATACAGGTATATATTTCAAAACATGTATATTAAATGCAGAATTACAGGTATGTAAAACGTTCAAACATGTATATTCATAAACATATATTCATCAGGTTTTAATATCGAAAACACTTATATTCATACACGGTATATTTTCAAACACGTATATTCATACACATATATTTACAGGTACATATCCATTACAAGTATATGCCTACAGGTATGTATTCTCAAACGCATAACATGGTGTGCTGACCATACATGATACCCCACCTGCCCTCCATTTCCAATGCAAAGAGTGCAACCCAAAGAGGTACTCGAAGTGAGACAATAGTAGCCTGTAGCATACATACATACATACATACATACATACATACATACCATACATACATACATTCATACATACATTACCATGCCATGCATACATACATACAACATACATACATACAACATACATTACATACAACTACATACATACATACATACATACATACATACAACATACATAAAACATACATAGCAACATACATACACATACATACTACATACATGCATACATACATACATACATACATACATACATTTTACATACATACATAATACATACATACATACAACATTACATACAAACATAACATACATACATACACATACATACATACATAATATTCATACATACATACATACATACATACATAACATACACATACATACACATACATACATACATACATACAACTACCATCACTGTTTACCACTACACACCGTGCTTCCACTTCCTCCCTCTGCACAGCCCTTGTGTAGCAGTAGTCCTGACACTCCTGCCTGTACCGCTGCACCACATCAGCAGTACCGACGTAGAAACGGAGACCCTATGTGTTAGGGATGCAGTGTTTAAGGGGCTGAAAAATGAGAAGGTAACGCCTGGTGGGGCGTGGTAAGGGAGCCCTGTCTTACGGCGGTAGAGAACGGGCTGCTACTTTACTTAAGCTTACTATTGGCGGTTGAACAGCAACCGCGAACACTGAAGAAGCACCCGTAGGGATTAAAAACCCCAAGACCTTCTTGTTCCAATGAGCTCTACCATTGAGCCATTCAACTGAACGGGATTTGAGGGGCTGGAGGTCATAGGTAACTAAAAAGAAGACGAAAAATAAAATTAAAAATAAAAAAACGATTTAATATTTTTTACATTTTCCTGACAGTTTTTTTTACTGCTTAAATTTTTTACTGCTTAAGTTTTGTACTGCTTTAATACAGCGAGCAGCCCATATGGAACAGGGCATACATAGCAGCATCTCACTCAAATGGGCAAGGAGTTCCTTAAGACTCTTGCTGCCTTACAGACTCCAAACACTGCACAGGGCAGAACAATACGCAGACCTACCTCTCACTCAACGGTCATTCGAGGAGATCCCTGAAGACTCTAGCTGTCTTACAGACTCACGAACATTGTATAGGACAGCGCAATACACAGCCCTACCTCACTCAAACGGTCGAGGAGTTCACTGAAGGCTCTAGCTGTCTTACAGACTCACGAACATTGTATAGGACAGCGCAATACACAGCCCTACCTCACTCAAACGGTCGAGGAGTTCACTGAAGGCTCTAGCTGTCTTACAGACTCACGAACATTGTATAGGACAGCGCAATACACAGCCCTACCTTACTCAAATGGTCGAGGAGTTCCCTGAAGACTCTAGCTGTCTTACAGACTAACAAACACTGCACAGGGCAGAAAAATCACAGCAGCACCTCACTCAAATGGTCGAGGAGATCCCTGAAGACTCTTGCTGCCTTACAGACTCACAAACACTGCACAGGGCAGAACAATACGCAGACCTACCTCACTCAAACGGTCGAGGAGTTCACTGAAGACTCTAGCTGTCTTACAGACTCACGAACATTGTATAGGACAGCGCAATACACAGCCCTACCTCACTCAAATGGTCGAGGAGTTCACTGAAGGCTCTAGCTGTCTTACAGACCAACAAACACTGCACAGGGCAGAAAAATCACAGCAGCACCTCACTCAAATGGTCGAGGAGATCCCTGAAGACTCTAGCTGTCTTACAGACTCACTAACACTGCACGGGAGCTATACACAGCCCTACCTCACTCAAACGGTCGAGGAGTTCACTGAAGGCTCTAGCTGTCTCACAGGCTCACAAACATTGTATAGGACAGCGCAATACACAGCCCTACCTCACTCAAATGGTCGAGGAGTTCACTGAAGGCTCTAGCTGTCTCACAGGCTCACAAACATTGTATAGGACAGCGCAATACACAGCCCTACCTCACTCAAATGGTCGAGGAGTTCACTGAAGGCTCTAGCTGTCTCACAGGCTCACAAACATTGTATAGGACAGCGCAATACACAGCCCTACCTCACTCAAATGGTCGAGGAGTTCACTGAAGGCTCTAGCTGTCTCACAGGCTCACAAACATTGTATAGGACAGCGCAATACACAGCCCTACCTCACTCAAATGGTCGAGGAGTTCACTGAAGGCTCTAGCTGTCTCACAGGCTCACAAACATTGTATAGGACAGCGCAATACACAGCCCTACCTCACTCAAATGGTCGAGGAGTTCACTGAAGGCTCTAGCTGTCTCACAGGCTCACAAACATTGTATAGGACAGCGCAATACACAGCCCTACCTCACTCAAATGGTCGAGGAGTTCACTGAAGGCTCTAGCTGTCTTACAGACTAACAAACACTGCACAGGGCAGAAAAATCACAGCAGCACCTCACTCAAATGGTCGAGGAGATCCCTGAAGACTCTAGCTGTCTTACAGACTCACGAACACTGCACGGGACAGAGCTATACACATCCCTACCTCACTCAAATGGTCGAGGAGTTCCCTGAAGATTCTAGCTGTCTCACGGATTCCAGCAGCTGCCAGGTTGCAGGAGTCCTTCCATCCTTCAACATCAAACACTGCCTTGTACGTCTGTTTCAAACAAGGCAAGGGTTTGTATGTACATATGTGTGCATGTATGCATGTCTGTATGTTTGTCTGTCTGTCTGTCTGTCTGTCTGTCTGTCTGTCTGTCTGTTTGTAAGTTTGTAAGTATGCATGTCTGTCTGTCTGTCTGTCTGTCTGTCTGTCTGTCTGTCTGTCTGTCTGTCTGTCTGTCTGTCTTTCTGTCTGTCTGTCTGTCTGTCTGTCTGTATGCATGTGTGCGAGGAGGGGAGCAAGAAAAAATATTTCGTACCGCATGTTCGATATGAATTGAGAACCGCAAGCTGATGTCGACACCATCAAAGTCATGTCCATACACCCAGTGGGGGCCGAGATACAGAGGGGGGGTAGAGGGGCAGGTGGGTGGTCAGGGGTGAAAATAACAACTTCCGAACATGCAGTCTGCCAACTTTATTCTTGCCCTCCCCTTGCATGTGTGTATGTAAATAAGCATTTTTAAAGTCCAGGATAGCCAAGACGGCCAAAGGGACTTGACCAATCTTCAACACCA